>CAWUFW010000088.1:4460000-5660000 GCA_963921515.1 Calotriton arnoldi
GCTCAGGGGGCGGCGGGTCTCTCTGATCAGCGTCTGAGCTTCCACTGCTGGTACTTGGACTTTCATCGTCAGACCTCTGCCTGTCACTGGACATCCTGGTAAACTTGATGCATATATATATATATGTATATATATATATATATGTATATATATATATATATGTATATATGTATGTATGTGTATATATGTATGTATGTGTATATATGTATGTATGTATGTATATGTATGTATGTATGTATGTATATATATATATATGTGTATATATATATATATATATATATATATATATATACACACAGAGCTCTGAATAAAGTTAAAATCGAAGTGTTACGGTTTGGTGTTCCGGGAGAAGTAGGGCAAGTGACCAGCAGTGCAGTTATGCCAGGACTGCATACAAGCTGCATTTTATGGCTCTGCCAAACACTATTGGTTGGAGGAGCTTCACATAAACGATGCATTTCTGTCATTTAAAGGCACGCTGAGGGCGGGGATGTTTATCAGAGAATTTGAGCAGCGTGAAGCGAGGACAGCCAGTGCAAATGAGAGGGTATGAAAGTCACTGAGACACTGTAAATATTGCCACTCCGCTGCAGCCACAGCGGGAGGTTCCAGTGGGCAGAGGTGCCCTGTGTTCACCCAACTCCCCCAAGGAAGCTAGGCTTCGGCCGAGTCTTAAGCCATGCTTAGCTAGGCAGGAGGCACGACCGTCCCCTCCACCCCACGAAATGGCAAGGGCATGAGGATTCATATTGGGCGCCGTCCTCCCCCCCTCAACCGACATCTTGACTTCAGCTTACGGGGAGAACACATTGCTGGGGGAGGGGTCCAGAAAGCAGTGAACGTCATGGACTGGGGGTCTTGTTTAACAAGGGGCAGTTATGTTGGTCAGCGTGTGGCTACCTCTGTACCAAGCACCCTTCTCTCCCTGCTCCCCGAACCCCAGCCCAGTTCCCTCCCAAGCTCCGGCTGCGGCTTTACCTTTCCAGCGGCGCCGAGCCGGATGCGCGCTCAGATGTGGAGAAGGAGAAGATCCCACGGAAATGGAACCAGGAGAGCGAGCGAGCTCCGCCGGGAGGCTCACATCGAGAGGCGCGGGGAGTGGGGCAGCTGTAGTGCGCTTCCACCGACTGCAAGGGGCGCCACCGAGCGGCTTGCCGAGGAAAGCGGTGGGAGGCAGGGGCCGAGCTTGAGGGAGGAGGTAGGGGGAGGAGAAACGAGAGCGTGCTCGAGGGCCTGACTGACAGAAGCAAGAGAAGGCAGGACTTCTCACGAAAAACAGAAGTGGTTGACACCCCTGGGGTACCACAGAGTTGCCAGCGTGAAGGAGTATAAATGTCTCGCCCTGGGGGTAGCAACTTTTTAAAACTTGGTGACGCTACTCTCATAAGTCAATAAAACGTTGGCCATCGCCAATCGTACTCACGCCACGTGTACCTCTAGAAACAAGGAGGCACTGCTCGCTCCTGCAGGCAAAACGCCGTGGGATGCGAGGAATGCCGCTGAGGGGGGATGGGTGGGGGGAGTGCGGCCGAGAGCACACAAAGCATTTCCCTTGCGGGAGCGAGCAGGGGCACCATCTGGTTGCAAGTTAATTACAAACAGATGGTTTCAAAGCTCGCTCCCGCAGAAGGAATGCATAAACGTGCACGCGTTGCCATTGAAAGCAATGCAAAGCGTGCACGTTTTTGGCCCAAAAAGTGAATCGATTCCTAAAGGTCTCCTCCTATACAGCGCATGCGCGCTGCGTAGGCGAGACCTAACCATTGAAATTCACTGAAAAAACCATAGGTTTCAGGCACGTTATAGTTAGTTGGACATTTCACTCGTACAAAACCATAGAAATTCCGCCGTTATAGTTAGTTCAGCTAACTATAACTCGCGCCCCCGCAATGCACTGCTGATGACGTCACATATTACGTCATTCATGACATGGTCAGTGACATCACTGATGACATCACTGATGACATCTCAAATGACATCACTGATGACATCATCCAGTGACTGTGTGTTTCTTTAAAGTTTAAATATGTATTATATATATGCCAAGGTGTATTGAAGAATGAGTGGGTGTATAAGTGGATGGAGGATTTAGTAGGTGCGTGACTGACTGTTTAAGTGAGTGATTACATGTGTCTTACTGAATGCATGGGTTAGTGACTAAACTGTGTGAATGTCTGTATCAGTCTGTCTGTTGTTGTATAAGCTGCTGCATGGGTTGGTCAGTAGCTACATGAGTGTCTATATGGGTTATCGATTGGTTGCCTGAGTATTTGTATGGGTGCCTGAGTGTGTGTGTGTGGGTGGGAGGTGTGTGACTTTCTTCATAGATGTTTGAGTGGTTGATTCACTGGGTGTATGGGTTCAAGAGTGCATGTGGAAACAGCTGTATGGGTGGGTGAGTGTGTGTATGGGTGTGTTGGTGAGTGAATGGATGTCTTAGTGGTACATGTCCAAGTAACTACATATGTAAAAGGCAGTGTATGTGAGACTTGGAGTATATAAATGACTATACGTGAGAGTCCGTGATTGTGAGAGTGGCTGTATGGATGAGTGTGTACTTGTATCAGTGATTGTATAAGAGAGTAAGTATGCGTTTGTTTCTGTTTGAATAAGTGATGTGGTGTGTATAACTATATAGGTCAGTAAATGGAAGTGTGATTGATTCTTTGCATGACTGACTAGGTGTGTGAGTAACTCTGGATGAGTGGTGGTGTGTGAGTGCCTGTATAGTTGTATGAGTGCATATGATAGTGTTGTATTCAATCAATCAATCAGAACATTTGTAAAGCGCACTACTCACCCGTGAGGGTCTCAAGGCGCTGGGGGGGGAGGGGGGGTGTTGCTGCTACTGCTCGAACAGCCAGGTCTTGAGTAGCCTCCTGAAGGTTAGCAGGTCCTGGGTCTGCCGTAGGAGGATGGGGAGGGTGTTCCAGGTCTTGGCGGCGAGGTGGGAGAACGATCTGCCGCCGGTGGTCGCTCTTCGGTTGCGGGGGACAGAGGCGAGGGCGTGGTTGGCTGAGCGGAGCTGGCGGTTCGGGCGTAGAAGGTGAGTCGTCTGTTGAGGTATGCCGGTCCGGTGTTGTGGAGTGCCTTGTGTGCGTGGGTGAGGAGCTTGAAGGTGATCCTCTTTTTGACGGGGAGCCAGTGCAGGTCTCTCAGGTGGGGTGAGATGTGGCTGTGGCGTGGGACGACGAGGATCAGGCGTGCCGAGGCGTTCTGTATACGTTGCAGTCGTTTCAGGAGTTTGGCCGAGGCTCCCGCGTAGAGGGCGTTTCCGTAGTCCAGCCTGCTGCTGACGAGGGCCTGGGTGACCGTTCTTCTTGTTTCGGTGGGGATCCATCTGTAGATCTTGCGGAGCATGCGGAGGGTGTTGAAGCAGGAGGATGAGACGGCGTTGACTTGCTTGGTCATGGAGAGTGTTGAGTCGAGGATAAACCCCAGGTTGCGTGCGTGGTCGGTGGGTGTCGGTGCTGCTCCCAGTGTGGTGGGCCACCAGGAGTAGTCCCAGGCTGAGGGGGTGGAGCCGAGGATGAGGACCTCCGTTTTGTCTGAGTTCAGCTTCAGTCGGCTGTTCTTCATCCACTTGGCGACGGCCTTCATTCCTTCGTGGAGGTTGGTTTTGGCGGTGAGGGGGTCCTTGGTGAGGGAGAGGATCAGCTGGGTGTCGTCAGCGTAAGCGATGATGTTGAGGTCGTGCAGTCGGGCGACGTGGGCGAGCGGTGCCATGTAGACGTTGAACAATGTCGGGCTGAGGGATGATACTTGGGGTACGCCGCAGATGATCTCGGAGGCTTCGGAGCGGAATGGGGGAGGTGGACGCTCTGGGTTCTGCCGGAGAGGAAGGAGGTGGTCCATTCCAGAGCCTTGTCTCGGATCCCTGCGTTGTGGAGGCGTGTGCGTAGGGTGCGGTGGCAGACAGTGTCGAAGGCGGCTGAGAGGTCCAGGAGGATGAGGGCCGCAGTTTCACCGTTGTCCAGCAGCGCCCTGATGTCATCGGTGGCAGCGATGAGGGCAGTTTCGGTACTGTGGTTGCTGCGGAACCCGGACTGGGACGGGTCCAGGATGTTGTTCTCCTCGAGGTAGCGGGACAGTTGTCCGTTGACGATCTTCTCGATGACCTTCGCCTGGAACGGGAGCAGGGAGATTGGGCCGGAAGTTCTTGAGGTCTCTCGGGTCCGCCTTGGGTTTCTTGAGTAAGGCGTTGATCTCGGCGTGCTTCCAGCTCTCCGGGAAGGTCGCGGTCTCGAAGGAGATGTTGATGACCTTGCGGAGATGGGGTGCGATGGTGGCGCTGGCTTTGTTGAAGATGTGGTGCGGGCATGGGTCTGACGGAGAGCCGGAGTGGATGGTGTTCAAGATTTTGATGGTGTCGTCGTCGTTCACGTTGGCCCAGGCGAGCAGGGGGTCGAAGTGAATGGTGGGCGGCGGGACTGAGGTGTCGGAGGCTGCCGGGGCGGTCTGGTTGTTGAAGCTGTCGTGGATGTCTGCGATCTTGTGATGGAAGAAGGTGGCTAGGGAGTCGCACAGGTCTTGCGATGGTGGGATGTCGTTGGTGTTGGAGCTGGGGTTGGAGAGTTCCTTCACGATGTTGAAGAGCTCTTTGCTGTTGTGTGCGTTGTTGTCGAGGCGGTCCTTGAAGGAGGTCCTTTTGGCAGATCTGATGAGGTGATGGTGTCTGCGGATGGCGTTCTTGTGGGCCGCACAGCTGTCCGGTGTCTGTTCGCGGTGCCATTTCTTCTCGAGTTTCCGGCAGGTTTGCTTGGAGGCCTGGAGGTCCGCGGTGAACCAGCTGGCTTTCTTGTCGGTGCGTCTGTTGGAGGGTTTCTTGATTGGGGCGAGAGTGTTGGCGCAGTCATCGATCCATCGCCTGAGGTTGCGGGCGGCGGTGTCGGTGGCGTCAGCGGGTGGGCTTCGGGCGAGGGTGGTGTTTAGCTGGTCTTTGGTGACTTTGCTCCAGCTGCGGCGGGGGATCTGTTGAGTGCGGTGGTGCGTGGTGGGTTTCCGGAAGGTGAAGTGGATGCAGCGATGGTCGGTCCAGTGGAGTTCGGTGGTGTGGCTGAAGGTGACGTGGGAGCTTGCGGAGAAGATGGGGTCAAGCGTGTGGCCGGCGGAGTGGGTGGGCGTTGTGACGAGCTGTCTGAGTCCGAGGTTGGCGAGGTTGTCGATCAGGGTGGTGGAGTTGATGTCGTTGTTGTTCTCGAGGTGGAAGTTCAGGTCTCCGAGGGGGATGTAGTCTGTGGAGGCCAGGGCGTGCGTGCTGACGAAGTCGGCGATGGAGTCGCTGAACTGGGGCCGGGGTCCGGGGGGTCTGTAGACGAGAGTTCCTCTGAGGGTGGTGTTGGGGTCAGTGTGGATCTGGAAGTGCAGGTGTTCGGCGGTGCTGAGGGTGTCGTCGGTGCTGGTCGAGACCCTGAGGGTGTTCTTGTGGACGACGGCGATTCCACCTCCTACTCCGTTGGTGCGGTCCCTGCGGGTGATGTTGTAGCCGTCCGGGATGGCTATGGTGATGTCGGGAGCTGAGGAGGCGTTCATCCAGGTCTCTGTCAGGAAGGCGACGTCCGGAGAGGATGTGTCGAGCAGGTCCCAGAGTTCGACGGCATGTTTGCGTGCGGAGCGGGTGTTGAGTAGTATGCATCTGAGGTGGTTGCGGCCTTCCTCGGTGGGCGGTTTGGTGGCTCGGAGGCTGGTGAAGCTGCAGTTCCGGCAGGAGAAGGGTCCTTGGGTGCGCTTCGGGGTGGCCAGAAAGCAGGTGTGTAGTCGTCCGGTGTTAAGTGCGTGGAGGGTGCTGGCGTCGTAGTGGCGGCGGTCGTCGTGGCGGTTGCGGGGGCCAGGGGTTCTGGCGCTGGGCGCGGTCCGGGCGCAGACGGGCGCAGACGGGCTTGCCTTAGGCACGCCTTAGGCGCGCCTTTGGCGTGCCAGCGGCGCGCGGCCGCGCAGCGGCTGCCATAATAAGGGGAGGTGGGAGGGAGGAGCAGCTGGGAGGCGGGAGCGGGACGAATGGGCGAGCAGTGGGGCGGGGAGGCAGCGACGGGAACGGGCGAAAATGCAGGGGGCACAGAAGGCAAAAGGGGAAAGGGGCACAAAGGACAAGAGGGCAAAGGGGCACAGAAGGCAAAAAGGGCAACAGGCAGAAAAGCTTAAGAAGGCAAAAGGGGCACAGAAGGCAAAACGGCAATGTGGGCACAGAAGGCAAAACGGCAATGAGGGCAAAAAAGGAAGAAACAGTACAACAATAACAGCAATTACACCATGAAACACAACCGAGGCAGAGGGGCCTCGAACTTGCAGCAGCGAGCACAAGGGACACGGGCACACAGGTGGTGCTGTGCGGCGTGGGGGAGCGACCTGCCTGAAAACAGGGTCAAGGGTCGCTCTCCTCACCGCGCAGCGGCTGCCATAATAAGGGGAGGTGGGAGGGAGGAGCAGCTGGGAGGCGGGAGCGGGACGAATGGGCGAGCAGGGGGGCGGGGCCGCAGGGGACTGCATGTATGAGTGATTGTATGTGTAGACCTAGGATTCAGTGAGTGCGTATGTAGTAACTGGTATTGGTGTGTCGATGGTTTCGAAAATGGTAGTCTGTATTTTACAGTGGGTGTATCAAAGGTTATATTAGAGTGTGAGAAGGTGCATCATATTTTCACGTGGATGATGTCATCAGTGATGTCATCAGTGATGTCATTTGAGATGTCATCAGTGATGTCACTGACCATGTCATGAATGATGTAATATGTGACGTCATCAGCAGTGCATTGCAGGGGTGCGAGTTATAGTTAGCTGAACTAACTATAACAGTGGAATTTCTATGGTTTTGTACGAGTGAAATGTCCAACTAACTATAACGTGCCTGAAACCTATGGTTTTTTCAGTGAATTTCTAAGATTTTTTAAATGCTAATTTCTAACTAGAACGTGCCTGAAACCTATGGTTTTTTCAGTGAATATATATATATATATATATATATATATACATACATATATATATATATATATATATATATATATATATATATATATATATATATATATATATATATATATATATATAAAAACACAGTGGCGGTAGGCACTCTGTAGTTATAGTTAGGATTGCGAGAGATAGGAATTCCTCAGATTTTTTATAGGTAATAACTTTGCTCCCATTTGGGGGAATCTCCACAAAACTTTACATACCTATTGCTTTTTCTACATTGTGAATTATGTGAAGTATCTGATAGAGACATCTAGCCGCAGATTCCTTACCTTTGAATTCTCCCCAGGCGCCAGACTGGATCCTGAAATTTCTTTCAGCAGTACCTCTGCTCGTCAGTAGAGGGCATTGTGCGACTCGGTAGTGACGTCTTCCACCGGATGTGACGTTGACAGAGTCCATATAATCCCCCTTCCAACGCGCCAATGTTAGTCCTTTCTTTTCCGCACTTCCAATGTGGATCCAGCGTGATTCTTCAGGCTGTTTTTTGGCCTGTTAAGACATTTTCTTATCGAAGGAGCAGTGTGCCCCTTTCTTTTTTCTCATGTCTTCGGGCTTCAAGCCTTGTGGGTCCTGTGGAAGGCAGATGTCGGCCATAGACCCTCATACTAATTGTATCTGGTACCTTGGGGAGCACCATACTCCGAGGGTTACGACTCCTGCCGTCGCCTTCAGCCGCAGGCGTTGCGGGAAGAGGCGCATTAAGATCCTGGCAGCGCGACTGGTGGAGGCCCTGCGTCATTGTTGGTCTCTACGCGGTCCCGTAAGTTATCGCGAGACCGATCCAGAAGCCGTTCCTGTGAGCGTCCGTCATCTTCGACATCAAAAGATAATTCATCAAAGTGCAAGCGGTCAAAGTAATAGAACCCCTCGATTCCGCCACCTAGACCCGGCGTTTCCGACGCATTCTTCCAGCCTCTGGCTGAGGAGTCAGTTCAAGAGTCTACCCCGCACCTCCCTGTTTTTTTTGGAGCCGGGGCGACTCCAGCCTAGATGCGGGATTACTATACTTTCCTCCTTGCCATCTTTGGGCCTCCATCTCCCTCTGGTGCGCTTTCGAGCCCAAGGAGGCGAGAGGTGTCCTGATTGAACACACGCTGGTGGGTTCGCCCATGGCGTCAGTTAGGCCTGCCATGCCGACTCCGGTGCGCAGCCCTTCGGGGTTTCTACCTGCAACGCCAGAGCTCAATCTACTGCCGCTGATAGCGACGTCGGCTGTGCCGATCGATGCTACGCTGGTCACCCTCTCAGGCGCCGCGGCGATACCTCATCAACACCAGATGGCGTCGGGTGCAGCGACAGTGGTGCCTTCCGGCTCAGACACCTTCCCTCCTGTTTCTAATCAGTCCTTTGCTGTTTTTCATACTGGGGAGCAGGCTTTTGGAGGTGAAGGAGAGGAGCTGGGGTTTATGAACCCCATGAATCAGACTATCCAGCCTCCTCTAGAGGGTAGCTGGTTGACGGAGCTGGGTGAGGCTAGTGGCCTTGAGTTCTTGCCAGCTTCAGACCTCCTTTACCACCCCAGCCCAGCCTTGCTACAGAGGTGAGCTCCTCCCTCGCTGAGGTGCTGAAGGGGGAAGCTGCGGTCCTACACTTACAGTTCCCTTCTGTGGTGGTGACCACTGACCCCTTAATACAAGTATGTATCAGTGTGGGGTTTTTAGTATTGACAGGAATAATGGCGCTCAAGCTAATTCGCGCTGAGTTTGTTATACTAGGAGTGTGAATCTTCCGGAACCATTTTCCTTCCTGAACAACACTTCTCCCAGTTTCCTGTACTCCGGCGCATCCGCCGTTGTCGTCCTGGACTACTGACCTGGCACGCCTAATTCTATATTCCCCCTGTGCTACTTAGCACTTGGTTAATCTCGTCGCCACAGACTGCATCGACTTTTCTGAAGGTCAATAGTCCTCATTGGCTTATCCGCCGCCCGGCGATATCCGTCTTCCTTTCCTTACATTTGGCAGTAGTCCACCTACCGTGGTTCGCACTGCTCCTCATTGCCGTTTTGGATTCTTGAACGGTCACTTGAATCCACCTTGTTGGCACCGCCTTTCAGCCCTGAAGAGTCACGGGTTACTACCCTTTGTGACGAAACACGTGTCGGCTGGTTGCTTTTGTTTTGGCTGGTTGCTTATGCTCTGTTACTATATTAAACACCTATGATTATCATTCTGGTGTAGACCCTCTACATTTCTGCAGTATGAGACATTTCTCCTGATATTATATCCTCGTTACGTGTGCCCGGGACTGTACCTACCCTTAATACAAGTGTTTCACCAGGGCCAAAGAGAAGTAGAGCCTGTGCTCCCCTACAGTAAAGCATTGTATGACATGTTATTAGGGGCCTGGCCTAAACCAGCTGCGGGACCCATGTGGACTGGTCCATAACCCATAGACATTGGCCCGGGGACCCGGCCTGTCTCTCCCAGCACCCAACCCCAAGGAGTTTTGTGGTTCAGGCCTCTTTGACCTCCTCTGACCCCATCATCCTCCTTAACGTTCTTTCATACAGGGAGTCCAGACAGCTGGAAACTAGTGGAAGAAGAATCTTCTCAGCCAGTAAACACTGCATGCATTCTGGGCCGCTTTTCCCATGTGTTGTGTGTGGGATTCAGTGACGAGATTGCTGCCTTGGCTTCCGGAGGAAACCCAGAGCGAACTCGCCCAGACACACGATGATGGGCGAGAGAAAGCTAAGTTTGCATTAAGATGTGGCATAGATACCACAGACTCAGTGAGTCGAGCCATGGCTCATTTTGTGGTACCTCGCTGTCAGGCCTGGCTTATTGGAGGTTGTCCATGCCACCCTGGAGGAAATGCCCTTCGATGGCTCTCACCGGTTCATCACTCATGCCGATTCTCCATTGCAATGCTTTAGCGACAGTTGGGGTAGACCTGACTCTTAACTATATCTATTCCTGTACCATCTGGCTCCCTAGCTCCCCATTTACTCGAGTAGTAAAGGGGATACTCAACTTTGTATCTTCTTACAGATGGGTCCATACCAGATTGGAGTCCTATAGTTCCTGTTGAGAGCAAGCTTTAACCCCCCATCCCCCGGGCCAACCCCTGTATGTTTTCCTATCCTTTTTCGCTTCATAGGAACCATCCCACCTTCAGGTGGCACCCAGTGAGGTGTTCTTGCCTTGTACAGGTATTAATATTTCTTAAGGCCTGTCAATGACAGCTTTTATCTCCCGCTCCCTGGGAGATATTTTCTTTGTGACCCTAAAATGGGTTTAACACCAGATGGAACTGTGTTTTTTCTTTGAACATGGGCTTCATGCCTAAGAGATAGTTACCTGTATGGTATGTTCCCTGCTCTCTGTGGATTATCTCCTGTATGCCTTAGGGGCATTATTAGGTACCTCTCTGGTACTTTTAGTGTCCCTTATAGGGAGCTTATCATTAGAACTCACTTGAAGACTTTGTACATGGCTCACCGCTTTGCACATCTCGTTTTTCCTTGCTTCGATCTATGGTGCATTACTTATGCTTCTCTTTCTGGGGTTATTCGACTTCGCCTAGGAGAGTCTTAATTTCCCAGTGGAGCAGTGGGACAAGTGGTTACCCCGTTCCACATCAGTGCGCTCTTGCAGTTCTTTCGCGAGCTGCTCTCGCTATGCCTCAGCAGGATGGGCTCTTGCTGCTGGTCTCTCAGGCACCGGTGGTACACGGTTCAAATTCCTTCTTCCCTATCTGGCGCTTCTTCGAGAAGGCTTTCGATACTGTGGACTGGCTCTATCTCCATGAGGTGCTCACAATAATGGGTATGGGTCAGCAGTTTCGACGCTTCGTCCGAGTCTTATACTCCGACCCTAAGGCTAGAGTGCTGATTAATGGAACCCTCTCTGAGATATTCCCGATCCGAAGAGGTACTAGACAGGGCTACCCCCACACCCCGCTCCTTTTCTATCTGGCAATGGAGCCCCTGCCGTGTCTCATCCGCGCGGACGACTTGATTCAAGGCTGGGCGTGGGGTCGCCACCACGTGGACAAAATTGCACTATATGCAGACGATGTCTTGCTTTTCCTAGCATACCCGGCCCGCTCCGGCCCTAGATGCCTCCAATCCCTTCAAGCCTTCGAAAAAGTCTCGGGCCTCCGGCTGAACCCAGCCAAATCGACCCTCGTACCTCTTCATCCCTCTAGGGAATATTTCGACTGGCAGACTAACATACCCATTAGGCGACAGTCGTTTAAATATCTAGACATATGGGTTGCTCTGCTCCCGGGGCTGGAATGGGCACTGAATATTACTCCGCTTATTAGAAAGGCTAGGGAGGACCTTAATCGCTGGCAAACCTTGCCACTTAATCCACTCGGAAGGGTGGCATTATTTAAGATGATGATCCTCCCCCGGTTCCTATATGTTATCCAAAATACTCCCTTCCACTATCCCCGAAGTTGGTTTCGAGAGATCGATGCCATGATCACACGGTTTCGGTGGGGGGGGTGGGAGACCGCGGATGGCTCTTGACCGCTGCCGCATCACGTCCGGCGGCATGGGCATGACGGACCTCTACCTATATTATCTGGCCACGAGGTTGGTTGTCCTTCATGATTGGTTCACCGGATGATGGTCAGATCCAGCTTACAGAACTGAACTTCAAGACCTGGATTTCCCTCGAATCCAGGCTCTCACGTACGGATCCCCTATTCCCAAGACGCTCCCAACGGTGACCCGAACAGTTTTCCTGGCCTGGCGCTCAGCCCTACGTCATACACAATGGTAATCCAAACTGAACCAGCAAACGCCACTCTGGCAAGGCACGTGGCTCGGTGAAGTGGCGGCGTTACAAGGGTTTAAGCAAATGGACTACATTGGTATTTGCCAACTGGGCGACGTGTGGGTGGGAGACCATATACAGACTTTTTAGGATTTACAGAACCGCTTCTCCCTACATGCCTCGCATTTCTACAGATACTTGCAGATACGCCACGCCCTGAACACCCACATCTCGACGGGTACACCGCTTCCTGATTTCAGTCCACCGGAAGCACATGTCATGATGGGGAATCTTGGGAAGGGAGGCATCTCACGCATATACCGCACCCTCACAAACAACAGTCCCGTGTCTCTGGACTCGCTTAGCGCTCGCTGGGAGGGTTGGCTGGGTCCCCTTGAGGATGAGGACTGGCGAGACGCCCTTATGGCCCCCAAAACTGTCACTACCTCTGTCCGACTCATCCAGATCTATTACCTCCACACTGCATACCTTACCCCAGAACGACTACAAAGAGCAGGGCTGCGCGCCTCGTCCGAATGCACACGCTGCAGGCACCAACCTGCAAACTTCTACCATGTGGTCTGGTCTTGCCCCCACCTCATAAAATACTGGGACAAGATAGAATCCGAACTCACACACATCTTGGGCTGGCATGTACCTCACTGCCCTATGCGCCTCCTCCTGGGCATTATGGATGGTCTGGACGGGTCCTGAGCTGATAAACTGTTCCTGGGGACGGCCATCATGGTGGCCAAGAGGGATATTGCCATGGCCTGGACACAACCTGACCCCTCCCACAATAGCTAAATGGCGCTGAGGGGTGGACCGGTGCGCCGCTCAAGAGAAATCCTTATTTGAGGCCCGGGGATGCCCGGCCAAATACCAAAGAGTGTGGGGTAAATGAACAGATCAGATGGGTTAGTGGGACCCGGGAAAAGGGACTCTCGCCTTCGGCAGATTGTTTATTTCCGCCATGTAGAGTGCATAATCGCTGTGCTTATAGTAATACATCACTACCGACACCCCTATTATGTCTTATATGCGAACCTGTATTTGTGCTGTCAATGCTAATCTTTCCTTGTTTCTAAAAATCAATAAAGTTGATTATCAAAAAAAGAAAAAATCCTTCTTGTGTTCTTTATAGAAGGGGATTTTTCCTTCGTCCTTGTACCCTGCTGGTCTTCCTTGTTGTTGCATCTTGCCTAAATTCCTAGTCTGTGCGGCTCAGGTTGAAAGCGCTCTTCTCTTGTACCGCCAGTCTTGTTGTCATTACACTGACTCTTCACCAAAAGGACATCTGTGATACTTATCGCTTAGATACAAGGTTGTGTACCTTTGCTGCTACGGACACCTTTAATACAAGAGTTCATGCACCTCCCAGGGCATCAAGATGTCTAATTATTTATTCTTAAGTCCCCGCCATATAGCCATTTTCTGTGTTGATGGCTATCTTCCATCTTATGGTGGATTCCTTGTTGTTCAGACATGTTCCTTCAACATTATGGTTCCGTTTTACTTGGGATTAGTTTGCAATGGGGATTGGTTTCTCCCTTCAGACACAATCTCCCTGGTTGGTTCCTTTCCCTCTATTCCACAGGGTGTTATCATATTTCTAGGCCTCTGGGGTTTGTTATAATGCTTCAGTGTTAATATTGGGTTCTTTTCTACCTAAGGGACTATCCCCCTCTTGCTGTGTACCTCACTTCCTTCAGAAGGTGCCCATGTACATTAGTATAATGAAGGCTGTAGACGTGCTTAGCCTTTTACCTTCTGGTGATTTTCAGGTCTTCTATTTCCTGTAGGCACATTACTTCCTATAATCAACAATTATTCCTCTTCTATAGGTTGCAACTCCTTCCGTTGCTTCAGCTTTTAATAAATTGTTTTCATCTTTCGGACTTCCACTGTCGTGGGGTGTTTTTGTCCCTAGAGGACTATGTATTTTTTCCTTTCATTACATTCTTCAGTCATTTAGATTGACTTACAGTTCAATGCTGATGCTGGATACCTGTTCTAGGCCTTCGATGTTTTGGCGTCTATTACACCTTCTTCATGTAGGTCAAAGTTTTGACCTTGTTTTTCTATACCAGCAAGGTTTTTTCACAGCTGTCTGCTTTTTTCAGGATTCTGATATCAGCGGCCTGATTGTGGCCTACTCAGTCAGTTAGCATTGGGTTACATGCTTCGGCAGCCATTACTTTACTGGGGTGTGTGGTGTCCTCCACCATGTCCATTCTTTTATATTAGTACTATCTTGCTGATTACTCAGCTTGGTCCATATATATTTATGACATCATCGTAGTGACGGTTTCAGTCTATGGGCGAGATATATCCATATATTTCCTTCTGTAGTTACATAGGCAATTATTTTTCTTTTCCTCCTCTGTGTGTCATACAGTATAGATGATCCCAGAGATGTTAACATTATATCTGACAGTTTTTTCTTAGGACAAGAGCTGTTTATATACCAAGTGTTGTTGTTGTTTTCGACAAATTTCTATTAAAGCAGTGATCATGCTTTCTCCCTCAAAGATGGGTTCTAGGATCCCCCCTTTTCACTGTGTATTTACCGAGTAGGTTTGGCTAAAATAATGGCTTTCGAGGGCAAGAGCTTTCGCTGAGTGGCATTGCCCGTTGACTCTGGTCTCCCAAGTTCCAGCCATACATAGGTTCACATCACACCATGGAAGCAAGTAGTAATTATGTTTATATTGACTTCCGACAAATTATTGTTCCATTGCTATGGGTAGCGCTATTCCCATGCTTATTTGAAAGAGACAATTAGTTATAGATTCCTTACCTTTAGAATTACTCCCAGGTGTCAGACTGGATCCGGACAATTTTTCGTCAGCAGTACCCCTGCGCGTCGAAAGGTTGCGTCGGTCGGCTCCACGTTCGTCGTTGGCGTTGTGGTCGCCGGTATGATGTTGCGGTAGCTACTTAGATGCCTCCCTCGCGCGCTGACGTCAGTTCTTTCTTTTTCCGCGCCAGCCAGCGCAGATCCGGAGAGAGGGGTACCTCCAGTCACTTTTTGACTGACTTTTTTGCGACTTTTGTCGACACCGTTGTTTGAGTCTTCAACTCCTGGTGCACGCAGGGATGTCCAGTCGTCCTTGGCCTGGCTTGAAGGCTTGCAACACTTGTCGCAAGCTGATGTCGGTTACAGATCTGCACCGCGTGTGCCTGTGGTGTCTGGAGCGCGACCATGATCCCAAGTCGTGCTCCGACTGCCGGACCATGAATCCAAAGTCTTTGCGGGAGCGGTCCCAAAAGCTTCTCGAGGCCCGGCAGTCCGCTCTGCGCCGTTCGAGGTCCTGGTTGCATGGGAGGTCGAGGGACCGGTCGCGGAGTCTCCACCAGTCGTCATCAAAGTCTTTGCACTCCTCAGGTAAGTCGAAGCACAAGAAGAAGTCGAAGAAGCATTGTCGCTCTTCGACTTCTCCCCGTCTCACGGCTCCGCGTGAGGAGCCTGAAGGGTCGACTCCAAGTTTCCCTCCTTTCCAGGAGCCGGAGCGACCCCTGCCCAGCTTCGGAGTTTCTACGAAGCGATGCATGCCATTTTTGAGCAGCCCGACTCCGCTGGCGCGCTGCGGACTCGGCTGGGGGCCCAGGGCCTTCGACGCCGGTGGTTTTGGCCTCCGCACCACATGGTCCCCTTGGATCCAGGCCTGGATCCGGATCGGCGCCGGTCGACCTTGTAACACCTCCCCCGGCGCCAATTCCACCGGCACCACGTCCGCTCCTGATGCCGGTTGGATCCCGAGCTGGCGTCGACCCGGCCTTAACCCGGGATCCGGCGCAGAGCGGTACTTTTGTACCTCTGTTCGACCCTTCTGTTTCCTACAGGCCAGATTGGCAACCAGAGGAGGGTGAGGAGGACTGGGAGAGGTCTGTTGACCCTTTGGCTGACCAGTTAGATGAACCGGACTGGAGAGAGGAGTTGGGGGAAGCCAGTGGTCTGAATACCTACACAGACCTTGGCATGCTGTCTCCTCCGACCGTAGCTACGGAGGAGGGTGCCTCATATGCAGTGGTGTAGCGTAGGGTGGCCGAGGCCCTCAACCTCGAGCCACCTACAGTGGCGGTCAGGACGAATCTCCTGATGGAGGTGCTTCAACCGGCAGCGGCCTCTTCGAAGCCTTTGCTGCCTTTCAATGAAGCCCTTAGAGACATCCTTTTGGGCACCTGGTCCAGGCCCAACCCAGGGACTCCTGTGGATAGGATGATTGCCCGACGCCACCACCTGGCTCCAGGCGACTCCTCTTTCATCTCCAAACACTCCACCCCTGAGAGCTTGGTGGTCCAAACCTCTACATCCAAAGGCGCATTCCCTAACGCACCTCCTGATGGGGAATCCAAAAAGCTGGACCATCTTGGGAAGAAGATGTTTTCTTCCTCCAGCTTGGGACTGCGGTCGGTGAACACCGCATGTCTGTTGGGCCGTTACACCCATTTTGTGTGGGATACGGTAGCACAGGTGCTGCCACAGTGCCCAGAGGAGGCCCGGGTCGTGCTCTCCCGTGCAGTCACCGAGGGGAGAGACGCAGCCAAGTTCACCATAAGATGTGGACTGGACACCACTGACCCGCTAGGCAGGACAATTTCAACGTCGGTAGCCCTTCGACGCTACGCCTGGATGAGGTCGAACTGGTTTTTCCGGGGATGTCCAAGCTACCTTGCTGGACATGCCTTTTGATGACCATCGCCTGTTCGGCGACAAAGCAGACAACGCGCTAGAGCGCTTCAAGGACTCCCGGGCTACGGCCAAGTCCTTGGGCCTCTCCACCCACCCTGCACAGTCTGCTTTTCGCCCCTTTCGTGGCTACGGCAGGAGTGTCCCGCCACGTTCCACCCAGGGCCACAGGCCGGCGCAAGCTGCCCAGCCTCTGCGCGGCCGGGGACGTGGGACCCACCGTCATGGGTCTGGGGGCCAGCGAGCGGGCCAGTCCACCAGCGCCCCTTCTGCAGCAGCCTCCAAACCCTCCTAGTCCGACCTTTCAGGGCCACCAATCGCCAGTGGGTGTCAGGATTCGCCATCACCTCCCCCACTCGCGCACCATCACGTCAGACAGGTGGGTTTTGCAGATAGTCCGAAGGGGCTACTCCCTCCCCTTCGAGACTACCCCTCCATCCATGCCACCTCAATATCATTGCATGTCGGAGGATCATTTGGCCCTTCTCCAACAGGAAGTTAGGGCTCTCTTAGCCAAGGGAGCTATCGAGTGAGTTCCTGCTCCAGAAGTAGGTCGTGGTTGCTATTCCCACTACTTTCTGGTGCCCAAGAAGGACAAAGGCCTGTGTCCTATCTTGGATCTCAGGAACGTCAACCGCTTCCTCCGAAAGGAGAAGTTCAAAATGTTGACACTAGCTCAGGTCCTGTCTGCCCTCGACCCTGGAGACTAGATGGTAGCGTTGGACTTGCAGGACGCTTACTTTCACATCCCCGTCCTGCCGGCCCACCGGCGTTACCTGCGGTTCACGGTAGGCCACGAGCACTTTCAGTATACTGTGCTCCCCTTTGGCCTTACCAGCGCCCCTCGGGTGTTCACGAAAGTGATGGCAGTGGTCACAGCCCATCTGCGCAGATCAGGGGTTCAAGTCTTCCCCTATCTCGACAACTGGCTGTTGAAGGCAGGCTCGTCGCAGGCAGTCGTCTCCCACCTCCAGACTACGGCAGACCTCCTGCATTCGCTGGGGTTCACTATCAACGTGCCGAAGTCACACCTGACTCCTTCTCAGCAGCTCCTTTTCATCGGAGCGGTTCTGGACACGACGCAGTTTCGGGCTTATCCTCCTGAGCAGCGAGTCTGGGATATTCGGGCTATGATTCAGATCTTTCAGCCTCTATCCCGGATTTCGGTCAGGATAACCCTGAGGCTGCTGGGCCTCATGGCCTCCTGCATCCTGCTGGTAGATAGTCTTCACTCGGAGGTGGTGCAAGGTCTCTTTCAGCAGTGGGGTGAGCCTTGGTTAGATCTTTTCGCCACCGAAGAGAACGCGCATTGTCAGCAATTCTGCGCGTTGGAATTTCCAAGGCTGCACTCGCTAGGCAACGCTTTTCGTCGCGAGTGGATTTGCGGTCTTCTATACGCCTTTCCGCCTATACCACTTCTGCCCAGAGTGCTGAAGAAGATCAAGCGCGACCGGGCCCAATTCATTCTTGTGGCTCCGGATTGGGCATGAAGAGTCTGGTATCCTGAGCTGTTAGAGACTAAATCAGGGAGAAATTTCGGGTTTCCTAAATAGGAAAAACAACATATGTTCATCGGAGCCACGGGCAGGCAGTGTTTCGGGTGAGAGAGCAGCTTTGACAAATGTTTGACTACAAGCGCTCCTCCCCTCCCGTGTTGAAGCTCATGGGGCCCGAATTAGGCACCCTAAGTATCGTTTTTTAAGGAGAATACCAAGTAGGTATTGGATGAATGTATGTTGACCTAGATGCACATTAGCCTTCGACATTGATGAGGCTGACCACATTAGGAAAACAGTTAGAGTGGCACAAGGGATCAATATCCTTGGTTCTGAAGAGAAGCTTAGGGGTAGGCTTTGAAACATGTAGACCTGCGAGGAAACTGCCCTTTACAGCACTTCTTCCTCCATTTCCCCATTTTTTATTAATACCAGCTATAGGGAGTATTAAAGTTTAGTTTTCCATGCAGCCATGCATTTTTTAACTCGCTTATTTCCTGACCCTTCCACTCTCACATCAAACACATAATATCATTTCACTAGTAAGTGCTCCCACATCTCCGTCGGTCGCAGCACGTCCCGTCCCGCAGTGGGGCGGGAAGAACCTAATGATGAAGCATGCCACCGAGGGACCTTTCGGTGGGTGAGGGTTATTTTAGAACACATGTTGTTTTTCCTATTTAGGAAACCCAATATTTCTCCCTGATTTAGTCACTTTTTTGTAAGGATAGTACGGTTTAGATTTAGAGTGGACTTTTTTTGTTTTTTCATAACTTGTAGAGGAGGCTGAGTCCACGAATTATTGCACCTCTGCACTTCCTCCTTTGTTTTTCAACATAACCCCGAGCTGTTACACATGGCCACCGATCCGACTGCCTCTTCGGGAGGATCTTCTGCCACAGCAGCAGGGGACGGTCCTCCACCCGAACCAGTCCAGCCTCCACCTCCATGCGTGGAGATTGAGCGGCGACAGTTGACAGCCTTTGACCTTCCTCCCGAAGTCTGTGATGTTATCTTGGCAGCCAGGCGTCCCTCCACTAAGACGGTTTACGCCTGCAGATGGAACAAATTTGTGGCATGGTGCGCAGCAACGGCTGTGGATCCCCTTTCTGCCCCTCTTTCTGAGGTTCTCTTGTTCCTCCTTTCTTTGGCCCAGCAGGGCTCTGCTCTGGGCACTCTTAAGGGCTATCTCTCAGCCATTTCAGCCTTTCTTAGGCTTCCTGATCAGCCTTCTCTTTTCAAGTCCCCTGTTGTAAATCACTTTCTTAAGGGCATTACTCATCTTTTTCCCCCTGTTCCCTGCGTAATGCCTCAGTGGGACTTGAACTTGGTTCTTACGTATCTTATGTGCGCTCCCTGTGAGCCGCTACATAACTGTCCTCTCAGACTTCTCACTTTAAAGACTGCCTCTCTGGTTGCCATCACTTCTGCTCGCAGGGTGAGTGAGCTCCATGCTCTTTCTTCGAAACCTCCTTTTCTGGCGGTTCATCCGGACAAGGTTGTCCTTCAAACTCGACCCTTTTTTCTTCCTAAAGTGGTTACTTCTTTCCACATTGGTCAAACCATCGCTTTGCCCACCTTCTTTCCGCATCCTTCTAAGGAGGAAGAGAGGCTTTACCATCTGGATCCAAAACGTGTGCTTTCATTTTATTTGGATCGCACCAAGCAATTCCGGGTGGATGACCAGCTCTTTGTTGGCTACGTGGGCGCCAAAAAAGGTCGGGCCGTGTGGACAAACGGACCATCTCTAGGTGGGTCGTTTTGTGCATTAAAGCTTGCTCTTCTGTGGCAAAGAAGGAGCCTCCAGTGGGGTTGTGCGCCCATTCCACCAGGACGACGGCAGCTACCACTGCTTGGGGGTGGGGAGTCCCCCTCAATGATATCTGTCAGGCAGCTACGTGGGCATCTGTGCACATGTTCACAAAACACTACTGCCTGGACAGCCAAGCCCGGAGAGACTGCATCTTTGGCCGTTCTGTTCTCCAGGACTTTCTGGTGTGAACTTGGTTCGCAGACTCACCTCCGGGGTTGGTATTGCTGGGATATCTATTCTAAAGGTAAGGTATCTATAACTAATTGTCTCTTTCAGATGAACAAGAACGATATATCTGTAAGAGACATAGATTAGTTATAGATTCCTTACCGCCCCACCCATCCTCCCCGTTCTTCAAACTGACTTCTAGGGTCAGGGAATCCCTTTCAGGGCCCTAGTTTTGTGCACCAGTGATCAGTGCCTTGCATGGCTCTGCACTTCTGGCGTGGAGTGTCGTGTAAAAGAACTGACAGCGCGCGAGGGCGGCGTCTAAGTAGCTACTGCGACGTCATCCAGGCGACCACGACGCCAACGATGAACGCGGAGCCGACCGACGCCACCTTTCAACACGCAGGGGTACTGCTGCCGGAAAAATTCTCTGAATCCAGTCTGACACCTCGGGGTAATTCTAAAGGTAAGGAATCTATAACTAATCTATGTCTCTTACAGATATATTGTTACAGAAGTGAAGTAACTTGTTCTTCAATGCCTTTATAACTTCACTTGCCTCTGGTCCTTGCCACAGTTCTTATGGTGTAGCGTATGCTTCTGCTCACCTAAATTCCTCAGAGCGTCCAGTCTTTTCTCTCTTGTTCTAGACCGGCCAGTTCTAGTCAGGGACTTTTAGTAGGACCAGTTTGCAGACCCTCCTCCTGGGATGGTATTACTATGGTATCTAATTCAAAGGTAAGGTATCTGCGGCTAGATGTCTCAATCAGATGAACAAGATACTTACCTTCGGTAACGCCTTATCTGGTAGAGACAGGATCTAGTTGCAGATTCCTTACCAACCCGCATCATCCTCCCCGTTCTGCGAACTGGTTTCTTTCTACCTAAAAGATCCCTTTTTTGGCATTGAGATACCTTCATTGGAACTTTGTAACTACTTGACACAAGATGTCTCTTTTTTGGCACATAGGCAGTTGCTATAAGTGGCTCTGCATTTTTGGCACGGTAAATAGTCACAGAAGAAACTAACGTCATCACGTCGGAAGGGGGATTATATGGACTTCATTGATGTCACATCCGTTGGACGACTGTGGTATTCTGCTTTCATTATGTTTAGTCCTTTCTCTCGGTTCTGTATTTTGCTGCTCAGCCATTGTGTGAGTGATGTCACAGAGTGTTGTTGTGTGTATGGTTGAATGAAAAGTCAGTTGCTGTATGTGGGCTGAGCAGCAGGGATGCTGCTCCCGGTGGGGCTGATACTGCTGATACTACTACAACTGTCTTATCATCTAATGTTCCTGTCCTTATTGAACTGAAGAATAAATCTACCTCCTGGATTTAACATCATCTCAGCGTACTTTCATTCTTGCATTTCACAACGACATCACTATGAAGTCTCATGACGCCCTCTACTGACGCGCAGAGGTAGTGCTGAAAATAATTTCCGGATCCAGTGAGAATTCAAAGGTAAGGAATCTGCGGCTAGATCCTGCCTTTACCAGATAAGGCGTTACCGAAAGTAAGTAACTTGTTCTTTGTGGTGATTCGTTAAGGGGGTGCAAAGAAAAGAGGGGGGGGTCCCAAACCGCTTTTTTTCCACCAATGCAATTCCCAAAGACTTTGTACTCTGCCATAGTGTTAAAAGTGCTGAACGGATTTTAATAAAATGTGATTATTGTGTGTAAATGATCTTGGTGATGTATTGTGCCGCGGTATACCGCATTAATTTCGTGGTATTATGCGGTACTTGCCGATGACAAAGCAGTATATGAATGCCTAAGGGCTTCCTTTATGGAAGTAAAAGGCAGCTTTGTTGTTTACACCACACTTTGACTGTGTTCTGGGTTAGGGCCTTAGATATAGGTAAGTAATAGAATTTATTTTTTTCGCTACCTATTACTACTTTACTAAGGTGGTAATGGGTATGGAAAATTATTTATAATTTTCGATATATAATTTTTTTAAAGTACGGCATAGCGCGGTACTACCTAGAAAGTACCGCAGCACTTAAAAAACCTTTTAAAAATGTAATAATTGAAAAAAAATTAAAAACCACTGCTACATTATATTTAAGAAGATATATAGTGTAGTACAGTGTTTTTTAACAGTTTTTACATATTTAATTTTTGATAATATTTTACACTTAAGTGTATATTCTGGGTTTTAAGGTGAAATAATGTGTAATACAGTGTACTTACAAAAAATTGGGAAAAAAGTGTAAGTAAAAAAAGTTAATAAATATGTACTACACTATATTTTACCTTAAGACCCACAATGCAGACTAAATATGGTCTAAAATATTTTTCGCGCTTCAATTTTGGAAGGGTGGAATATTGTTTAGACTACAATTAGTCTGCGTTCTGGGTTTGAAGGAGAAATATATCCACTCTATGCTATTCCACTCTGTCACTCCATCCCACTCTACAATACTCCAGTCTACGCCACACTACTATAAGCCCCTCTACTTTTTAACCCTCCACTCTACGCCACTCAACTCCACACCACTGTACACAATTCCACTCAACGCTATTCCACTGTACCCCACTCCACTTTATGCTATTCGTCTTTACACCACTCGACTCTACGCCACTCCATTCTGTGCTATTCTACTGTACACCACTCTACGCCACGGTATTCCAGTCTACGCCACATTAATGTACTATGGCTAGCTAGAGGGCAACACTGTGTGCGTGAGTTATAGTAATTTGAAGGTGGTGCAGAAGTTATAAATTGAAGGCATAACTATAACGTTATATTTTCTAATGTTTTTATAGTTTAAGTTTGGTTTGTAAAGAAAGGATACATAAAACAATAGTAATTTGAAGGTGTTGCACTATTTATAAGTGTAAGGTATAACTATAACTTTAGAAGTTCTAATGCTTGTGTGGTTTGTATAGAAAGAATAAATAAAGTTTTCCTGACTAACTAAGTTTTTTAGCCTTTTGTTTTCCCATTAAATATACATATTTGTTCACGTGTATATGTATATATATATATATATATATATATATATATATGTTCGAGGCATATGAGCTGTAGATTGTATACTTGTGCATAGATCGCCATCTGGTGTTGGGCTCGGATGTATATATATATATATATATATATATGTTTTCCATTGTTAACGTATATTCAATTGCAGATTTAATGAGCTTTCAAATTTAAGTATAATAAACCTTGGCACAGATTGACGTCACACAATCTCTTGCTTATATAAATCCTTAGATTACTTCCAGATTCAACTTTCATATCTCCGTTCAAATTGTGTAAAGCATAAAATTGACTTGCAGAGTCTCTTGCTTGTTCAAATCTTTGGATTACTTTCTTGATATACTCCCATAATCCTTTCAAATTGTTGTAAAGCCACAAAAGCCTTGCTAGGTCAGCTGCCGCTGACCTTATTGTACTAAAACGTGAACTCTGTTGCCGGTGAGCAACTGGAAATTACACTGTTCCAGAGAGCCCAAACACCTTCATAAATAATAAAACAACATCTTAAAAGCCAGATTTAAAAAAAAAAAAAGCCAGTAGGTATATCAGTCCAAATCAGTTATTCTCCAAATAGGCTGAAGTAATATCGCTGGTCTCATCTTACAATTCTTCAAACAGGTTACATAATTTATTCTTGAAAAAAGCGGTAAGATCAGTGAAAAATACTGCACAATGTAGCAGCTCAGACCTTAATGCTCTTGAGGTGTTTGAGAGCCTACCAGTGTTACAATCCTTCCTGCTTATTACTGAAGATGATCTGACATATGCTGATAATGAGAAGTCATTCAGGTTCATCTTTAAAACTTTAGCTAGCTTCTTCCTTGGTTTGGTTAATCCAGTTTTTGTCAAATGGACCACAGACTGTGCTGTTGATCCCATAGTCATTTAAATCTCCCTTCTGTCCCGTCTGTCATTACCTGAGATATTAATGCACAAACGTAGCTATTAAGCAATGGAGCACTTTAACTGTAAAAACAAAGAGATGGCAATTTGTGTGTGAATATGCTGAATGCTCCATAGTAGAATTCCTAGAAAAAATAGTCAATAGTTGGAGATGGCTTTTGAAACTCCATATTATTGCCTGACTTAGTATTGGCTTTCCTTCTTCTATTGTCGCTGGCGTGGGGCCTGAGTTTCAAACACTGACCTATCATTAGTCCTTTAGGTTAATCCACTGGTAAACACTTGCTACTGGGAATTAAAGTTCATTAGAAAATCCATACCTTTTAGGTACAAAATGGTCTAAACATTGCAGCCATTGCCACAATATTCTTGTGCCTTGACTATGGTAATGAATAGTATTTATTTATTTATGTTTGCAATTTTATATAGCGCTTACATGACCAGAAGGCAACAGAGCGCTTTACAACAAGTAGGATACGTTGGTTACAGTGGGTTATAGTTATAGTAATTAAACTTGGACCTTTAGGCATACCACTCTTGTGATGAGTTCGAGAAGTCATCAAGGTGCTATGGTCGCCCTTCTTTTCAGATTTTAGAACTGGCTGTTGCAAGCACTTAACTGTGGTCAAGCAAATCAGGTTTATGACATTGAGCACTGTATATTGAGCCTGATATTGCACTTTGCCCCACTTCATTAGGGATTAACTGATCCACTGCTCTGCAGCTAGTAGCTGGTTGCAACAAACTGCTGATGGTCACAAAATTCCATTGCTGCCAGAAGGGATGGAGGCAGACAGATACCTCTTTATCTTGGCTCAGCACTTTGAAATTCATTCCCTGACTTCATCAGGTTAAATCACAATCACCCTACCAGCAAACAAGCAAACACTTGTTTCTTGATCCTTTTAAACTCCTTTTGGGCCTGTTTTGGTACTAGAGTCTACCAAGAGGGCCCTTAGGGTCAACATTTACTCTTTGCAATAAGCATACAATAGAAACAGGTATAATGATAACCTTTGTATGTAGTTCTCCCTATCTCTGGTACATACCTGCTGTTGATTAAATGCTAAAACATCTTTTTGTTAATTGTGGTCATTTTTATGTGTAGAAGGAACCCAAACCATACTTAAGAAGCTTAAAAGCAGATAAAGAAGTATTAAAGGAAGCTACCTATGTGAGATTGAGGTAGGAGGTTCCTCGATTGAGCCATCTCCTGTGCGTTCCTCTGTGAGAAAAAAGGAGAATGAGGACAGAGACCCCCAATAGTTTTCAGGGACCCGAGTTCCCACCTGCTCCTGAGTTGCTTCCACTGCCTCTGCTGAATCCTGACCCATGCTTTCATTAGGCTTTGTAGGCAGCATGGTCTCTTCTCAGACTGTGACCCAGGCAAAGTCGAGAACAATGGTGGGCCCTCCTACAGCTTATGATAGGCCAGGCTGGGCTCTGAATCTTGCATTGGTGAGTTGGCTCCTCTGCCTCATCTGTTAATGCTTCAAATAAGGCCTAGATTTCCAGGCATTGTTTAAGTCTGGACTCTGTCAGTACCATTTTTAATTTAAGACTGTTCTCCCTGTCCTATATGTCCTTAATTTGTTTATCTTGGTTTTCAATTTCTAGAATGTAAGGAAGTGGGTTTCTGCTGCAGTAACCCCCCCACTTTTTGACAGACCACTGATGCACTTTGACTTGATGTGCCCTGGGTCCCTGCCAATCAGGTTCCCAGGGCCTGTGTTCTTTCCCCAAAACTGTACCCCATTGGCATCTCTGGCCACAGGTCAGCCCCTGGTAAATGGTACCACAGGTACCCAGGGCACTGTGACCAGGGAAGACCTCCAAGGGCTGCAGCACTTATTGTGCCACCCTTAGAGGCCCTGTACCTTTACACACACACAATGCCTTTGCAGGCTGCGTGTTTTGGTGCAGAACAAAGTGAAGAGTCGACATGGCACACACCTCTGTGTGCCATGCCTACAACCCACTGCCCTGGCATAGGTCAGCCACCCCTCTAGCTGGGTACACTATACCAGTGGTGAGGGTACAGGTGCATGAGCCCTGTACCCCTACAGTGTCTAAGTCCATTCTTAGACATTGTAAGTGCAGTGCTGGCATTAAGAGTATATGGTGCTGGGAGTTTGTCATTACGAACTCCACAGCACCATAATGGCTACACTGAAAACTGAGACGTTTGGTATCAAACTTCTCAGCACATTAAACCCACACTGATGCCAGTGTGGGATTTAATGAAAAATGCACACAGACGGCATCTTAGAAGATGCCCCCTGAAACCTAACCCACCTCTAGTGTCCAGGCTGAGTGGCTGCTTCAGCTGCCACCACCAGACATGTTTCTGGACCCCTGGGTCGAGAGCCTGCTGCTTTCGGGGGCCTGAAACAATGCACATCCTGGGACGAGGTGCCAAGCCTCCTCCCCCAGGATGGGCAGGGTTCACGAAGGAGAAGCTTCAAAGGCATGCCGCCTTTGTGAGCCTCTCCAGACCATTTGCTGCTTTCAGCAACTGGTCCCCACTGGTTCTACCCCCCACTTTGGGCGGGAGAACCGGTGGGAAAAACAAGTGAGGAAGGGAGGTGTGCCCACCTCTGCCAACTCCACCCCTCAGGTGGGGGAGGCGAGGTGAAGCACAACCTCGAGTCCCCGCCACCTTGAGGATGGGGGACCCAGCCAACCAGGGACAGGCTCCTGCCCCCCTCCCACTGGAGAGTGGCAGAATAGGGGGTGTACCCACCCCAGGGAAGGGACCCATTGGTCCCTGCCCTTTACCTACCTGTAATGCCCCTAAATCTAGTATTTAGGGGGCACCCTGAACCTTACTTCCTCAGATCCAGCTTACCTACAAGAAGAAGGACGAAGAGCCGTGCAGAGCTAACAAGAGGACGACGCCCACTGACTTGGCCCCAGCCCTACAGGCCTGTCTCCCCTCGAACCTGCTCCTGCGAAATCCCGGCGTGTCCAGCAGCCAGCAACCTCAAAAACCCCGGAGGACCTGCCTGCCTTCACTTCCAAGACTGTTTCTCCCGTGAACACCGGACGTGTTTAAACTGCAGCTTCTAGCTCCGGCCGGATACAGCGAATCCAGCCCACTCTGCACCCGCCGAACCCGGCCCGAGCTCGAGTGGAAAAACACCACGAGGAGGTCACCCCGGCGATCCTGACCCGAGATCCGGCGACGCCTGACCTGCCTCAAGCCTCCAGTTGACGCCTGCAGCCTCAATCTAGAGGATCCCCTCTACCGCGACCAGAGCGGGTAAGACTTTCCGACGTCCCAAGGCACCCCTGCACCCGACGCCCCACGGCCTTGTGTGCCCAAACCAACGGTGCCTAACCAACCCAAGACATCCCAACTTACCCCTCGAAGTGGTGGTCGCACCCAGAAGATCCTCGTCCCCGAGCCTGCAGTGTTTCTTCTAACCGGAGGTGCTCCATTGAAAACAACAGGGCACCCGACCTCAAAACAGCACCCTGCACCCGGCCGCCCTAGTGCCGCTGAAGGTGCACCTTTGGTGCTAAATTGGTTCCCTCTTTGCCCTGACCTAAACCCTAGGAGCTTTGCTCCCACAACCCAGTGGCCTGCTTGCCAGCAGCCACCAACCGGAGACCCCCTATCCTCCATAGGATAACATTGGGCCTCAACACTCTGCACCCGGCCGCCCCAGTGCCGCTGAGGGTGCAACAACAGTGCATCACTGACCCTGGGGGAACCCTTGTTCTAACCCCAGAACCTTAACTCCCACAGTCGTTTACTTACCTGCAAACCGATAACCTGTTTTTCCTCCATAGGATAACATTGACAATTTTTCTTCCAAAAAACGACTGTGGAGTTTTGAAAACTAAAGATATTCTTTAAAAATCGTACAATTAACCAAAACGTGTTTTCTCACCTGTTTGCAGGAAATGTACCAGTGCTGAATCTAGGCATCCAGCACTGAGTTAGAAAAAGTAACGTAAAAATAACTTACCTGCAATTTACTGAAAAAGCCTATTCATTTCAATGTACTGCTCCAAAAAGTTTCTAAGTGTGGAGTTTTGAAATCTGAAAATATTCTTTAAAAATCACACGAATAAAAAAAACACATTTACTCACCTGTTTTCAGGAAATGTCCCAGTGCTGAATCCAGGCATCCAGCACTGAGTTAGAAAAAGTAACGTAAAAGTAACTTACCTGCAATTTGTTGAAAAAGCCCATTCATTTCAATGTACTGTATTTACTAAGTGTTGCATACTACTGCTCCCCTGTAAATCAAACAAAGTACAATTTCTATTGCATTTTCCAACTGTTCTATATCCAGTAACTTACTACTGAAGAGTATTTAATGCTTACCTGTGCGAGGCATGCTTGGTTCTAGAAATAAACAACAGTATATTTTTTATACAAAAACAATTGGCCTAGAGTTCAGTTCTTGAGTGTGTGGATTCATTTGCTGACTGAGTGTGTACATCAAATGCTTAACACTGTCCTCTGATACTGCCTTACTGCTCGACCAAGCTACCACTATTAGAGAGTAAGGTTCTATCTAACTTTAACCTCTGCCTACCTTTGGGGACTCTTGGACTCTATACACACTGTACCTCACTTTGGTGCAGTATATATAGAGCCAGTTTCTTACATAGAATTGGCATGGTCTTCTGACAGCTTGAAGTTAAGACATGTGTTCCCAAAAGGTGGCAAGAACATTTTCCAAGACTTTTCAGTGTTTTAAAAGTCCTGACAGGTAGTGGGGAAGCTCAGTCTTTGTGTACTCCCTGAACCAACCTGGTGGTTCTCCTTCTGGGATTTTCTTTCAGTGGCAAAGTGAAAAGGAATAATCTGTCTTGGTAGCTTGGCTCCAAATAAAATCTCTGCCTATGAAAACAAGGAAGCGTGTTCAAAACTCAAGAACTGCTTAACTAACTTGAGAAAAACATGCTTATGTTCTCAAAGATTCTATTTCATACCCACTTTACAAAACAACTCCTGCCATATACACAAGCTCTTGTTAATGTGATTCTGACACACTTCACTGATTTAACCCCGTGTTCTCTGGGTAGGGTTAAATACTTGTTATATTTAATGCACATGCAAATAAATTATGCCACATACCGCACATGGAAATCTGGAGAGTGTAATATATATTTATAACCACTGTAGATGGTTTCAGGTTTGCGCATACTAGATGACACACGGTAGAAATTATTTCTTACAAAATGTGTGCTATTGGATTTTTATTTATTTTTTAGTTGTAATTTACTCTTTTGTAGCTCTATATGCTGTGTGTAGTAGTGTGCTGCTTGTATCTAAACCACTTATGTTGGTCTTGTAAATAATGTTTAAGGCCTGTTGTCTATAATCATGTTTGTACTGCTTGTTTGCAGGACCCAACGAAGTATTACTGGCCCATTCGCACCAGGCCTAGAGATCACCCCCAAGTTGTTTGTGGTTTCACATGACGGAAAGCTGCTGTTTAGTGGAGGACACTGGGACAATAGTATCAGGATAACCTCACTCACCAAAGGGAAAATAATTGGACAGCATATTAGGCACATGGGTAAGTAAGGACCATGCTGTGGAAATCAATTCATGCATATTAGGGTATTCTATCAAAGTTTGAAAATATCTCACAGTATAGATTGACTGAACCCTGAATACTCAATAGCTATACTTTGTTGAAATCCAAAAGAGGGTAATGGAGCACAATCGTAGTAACTATTTATAGGATCTCTGGAATGGAAGGGTATGGAAAAGATACTGCATTAATAATGCAAAGTCACATTCAAAAATCCTCTTTGAATCATAAAAGTGTTTTGGTATCAACCTGCCACTGCTGAATCTCAAATTCCAAGCTTATGTGTAATGGGGGGTCGGGAATGCAAGCTTCAGAAGGTATCCTGGTCTAGAGCACTCCTATGTTTTGTATGTGGTGTAGAGGGTCCTGACCTTAACTCTTTGCTGTGAAAGGAGCCAATAAATACTACTGAGGCACAAGTAATGTGCTGGAGTGCTTTAGGCATACTATCACAGGTTGGTTCTGGATCATTTGAGTTACCATATATGTGGGAAACCTGCACACACTTTATGCCAGTAGTATTGATTTGCATTTTAGACATTTTTGCTTTATTGTCTTAGGTATGGTGATTGCCATTTTAGAAAAGCCTTCTTTTTGTGGAGTATGTTTTGATAAGCTTTGATCCATGAAGATTGTTACCTGGTATTTTAGATAATCCTTTTTGTTCCTTCATGTAGATGGTTTTTTTGAATTTTAGAAAAAATCTGCTTGTTTTTATGAAGTGCGTTGATTGATATTGTAGAAATTCTGCCCTGACCTTTGTTGGTATTTCAGAAAACTATGTTTGGTTTCCTTAGTAATTAGCATTGGAGAAATTTATTTTCAAAAGTCCTGCTCAGGTCCCGTGAGTGTGTTGATATTTTACAAACTACTTCTTCGATCTCCTGAATGTATTGCATTTTGAAATTTTTTGTTACTGGTATATATAAGAGGAGGAAGGGTATTGTAATAGAGCTTAATACCTGGTGTGCACTGATTGGTATTTTAGATTCAGGACTCTGAGTAGTTTCTAAAATCCATATTCAGATCTCTATATGTTATTCATTTTATGGATATAAATATTTTGTTGACTAAAATGTTGAATGTAGGCCTTTTGCTTGGAGTCATTGTTGCATTTCAAATGACTGAGCAATCTTTTCACAAATTGGAGTACAGGGAAAGGTACACTGGGCAGTGAGGGGAATACTTTCAGGGAGCTGTAGTAGGCCCTAGGCTCTGGTAATCCAGAAAACACTGTCACACCCAGGAAAATGACCTGGCTCAAGACCCCTGTATGGTTTTAGATCTACATCCGGGTGTTGATGTAAAAGTAGTGATCCTTCATTATTGATTGCTGTCTTTCTAGGTGTATAATTAGAGGCTGTGTGGACCCCCCATCATTTTCACAAAATACTGACAGAAATCTCCTTTAGCTCCTTGTTTTCTTATGTCCTTTAGCCTGGAGCACTGCTTTCAGCTAATATAACCTTTTTTCTTCCTCCTCTTTCTAGATATTGTTACCGCTTTAGCCACAGACCATTGTGGAATCCATATAATGTCTGGGTCCAGGGACACAACCTGTATGATCTGGGAAATAGTGCAACAGGTACGTGGGAGCTTTTATTTCACTTCAACCAATGTCAGCTTATGAATATATTTCAGTAAGAAGGGCTTCTCGCTTGCTTTATTTAATTTTTGCTTTAGAATGTGTTGTTTGCAATCAAGAGCTGATTGAGAGCGCTATAGTTTGAAGCCACTTGTGAATCCACACACCATGTAGAACCGTTGAGGGAGAGGAACAGTTTCATACATGGTTTATGTGAGAAATCAGATCAGACTCCAGCTGTATTCGGTCCATGACCTCCGGTTTTTTATTAGAATTCCTGCATAATAGCAGACGGAAGTAACATATTTGAGTTGGTTGCTTATTCAGTGACCTCTAGTTTGTGATGCTGGTTTCTCAAAGAGATTACTATCTGCAGATTTCTCATGTTTTGAATATTACCCAGGCGGCAGACTGAAGCAGAAACTTTTCAGCAGTACCTCTGCAAGCTGGAAGGTGGCACCTTGCAGCTCCACACTGACTCTGTTCCACTCCGGAAATGACGTGTAGGGCCGGTATAGGCGCCACTCCCGTGCTCTTATGTCAGTTCCTTTGTTTCCGCACCTCCAGACGTGGATACGGCGCTCCCTCTCATCTCTCTGAGACACTTACCTTGACATTTCAACTAAATTCTAAAATGTACAAGAGATGTCACCCTCTAAAACTACAGGTTTCAAGCCCTGTAGGGACTGTTCAAAACAAATGCTTGGCATGAATCCCCATCTGGTGTGCCTGAGGTCGAGCTACGACTCAAAGGCCTGCAGAGATTGCGTGTCAATGAACCCAAAGGCCATCAGGTAATGCAAGATGAGATTCTGTGGCACGAAGAATTAGAAGACTCTGCAACGGGACCGTTACAAGTTCCGCTTCGTATCTAAGGTGCACTCTTGGTCTAATTCCTGGAGTCGACTGAGCTGCTCGAGAGGTCAGTCTTCGTTGCACTCGAAGTCCTTAGGTAAGAGTAAGAACCACAAGAAGTTGAAGTAGGATTCTGCTCCCTCACGCCACTCGCATTAGCCTGAACACGCATGGGGGTGATGCCATTTTTCTCGATCTCACTCTATAAATCGGCCAACTTCATAACAAAATCTGAAGATGCTTCCAGCACAACCCAAGTTTCTGGGGCCTTGAGCCATGCCACGTCAGATCGAAGTGTTCTGCACAGCCATCTTCCGACTCTTTGGATCCCTGCTAACTCCCTATGGCACGCCTTCAGGCCCCAGGGAGCTGAGTGGCCTTCCACCTGGGATAATGCAGGTGGGTTCACCCTTGAAGCCAGCTGGACCCCCCACATTTACCTTGCTTCCTGCTCATTGTCCGACTCCTCTGTTGGTGCCACAACGCATGCTGGCCCTGGGCACATCAATGTCAATGCTGACTTCCCCTCATGACGAAGAAGCTTCGATAGTCCTTTCTGATGCCCGTCTGACCTCAACCGACGTCGTGCCCGAATACGCCCAAGGTGCTGCTTCCCCCACTTGAATTACTGCAGGCTAGAAAACACTCTCCACTTCCTTTTGGACCTGACTCTGATAATGATTGTGACCCGGATGATGAGTTCCTTCAACCCTACCAAGATAACAATTGGTACAAGGACTCCCAGGAGGCGAATAGTCTTGATACCGCCCCAGAGACTGCTCTTTTTTTCTCTTCCTGGATCAGCCACAGAGGAGTCCGCTTCCTACACCATGGTAATGAGTATGGCGGCTGAAGTTCTTGACCTCCAACTCTTCACATTGGAGGTTAAAACCAGTATCTTAATGGAAGGTCTCCAACCGGGACAAACATCTTATGAGCCCCTTCTCCCCTTTTACGAGACACTAACCAATACATTGTTAGGTGCTTGGGCCAAGCCTTGCTCTGGCCCCCCACTTAAAAGACAAGTACCAGGCATCATTGTCCTGCCCCAGGCGACCCAGCTTTTTTTCAAAACACCTCTTGCCAGAAACCGTAGTGGTGCAAGCTTTCAACAGCCTTTCTAATCCCAACCCATTTTCTACAACTTCCCCTGCTAGGGAATCTGAGTAGTTTTCATCTACCAGCTTGGCCCTTCAATCCGTTAATGCCAGCTGTTTGTTGTCCCCCCACCGACCCGAGAGACTTGATGGTAGCGCTGGACCTGCAGGACGCCTATTGTCATATACCCATCCTGCCGGCCCATCAGCACTTCGTGGTGTGAGAGGTGCATTTTCAGTTTGCTGTGCTTCCCTTTGATCTCACCAGCACCCCTTGGGTGTTCACGAAACTGATGGTGGCGGTGACAGCACTCATTTGGAGGTCAGGAGTGCCAGTCTTTTCCTACCTCAACGACTGGCTGTTGAAGGCTGGTTCGCCCCGAACAGTTGTCAACCACCTCCAGACTATGGCAAACCTCCTCTCATCTTTGGAGTTTACTATCAACATGCTGAAGTCACACTTGACTCGCTCTCAGATGCTCCCCTTCATCGGAACCATTCTGGACACAGTTTGGTTTCATGTCTTTCACCCAGGAAAAAGAGTCCAGGACATTCAGGCTATGATCCTGATCTTTCAGCCTCGGTCCTGAATTTCAGTGAGGTTGACTCTGCAGCTGCTGGGACTGATGGCCTCCTACATCCTGCTGGTCGAGCACACCAGGAAGCATTTGCGGGCTTTGCAGAGGGATCTGAAGTCCCAGTGGGCCCAAAATCAAGGGGACCACCTCTCAACTATGTTCAGATTTCGGAGGTCACTATAACAACCTGCAGTGGTGGTTCCTGGACCATAAGTGGGTCAGTGGCAGACCCCTCTCCCTTCCCCACCCAGAGCTGACAGTGGTGACTAACACATCGCTTCTGGGTTTGTTCGGCCTTCTGAGAGAGATGGAGATCAGAGGCCTCTGGTCTATGGCAGAGTCCCGGCTCCACATCAACCTTCTGGAGCTGAGGGCCATCCACTTGGGGTTGAAATACTTCCTTCTGTCCAGCAAGGGAGGCTGGAACAGGTGCTCACGGACACCGCCACCACTATGTGGTGCTGCAACAAACTGGGCTTGTTGGGGGTCACCGTCCCTGTGCCAGGAGGCCTTCCACCTCTGGAAATGTCTGGACCACCACAGAATTGTTCTGGTGGGGAATCACCTGGCCGGATCATTGAACGTTATGGCGGATGAGCTCAGCCCTCGAAGCCTGGTGGATCACAAATGGCAGCTACACCCAGAGGTGGCGCAAGGTCTCTTCCATGAATGGGGAGAACCTTGGCTCGATCTATTTGCCACCGCTGAGAATGCGCAATGTCAGCATCTCTGCACTTTGAAGTTTCCAAGGCGACTCTCGCATGGACAGGCGTTTGCCTCGAGTGGAACTTGGCTCTCCTTTATGCCTTTCCGCTGATACCACTCCTGCCCCAACTTCTCAAGAAGATAGTCATCTTAGTGGCTTCAGATTGGGCACAGAGAGTATGGTATCTAGAACTCCTGGGCTTGAGCATATGTCCTCCAGTCATGATGCCCCTCCTGGAGGAGCTGCTTTTGCAGTAAAAGGGCAGGGCTCTGCATCCGGGCCTTTAAAATCTCCACCTTTATATTTGAAGATTGAGCAGTGACAGCTGAACACCTTTGCCCTTCTTCCGAAGGTGGTTGATGTCATCTTGGCAGCTAGGCGTCCCTCAACAAAAACTGTATATGCCTGTTTTCAGGACAAATTTGTGACTTGTTGCAGCACTAGCCAGATGGCCCTCTCCAGGCCAAATTAGGTTCTGTTATTTGCTCGGTCTCTTGCCCGGCAACTTTGGGCACAGTTAAGGGTTATCTTTTAGCGCTTTCTGCCTTCTTACAGTCGCCATATTGGCCCTTATTGTTTAATTCACCAGTTGTGACGTGATTTTTTTAAATGACTGCAACACATTTTCCCCCTTCTCCTTTTGTCATTGTCCGATCTGACCTAATCTAGTCCTGACCTATATGATATGCACTCCGTTCGAGCCGCTTCACAGCAGTTCCTTACAGCTCCTTGCCATCAAGACTGTGTTCCTCACCTTGGCATGGTGTGTGAGTGAGCTTCATGCTCTTTGTGTCAATCCAATATTACACTTCCTAAAGAGTCGAAGTTCACTCTCCCTCATCCTCCCACTTTTGTCAGGAGAAGTTGTTATCCAGGTGCCTCCCAATCTTGATCTTTGTCCCCTTTTGAGGAATAAATTCTCCAGCTTATACCTATGTAACCGAATTCCTGTGTCCATTGGCTATGCTGGATCAAGATAAGATGACAAGAAGGATGCATCCAACTATGGACTTTCAGGATGACAATGGGATAGACCCCTCTCCGGATACTGGGTTGAACTCTGTCCCAGTCACTCTTTAGAGGAATCAGCTTGTTTTGCTGTGATAAGACTGGGTGCTTGGACCTTCAACTACAACTTTCATCTGTTCAAGTGAAGAATTATATCCTGCCAGAAGTCCTACAACATGGACAGACTTCCACAGAACCACTCCTCCCTTTATCCCATGTGTTGTAGGATGTAATCAGTGAGATCTTGCCGATAGGCCCTGATGAATTCTGCCGCAACGTTCATGGTCAGAATACAGCAAAGTATATCATCTATTCTGGGCTGAACACCAGTGACTGCTTGGACAGGGCAGTTGGTACCAACGTGGTGCTTCGGCGCCATGAGTGGATGAGATCCATGAGTTTCTCAAGTGACGTTCTACCGTCACTAATGGACCGGCTATTTGATGCCACCGGTCTCTTCGGAGACAAGGCAGACAAAGAGCTAAAGCGCTTCAGGGAAAGCAGAGCCACAGCACACTCCCTCTGCATAGACAACACTAAGGTCTACCTCCACAGCAACAGGACCCTCCCAGCCCTTTCATCGGGGATCTGGCCAACATTCTCCAGGCCCTCAGGGGCAATACACTACTCAGTTCCCCACACCCTTCTTCAGCCCCCAAGCTGCTTTAACTTGCCCTCTGTGGCACACGGCCACCCTGTTGGAGGCAGGGTAAGGTATCATCTTCGCGGGTGGCAGAGCATCACATCCGATAGATTCCACCCTACCATTCCTTTCAGACCCACTGCACATGCCACTCAAACCTGACTGACTGTCGGAGGACCATTGGTCCATTTTGCCACAGGTGATCGAGGCTCTTTTAGAGGCACAGAGAGCGTCCTGGCATCAGAAATAGGTCCTGGATGTTACTCCCAGTATTTTCTGGTGCTGAAAAAGGACTGAGGTCTTTGTCCTATTTTAGACCTTCACCGTCTCAATTTCTTCCTAAAAACTGACAAATTAATAATGCTCAAATGGCCCATGTTCTGTCTACCTTGGATCTACAAAACTGTATGGTAGCTTTGCATATGTGGGATGCCTATTTTCTCTTTTTCATCCTACTGACCCACAGGTGTTACACACATTTCAAGGTGGGCCAGGAGCTTTTTTAGTGGTCTGTACTGCCCTTCAACTGTATCAGTACCCCTCCGGTGTTCCTGAAAGTGATGGTGGTGGTTCCAGCACATCTTCTGAGGCTGCGGTTACCAGTGGTGTCATACTGTGATGACAGGCTGTTGAATGTAGGCTTGCCACTGTCCGTCACAGACCATATCAGCATGATGGCAAACCTGCTAACATTTTTGGGTTTTCTGTCAACATGCCGAAGTCACACTTGAATCCTTCGCAGAGGTTTCCGTTCATCGAGCCTTTTCTCCGAATCAGTGACTTCAGGACATATGGGCTATGATACCGATGTGTCAGCCCCGGTCCTTGGTCTCAATGAGAGTGCTCTAAGATGTCTTGGTGTCTGGCCTCCTGCATCCTGCTAGTAGACCATGCCAGATGGCACATGATGGCTTGCATTGGGATCAGAAGGCTCAGCGTCTAGGGAACGGAGGAGACTGCAAAGAACATTAGTGTTGGCTGCTCAACCGCAATTGGACTTGCGGCAGACCCCTCTCCCTACCCCATCCATAGCTCGACGTTTGTGATAAATGCATCGCTGTTGGGTTGAAGAGGTCATCTATGAGGGGTCGAGAGTAGAGGACTCTGATCTCTGGCAGAAACCCACCTTCACATCAATCTGTTGGAGTGTCAGACCTTTCACTTTTTGTTGAAGGCCTTCCTACCATCCATCAAAGTAAGTGTGGCTCAGGTTCCAAAGGACAACACCACTGCCATGTGGTACTGCAACAAGCAGGGTAGAGTGGGGTCCTCGGTCCAGTTCCAGGAGGTCCTTTGTCTCTGGAACTGGCTGAGTCTGCAGGGAATTTCCCTGGTTGTGAACCACCTGATGGGATCTTTAAATGTCAAGGCTGACAGATGCAGTCACCAATGCCTGGCAGACCATGAATCTAGAGATGGCACAAGGTTTCTTCCAGTAATGGGGAGAGCCCTGGCTCAATCTCTTTGCTTTAGCTGAGAATGCGGAGTGTCAATACATTTACACATTGGCATTGCAAGGAAGGCTAATTCAGTCTAGAGTTGATCATGGGACTCCTGATCCCTTCTGCTGCTGCCTACCCTGCCCAAAGTTCTGAAGAATATCAGGAACGACTGGGCCCAAATGTTTTTAGGGGCTCTTGATTGGGCCAGGAGAGTGTAGTATCTGGAAATTCTTGCCAGGAGCATCTGTCCTCCAATCAGGCTGCCGCTTTGGGAGAATCCTCTGTCACAGCAGTAGGACAGGGACCTGCACCCACGCCTGCATAATCTACACCTCTGTCGTATAGTTCCTATACATCTATATAGGATCTACGCGTTTAGACAACATAGACTGTGGGATTGGTGTCCAGACTGATTCCAGACACTCCTAGTGGGTATGTTCGCCTGTATACCAGCTAGCACACAGTGCCACTATAAACTCCTCTTACCAAGGAGAGAATAGTTCTTGGCAACAGTGGCGGCTGGTGAAGTTTGAGAGTGGTAGGGCGGGGCAGCACGTTAGGGGGAACGGCACGCCATTTTGGGGAGGCCATTCGCCATTTCCATTTGTGGATACATCGGGGCTTCCCCGCTTAAAGTGTGTAATCTTAGGCAAATATTTTATCTCACAATAACTCTGCAAAGGAAAGACAGCTGTGAAAGCGAAAAATGAGCAGTTAGTTCTTCAAGAGAGGGGTTACTGGCATATCCCAGAACGAGCCTGTATCCATGCAAGCGACCTGATGCCAAGATACCCGGGAGACGAACAGCAATAGAAACAGCGGTGTGAGAACGAACGGGGAGTTGTTGGGCAAAGTTACCAGCAGCAGAAAAGAACTTGGCAGGGAGTGAAGCAACCAGCATGAAAGAATTAGGGTGGGGGCCGCAATGACCAATAAGATAGGGCGCACTGCACTGCCGAGCAGAGAGCGCCACAAACACCCAGCCGCGCCTTGCACCCCCACGTCACCTTTGCATTATTCACTCCACTGAACGCAAACAGTTCCTGCGTGAGCCTCTCCCTTCCACGGAAGAAGACATTTCCTCTCCGCATTTTTCCTTTCTCCCTCCACAGCACTAAGAAGTGCCGGCAGTCTGGAGTGAGCTCTTTGAGGCACATCTAGGGCTCACCTCACCAACCCTCGCACTACCATTTTTTTTTTTTGCAGTATAGCGCAAACTCGACCCGCAGGCATTTACATTACACAAGCACACATTCATGTTTTTTGTTAACCACAGGAGGCACCTGGCAATTACAGGGATTGGTGAAAGTTCAGAGAACTTAATGCAAGGCAGCACCCGCAGTGGGGAAAAATGAAGAGCCAGCTAGGGAGACGTGAAAGGTGAAGGTCACAAGCCCTAAAAGTGACTCTAGATGCTGGAAGTCAACGGAATCCGGAGACGGTGAGAGCCAGTCGCGGCCGGCAAGCAAGGTGGGGGTAAGGGTCGAGCGGGGGGAGGAGGGGACAGTAATTAAAATAAAAAACTTAACTTTCTTGACCTCCGGATCAGCAGCGCCGCCGCCTCAGCTGCTGCCTGCCGCTGCTCCTGGCTGCGTTTTGCCTCGGCAGCCTCCCTCCCCTAAGCCAATCACAACGCTGCAATGGCAGCGTTGTGATTGGTAAGGCGCAGCAGAGAGCGCCCCAGCCGGGCCATTTTCTCTATGTAGGCTGCATGCAGCAGCCTACATAGAGAAAAAGAGGGAGTGCGCATGACTGCTTTGTTCGGCCCTGGGGCCGACCAAACAGTCTGTACCCACAACAGTGGGCAAAGCCACTCCCCCCCCCCCCTGCCCTCAAGCGGGACCGCCCACCCGCCCTCCCACAACCAGGCACTCCAGGCACTTCTGCTTTCTCGCAATGCGAGAAGCAGAAACATAAAATGGTAGTTTTACCATTTTATGTTTCTGCCTTCTCGCACTGCGAGAAAGCAGTGGGGCGACGCCCCCACGCCCCTATGGAGGAGCCGCCACTGCTTGGCAACTATCGAACATGACAACTCTGTCCCATCAGGGATCGTGGATACAGTACTTTTACTCAGTCACTCGTGCTCACTTTGTCTCAGAGAGAAACACAGAATAAACGGTGAGGACGTTTTCAATAAGCATTTATTGAACCAGCGTCATTCTAGTGTAAAATAGGTGTGCTGAAACCACCATAAGACAGTAACAGATATGAATGATTATAACCACCAATAGAGTAAATGGATGGTAGATTCCTACCATAGTGCTAAAACAATGAATACAGGCATGTCTATAAATACATGACAATAATAATGCGTACACCTACGATGCAACCCTAACTAGATGTACCTAAGTGTACCTAGCATGTATGTAGGTGTAGAGCCAAGAATCCCCCTAGGCTGAAGCCTATCCCATTACCTGAAGTGAGAGACTGTGGGACCCCGTCTTGGTCTCGAGATGGACACCCCGCGAGGGATGTCAGACCACTGCGAGCTGGAGTGTCTGCGTGCAGGAACCTCAGCGACTCGCGTCAGTGTCAGCATTAAAGTCTTTCTCCTCTGCCTGCCCCAGCAAAGATATGGTGTATATATACCCAAAAGGTACCCTCAGGGGTTCTACCTTGCTGTGTCATGTCGGCCGAGGATGGCGAAAGGTATGACCCTTATACATAGTTATTATACAGAAGATGGTAATCCTGCTGTGATTCTGAGAATCCTCATGCATAATAAATGAGGCTAGTTTTCTGGGAAAACAACACGACATTTATGCAGCACCTTAACTAGGTAAAAGGTCAATACCAAAAACCGTTATGTAGTACAATGGCAGGGAAAATGTAGGTGAAATGTTAGGTGACTACCCAGGCCTATATTGGGGTACATTACAAAACATAACACCTCCATGCATGGAGATTGAGCGGCAACAGTTGACTGCCTTTGAACACCCTCTCGAAGTTGTCAATGTCATTCTAGCGACCATGCGTCCATCTTTAAAATCTGTTTACGCAGGGCGTTGGGATCAGTTTGTGCCACGCATAATTCCTGCCACACAGACGCATTACAAGAAAGTTGTCAGATATTCTGCTTTTTGTGCTGTCTTTAGCCCAACAAGGACTTGCCTTGGGCACAGTTAAACTTTACTTGTCAGCCCTTTCGACCTTTTAGCATTTACTTGACCAACCGTCCTCGTTTAAATCTCCTGTTGCAATGCGTTTCCTTAAAGGTCTGGTCCATATGTTTCCACTCAAACCTTTTGTAATGCCACAGTGGGTCCTTAATGTGGTCCTCACCCTTCTGTTGTGTACTCCATTTGAGCAGATGCATAGCTCTTCTTTGCGTCTACTGACTCACCTCATATCGCTAACTGTAGCTTGTACCATGAGTGAACTACAAGCTCTGTCCATTCATCTATCGTACACCACCATTTTTCTGAATGAACTCGTGTGGCGGAATAAGGCATCATTTTTGTGGAAAGTTGTGATGTCCTTTCATGTCGGACAATCCATCACCTTCCAGCATTCTATGCACCACCTCACCTCTCGAAAGAAAAGAGACTTCATTGATTGGACACCAAAAGATCGCTCAGCTGTTACATCATCATACCAAAGACCATAGAGTGGATGATCAGCTCTTTGGAGGGTACAATGGAGCAAAGAAGAGTAAGGCAGTGCAGAAAAGGACCTCATCAAGGTGGATAGTCCTTTGTATAACAATCTGCTACGTGTTGGCCAGGAAGCAGCCTCCAGAGTGTCGGAGGGCTCATTCAAATAGAGCCAAGGTTGGTACCATTGAGCTGACATGCGGAGTTCCTGTTCTGGACATATGTCCAGCCTTGACGTCCGCGTCACTCCATGCATTCATAAAGAACTACTGCCTTGATAGCCAGGTCTTCAACACTTCTGGCGTCGACCGTGCCTCTGGTCTGCGCCGACCCCACCCTCATCCCCGAAGTGGACACGGAGCCAGACCAACGTCAATCTTCGTTGATTTTGCTGCCGGAAGGGACTTTCGTCCCTGTGTTAATTCCTGGCATTCCTTTTGGGCCAGAAGGTGAGGAAAAGGACTAGGAGGAGCCGCTGGACCCTTTAACTGGCAAGCTTGAGGAACCAGACTGGAGAATGGACCTGGGTAATGCCAGTGGTCTGGACACTTTCCCTGACACTGGCCTGCTTTCCTGCCCTACCGTGGCTACGGAGGAGGGAGCTTCGTATGCCGTGGTGGTGAGGAGGGCGGCCCAGGTTCTCGGCCTCGAGCTCCCTATGGTAGCAGTGAGGACTAACTTCCTCACAGAGGTGCTTCAGCCTGCGACTTCCTCTTCTTAACCCCTTTTGCCATTCAATGAAGCCCTCATGGACGTCTTTCGGGGCAGTTGGTCCAAGTCTAGCACAGAGGCTCCTGTGGATAGGATGATCGCACCGCCGCCACCGCCCTGCTCTGGGGACCCAATGTTCCTGACCAAACACCCCTCCCCTGAGAGCTTGTTAGTCCAAACTTCTTCATCAAAAGGCGCAGTCCCTTCTGCTCCTCCAGATAGGGAGTCCAAGAAGCTGGACCATCTTGAGAAGAAGACGTTCTCTTCCTCCAGCTTGGCGTTGCGGTCGGTGAATACCACATGCCTCTTGGGCTGATACTCCCATACCATCTGGGATACGGTTGCACAGGTGCTGCCTCAGTGCCCGGAGGAGCCCCGGCCATTCTCTCTCAAGCAGTGGCAGACGGGAGAGACGCAGCCAAATTCACCATACGAGATGGACTGGATACCACCGACTCACTGGGCAGAATGATTGCCACATCGGTAACTTTTAGACGCTACTTCTGGTTGAGAACTTTTGACTTCAGGATATGTCCAGTCTTCCTTGATGGACATGGCCTTCGATGGCAATCGCCTTTTTGGCGACAAGGCAGACTCAGTGCTTGAGCGCTTCAAGGATTCTCGAGCTACAGCCAGATCCTTGGGCCTTGCAGCTACCTCACGTCCATCTCAGTCTGCCTTTCGTCCCTTTTGTGGCTATGGAAGGGGCGCCCAGCCATGTCCTGTCCTGCCCAGCCACAGAGTCATGCAAACTGTCCAGCTTCTACGTGGCCAGGGAGCCAGTGGACTGGCCAGTCCACCCTTACCCCCCGCGGCACTTCAATCCTTCCTAGTCCGACATTACTGGTCCATCAATGGCCAGTTGGAGGCAGGATCCGTCATCACTTCCTCCACTGGCAATCCATCACATTGGACAGATGGGTTCTGCAAATAGTCCGAAGGGGCTACTCCCTCCCCTTCGAGACTACCCACCTCCATGCCACCTTCTTACGATCGTATGACGGAGGATCATCTGGCACTTCTCCGCTAGGAAGTATCGGCTCTCGGCTAAGGGAGCTATAGAGAGGGTCCCTGTCCCAGAAGTAGGTTGTGGTGTACTTTCTGGTACCCTAGAAGGACAAACGCCTCCGTCCTATCTTAGACATCCGGGTCCTCAACTTCTTAGTCCGGAAGGAAAAGTTAAAAATGCTCACCCTAGCCCAAGTTCTGTCTGCACTCGACACAGGAGACTGGCTGGTGGAGGTGGACTTGCAAAACGCTTATGTTCATATCCCCCGTCCTGCCGGCCCACAGATGTTACCTTCAGTTCACGGTGGGTCTCGAGCACTTTCAGTTCACCGTGCTCCCCTTTGGCCTCACCAGTGCTGCTCGGGTGTTCACAAAGGTGATGGTGGTGGTCGCAGCTCATCTGCGCAAATCAGGGATTCCAGTCTTTCCCCTATCTCAACGACTGGCTGTTAAAGGCGGGCTCGCTCCAGGCTGTCGTCCCCCACCTCCAGACTGCGGCGGACCTCCTGCATCCGCTGGGGTTCACTATCAATGTGCCGAAGTCATACCTGACTCCCTCTCAGATGCTCCCTTTCATCGGGGCGGTTCTGGACACAGTGCAGTTTCAGGCCTATCCTCCGGAGCAGTGAGTCCGGGATATTCAGGCTATGATACAGATGTTTCAGCCTCGATCCCAGACTTCGGTGAGAATGACTCTGAGGCTGCTGGGCCTTATGGCCTCCTGCATCCTGATGGTGGATCATGCCAGATAGAATATGAGGGCTCTGCAGTGGGACCTGAACTTCCGGTGGGCGCAGCATCAGGGGAATCTTTCCGACTACGTCCGGATCTCGGAGGGAACTGCGCACCAACTGTAGTGGTGGCTTACGAACCAAGATTGGGTCAGAGGCATGTCCCTCTCCCTTCCCCAACCAGACCAAGTAGTGGTGATGGATGCATCACTTCTGGGATGGGGTGGCCACCTGGGAGAGGCGGAGACCAGAGGCATCTGGGCTCCAGCGGAGTCCGGCCTCCATATCAACCTTTTGGAGCTCCGGGCAATCAGACTGGCACTGAAGGCATTCCTTCTATCTCTCAGGGAGAAAGTGGTGCAGGTGTTCACTGACAACACCACTGCTATGTGGTACTGCAATAAATAGGGCGGGTGGAGTTATGGACCCTTTGTCAAGAGGCTCTCTGCCTCTGGACATGGCTGGAACATCAGGACATAACTATCCTTCTATCCAGATAAAGTGGTGCTTTGGACCAAGCCTTCATACATTCCTAAGGTCGTCACGCCTTTTCATATGGGACAATCTATCACTCTGCCCACCTTTTATCCACCCCCACATCCCTCCAAAGAGGAGGAGGGACTCCAGCGTCTGGACCAAAAACGTGCATTGTTTATGTTGATCGCACAAAAGACTTCTGGGGGGATGATCAATTCTTCATTGGCTATGTGGGTGCCAAGAAAGGTCGGGCTGTTCAAAAACGGACCATCTCCCGATGGGTTGTCCTTTGCATCAAAATATGCTATGCTTTGGTGAAAAAGGACCCTCCTGTGGGGTTGCGTGCTCATTCCACCAGAGCAACGGCGGCAAGCACGGCTTTAGCACGTGGAGTTCCAGTCCTTGACATCTGTCAGGCAGCAACGTGGGCATCCCTGCACACGTTTACCAGACACTACTGCCTGGATAGCCAATTCCGGAGGGATGGGTACTTTGCCCGTTAGGTCCGCCAAGACTTTCTGGTTTGATCTTGGTTCGCAGAGCCTCCTCCGGGGATGGTATTGCTGGGGTATCTATTCTAAGGTAAGGAATCTACAACTAACAGTCTCTATCAAATGAACAAGTTACTTACCCTTGGTAACGATGTATCTGGTAGAGACATATGTTAGTTGTAGATTCCTTACCGCCCCACACATCCTCCTCACTCTGCGACCTGATTTCTAGAGATAGGGACTCTCCTAAAGGGCCCTAGTTTTGAAGCACCCGTGGTCAGTGTCTTTCGTGGCTCTGCGCTTCTGGCATGGAAAGTTGTGTTAAAAACTGGCGTCAGCGCGCGTGGTCGACGTCTAAGTAGGTCCCACGACGTCATTCCTGCATCCATGATGCCCACTGAGGACACGAAGCTGACCGACGCCACCTAACGACGCGCAGGGGTACTGCTGAAGCAGAAATCTCCGGATCCAGACTGACACCTGGGGTAATTCTAAGGTAAGGAATCTACAACTAACATAAGTCTCTACCAGATACATCGTTACCAAAGGTAAGTAACTTGTTCTTTATGACTTCTCAACACTCTAGATGTTTTCCCACTTAACTGTAGGTATTTTATTGTTCTCAGAAGGATGAAAGGTTGAGTCTGGTTCTCCAGGATTCCAGATTGATCATCCTCAATAGTATTCATGTTAAAGGTTTGCTTTCCAATAAAGAAAGGAATCCCTTGTTGAGTGTTGTTGGAATTACTTTGATTACAAGTAACTAGTTATATTAGCAACCCCATCAAAGGGTAGATAACTGTGGGCTAGAGAAGAGTTTTCTGAACACATAGGCAATTTTGGTTTTTAAATTTGAAATTGTTTCTTTGCCATACCTACCCATATAATAATATTGTGAAGGTAGCATTTCTAATTTGAAGTTAATTTGACAAGCTGGTGTTGCCCTTTGCCTTTTGAATCCCATTAAATTGCTGAATCCAAAAACTGTCAGTAAAATAAAAGCAACGGTAGTACCCTGGCACTGCGCGACAGGTGAACAGTTTTTCACAAGTTTGCAGAGAAAGGGCCAACCAGAGCAGGAGCTGAGGTTGGAAACAGATCATTGCACTAATATATGGGCAGAGGACGCTCCATAGTGTTGCAGATTAATTGGACATTTATATAGTTCGACTATGCAAATTAAAGTGCAGACACTGTCACTTAAGTGCATATGCTGATACTGTTTGGAATGAGGAGGCCAACTCTGGGCCAGAAATAAGAAAGAACCTTCACACTAATGGAAGAAGAAGGGAAGAAAATGTGCTGGTGCAAGGAGCAGGCACTTTGGCAGTAATGTAATGGAGTTCCCTAAAACTGATTGAAGGGCAACTTAAACCATAGTATTAATATAAGGATGAAGACCAACCAAACGGAAAAGGAGGGGAGCTTAGTATTGATGGACGATGGAAGACATATTGTCCTAACAGGATAGAGTTGGCACTGTTCAGTTTTACATGATGTTTTGTACGTACAGAGCAGTTTCCCCTGTGTATTTCAGTAAAGATCAAACCTTATGTGTGACTGATTTAATTAAAATGATCTCCCTAAACCTAAGTTTGTATTTGAAGCAGATAGCACAACTGCTTTTCAAGGCGACTCTAACCAGTGACTTCTGAACAGTGGAATCACCTTGCTTGTCCACATACCATGAACACAAATGCAGAGCTATCACAGTACCGCAAAATAAAATGTAACTTGGTGTAGGTGTTTACAGGGCAGGATATTTGTTGCACTTTTTTCATTACTGCTACAGACATGCTACATGTTGGTGTTATTTTATGAAAATAACCTTTAATATTTGGTTTCATTTAATCTTTAAAACCTTTATGTACACTCTAGGGAGGTGTTCCAGTAGGAATGGCATCTAAACCTATGCAAATCCTGTATGGACACACTAACGAAATCTCCAGTGTGAGTATCAGCACAGAGCTGGACATGGCAGTATCAGGAGCCAAGGTAAGAGTAAATATATTTTTTCTACTTCAATTTTGTAAGGAAAATTGCAATCATTCTGGAAGGATGTTGTCTTAGTAGTAGAGATCTCCTGTAAGCCTCCTCTAAGTTGAGCACCCAAACAGCACTCCCTCTTCAGGCCTCACAGAGAGTCTGTGGACACATACTGTACATATTACTATTCCAGATCAATGTGGCAAAAGTCGTAGCAGCATTTGTATTGTCTTTGCACTGCCTTCCAGGGGCCCTGTGGCCTCCATAGAGCCAGAGATCCAAAAGCAGGGAATGAGTTGAAATTCTAAGAAGTAGAAGTGCCTTGGAAAACGGGAATGCTGAAGTAATGAAATGACTACAAAGCTGAACCAAAGAAAGAAGAAATTCACATGCCATGAGTGAATAAGGGCAGTATGATGTTGATAGTGCAAGATGGAGATGGCGCCAAACTATGGTGAGAATGACTGGATTTCTGCCGTACCTGCAACATAAAACACTGTCTTCCAATGTGGCATGCCAGGAAATGTAGCTGACATGCTGGGCATTTTGTTAGAAACCAATACTACTGTAAGAAGATTGCTACTGCTTGAACTTGCTTTGGAAGAGGTACTGAAATATTCTTGACCCTCCGCAATATAGGAGATGAAGATGGCAACCCGGCAGCAGCATATGCAGTGGATACCAACTACACACCCAGGTCAATTCCCACTATGAGAATTTCTTACTGCACAGTGTGGGTCAGGAAGAAGGATTTGAACACTGGGTGATTTTCACACATGTGAGATGTTAAACTCTGGCATCCAAAGAATAATGATTATGGGATGACGCTCTTCCTTTCCCAGACTGGAGCATCCTAAGAAGGCAGTCTGTCTCTGTCACTGTGAAAGAAAATACCCCAGAAAGGGCTGACCAGATTACCCATCAGTGAGGCTTTGCATATCACAAGACCATATAACCCCTGGCCTTGTGGAATTTCAAGATATGTTGCTGTGCCTGTGACCCCTACCTCATAGGAGTGTGGAGAAGGCAATCACGTCAAACTTGTCTGCTGTTCCAGTTAGGCTGCATTCTTCCAGAAACTCGAGCAGTAGTAAGGAATGGTATATTGAGAGCGACTTGTGCAGGTCGTAGAAATATTACTTTCCAGCATTTCACAAGAGGAAGCCGCAGACATTATGCAAATAATTTTCCATATGCAAAGTAGCAAATAGCCAAGAAGGGTCCACCACATTTGGCTTGGACTTAACCACCCTGAAAGACACTAATGCAACTGTCAACCAACTGCAACCAATCTGTGCTGTCCATGCAGCTGCAAATCTTTGGCGCTCTACAACCCCTACCTCTCCAGTGGTTATTTAAGCTTGATATCAATTGTGGAACCAGGATATTCATCAGTAAAGTCTGGGGTGGAACCCTAATAATATGTATCATGGCTGAAGACCACCACTAGCTGATTCACTTCCCTCTTAGTGTCAGACAGGTTGAGGTTTAGACCTACTGCAGGAATATCAAGCCTTGTTTCAGGGACTAGGATGCCTCAAAATAAGTGACTAAAGCTGCTGTATTTTCGACCTAATGATAAAGCAGGTAGTACTCCGACACAGACATAAACCCTTCCACACCCATCACTAATTGTGACAGATCAGCACAGAGGAAAGTGCAGGAGAAACCTGCAAGGTTCAAGGTCCTACACCATGGGCTTTACAAAACCAAAGTATATATCCAGGTGAGGATTTGTTCAGACATCAGGTTACCTAATTGAGCCCTACAGCAGGAAAGATCCATAACTCCCACACTGGATGACATTTTAGCAGACCGAAATAGGACAAGTTAGACTTCAATAGAGAATACCATCAGTGGAAACTGCTTTCTGACAGCTGCAACATAATGATGGTGCATTAGTTTTCCTTCACATTACAGCTACAGTCTGTTAGCTGCCAGTATGAGGTACCACCAGAGAGTCTGGTCAACTCATCAATTGTTTATACTCATAAAAGAACAAAACCCAGGTTTTCCAAATCTTTGGCTATCCAAGTACTGTTTCAATAGTACTGCACATTAATCAACACGTTGAGACATTAGTAGCTTGAATACAAAATGTTCCTGTTTCCCTTGCATGTCTAAGGATGAACCATGAAAATAGAGATTTAATTTGACCATAGTATATATTCACCCTTACATTACTTCTCAGCACTTCTCAGTGTAAGCTCCTAGTTGCGAAAACAAGTTTGTGTGAGCATGAGTTTTACCTTTCGAGTTCAAATCAGACATTCATTTTTAAGTCTGTCAGAGTTGTGGTATCTGCTATTTTATTGTTTGCCCTATTCAAAGGAGTTTACATGTTCCTTCGAAAACACGGCTCATTTTACCAAGCAATTGGGATGTCTCTACTGTTTTTACAGCTACCTTCCTTACCCAATTAAATTGTGCAAGTCACAATTGCAGCTCTGTGTGTCTGTTTTTTTCTTGATGGTATGTGGCACAGTTTGGAAATTGTGATTGTTGATGTAGATAATTCTTCTTAACTAGTTTGAGCCTTTCTAATCATAATATTAATGTGAGACTATTTACAAAGATCTGCTCAAATGGTGTTAGCAGTTCAGGATTTTGTTTTAGTGATTTCTTCAGATTACTGGACGTGCCCAACTCTTCAAGTGAATCTGGTCTAGAGTTCTTTGGAACTCTTAATTGTATTAATATGTTATCAGCATAAATTATCACTTTGTGCTTGCTTCTGCCAAATCGAATCCCATGCTGGTTTGGGCCATCTCTCATTTTACCTCTGGTTACCTGAATCTTAACAGAAAATAAGCTGTTTATATTGATTCTTACATGTCGTTCTGCATACCTCCATGTCCTGAAATTACTCTAGGTTTTCTTAGACTTTGGCCCTTTTTAAAATCCCAATTTACCCAAATTAAAGCTTTCTTCAAGGGCAATTCCAGAATAGCTCGTATGCCTTTTGTTTTTCCTTTTTTTATTTGGCATATTTTCCCTAGGTTTGGTATCCTTGTATGAACCTGATATCGGTCAAGGTCAGTTAGCTGTGGTAAGATAAATTGTCAGGCTGTTGGCAAATGTTTCCTGTTGATTTTTGCATGGTTTTAGAAGTTCAATAGATGTATGATATACACATTATTTCAGGCCATTAGTAAATTTTGGTATAAGTAAGATATCATCTTTGCCTGGAATGTGATACCACCATTGTTTTATGAAAGACTTGGTCATTACTAGTGGATCAGCTAGAAAGGAGATATATGTCTTGTACTAGTACTGATCACATCCCCTTCTAGCCATTAGGCTCTCACCCCAGACTTTTCTGTGTCAAAGTATATGTGCCATCAAAATGAGTTGCATTGTCAAGTTTCGGTGCCACACGGAACATACCGTTGCCATTCCGCTCCAGGAATGACCTGCAGAACTTATATATGCACCACTCCAGCATGCTGACTTGAATTCCTTTCCTTCCGTGCCACCAAACGTAGATCTGGAGCTCTCTCTCTCTCATCTCTAAGAAACCTTACCTCGATATTTCTCTGATTTTCTACAGTGTGCAAGGGATGTCACCCCCTAAAGTGACAGGTTTTAAGCCCTGTAGGGAATGTGACAGATCTCCATCAGGTGTGGCTGTGGTATCTGGGGTCGAGTCATGAATCTAAGGCCTGCAGTCACTGTGCTTCAATGAGCCCAAAGGCCATCCTGGACCTTGAGGCAACACTTTACATTACCAAGTGTAAGAAGACTCCTCACCAAGACTGCTCCAATTCACACTCCCTGTCCAAGGTTTGGTCCCGGTCCTGTTCCCGCTTCAGGAGTCGATGAAGCTGCTTGTGAGGTGGTTCTTTGTCAGAATCCAAATCATCCAGTAAGTCTAAAAAGAAATCTAAAAAATCCAAGTGGTATTTGGCCCTCTCTCGCTACTCACATATGCCTGAGTGGGGAAGGCGTAATGGATCTTGATCTCACTCCCAGGGTCAGCCGACTTCGGAACCTAACCCACAACTGGTTCCAGCACAACCCGAGTTTCCGGGGCAGTCTACACTCCACAACAGATGGAAGAGTTACACGCAGCCATGTCTTAGCTCTTTGGATCCTTGTCGACTTCTTCTGACTTGCCTTCGGGCCCCAAAGAGCCGAGAGGCCTTACACCTGGAGTACCACCAGCAGGTTCACCCTCTGCACCAGTTGGACCTGCCAAACCTATTTCGATACCGCTGCCTTTAGTCAAAACCCCGCTTCTGGCGCCTTAGTCCACACAAGTCCCTGGGTCTTCGACGCCGGTACTAAATCTATCAACACCAGACAATGAGCTAACCATGGTACTGTTTGACTCCGAGAGGGTGCCGGTCTGACCTCGCCCGACTTGATGATAGCTTCCTTCTTTTGCTCTGCAGCCTCCACAGGGAAGACAACATATCCTATATTCACTTTTTGGCACAGACTCTGATAATGATTATGATGTGGATGATGAGTTTGCTCAGCCCTACCAAGACGACCATTAGTATGATGACTTGCAGGAGGCTAGTGATATAAATACCTCCCCTGAAACGGGCCTTCTCTCACCCCCTGGACCAGCTACATAGTAGTCCGCTTCCTACAGCATGGTAAAGCGTAGGGCGACTGAAGGCCTTGATCTCAAGCTCCCCACCTTGGAGGTAAAGACGAACGTATTGACAGAAGTTCTCCAGCTGGGTATAACATCTTCTGAGCCCCTTCTGCCATGCAACAGGGCCTTAACAGACACCTTATTGAGGGCATGGGCCAAACCTTGCTCTGGTCCACCAGTCAACTGACAAATTGTGCGACGCCATCGCCCTGATCCCACATTTTTATGTCAGCAGCCCCATCCAAAAGCGTGGTGGTGCAATCGTCCACAAGCAAAACAAACCCCAACCACTCACCCTGACAGTGAATCAAAACGTGGTAAAACCTTTGGCAAACAAGTATTGTCATCCACCAGCTTGGTGCTCAGATCAGTGAATGCTAGCTGCCTTTTGAGGCAATATTACCATGCCCTTTGGGACTCGGTGGCTCAAGTCCTCCCAGGTATCCCTGAAGTTCTCTGACCTGTCCTTGCCTAGGTCATTCAGGGCGGCTGAGATGCTGCCAAGTTCACGATTCTTTGTGGCTTGGAAAACCCCTGATTCCACCATGTTGGCCATGGGCACCAGTGTTGCCATTCTCCGCCATGCTTGGCTGCAGTCCACCGTTTTTTCAGGCGACGCCCAGTCGTCCCTCATGGACATGCCGTTTGACAGGACTAGCCTGTTTGGGTACAAAACAGACTCTGCTCTTGAGTGGTTCAAGGAGAGCAGGGCCACACTCCCTGGTCTTACCTGCCCCACCTTGCCAGCTGCATCAGCAATACTGCTCCATTCTTGGTTTCAGCAGAGGTACCCCCTACTCCCAGCCAGTCCAACGCCAGCATGGCGCTCAGCATTTTGCGGCCATAGTGCCCACCACCCCAGCAGCCAATGCCAAGGGGCCTCCCAGTCCCCCACACCCCTGCAGGCCCACCTGCAAAACCCCTTTAGTGTGCTCTTAGTGGAGAGTGGCCACCCAGTGGGAGGAAGAATCAGACGATTCTTTCTGGGTTGGCAGTCCATAATATCAGACAGGTGTGTCTTGCAAATGGTGCAGAAGGGCTATGCTCTCCCCTTCCTTTCTGTGCTGTTGCAACGTCCACTGTCTCCCCAACGACTGAAGGAGGACTATCCGTCCCTTTTGCAGCAGGAAATGGCCAAAGAGACTATTGAGAGGGTGCTTGTGGCAGAAGTAGGATGTGGTTTTTACTCCTGCCACTTCCTGGTGCGCAAAAAGGGACTTGGGGCTCTGGTCTATTTTCGACCTGTGCCCTCAACGCTTTCCTCTAAAAGGAAAAATTAAAAAAGCTCACACTGGCCCAGGTCTTGTCTGCCCTAGACCCTGGAGACTCATTTGCTACTGTTGGACCTGTAGGATGCCTATTTTCTTATACCTATCCTGCCTGTCCACCGACATTACCTGTGATTTGTGGTGGGACAGGAGAATTTTCACTTTGTTGTGCTCCCTTTTGGTCTCACCAGTGCCCCTCAGGTATTCACAAAATTGATGGCAGTGGAGGCAGCACATTTTCGGTGGTCAGGGGTATCAGACTATCCCCTAGCTCGATCACTGGCTGTTGCAGGCGGGCTCGCCCCAGGCAGTCGTCAATCACCTGCAGACTAAGACAATCCTCTGGTCATCTTTGGAGTTCAATATCAACCTGCCGAAGTCACAGCTAACTCCTTCTCAGATAGTCCCCTTCATCTGAGCCATTCTGGACACAGTTTGGTTTCGTGCTTTTCCCCAGAGAAAGAGAGTCCAAGACATTCAGGCTATGATTCTAATCTTTCATCCTCGGTCCTGGATTTCAGTGAGGTTGACTGAGGCTGCTGGAACTAATGTGGCCTCTTTCATCCTGCTCGTTGAGCATGCCAGGTGGCACATGCAGGCTCTGCAGTGGGTTCTGAAGTCTCAGTGGGCTTAACCCCAAACCTAACTCTTCAAGCACGCTCACATTTCCGAAGAGCCTGCAAAAGATCTGCTGTAGTGGGTGCTGGACTGTGATCGGGTCAGCAGCATTCCCCACCTATATGCGTTGCTTCTGGGTTGGGGTGGCCATCTGGGAGAGGTGGAGATTAAAGGCCTCTGGTTTCCAGTGGAGTCCTGGTTCCACATCAACCTTCTGAAACTGAGGACCATCCACTTGGCATTGAAAACCTTCCTTCTATCCATCAAGGGAAGGCTGGTGGAGGTGCTCACAGACAACATCACCACCATGCTGTACTGCAACAAACAGGGCGGCATGGGGTCACGCAGAGGCGAATCAATCAATCAATCAATCATGTCACTTATAAAGCGCACTACATACCCGCGAGGGTCTCAAGGCGCTGGGGGAAGAGGGGGGTGGTGCTGCTACTGATCGAAGAGCCAGGTCTTGAGGAGTCTTCTGAAGGCCAGTAGGTCTTGGGTCTGTCGGAGGTTGGTGGGGAGGGTGTTCCAGGTCTTGGCGGCGAGGTGGGAGAAGGATCTGCCGCCGGCGGTCGTTTTCCGGATGCGGGGGACTGTGGCGAGGGCGAGGCTGGTCGAGCGGAGCTGGCGGGTGGGGGTGTAGAAGCTGAGTCGTCTGTTGAGGTAGGCTGGTCCGGAGTTGTGGAGTGCTTTGTGTGCGTGGGTGAGGAGCTTGAAGGTTATCATCTTGTTGACAGGGAGCCAGTGCAGGTCTCTCAGGTGGGGTGTGATGTGGCTGCGTCGGGGGATGTCGAGGATAAGACGTGCAGAGGCGTTCTGGATGCGTTGCAGCCGTCTCAGGAGCTTAGCCGTCGTTCCTGCGTAGAGGGCGTTTCCGTAGTCCAGCCTGCTGGTGACGAGGGCCTGGGTGACTGTTTTTCTTGTTTCGGTGGGGATCCACTTGAAGATCAAAGACTTGAACAAGCTCAGCCATCAGCACCTAGCGGATGATGAGTGGCAGTTACACTAGGAGGTGGTGTAAGGTCCCTTCTGCGAATGGGGAGAACCTTGGCTCGATCTGCATGCCACTAGCAAGAACATGCATTGTCAGCACTTCTGCGCATTGGAGTTTCCAAGGCGTCTCTCACTCGGAGACATATTCTGCCTCAAGCCGCACTCGGGACTCCTATATGCCTTTTTCACTGATACTACTCTTGACCAGATTTCTCGAATATCAGGACCTACCGGGCCCAAGTCATCCTACAGGCTCTAGATTGAGCTCGGAGGGTATGGTATCCAGAACTCCTGGGCTTGAGCTTCTGACCTCTGATCAGGCTGCCCCATTGGGAGGATGTGGTGTTGCAGCAGCAGGGCAGCATTCTGCACCTGAGACTTTGTAATTTCCACTTTCAGACCTGGAGATTGAGCAGCTACATCTGAACACATTCAACCTTCTTCCGGAGATGGTTAATGTAATCTTGGCAGCCAGGCGTCCCTTGAAAAAAACTGTATATGCCTGTTGTTGGGACAAGATTGTGCTTTGATACTACACACACCGGATTGACCCCCTCCAGGCTAAGTTATCTGACATTTTGTTGTTTGTTTTGCCCCTAGCCAGGCAAGGCCCTGTCCTGAGCACAGTTAAAAGGTACCTTTAGTTTCATCTGCTTTTTTAAGGTTTCTGGATCAGCCCTCTTTGTTCAAGTCTCCTGTTATGAGATTTTTGTTTCCTCCTGCTCCCTTTTTCATGTCACTAAGGGATCTTAACTCTGTCCTCACCTTTCTAATGTGCACTCAATTTGAGTCACTTCACAACAGTCCTTTGCAGCTCCTCACCCTTAAGACAGTGTTCCTCATCACCATTACATCGATGCACAGCATGTGAATGAGCTTCAAGTCCTCTCTGTCAAACTAACGTACACCCCGACAAACTGGTTCTGCGGACTCGGGTATCACCCTACCAACGGAGGAGGAAAGACTCCATCGCTTGGACCCCAAGAAGGCACTGAGCTTCTGTATAGATTGTACCAAGGGCGACTGGGTGGGCAATCATGTAAGTGAGGTTCGCAAGGGCAAAAAAGGCAAGGCTGTGCAGAAGAGAACCATCTCCTCCTGGATCGTGCTTTGCATTAAGATCTGCTACGCACAGAATATAACGCAGCCTCCAAAAGGACTACATGCTCACTCTACCAGGACCAAAGCTGCTACCACTGCGCTTGCACACAGTGTCCCTGTCCTAGACATTTGGCCACTACATGTGCTTCCTTCCATACATTTATGAAGGACTATTGTCTGGAACAGTCAGATCCACCAAGAAGGGCATTTTGCCCACTCAGTTCTACATGACTTTCTGGTTTGAGTCCAGTCACAGCCAACCTCCGGGTAGGTATTGCTTTGGTATGTATTCTAAGGTTCAGGAATCTGCGACTAGAAGTTTCTATCATAACAACAAGTTACTTAATGTCGGTAACGCTCTTTCTGGTAGATACTCCATCTAGCCACAGATTCTTCACCGACCATCCCTCCCCGCCGCCCCCCTCCTCCCCCCAATCCTCTGATTCGTCTATCGATTAATAAGATCCCAAGTCTAGGAAGCTGCACACTGTGAATGCCAGTTTGCTTTTTGGGCTCTGCGTCTGAAGGCATAGGCAGTCTTGAAAGCAACTGACATCACGCTGAAGTTGCACCTATTTATGCTTCACACGTCAATGTCTGAGCGGGACAGCGTAGTTGTGGAGCCACATGGCGCTACTTACTGGTGTACAAAGGTACTGCTTAAGAATTTCCTGACCCAATCTGACTCCTGGGGAATATTCAAAAGGTGAGGAACCTGCGACTAGATAGAGTCTCTACCATAAAAATTGTCACTGAAAGTGCGAAACTTGCTCGGAGAAGGGACACATTGCCCTTGCACAGTTAAGAATCGAAATATTTCTTAGAAAAATGTTCCGTTGCCATATCTATTTTATCATGAAGATTTAATAAGAGAGACACACTTTCAAAATTCCAGCCTTTCACAGGTTTTCTTGGGCATTACTTTTTTCCAGTTTCCATGTAGGGGGTTCCTGCTTAAAGATTTTTCAAGTTTTTGTAGCAAGTATTTAACAAATAGGCCAAACAGCTCTCAACTATTTAAGACAAGCATGTAAAGTGCATTGGCATAGAGTAGAGTGGTGCAGTGGCAGAGAGTGCAGTAGAGTGACTTAGAGTGCAGTCATGCAGAGTAGAGTGTTGTATAGTTCAATGTCGTAGAGTGCAGTGTCGTAGAGTGGTGCAGAGAGCAGTGACGTACAGTACTGTGGTGCAGAGTACAACAGAGTGGCATAGAGTGCAGTGACGTAGCGTACAGTGGCTCTTGAGTGCAGTGGCACAGAGTAGAATGTTGTAGAGTATAGTGGCGTAAAGTGCAGTGGCCTAGGGTGCATTGGTTTTGAGTAAAGTGGTGTAGAGTGGATTGGCTTAGAGTGCAGTGGTTTAGAGTAGAGTAGCGTACAGTGCATTGTTGTAGAGTGGTGCAGCATCAAGTGTTGTGGCGTAGAGTGCAGTGGCATAGAGTAGATTGTTTCAGAGTAGAGTGGAGTGGTGCAGCGTAGAGTGCAGTGGCATAGAGTGGTGGTGTAGAGTAGAATGGCGCAGTGTTGATTGCAGTGGCCTAAAAGGGAGTGGCACAGAGAGGGAGATGAGTGGTGTAAAGTGCTGTTGCATAAAGTGTAGTGGCATAGAGTAGATTGTTTCAGAGTAGAGTGAAGTGGTGTAGAGTGGAGTGGCGCAGGGTGCAGTGAAGTGGTATAGAGCAGTGGCGTAGAGTTCATTGGAGTAGAGTGCAGTGGTGTGGAGTGGCGGCGTGTAGAGTGCAGTGGTGCATAGTAGTGTGAGGTGAAGTGCACTAGCACAGAGTAGAGTGGTGTAGAGTAGAGAGGCGTAGAGTGAAGTGTCGGAGTGCAATGGTGCACAGTAGATTAGAGTGGCGTAGAGTGCAGTGGTCCTGAAGAGTAGAGTGTTGTAGAGTGCAGCGGTGTTGAGTAAAGTGGCATAAAGTGCATTGGTGTAGAGTGCTGTGGTGTACAGTGCTACAGAGTAAAGTGACGTAGAGTGCAATGGTGTAGAGCAGAGGTCTTCAAACATTTTTACTCTGAGCCCCCCCTAAGCAAAATGTTTTGAGGTCGGGCCCCCCTCCAAAACTTTATGGCAAGGATTGGGGGAGCGGGAGGGACATGGCTGCGTGCAGGGTGCGGGGCTTATGAGATGATTTCAGGAATACTTTTTCTATAGCTTATGAACCGCACTAAATATGAGACTTCTAAAACAGCAAATGCATCAAACACAAAACAGATATTATCCCAAACAAACTGTTCCCCCAAAATTGGGGTGTTGTGAGTCCCTCACACTCTTTGACCCCAATGCAACTATACCTGCTGCACTAATGATAACTGCAGTCCTGAGTAGCAGGCTATCTCCTCTGCATCTTTTACCTGTTCCCCACCATGACGGATCATCACCTCAGTCCAAATTCTTGAAAGGAAAATAAGGTCTGATGCCCCTTTTTTAAAGGTAGACAGTCATAACTGTGATGCAGTGGGCCCCTCAAATCCCTGAGCCCCAGTCCTGCTGCATCTGCTTCCTTAATGATAACCAGCAGTGGCCACTTACACACTTGGCAGCAGTACCAGCTTCACTAATGAATGCCCTTTAAAAAAAAAAACACTTAGATTGTCCCCTTCTTTAGGGTATCTCTCTGAAGGAGCTGTCTCTGGCCATTTGTAAACACAAAAATGAGTCCCCATACAGTGCTCCCTATTCTGGGCCTTCTCTTTGACAATATCTATGAATCTCGCTCCTTTCCTCTGTCTCCTAGACCATTACTGTGAGTCCCCAGGGATCGAGAGGATTAGGGCTCTGCATCTGAATACAACCCCTCTGGCCTTCTACCTGCCACCCCATGGACTCCGCTTTCACAATGCCCCTGAATGGTTAATACTGACTTTGAGATGCCTCTGCCTGAAATCGACGAGTGTGGTGGTAGTGCAGAAAGTTAAAAAAGAAACCAGCCTTCTTACCAGCCATTAATTGATTGAGTCACTTAAAGCCAGGGCCACTGGAATTATGAGTTTTTGCAGCAGCAGCATTTTCCACATAATTATCAGTTTTCTGCATTTGCTACTTAATCTGCATTTTTCAACAAAAAAAACTTGATTCTAGCTCAAACGGAACAAACGTTACTTAAAGTGTGACAAAGTGTTCCAGAGCAGTGGAAGGCCCTTTGCAATGATTGACTGGTAATCTTGTAGTTGCTTACTGCTGTATTTGGGTGTTAAACTGGTACTAATGAGGTGAAATATTTCCCCTGACAGCATTATCTTGAGTTAAAACGACAAAATAATGAAGTTATGCTAACTACAAAATGTGGCGCTTTGTGCCGCATAATTTACCTTTTCTTGCTGCATAATTTAGTCAAACCTGCCGCATAATGTTGTCCTCTTCTGCTGAATAATTCCAGTGGCTCTGCTTAAAGCTTCATGGTGGCAAAGATCTATTCTTTTTGAGATGTAATGTAAGGGTGTTATCAGCTGAGATCTGGAATAGTGGAGACACTTACAAAAATGTCTGCATTAGATACAGTTTGATTACTTAATACTAAAAAGTATATTTTGTAAGAACTTGTTTTATCTCAATCACTGCATCATTTTGCAGCAGCCTAGCTTAGAGTAAGTAAATAATGTTTTAAAATAATGACTTGCATATTCACAGTGCTTTCTGCTACAGGCTGGGACCTCCTAGCACTATAAACAGGGCCATTGGAATTATGCGGCAGGAGAAGGCCAAATTAAGCAGCATGGTTGACTAAATTCTGCAGCAAGCAAAGGCGAATTATGCTGCATATTTTGTAATAGCATGACCGCATTATTTTGCTATTTGTACACTTGTTAACACTGTCCTGGCTTTTATTGCCCCTCATAAGTACCACATCTGAAAGAGACACGTTAGTGACAGATTCCTTACCTTAGAATATCCCCAGGCGTCAGGCTGGATCCGGAAAGTTTTTGCGTAGCAGTACCCTTGCGCGTCGGTAGGCGGCGTCGTGCGGCTCCGCGTCCGTCGTCGGCGTCGTGATCGCCGGGATGACGTCGCGGGCAGTACTTAGACGCCGCCCCTGCGCGCTGACGTCAGTTCTTCTTTTTCCGCGCCAGCAAGCGCAGATCCGGGAAGAGCAGTGCCCTAGTCATTTTTTGACTAACTTTTTTGGTGAATTTTTTCACTGTTTCTTTCGAATCGACTCCAAGGTGTCGTAGGGATGCCCGGCTTTAAGCGTTGCGACGCCTGTGCTCGGATGATGTCCATCACAGACCCGCATCTGGAGTGTTTCTTCTGCCTCGGCCGAGGCCACGACACGAAGTCGTGTTCCGACTGCCGGGCCCTCAACCCGAAAGCTTTGCGAGAGCGGTCTCGAAAGCTCCTCGAGGCCCGGCAGTCGGCTCCGCGCCACACCAAGCCCCGGTCGCGTGAGGGGTCGGTCGCGGAGTCCTCACCGGTCGTCGGGATCCAAGTCTTCGTCGTCCGGTAAGTCTAAGCACAAGAAGTCCAAAAAGCATCATCGCTCTAGGACTTCGCCTCGCCGGTCTCGCGACTCGGCTGAGGCCCCTCCCGGCACCGTCCCCGCCCGCGGCCCCGGACATGCCTGTGGAGTCGCCCCCGCAATACCCGTCCTTCCCGGGTTCGGGGCGGATCCGGCCCAAGTACAGGAATTCCTGTCGGCCATGGCCCGCCTCTTCGGGCCTCAAGGTCCCTCCGGTGCGCCTTCGGGCCCCGCGGGCCCTGATGGGGTTGCCCCGGCGTCGCCGACGACTCCGGTCCCGGCGTCGCTCGTGCCTCCAGCCTCGATCCCGGCTTCGGCCCCGGCCTCGATCCCGGCTCCGGTGGTACCGCAACCCCCATCGACGCCGGTCGACCTGACCACGCCTCCGCCGGCGTCGATGTCTCCGGTGCCGTTCCTGGACGCCGCCCGGGGCTCCGGGCGGCGTCGTCCCCATGTACTCTCCGGCTCCGGACATGGAGCCGGACCGACGCCGCTCGACGCCGGTTCCGGCGCCGATGGGACCTTGGGTCCCAAATGTCCCTCCTCCTCCTTATTTTGAACCGGAGGAGGACCAGGAGGACTGGGAGGGGTCTGAGGACCCTCTGGCACAGCAGTGTCAGTATGATGAGGACTGGGCAGAGGAACTAGGGGATGCCAGTGGTCTAGATACTTCCCCTGACACTGGCATGCTGTCTCCTCCCGTGGCTACGGAGGAGGGAGCCAATTTTGCAACGGTGTTGCGTAGGGCAGCTGGAGCCTTACATCTCCGACTCCCTACGGTGACGGTCAAGACTAATCTCTTGACGGAAGTGCTTCAGCCGGCAGCCTCCTCCTTGGAGACTGTGCTGCCGTTCAACGATGCACTAACTGACGTTCTTTGGGCGCCTGGTCCAAGCCCAACACAGGGGCTCCTGTGGATAGGAACGTGTCCCGACGCCATCGCCCAGCTCCGGGCGACCCCTTGTTTCTCTCTGTCCACCCCACTCCTGAGAGCTTGGTTGTCCAAGCCTCCGCTTCCCAAACCGCCTTCCCTACCGCCCCTCCGGATAGGGAATCCAAACGCCTGGATCAATTTGGGAAGAAGGGTTTTTCTTCCTCCAGTGCTGGCTTGCGGTCCATCAACACCGCTTGTCTTTTGGGCCGATATACCAACTCCTTGTGGGATTCGGTGGCGACTGTTTTGCCCCAGTGTTCTGAGGAGGTCCAGACACTGCTTACCCGCGCCATTGCGGAAGGAAGGGATGCGGCCAAATACACCATACGTTGTGGCCTTGATACCGCCGACTCGCTGGGCAGATCTATTGCAACGACGGTGGCGCTGCGTCGCCACGCCTGGCTGTGAACCACTGGTTTTTCAGGGGATGTCCAGAATACTCTCATGGACATGCCCTTTGATGGAGTCGGTCTTTTTGGTTCCAAAGCAGACCATGCGTTGGAGCGTTTTAAGGACTCACGGGCTACTGCCAAGTCCCTGGGCCTTTCTGCTACACGCCCTCCGCTACCTTCTGCTTTTCGCCCCTATCGTGGCCACGGAAGGGGGCGCCCAGTCACGTCAGCAGCCCAGCCACCGGCCCGCGCAGGAGGCGTCTTCGCGTGGCCGAGGACGTGGATACCGCCGTGGCGGTTCGGGCAACCTGCGTGCGGGTCAGGCCACCACCTCCAACCCGTCCGCGGCCTCCAAGCCCTCCTAGTCCCTCCTTTCAGGTGCACAGCACGCCAGTAGGGGGCAGGGTCCGCCATCGCCTTCACCACTGGCGTCCCATCACCTCAGACAGGTGGGTCTTGGACATTGTCCGAAGGGGCTACTCCCTCCCCTTCGAGACCACCCCCCAGCCATGCCACCTCAATTCCACCGCATGTCAGGGGATCACTTGGTACTTCTGCAGAAGGAAGTCACGGCCCTCTTGGCCAAGAGGGCCATCGAGCATGTTCCGACCCCAGAAGTAGGACGTGGTTGCTACTCCCACTACTTCCTGGTGCCCAAAAAGGACAAGGAGGACATGCGTCCTATCTTGGACCTCCGGAACGTCAATCGCTTCCTCCGGAAGGAGAAGTTCAAGATGCTCACCCTAGCTCAGGTCTTGACTGCCCTCGACCCTGGAGACTGGTTGGTAGCGTTGGACTTGCAGGACGCCTATTTCCACATCCCCGTCCTGCCGGCCCACCGGCGTTACCTTCGGTTCACGGTAGGCCTCGAGCATTTTCAGTTCACCGTGCTCCCCTTTGGCCTTACCAGTGCCCCTCGGGTGTTCACGAAAGTGATGGCGGTGGTCGCAGCTCATCTGCGCCGGGCAGGGGTTTCAGTCTTCCCCTACCTCGACGACTGGCTGCTGAAGGCGGGCTCGTCCCAGGCAGTCGTCTCCCACCTCCAGACTACGGCCGAACTCCTGCACTCGCTGGGGTTCTCCATCAATGTGCCGAAGTCGCATCTGATTCCTTCTCCACAGCTCCTTTTCATCGGAGCAGTTCTGGACACGACGCAGTTTCGGGCCTATCCTCCCGAACGGCGAGTCCGGGATATTCAGTCTATGATTCCGATCTTTCAGCCTTTATCCTGGGTTTCGGTACGGATGACCCTGAGGCTGCTGGGCCTCATGGCCTCCTGCATCCTGCTGGTCAATCATGCCAGATGGCATATGCGGGCTCTGCAGTGGGACCTGAAGTTCCAGTGGGCGCAGGACCAGGGCAACCTGTCCGATCACGTCCAGATCTCGGAGGGGACTGCAAAACAGTTGCAGTGGTGGCTCTCGAACCGGCAATGGGTCATGGGCAGATCCCTCTCCCTTCCCCAGCCAGAGCACACAGTTGTGACGGACGCGTCCCTTCTGGGATGGGGCGGTCACATGGGAGAGGCGGAGATCAGAGGCCTCTGGTCTCCGGCGGAGTCCCGGCTCCATATCAACCTTCTGGAGCTCCGGGCGATCCGACTTGCACTCAAGGCATTCCTTCCCTCTGTCAAAGGGAAGGTAGTGCAGGTGTTCACAGACAACACCACCGCCATGTGGTACTGCAACAAACAAGGCGGGTGGGGTCGTGGACCCTTTGTCAGGAGGCTCTGCGCCTCTGGACATGGCTGGAACATCAGGGCATGTTCCTGATGGTTCAACACCTGGCAGGTTCCCTGAACGCCAGGGCGGACGAACTCAGCCGCAGGTGCATGATGGATCACGAATGGCGTCTTCACTCGGAAGTGGCGCAAGGACTCTTTCTACAGTGGGGAGAGCCTTGGTTAGATCTATTCGCCACCGAAGAGAACGCGCAATGTCATCAGTTCTGCGCGTTGGAATTTCCAAGGCGGCACTCGCTCGGCGACGCTTTTCGTCACGAGTGGAGTTGCGGTCTATTGTACGCCTTTCCGCCTATACCACTTCTACCCAGAGTGTTGAAGAAGATTCGGCACGACCGGGCCCAAGTCATTCTTGTGGCTCCAGACTGGGCTCGAAGAGTTTGGTATCCCGAGCTACTCAGTATGAGCGTAGATCCCCCGATCCGTCTGCCTCTTCGGGAGGATCTTCTGTCGCAGCAGCAGGGGACGGTCCTCCACCCGAACCTGTCCAGTCTACACCTGCTTGCGTGGAGATTGAGCGGCGGCAGTTGATTCCTTTCGACTTGCCTCCCGAAGTTTGTGATGTGATTCTGGCAGCCAGGCGTCCCTCCACTAAGGTGGTATACGCCTGCAGGTGGAACAAATTTGTGGCATGGTGCACAGCAAAGGCTGTGAATCCCCTTTCTGCCCCTCTTTCTGAGGTCCTTCTGTTCCTTCTTTCTCTGGCCCAACAGGGTTCTGCCCTGGGTACCATCAAGGGTTATCTTTGTGCTATCTCGGCCTTCCTCAGGCTCCCTGATCAGCCCTCCCTTTTCAAGTCCCCTGTTGTTAACAGGTTCTTAAAAGGCATTACACACCTCTTCCCTCCTGTTCCGTTTGTAATGCCTCAGTGGGACTTGAACTTGGTTCTTACCTTTTTAATGTGCGCTCCCTTTGAGCCTCTACATAACTGTCCTCTTCGTCTTCTGACTCTGAAGACAGCCTTTCTGGTGGCCATCACCTCCGCTCGGCGGGTGAGTGAGCTCCAAGCTCTGTCTTGCAAACCTCCCTTTCTGTCTGTTCATCCAGACAAGGTTGTTCTTCGGACGCGTCCGTCCTTCTTGCCAAAGGTGGTTACTGCCTTCCACATTGGGCAGACCATCACTTTGCCTACCTTCTTTCCGCCTCCGCATCCTTCCAGAGAGGAAGAGAGGCTCCACCGTCTGGACCCAAAATGTGCGCTCTCCTTCTATATCGACCGCACAAAACACTTCCGGGTGGATGACCAGCTCTTTGTTGGCTACGTGGGCGCCAAAAAGGTCGGGCGGTGCACAAACGAACCATCTCCCGCTGGGTTACCTTGTGCATCAAGACCTGCTATTCTTTGGCTAAGAAGGAGCCTCCTGTTGGGCTGCGTGCCCATTCCACCAGGGCAACGGCTGCTACCACGGCCTTAGGCCGCGGTGTTCCGCTGCCGGTTATCTGTCAGGCAGCTACGTGGGCCTCGCTGCACACGTTTACAAAGCATTACTGCCTTGACAGTCAGGTCCGGAGGGACGGCTTCTTTGGCCGTTCTGTCCTCCAGGACTTCCTTGTCTGATCTTTGTTCGCAGACCCACCACCGGGGTTGGTATTGCTGGGGTATCTATTCTAAGGTAAGGAATCTGTCACTAACGTGTCTCTTTCAGATGCACAAGTTACTAACTTGTGTAACGATATATCTGTAAGAGACAGTAGTTCGTGACAGATTCCTTACAGCCCCACCCATCCTCCCCGTTCTGCGAACTGATTTCTAGGGTTAAGGACATCCCTTTCAGGGCCCTAGTATTTTTCAGACACCTATGTCAGCTTCTTGCATGGCTCTGCGTTCCTGGCGCGGAAAGTCGTGTACAGAACTGACGTCAGCGCGCAGGGGCGGCGTCTAAGTACTGCCCGCGACGTCATCCCGGCGATCACGACGCCGACGACGGACGCGGAGCCGCACGACGCCGCCTACCGACGCGCAAGGGTACTGCTACGCAAAAACTTTCCGGATCCAGCCTGACGCCTGGGGATATTCTAAGGTAAGGAATCTGTCACTAACTACTGTCTCTTACAGATATATCGTTACACAAGTTAGTAACTCGTGCATTAACACCCACATATAGCAATAAGCAACAGAAAAGTGACCAGTCTACCTTTAGAAAGGGCCTTCCACTGCAAGGTCACATGTTATGCTGCATTTTCAGTAACTTTTGTACCGTTTGAGCCAGAAACAAGTTTTTTTTTTAAATCTGCAAATTATGCAGCAGATAATGGATTATGTGGCAAGTGCGGAAAATCCATAACTATGCCCTGTGAGTGCAGGGTGAGCGTAAAAGTGAAGGGTGAGAATGAGGAGTGAGTTGCCTGAAAGCAGGCTGCATTCCCAGACACTTGAAGTAAATCAGCATGTTATTGACGGCGGCGTAGGGTTTCAGATATAAGTTAAACTATTGCTATTATGGAATTAACCAGGGATCGAGGGTGAAGGAAATAAACAATGTGCTGATACTGCAACAAACGTCCAGTCTTATTAGGATTGCCAGCTCATTATTTTGATGTTGCAGACGGTACAAAAATAAACAGTCACCTAAAGCCCTATTTTCAGCACTCATCTGTGCGTACTTCCAACAGCAAATATAAATAGAAATCACTTTTAATTGTGTTCTAGGGTGACCTGAATGATTCATGACTGATAATTAAAGGGAACAGACAGAAAAGTCACATTACAAATTAATAAATACTTTTTTATTTATAACCCTATTTAGTGTCAAGACAAGGTCCTTGCAGGCTCTTTAAACATACATGACTGGCATTTTTTCTATTGGCAACTCTACTTTATATTCCTTTTCATGAAATGCATTTTCACACTACAGCAGTAAATGTGAAATACAAATGTAAGGAATAGGCAGTGTGGGGGCCCAGGGGGAACTGGAAACAGAAGAAAAACAGCCTCGGTAACCAGTTTACAAAGGTATGAAAATGGTCTTTAAAGACCTGTGAAAAACTCGGGCGTGCCGAAGATAAGACTCCAGACACTGCCCAGCCGAGCCCCCAGCAGCTCACTCACTGACCTCTGGCCCCACGTAAATGAAGACAGTCTGGAAATGCAGCAAATAAACATTGCCGCACTTCCAGGCCATCTTCATTTACATATACTTGCAGAGGCCTTTGCGCCCCCGTGGGAACCCATCCACGCCCCCCCAGGGGGGGCGTGCCCCACAGTTTGAAGACCTCTGGTGTAGAGTATAGTGGAGTAGAGTGTGGTGGCGTAAAATATAGTGGCATAGAGTGCAGTGGCATAGAGTAAAGAATAGTGGCATAGAGTGCAGTGGCACAGAGTAGAATATAGTGGCGTACAGTGCAGTAGTGCAGAGTAGATTGGCATAGAGTGCAGTGGTGATTGGTTTTGAGTAAAGTGGCTTAGAGTGCAGTGGCGTAGCGTGCAGTGTAGTGGTGTGGTGTGGATTAGCGCAGAGTGCAATAGAGTGGCATAGACTGCAGTGGCAGAGTAGAGTGAAGTGGTATAGAGTAAAGTGCAGTGGTGCAGATTAGATCAGAGTGGTTTAGAATGCAAGGGGTGTAGAGTTCAGTGGCGTAGAATGGCATAAAGTAGAGTGGCAGAGTGCAGTTTTGCAGAGTATACTGTCATAGAGTGCAGTGGTGTATAGTAGAGTGGCGTGGAGTGCAGTGGCACAGAGTAAAGTGGTGTAGAATAGAGAGGCATACAGTGGAGTAGTGCAGTAGTGCAGTTTGGAGTGGCTTAGCGTGTAGTGGTGCAGAGTAGTGTGCACTGGCAGGAAGTGGTGCACAGTAGAATGGAGTGTGGTAACGTGGAGTATACATGGTATGGTAGCATATAGCCATTGCAGACCACATCTTCAATTGAAATGATCATTACATTTGCACTCACATACAGTTTTACTGCTAAAAGTATACAGCGCAGAAACGATTGTCTGGAAATGTCATTACCCAATGTATTGATTTGATTGTCAGCACGGTTCATTTGCAGACATTCAAATTTTGTTGTGTGCTAAAAAAATAAGTCTGTATTGGCTTCCTGATGCAGCTTCCACTAGCCAGCATTATTGTCATATAAATCCTCTTACTTTGTAGTCAGAATAAAAACAAGCATTGGCATAGCCAATAGGTCTCGCTTTTGGGACCTTATAAGTATTTAGTTATACAGCACAATATCCTTGGTGCAACAACATCAACTGTTGCATGGCTAAACACTTATAAGGTCCCAAAGGCGAGACCTAGTGGCTATGCCAATGCTTGTTTTGCTTATAAATAAGTATGGTGAAACTCCAACTCTCACAATGCTTCCCAATTAGTCACACTAGTCACAACATTCCAAGAGAGCACTGCAATTTCATCCTGAATTTGTTTTAGTTTTGCTTTTATGTCATTATGCCAACACAGAAGCCCACTTTACATTCACCATGGTAATTGTAATGCAGTATTACTGTACCCTTTGGTGTTCGTAACAATAACTCCTGGATGCAATATTACAATGATCTTACAAGTGATTCCATATGCCCCTTTAGAAGGGGGATTAACATATGAAAATCTGTATTATTATCAGACACTTTTTTACCTCCAGGTTGTTGTTGTATTCCGGGCTTTTTTGGCAGTAACAAATTCCAAACAGATCTGATCCTGGCGAATTGTCTCAAAAGTCACCTGAGGCAATACAACATGCCTCAGACTACTAGAATTCTTATACCAAGCCACGTGTGACTAACTATTGCAAGTGGGTTCTAAGCATGGTTATTAATATATTCCTACAATGACACTAGACGAGTAAACCAATGTTTTTAAAGAACACTACCAGTCCTAGATCAGGCCTAGCCACGCAGGAGGCTTTAGCAGGGATGATGCTGAGGGTGAGTGCAAAAATAAATATTGCCACTGTAATTATTTTTGGTGTTTAGTGACAAGCACCATTCAGGAAAAGAACGGAAGACGTGAATAAATTACACAATAGGTAGGCACAGTATACAGTCAACAGAAGACAACTTTGACAGTTGCGACATAGAATGCAGCACAAGCACCATTAAGAGAATTATGTTCAAAGAGACCAGCTTTACACTAGGAATGAAGATTGTTTTATATGAATATGCAGTGTGAAAAAGATCACGACCAAACCATTAGTACTGGAAACAGAAATGAAGCCGCCCTGGTATGAAAGTGGCAAGTCAATTTGATGGCAATCGGTGTAGCCTGCTATAGGTGTTTGAAAGTTTTGGGGAAATACCATGCTCAAAATCAGACACAAAGCACAAACAGATAAACCACTAGGATATATGAATACGTGAGAGAATAGAAGCCTTTACTGGTTCCGGAAAAGGTAAGTGAAAAGGGAAACTGGTGGAATGTTATCAGTTAAACTATGATAAAAGGCCTTAAAAACTGTCAGTTTCTTAAAGGATGAGGGTAGGGTGCCAGAATCCCAAACTGCAATTCGCTCGATTCCTCACAAATCCTTAAACCGGATCACGTGGAGATATTTATGCTATTAGGAAACCACCGAAGGAAGGTTACAGACAAGACTTACTGAAATGCAGGACCACAGGAACCAATATGCTTCAAGTAAGTCATGATAGGGGTAATGGGGGTGGTAGGGTAGGCAGGAGGACGAATGACAGGCAGAGAAAAGGGTAAGGAAGCAAGGGTGGACGACTATCCATGTATTACAGTTAAGAGAGTAGGAGTAGCCGTAAGGAGTCAGCTTAGAGAGGAAGAGAAGCAAGTGATGGTTAAGCAGTGGCTTGCAATCACAGTTGCCTAACTCTCAGTCTTCAAGTAATTCAGGCTTTATTCTATTATGCCTAGGGTGAACAGACGTCCCGGATTTCCCCGGACAGTCCCGGGTTTCAGAGAACTGTCCCAGTGCTTTCCCTAATTTTAAATACGCGTCCCAGTATTTGGGACAAAGGTCAGGTCATCATGCAAAGCAGAATTAAAAGGTATGCTCTGCTTTCCTTTCAGAGGTGCATCCGAAGTCTGAACAAATGTAAGTAATTAATTTGCTTCGGTCAGGCAGCTCCCAGCAGAAAGTGAGAGTGGAAAAGGAAGGGGGGGGGGGGAGGGGGAGGGACTGCAATAGCTAATATTATGTAAACATAGTTTTATAAATGTGTGCATTTATATATAGAGGCACACTATTACAAAACTAGGTTTACACAAGGTAAAGGCATATATTTACAAGACACCTAGCATATATATATACACATATATATATATATTATCTACTGGCGGTCGCCAGTAGATAGTTATAGTTAAAACCTATTATCCATAGGAAATCCGCGACATTCTATTTGAAATAACGTTGGCGCCGGTTAACGAATCTTCGCGAAAGTTTCCAACTTGTTGGGGCGCTCCGGTCCGCTCCTATCCTGAAAGTCTCGGGGTGATACGTCAAGCGGGGGCCGAGAAAAAAGGGGGGTCCCAAAACGTGTTTTCCCCATTCATTTTTCCATAGGAACCTTTAGTCGCAGCTACAGCCCGAACTGCTGAACGGAATTACACCAAATTTGGCAAAGAGGTAGCCCTTGGTTCAGTGTCGTGCCTTTTGCTTAAATGGTGTAAATCCGTTCAGTAGTTCCTGAGAAAATCAAAAGTAAAGTCACATATATATCTGGGCGGAGCCTAACCACACATGTCATCGTGAGATCTGATTGGCTGTCAGCACTTCATCCTGGAATTTCTGGCAGCCATCTTGGGACCAATATAAATGATAGTACCTCATTGAAATGCATTGTAGTGAATAGAAGATTTTGAGGGTCACCAAAAGGAGAACTATAAAGGGTGATAACAGGCTTTAGTTACATTAGAATTTATTTGTTGACGGTACCATACTAATTTTAGGAATTGTGGTGTATTCCAAGGTGATTTTACCATGTGAAAAACCTTCTGCTGGGATATCATGAATCATGTTTGAGAGAACACTATTTTCTCATGCTTGTCCCATGGAGGTTTGGAAGGTGCTCCAGAAGCTAAAATGAGAGCATATTTTCTGTAAATTCACATCATCTTTCTCACTCATGTGAGAATGAAGTCTGACATTCTCAGTAAAACATGTACATCCAACAAGGGCAGAGACTGTCAGTTGATTCCTTTGTGTTCTACTGCAGCTTCCCAGAGTGTTCTAAAGAACAACTAGAGTGCTAACAGCCTTACTTATGACAAAAGTATGGCACACCTGAAGCCATCTTGATTGGAATAAACTGGTAACACTTAAAACATTTAATTTAAAAAGGAACAAAACGATGGGGTTCATTTTGTCATAGAAATTATGGTTAGTGCTGTAGAAAGAAAAATTAGGACATGTTTCAAGTGTGATCTCAAATATCTTCCTGTTATATTTCAACAGGAGCAGCCTGCCAGTTGATGCCTTTGTGTTCTACTGCAGCTTCCCAGAGTGTTCTAAAGAACAACTAGAGTGCTAACAGCCTTACTTATGACAAAAGTATGGCACACCTGAAGCCATCTTGATTGGAATAAACTGGTAACACTTAAAACATTTAATTTAAAAAGGAACAAAATGATGGGGTTCATTTTGTCATAGAAATTATGGTTAGTGCTGTAGAAAGAAAAATTAGGACACATTTCAAGTGTGATCTCAAATATCTTCCTGTTATATTTCAACAGGAGCAGCCTGCCAGTTGATGCCTTTGTGTTCTACTGCAGCTTCCCAGAGTGTTCTAAAGAACAACTAGAGCGCTAACAGCCTTACTTATGACAAAAGTATGGCACACCTGAAGCCATCTTGATTGGAATAAACCGGTAACACTTAAAACATTTAATTTAAAAAGGAACAAAATGAGGGTTCTTTTTTAAATAGAAATTATGGTTAGTGCTGCAGAAAGAAAAATTAGGGCATGTTTTAAGTGAGATCTCAAATCCTCTTCTATTTCATTAGAAAATTCTGACATGCAGACTGAAACAATCACTTTCAATACCAGCAGCAGACTACCAGTTAACTCCCTGGTGAGCAGTAGCTTTACTCCAGTGATCTAATGAGCAACTAGAGTGCTAACATTCTGAATTTATGGCAGATGTGAGACACATCTGAATGCCTTCTTGATGGAATCAAAGTAAAAAACTGAAAGCATTTCCTACTGAGGAGACTGCAGTAAATGAAGAAATTAGGAAACTTCATAACAAAGAAGTCTTCCAAGATGGCCACCAGTGAAAAAAGAGCCCAAATGTAGCACAAATATTACCCAGATGTAGCCCACATATAGCCCAATGACAAAAGTGTGCAAAACACTTTTTATTTTTAGTTTTTTTGCAGTTTTATGTAGTGCAGACTGGTCAGGTATTGGAGCATTGCATCTTAAAACATGACCCCCTACACTACAAAAACACCACTGCACTACCTTAAACCCTAAAACACTACCCCCAGCACGACCCCCTACACTACACAAGCACCACTGCACTATCCTAAACCCTAAAACACTACCCCCAGCACGACCCCCTACACTACCCAAACACCACTGCACTAACCTAAATCCTAAAACACTACCACCAGCACGACCCCTACACTACCCAAACACCACTGCACTACCCTAAAACATGACCCCCTACACTACACAAACACCACTGCACTACCCTAAACCCTAAAACACTACCCCCAGCACGACCCCTACACTACACAAGCACCACTGCACTACCCTAAACCCTAAAACACTACCCCCAGCACGACCCCCTACACTACACAAACACCACTGCACTACCCTAAACCCTAAAACACTACCCCCAGCACGACCCCCTACACTACCCAAACACCACTGCACTAACCTAAATCCTAAAACACTACCCCCAGCATGACCCCCTACACTACCCAAACACCACTGCACTACCCTAAAACATGACCCCCTACACTACACAAACACCACTGCACTACCCTAAACCCTAAAACACTACCCCCAGCACGACCCCCTACACTACACAAACACCACTGCACTACCCTAAACCCTAAAACACTACCCCCAGCACGACCCTCTACACTACCCAAACACCACTGCACTAACCTAAATCCTAAAACACTACCCCCAGCATGACCCCCTACACTACCCAAACAACACTGCACTACCCTAAAACATGACCCCCTACACTACACAAACACCACTGCACTACCCTAAACCCTAAAACACTACCCCCAGCACGACCACCTACACTACACAAGCACCACTGCACTACCCTAAACCCTAAAACACTACCCCCAGCACGACCCCCTACACTGCCCGAACACCACTGCACTGCCCTAAACCCTGAAACACCACCCCTTCACGACCCCCTACACTGCCCGAACACCACTGCACTGCCCTAAAACCTGAAACATCACCCCCAGCACAACCCCCTACACTGCCTGAGCACCATTGCTCTGCCCTAAACCCTGAAACACCAGCCCCAGCACGACCCCCTACACTGCCCGAACACCACTGCACTGCCCTAAACCTTGAAACACCAGCCCCAGCACGACCCCCTACACTGCCCGAACACCACTGCACTGCCCTAAACCCTGAAACACCAGCCCCAGCAAGACCCCCTACACTGCCCGAACACCACTGCATTGCCCTAGACTCTGAAACACCAGCCCCAGCAAGACCCCCTACACTGCCCGAACACCACTGCACTGCCCTAAACCCTGAAACACCAGCCCCAGCACGACCCCCTACACTGCCCGAACACCACTGCACTGCCCTAAACCCTGAAACACCAGCCCCAGCACCACCCCCTACACTGCCCGAACACCACTGCACTGCCCTAAACCCTGAAACACCAGCCCCAGCACCACCCCCTACAATGCCCGAACACCACTGTACTGCCCTAAACCCTGAAACACCACCCCCTGCACCGCCCCTACACTGCCCGAACACCACTGCACTGCCCTAAACCCTGAAACACCACCCCCTGCCCGACCCCCTACACTGCCCGAACACCACTGCACTGCCCTAAACCCTGAAACACCACCCCCTGCACCACCCACTACACTGCCCGAACACCACTGCACTGCCCTAAACCCTGAAACACCACCCCCAGCATGACCCCTTTACTGCTCGAACACCACTGCACTGCCCCAAACCCTGAAACACCACCCCCAGCATGACCCCCTACACTGCCCGAACACCACTGCCCTAAACCCTAAAACACCACCCCTGCATGACCCCCTACACTGCCCGAACACCACTGCACTGCCCTAAACCCTGAAACACCACCCCCTGCACGACCCCCTACACTGCCTGAACACCACTGCACTGCCCTAAACCCTGAAACACCACCCCCAGCACGACCCCCTACACTGCCCGAACACCACTGCACTACCCTAAACCCTAAAACACCACCCCCAGCACGACCCCTACACTGCCCGAACACCACTGCACTGCCCTAAACCCTAGAACACTACCCCCAGCATGACCCCCTACACTACCCGAACACCACTGCACTACCCTAAACCCTAAAATACTCCCCGCAGCACGACCCCCTACACTACCCGAACACGACTGCACTGCCCTAAACCCTAAAACACTCCCCCCAGCACGACCCCCTACACTACCCGAACACCACTGCACTGCCCTAAACCCTAAAACACTCCCCCAGCACGACCCCCTACACTACCCAAACACCACTGCACTACCCTAAACCCTAAAACACTAACCCCAGTACGACCCCTACACTACCCAAACACCACTGTACTACCCTAAACCCTAAAACACTCCCCCAGGACGACTCCCTACACTACCCAAACACCACTGCACTACCCTAAACCCTAAATCTACCCCCAGCATGACCCCCTACACTACACAAACACCACTGCACTACCCTAAACCCTAAATCTACCCCCAGCATGACCCCCTACACTACACAAACACCACTGCACTACCCTAAACCCTAAATCTAACCCCAGCATGACCCCCTACACTACACAAACACCACTGCACTACCCTAAACCCTAAAACACTACCCCCAGCACGACCCTCTTCACTACCTAAACACAACTGCACAATTTGTTACAGGCGTTGCAACGCAGGCCTGTGGTGCTTACTGGAAGTACCTGGTGGGCTGGTTGGGCCCCAGGGACTCTCAGGATTCAAGGTGACCTAATCCCCCAACCTAAAACGCGCCACGGGGCGCGTTTGCACAGTGGTGAAGGGAGGGCGGGGCCTCAGGTGACATGTGCGCAAACACGCCCTGTGGTGCGTTTTAAGTTGGGGAGTTAATTCCCTTTGAATCCTGGAGGCCAACTAGCCCACCAGGTACCTTCAGTAAGCACAACAGAGTTGCGTTGCAGAGAGGTGAAAAAGGTGCGTGGCCTCGGAACGCCTCTCTGCAACTCAGCTCTGTGGTCCTAACTGTAGGTACCTGGGGGCTAGTTGGGCCCCAGGGACCCTCAGGATTCAAGGGGACTTAATCCCGCAACTTAAAACGCGCCATGGGGCGCGTTTGCACACATGTCACCTCAGGCCCCCCCTATCTTCACCACTGTGCAAACGCGCACTGGCTCTGGTTAGTCAGAGTCAGTTACCACCAGTACCCGTCTGAAAAAGTTGTGGGCACAGGATGATTTTGCAACAAGGCCTCTTTCTGCTCCTCTGTTGGTTCTTTCTGCACATCTTTTGCTTCTTTCTGTGCGTTTTTTCTTCTTTCTTCACATGTCCTACCTCTGTTGGCATAGTTAGAAACTAGCATTTAAAAAACCTTTGAAATTCACTTAAAAATCATAGGTTTCAGGCACGTTATAGTTAGAAATTAACATTTAAAAAACCTTTGAAATTCACTGAAAAAAACCATAGGTTTCAGGCACGTTATAGTTAGAAATTAGCATTTAAAAAACCTTTGAAATTCACTGAAAAAACCATAGGTTTCAGGCACGTTATAGTTAGAAATTAGCATTTAAAAAACCTTTGAAATTCACTGAAAAAACCATAGGTTTCAGACACGTTATAGTTAGAAATTAGCATTTAAAAAACCTTTGAAATTCACTGAAAAAACCATAGGTTTTAGGGACAGTTATAGTTAGTTGGACATTGCACTCGTACAAAACCCGTGAAATTCCCCTGTTATAGTTAGTTCAGCTAACTATAACTCGCGCCCGCAATGCACTGCTGATGACGTCACATATTACATCACTCATGACATGGTCAGTGACATCACTGATGACATCACTGATGACATCTCAAATGACATCACTGATGACATCATCCATGTGATAATTTCATGCATCTTCTCACACCCTAATATAACTTTTGATACACCCACTCTAAATTACAGACTGCCATTCTCAAAACCATAGACACTCCAACACCAAAAACTACATACCCACTCACTGATTCTTAGGTCTACACACACATCCACTCACTCACCTGTACAGTCACTCATACTTACAGTCACTCAGTACAGGACTATCATATGCACTCATACACCTATATAAACACTCACACACCGCCACTCATCCATAGAGGTACTCACACACCTAGTCAGTCATGCAAAAAATTAATCACACACCCATTTACTCACCTATACAGTTATACACACACCAGCTCACTTACTCATACAAATACTAGCACATTCTTACGCTCTTATACAATAACTGATACAAGCACACACGCATCCATACAGCCACTCTCACAATAACACACTCTCACTTATAGCCATTTAAATACTCTAACACACATATATACTGCCTTTTACATATGTAGTTACTTGCACATGTACCACTGAGATATGCATTCACTCACTAACACACCCATACACACACTCACCCACCCAAGCAGTCCATCACAGATGCACTCTTGAAATCATGCACCCAGTGAATCACCCACTCACACATCTATGTATAGAGTCACACACACCCCACCCACACAAACACTCAGGCAGCCATACAGATACTCAGAGAACCAATCAATAACCCATATAGACACTCATGTAGCTATTCGCAAATCCATGCATCCACTTACACACCAACAAACAGACGGATACAGACATTCACACAGTTTAGTCACTAACCCATGCATTCAGTAAGATACGTTTAATCACTCACTTGTAGAGCCAGTCACTCACGTACTAAATCATCCATTCAGACACTTATACACCCACTCATTCTTCAATACGCCTTTCCCTATATATATTAAACATATTTAAACTTTACAGAAACACACAGTCACTGGATGATGTCATCAGTGATGTCATCAGTGATGTCATCAGTGATGTCATTTGAGATGTCATCAGTGATGTCATCAGTGATGTCACTGACCATGTCATGAGTGATGTAATATGTGACGTCATCAGAAGTGCATTGCGGGGGCGCGAGTTATAGTTAGCTGAACTAACTATAACAGGGGAATTTCACGGGTTTTGTACGAGTGCAATGTCCAACTAACTATAACTGTCCCTAAAACCTATGGTTTTTTCAGTGAATATATATATATATATATACCCATATTTTTACATGGCCACAAAATAACCAGGATAGGCCAGATATAGTCGTGAGATTAAAGGCTTAAGTCCTACTTTTGTGTCTGGCCTGTCCCAGTTTTTGCTTCTCAAAATATGGTCACCCTAATTATGTCAGACACGCTAATCTAAGTAGATGTGCAAAGTACCACTATGGTACTGAAGAGAGAACGTAAGTTTAATATTAATGGAAGTAAGTCCTCGGATGGAAACAAACTGCAATGTTATACAATGCACGAGGCCGCAAGGGTGGAATGATTGGAGTGTAAAGTTTATGAAGTGGTCTACGTTAATTTTTTATTTTAGGAGAAATACGGCATGCAATCTTTAGGATACTTAAGCTGTATTTTTTGAGTGCGAATATAAAAGTACACGTTCAAGGGTTGTTTTGTAAGAGTAGATGGTGGCGGGTGCACTTTCAATTGCAAATTAACAAGATGTACATTACCTAGCGGTATTTGATATGCAGTACTTTCAACGCCTGTTTGTTGTACAGTTCTTTACATCCATTTGCTACTCGGAGTACTCACCAGGCCGTTATGGGGTGCTTTGTACAGGGGTTTTAATTTAGGGGGAGTGGGGCCGCTAATGAAGATGTTAAGACTACTTGAAAAGAGTACGCTCCAAGTCTGTTATGAGAGGAGGTCGTGGAGCACTTTCAAATAAAGTATGTCGTATTACGGCGAGATACATTTTTTCTTCTGTGGGGGTTGTTTATGGTACTGCACCCTAACGCTGTTTCAAAACTAGTGTTACTTTAATGAGGATGGATGAAAGCGATAGTCTTTAATGTCACTATACAATAGTAGTTAGGAAAATCTCAAGTGACATTTTTAGACACAACCAAATGTAAAATCTGTTTCTAGAAATCGGCGGTAGCAGAACCAGTCTTTCTCTATGCAGACTTAATCCGCTTGCCCTCAAATACCTTGCAATCAGTGAATAACTATGAGCGTCTAGAGGTTACAGCCAGTAAGCTGTCTGAGACTAACTTCAGACAATGGACCTGCATTAAACGACGCACGGATGACATGGCTTCGCCCCACACCCCGGCATACCTGCACTTTTTCAGCCACGGCAATTCCTAACTCCTCCATGACTCGGGATTTCTTTCTCTCTGCCGGTAAGCACCGCAGCAGACTTAGGACGTCACTTCCGCACACCAGTGCACAGGGTACGCACGGGAACTGTGGTCCTTTATTAGCCCCAACAGAAATGGTGTCTGTCACCATATACTTGCAGAAGTTTCCCCTCAGATGCCGCCAAACTTTTAACTAGACATATGTCTCTGCCCTCTGAGATACTCCTCTCCACTGGCTCATGGCTAGCTACGGACTATGTGTCAATTATACAACTGCTTACGCCGCACCTTTTTCAAGTCCCTAATGTTAATACCGCGCAGATGCGTAATAAGACGATAGATAGATTGTTGATCAATTGCAAAACATCGTACTTATTCCTTTTACAGGGTTTTCTCACTCCAGTGGGCTGTCAGTAGCAAGATGGCGTTACTTATAATGTAGAACTAGAAACGAACTATTGATGTTGGTGACGTAAATCCAGAGCGCTGCAATGACACGTCCCGTAACGCCCGTAAGAGAAACCAGATACTAGAACGTTCAAAACGAGCACGGAATCAAAACGGAGGAGCGGGGGCGAGCGAGCGCGGCAGCCTGCTCAGCTGACCAGACGCTCGTGCGTCATGGCCTTTTGCCTGCGATTACGCGCGACGCAGACATGTGTTTCCAATTATCGCGCATGCGTCTGGGCACGATAATGGGAAACACATGTCTGCGCCGCGCGTAACCATCCGAAAAAGGCCAGCCACGACGCACGAGCGTTTGGACTGCTTCTGAAACCCCCTTACTTAAAGTCTTCGCCTAGCAGCGCTTGCGCGCTACTCGAGGCTCGACCTAAAAATAGACACCAAGCTCCCTGAAGGACACAGCCTGACATTTGACCTCTGTCTTTGAATGAACAGAAAATGTGACGAGATAAGAACTAGATTTAAAGGCCTGTTTACAGAAAGCGAGTTTGTGGAAGAATACAGTAAACAAGGTTTGGGCAACCGAAGGGACGAACTTGAGCTCAACAGCCTAAAGCAAATAAAGCCAGCGAATAGAAAGCCAGACAAACATTGACAAAACCAATAGGTCTCGCCTTTAATATGCTGGTGCAGTGCTAGCTGCTGGTTTTGTCAATGGTTGTTTGCGTGCAGTTAGTTATGGGAAAAAGTTTTTAAAGAATGCTGACCAATTTAGTACAGATTTTAGTGTGTAATTGTATTATTTTGTTATTGGACATTGAGAAAGGAAATACATTATTATGGAGGTATAACATACAAAATTAAAAACAGCAATTCTGCATTAGCATGATATTAAGAGCAAAAAGAAATGTTTTTAATATAATACCTTGATTTCATAGTGATCTTTTTCTGAAACATATTGGGAACAGCAGGTACATATGGTAGGAGATGTGACCTAATGGCAGGGATGTTGAGTTTGGAACATGGGTAACCAGGTTCGAATCCCACAGCTCAACAACCTGTGAGTCTGTGCAAATCACAATCATATAACTTACCGTAATCAGGTTTGCCCTATTAAAAAACTGCACAAAAAGTGGTTTTGACAGTGTTCAAGCGAATGTTAGTTAAATATTACCAGCTAGGTATTAACAAATTTAACACTCATTCATGGGGTTTGCTCCCAAGTAACAATTGCATTGCTATCTGATAAAGTTTTCAGAAGCAACTTGGTAAATTCCTTAGAAAGCAAGTAATGGGTTCTAAAACAAAATGTCCCTCTGCTTTAGTGAAGTTTCTCAAAAAGTGAAGGTACTTTACTGCCTGAATGGTCTGGATTTCAGACTAATGGCAGCTACTCGTATCTCTTACGACATTTGCATTTCACAGCTCACAGTGCTGAAGCTTCAGACACAAAGGTGCCCACCAATAACACAAGCACTGCTACCATTTGAAAAAATGTGTGCTTCCCTGGAACATCAGTTTACACACCATACTGGCTTCATTCGTGGAATAGCAGTGGTATACTAGTACCATTCACAAATGATTTGAAGAGCAACCTCTGTGGGCTCCTGGAATTACATATAGGAGTGCTGTACAGCATTTTATGTAACTCAATTTAAAAGCAAAATTGCTCGTTGTTGGGTAGCTTTGTTTTGCTAAATGTAAATCATTGCAAAATAAATACGCCCCTAATACAGTACCTTGTATACCTGAATTCTGTTTTGTGACCCTGTAGGCTTCTTTTGTTAGAGAAGTCTTTTTTCTCTATCTATTATGAGCAAATGCTGTAAAATCAACCTACTCCATGGGAAGAAAATCAGTCTGCATTCCTCTTTCCTATAAATGCTCTCTATTTGAAGTCAGCCGAAAGCACAGTAAACACCAGGCTCCCTCGAAGACATAGCTTGACATTTGACCTCTGTCATCAAATGTGACAAGATAAGAACACGATTTACATGCCTGTGTACAGAAAGGGAGCTCTTGGAAGGATACTGGTAAATAAGGTTTTGGAATCTGGAGGGACGAAGTGAACCTGGAGAGCCTAAGCCAGCAAATGGAAAGCAAAAAAATGTGAGTTACAAACCACAAAGCCAATGGTAAGCAACGGGCAGAATGCATTCTCAGGTCAACTGCCTGGAACTCCCCAAGAAATCTTTCGCATACTGCTGTCTGATAGGCTGCAACCTAATAAGGACAGAATCCTCTGTATCTTCTTTGTATTAGATTAAATTCTGAGGAGACTTGTAGTTCCTGAATCCCCCTAAATGTTCCTCTTTCGTGGAAGTATTAAAATGTAATGCGTATAAGCCTAACAGCAGCAATACATCTCCTATGAGTTTCAGTATATTACGGTGCACACATAAAAAGGTTGTTGTTGTACTTGCACAAAAGATGGCACCTGGTTATTAACGGATCTATAGAATACAAACATTTCTTCAGTTGTGATATTTTCAGAGACAACTCTCAATTTTGTTGAAAAAGTTAAATTTACCACTGGTCTGATTATCTGCCTTGGGCATTGGGCAAACTTTGGAATGTGGCAAACAAGAGCTTCTTTGAATGACCAAGAGAGTAGTCATTCAAGAAAGAAATATGAGGAGGTTTGCTGAGGTGAAACACACCAAAGCTTGTTCCTTTGTAGCATTGTCATGGGCAGATTATCAGCAGTACAGCCTCTCATGCTCCAGAAATGAATCTAACAGTGTTCTTGGGTGCCAAAAGACAATTAGATATATACTTTGTTTAGTTAAGTCCCTAATGACATGGAGATGCTACCTAATGCGTGTACCACTGCATAATTGTGTTTGGGGGTCCTCGCTTGACTCTGGGGAATTATTCAACAAACCAGTGTGAATCTGTGGAAATTTGTGTCGGTAACTTGCTTTCTTTCCTCCTCTTAAGAATGTAGTCATATTACCTCTTAGTGGCTTTTCAGATATCCATCCCAATTGATTTTATGACTGCATAAGTGCAATACCTGTATTTTATTAGTATTACTTCTTTTATTTACAGGATGGTACAGTGATCATTCATACTATCAGAAGAGGCCAATACATGCGGACATTGCGACCACCTTGTGAAAGTTCTCTGGTGCTGACAGTTCCTAATTTGGCTGTGTCTTGGGATGGGCACATAGTCATCCATACCAGCATTGATGGTAAAAGCTCACTGAAGGTATGTTCTTGCTCACCACCCACAATTACGTATAGTGAAAGTGAAGGTATTATCTTTGTAAGTTCTTATGAAGCACAATGGATGAAATTCCAGATTTTTTTATCGTTTTGGTCTAAGCAGAAAGAGGTCATTTTGAATTTGCCACATTTTTGCATTCAGTACAGATGGAAACAAGCAAACAGATTATGTCCTTTATTTAGGGTAATCCTTTTTGTAAAAATAGAGCCGTCTTTGGGCATCCTAGGGCTAGTTTACCTTGCAGTCGAAATAGTGCATGTTCAAGTACTGGATTTTGCTTATACAAAACAACAGAAAGATAGTTTTCTATGGAGTTGTTAACCTGTTTTAAAATTATTAGATTAGGCATGTTGGGCTTGATGTTACCTGGATGTTTAATTTACAAAGTCAGGCTGCAGTATTGTTCATTTATTGACTTACAAAAGTGAGTATACTGGGAAATATTGTACACGTGGAAACCATGTAATAAACAGTGGAATTGACATCATTTTAAGTAGGAACAAGCGATAAGGAGATATTCTTTTCAAAGGAAACAGAAAGAGTGTAGAGCAGGAGCAGAATGGGCAGAGCATGGACAAGACTAGTCCTTCGAAGCTTGGAGAGAAAAAATAAATTTATGCACAGAGAGGGTGGAGCAGGGCTTGAAGAGTAGCTGTCTCTTGACCGGAGTGTGGCTTGAAGCTTGATTGGTAAGCTTGAAGAAGATTGTTCTTGTATATCTGCTCCAGGATTTGCATGGGGACTGTTTTCATGATAATTTTTGTGATGGAGGACAGTTAGGTGATGGGGCAACAGTTGGCGATATTGTCTGGGTCCAGCTTCAATACTGCTGCTTCAGCTTGTACAAAGATGTTCAACACATCCATGTTAAATCTTTACACCTCAGGATAAAACTACTTCTGCAAGGGTTTTCTTGTCATACAGACTTTGAACCAGCCACACCTGAAAATCTTAGTGTTTTGCCAAGTAACCATTTTCTGCCTCAAAACCACATCAAGGAGCTCTTCACCAACATGAATGAGTTCTCCAACCCCGCATCCGCCGAGTTCTACATCACTCTCTCCCAAGAACTGACACACACTCAGGTGGACTTCTTCCACAACAAGATCTCCGTCATCAATGAAAACTTCAAACCCCAACCTCTCACCACCAACAGCATCAGCCTGTTCACACCCATACACACAAACCCTGAACACCGGCGCACCCATTAGGACCCTCTCACAACTCAAGCCACAATCGCCATCCTGAACTTCATGCTCTCAGGAGCACCCACAGACCTCTGTCCCCACCACATCTTCAAACTGAGGAGCAAGACGGTTGACGATGAGCTCAAGAAAGTCTTGAACGCCTCCATCACCTCAGCCTCCTTCCCTGAGGACTGGAAAGATGCTGGAGGCAGGCCCCTCCTGTAAAAACCATCCGCCAAACCAGCAGAACCGAAGAACTACTGACCCATCTCCCTCTCCCCTTTCAAGTGAAGGTTCTCCAGAAGACAATCAACCAGCAACTCACCGAACACCTGGACTATAGCAACCTCCTGGACGCCTCTCAATCCGGATTCAGAGCCAACCACAGCACTGAGACAGCCCTGATCGCAGCCACCGCCGACATCAGGGCCCTCCTGGACCACGGCGAACCAGCAGCTCTCATCCTCCTGAACCTGTCAGATGCCTTCGATACCGTCTCCCGTCACATCTTGATCAACAAACTCGACCACATCGGAATCCAGGGATACGCCCTCAAATGGATATCTTCATACCACACCGGAAGAACCCAAAGAATCCGTCTCCCACCGTTCACCTCGGTACTCAAGAAGATCATCTGCCGCGTCCCTCAAGGATCATCCCTCAGCCCCACCCTCTGCAACACATACATGTACCCCCCTGGCCAACACAGTCAGATGCACAGACTCAACATAATCTCCTATGCCGATGACACCCATCGCATGCTGTCGCTGTCAGAAGACCCCTCCACCACCAGAGTCAACTTCCACTGGTGTATGATGAATGTTGCCAACTGGATGAAGGACAACTGACTCAAGCTCAACTCTGACAAGACAGAAATCCTCATCTTTGGGAGCAACACATCGCCTAGGAATGATGCATGGTGGCCTGCTGAGCTGGGCCCATCCCCCCCACCCCCAACAAACAACGTCCGCAACCTCAGCATCATCTTCAACAGCAAGCTATCTATGAAGAAACAGGTAAATGCAGTCTCATCTGTCTGCTTCCACACACTAAGCATGCTCTGCAAGATTTTCAGTTGGCTCCCAGTCAACACCAGAAGGAACGTCACGCAGGCCCTCGTCACCAGCAGGCTGTACTATGGGAACACACTCTAGATAGGAATCACCGCACGCCTCCTGAAGAGATTACAGACAATTCAAAACTCAGCGACAAGACTCATCCTCGACCTCCCCAGACGAACCCTCATCACACCGCACCTCAAGAAGCTACACTGTCTCCAGATCCAGAAGAGATGCCAGTTCAAGATGTTCACCCAGGCATACAAAGTCCTACACAACGAAGGACCAGCATACATCAACAAATGCATGACCTTCCACCAACCTACCAGACACATACGATCCGCCTCCCTCTTCCTCGCAGACACACCCCGAATCCGTCGAAGCAACAGTGGAGGACGTTCCTAATCGCACCTTGTGGCTAAAGCTTGGAACGACCTTCCCCTGCACCTCAGGACTATCTCATCGCTCTGGGAATTTAAGAAAGGACTCAAGACCTGGCTGTTCGAATCAACAGGACACCACGTAACGGCAACTTCTGCGCCTCGAGACCCTCACAGGTGATTTGCTGCGCTTTATAAATGTTGATTAAGTGGTTGATTTTTATCACCCTTGTTGTAATTTCCCAATTTTATCTAGAGGTCCTCCAAGAAGAGATGCATGCTTTGCTGCTCAAAAGAGTCATAAAGAGTCATATTCACTTGTCCGAATGAAAAAATGCACTTGGAAAAAAATGATAAAGTTTGTTTTAATCAAGCCCCCAAAGTACTGAGGGAAGATACGATAATGGTTTACTTAGCAAGGATACTCATGCCCAGACTACCCTAAGTAAGCAGCGCCATCTTGATTCCCCATTAACAGTAGAGAAGATCCTGCTGGACACTGATCACCTGATGATGGGGAAAACTCGAGAGATGAATGGGTTCCCACCCGAGTTCTATAGCACTTATAGAGGTACACTGGCCCCAAAACTCCTTGTTCTATACAAGCATGCACTCAAAGTTGGGTTTCTTCCAGAATCTACCTGTGCCCCTTGTATTTGTAAGTCATATCAACCCCTTTCCTAGTTAAATAAAGAATACAAGATTCTGGGGAAAGTAATCTCAGATAGACTGATGGCAGATATTGGGGACTTGATCCATTTGTATCAAAACAGGATCATCCCGGGACAGAGTACTCATTTAAATCTGAGAAGACTTCTTCTGGTCCTTGACAGGACCCCCGCCACTGTACCAGGTGTGGTGATTGCCCCCACATGCTATTGAAAAGGTATTCAATACTCTCAGGCAGGATTTCTTATTTGCTGTATTAAAGAAGCTTGGTTTGGGTTCCGAGATCAAATCTTGGATACATTTGTTGTAGGGGCACCCAATGACTACAATGCGTATTGGACAGGTTTTCTCCGAACCTTGGTTAATTCAGATGGCAACCTGCAGGAAAGGGCACAGAACTGCGGGTGTGACTTGACACAGAAATTCACATGATCTCACTCTGTGCTGATGATGCTTTATTGTATTTGAGGGGAACCCCACACAAGTCTTCAAGAAGTTATGGGAGTGTTAGAAGGATTTGGGCATCACTCCAGATTAAGGGTTAGTTGGGAGAAATCCTGTTTGTTCCCGGTTTCCCCGGGTTGAGTCGAACCAATACGATGCAGCATGCCTTGTCTAAAGTGGGAGCTGCACACTTTTTGATACCTCGAAATGCGGTTATACCACTCTGATGACTGTTTGATAGTGCTGACTTGGGGAGAGCTGTTGCCAGGGTCCGGTTGTCTCTTAACTTTTGGACGAGATTCTCCCTTTTGCCTATGGGACTGGTATATATTGCTAAAATGATGGTTTAACCGCAGCTACTGTACCTGTTTGTAGCAATTTCAGTGATACTGTGGGGGACCTGAATTGTCTATTCTCAGGCTTGATCTAGGCAAAATAGGACACAATTGGTGGTATGGTCATTGAGCGAACGAGGCTTGGGTGCGCCCAATTTAGAGGTGTATCATCACACAGCACAGCCAGCTGTCAGGAAGTGTTTGATATTAATAGAGCTCCTAGATCAGGAGGAGTGATGGGACTATTTTGGGGAACCAAAAAGATATGAAGGAACAGGCAGCTCATTTCTACTGGCGTAATTATGTGACTAGTCTGGGAGGAGGGATCCCATACGCTCCGGCCATGCTGTTATGGTATTTTCCAGAATTAATTGCACTAACACAGGTATTAAACAAGAGGTCCTGGAGTGAGGCTAGGATCTCAATGGTGGGAGACTTGTATCGGGGTAGTTTACCGACCATGTTTGCGAAATTGAGGGAAGAGACAGGAATGCCGGTCGGAAACTTTATGGCACATGCACAGTTGACAAGGGCTGCCAGGTTTGCCAGGGGTGCTGAGGACAGTGGGCCAGAATGATCTGACATGCTTACAATCATCCATGACTAAGGCTTCTGTATACATGCTGCGACTTTCCTATTTATGACTCTGGCACCCTCTTTCTACACTGATATCTCCTCAGTTAAAACACAATGGGAACATAACCTCTGTAGGGTGATCCCGGACCCTAACTGGATTAGTGCTCTGGACTACCACAAATTAGTGACCTAAAACCAGAAATTTGAATTTACTCAGATTAACTACCTACTTCAAATATACCTTTTGCCACAGTGAGTGGCTAAGATATTCCCTGGGGCGCAAAATCTTTGCTCTGGATGTCGACACCCACTGGTGGATTTAAACAACACATGGTATGGACTTGTGGGAAGATTCAGATATGCTGCTACACGTTACTGTGAATGACAGGGTAAATTGCTGGAAAAATGATTGTAACTGTTCCCTCACTGCATTTGTTTGGAATTATAAGAGGCACCAAACAGACAAAATATAAATGTTGCTTCACTGACCTAGCGTTTTTTTCAACTAAGCGGAATATTGTGGTGGATGGGCAGAACGGCGCCCTCTAATTTGTAATGACTGGAAAATGTCCACAAGTGGACGATGGTGGAAGTGGCCGCCATCTGTGCAGCTGTGGGCTGGGGAGTAGGGTCCTGTACTAATGGCGAACAGAGAGGTTTCCTGGTGGCAACTAGGGACAAGTATGATGAATTGCCGCCATAGACAGCAGGGTAAATATCTGGAACAGACAATAGGAGATATACCCCGCAGGCGACATGGGGAACCTGTTGGGATGAAGTAAGGATCTGAATACTGGGTTGTAGACGAGTGACACATTGAAGAACCTTAGTAAGGTTTTGACTCTGATGAAGTAGTTTGTTAGACAGCATTACCTACAGTCTCACAACTAAATCCATTGGATGCATAAGTGATGCTTGCAGTTGTACTCAGAGTGTGGGGAGGGAGTTGGAGTTGTGGATAGTTAATTTACTATTGTTGATAACTGTTTCAAGCATGTACTATCGGTTGTAGGCTAATTATTCGATACACCGTATTGTTTATATATGCTGGGTATATAGAAATGAAAAAACCAAGAAAGAGCAATTTACAAAAACAAAAGTTTGGCATAAACGAAAGATTTAAGATTTTCACCTTGGCCAGGATGGTTGTGGTTTCATGATCTGCATGATACATGCTACAACTTTCTCATCCTGCTAATTTCACAGTTCTTAGATTATGGTGAACACATTTTGGTACCAGTTCAGTGCTCACCTTTTCAACCCTATTTCATGCCCCAGATTCTTCAAAAAATAGTTTTCTGGTGTTGAAAAAAATGTTTTGCAGCTGACTAATGAAAGGCTGCACAGAGGATGAGTCTGGGTTCTCGATCTGTCTCTGTGTACGAAAATTATTGCACACATCTTTGAGGCCTAATTTGTCAGTCTGTCTTCAGCGAACTATCATCTTCTATTGAGTGCGACAGATGGTATCTTTGCAGCATACAGTATTATCACAGATAAGAATGAAAATACCAATCAGGTTTGCACACTTCAGTGGCTAATTTTCTCACCCATGCTCTATATACGCGCTCATTCTTGGTCCTAGATTTTTTTATGGGTGTAAAAACCACTATCGGGACATAACAGTACCCCACTGTTTTCAATTTTCCTTAACTTAAGGCATACAATCAGGGATACGAAAAACTGCACCCAACTCTAGATTAAGCATGTGGCTCGGAATTAGCTCACCTGTCGCACTCATTTTCTCATTATTATTCTTACCCTTTCCAATTCATTTTCCATGTTTGTTTCCACCAGATCTGATGAGATTGTCAATGCATGCACCACTCCTTCAGTGAAAAAATTATTTTTAGATATTATTACTGAACCAGCAATGCACACTTGAACCTTTTTTTAATTCACATCTTCCATTCTCTGATGGCATCTTGCTTTGACCATGTATCATGACTTAGACGTTGGATCCATCCCCTTAGCAGGCATCCAATTAACCTTCAGAAAGCGCCCAGCCTTCAAGTACTGACACATTTAGCAGTATTAGAGATGTTTTCCTGAAAGAGTGAGGATCACCTCAATACCTTGCCGTTGAGTACCTCATGCTCGCAAGAGGAGAGTTGTCTTTACTTAAAACCTGTGAAGCAGAGGGGTATTTGCCTGGCTGTTCACTCTTTTTGCCTTGTGATAAATAAACAAGTGCATTGGTTCTGAAAGACAGCACAATAAGCTGCATTGCAGCAAAGATACTATATCAGTTTTGTCTGCTAAATGTAAGTGAAATCTTTATCATGGCCTCGAACCTAGTTTCCTTTTCAGAACGTAAACGCTTATGCTCTGAACTTCCCTGAATGGCTTATTCACCAGCGAAAACCTCATGTTAAACGATAGCATTCAGTCTATCAGGGCTCAGTAGAGTACCATCTATTCCTTAGCATTGTCTCTTAGGGATGTCAACAGGCCTCATGTAAAGTTTAGTGGGCTGGCTGCCAAATGGTTGGGGCACAGAGACACTGTCTCTGCCTGCCAGATTTAGGAATTTCCAGAGGAGGCAGTGGGAAAAAAATGATGATGGCCTGATGTCCGACATGCCTTAATGACTTGGGTAATCTCTTGGCGCTATTCTTTGCCAAGGACGGCCTTCCTGAGTGGAGGTGTGCATTTTCTTCTAGCACATGGGACACCTGAGATCCTTATTACTCTCTGGGACCACCACCATATTGTATTTTGAGGCACCTCACCTCAAATGCAACATTTTAGAACAATTAATTATTTGTACTATAATCCAAGGTGTGGGGCAGATGAAGCTGATATAATTCTTATGTTTTCAGAATACCAGACGCAGGTGAAATATTTCAAACAGATTTTTAAGATGGTGAAAACTCTGACAAATACTCGATATAACATTCCTATCTAAGCTTTTGAGATGAGTGTATATGATACACAGATTGTGTTGCTACAACTTTTTGGTCAAATACACTGAAAGGCCGTGCATGACCAAAAACGTTGATAAAACAAAAACATCCCTCTGATTTTCGCCAGTGGCGAGTTATATTATTGTATTGCTCTCAGCTCATATTAGTCATATAAAAGACAAAGTGTAGAGGTAAATTACATTTTATTTGGAGCAATAGTGTTGATACTGGAAATACCATAGACATAAAGACATATATTTTATTGATGCCATCTTTGTTTAATGTTTAATCGACTACCTAATTTACGTTACATAACTTGTGTAATTTTTTCCGAATTTAAATTCGTCTTGGATATTGTAATAATATATGTATTGAAATATTTATAGATGTGCTAACGATTTTTTTTGTGTATATATTTCAACTTGTCGCTCCTTTTCCCGTAGAATAAAAATGCACTCCATCTGTATTCTGTGAATGGGAAATACTTGGGTACAGAGAACCTTAAGGAACAGGTGTCTGATGTATGTGTGACTGAAGAACATATTGTGATGGGCAGCATGCAGGGAGTTCTCTCCATAAGAGACCTGTACAGGTAAGAAGTCTGACAAGATGTAGTTACTGCTTGAATTGAACAAAGTCTAGTTTTTAGTGTACAGTTTTTTGCCTTATAAAAGTAGTCATAATGTGGTGTGTGTGATATTTTCGAAACATTTGCAAATAACATGCACACAAGGAAAATGCAGTTTTGCTGTATGGAATAGTGTAGACCCACGTGCATATTGTACTATTTAGTGGTTGACTTAGTAGTGCACTTAATTTATGGAAAATGATTTCCCCATTGTGGGCGTCTGCAAATGCATGTCGGCGATGAAACCTTCCCCTATGACTTCAGTGAGTGATAAAGCAAAAAGATGCAGAGGTTCTGAAAACTAAGGAAATTAAATATTCAAAGCCTAAAACTTCTTTTACAAATGAAAAAGTTACAAATGTAGCTCAGATCACCAGTGCATGAATCGGCGAAAAACATTATGTGAATATCAGCACAAGAACAAAGAGGGATTTACTTCAGAAATGCCGCTCGGTAAAGAAAATATACCCAGCAAACTTTGGTGGATTTTAAGTGAGATGATCAAGGGCTTCTGTAAAATGTTAAAATTCCATTTAATGTAACCTTGAAATCAGCTTCACACACTTTAGAGTTGGGTACAACTAATACTTAACAGAGAAAACACCCATCTAAAACATAAACCCCTGTAAGACCCTTATTCAGAGGTGTATTATTGTGGTGATATCTCAAGGGGAATTACCCTTATGGATTGATGGAGAGTGTCTTTTTAAAATTATGGTGTAAGACCTTCAGCAAATGAAGAACAAATTATTTTGATGTGCTGCAAAGCACTCAAGAATGTTTTCACATAGAAGTATAGAAACTACTAGTAAGGGGAGCAGAAGAGCAAAAAGAACAATTTTCTGACAGAAACACTTCATCAAGAGTTGTGTGGCAGATTTTTGTCTACACTAAAACAGATAGTCCATCAGAGCAAAGAGGTGATTTCAGAACTACCATGTATAAATGTGTTAAGTTTGATAAACCACGACCTGATTTCATCCTGGCATCCTGTGATGGCTGTTGTGTTCCTGCTATTTCAGTATATAGAGGATTGAAAAAGGTCTGAGCGTAGGTACTGTTAAATCTTATTTGACAGCTATTTCTGGCTGTTTTTCACGTGCTGATCCAGAGTAGCTCCACCCGCGAGACTGCCGCACAGCCCGCTCCAATGCTGTTGTTCCCGAAGGCACCAACCCCATTGTCATACCTTTACAGACATCCTGCTTGGGGCCTGGTCCAAGCCCTGCACAGGGGTTCCTGTGCACAGGACAATTGCCCACCGCCATCGCCTCAGTCCTGGGGACCCCAGTTTCCTCACCCAACACCCAACCCTGGAGAGCTTGGTGGTCCAACCCTCCACCTCCTGTGTTAACCCAGGCACGTTCCCTACCACTCCAAAAGATGGGTAATCCAAAAGGCTGAAAACCAAAGGCAAGAGGATGTTCTCTTCCGTTAGCCTAGCCCTGCGGTTGGTGAACACTGTGTGCCTTTTAGGCCAATATAGCCACACTGTCTGGGACTCTGTTGTGCAAGTGCTGCCCATGGTCTTGGAGAAGGCTCCAGCCATACTCTCCCAAGCTATTGCTGATGGGCGAGATGCAGGAAAGTTGACACTCTACGTGGGCTGGACACGGACAACTCGCTAGGTAGAGCAATTGCGTAATCAGAGGCACTCAGATGCCACATCTGGTTGAGAACCACAGTTTTTTCAAGGGATGACCAGGCTTCCTTCATAGACATGCCCTTTGATAATGGTTATGTTTTTGATAAAAAGGCAGACTCTATGCTGGAGCACTTTAAAGGCAAATAGGCTACTGCCAGGTCTTTAGGCCTATCCATGACAGACAGCTCCCCCCCTCCCCCACCCTCAAGCCCAGTCTGGCTTTCGCCCCTTCCGTGACTATGGTAGGGGCTACCAACTGCATTCCTTCCTGCCCAGCCACCAAGGTCAACAGGCTTCCCTGCCTTTTCGTGGCTCCCACAGCCTACGTAGGACCACCAGCCAGATGTCTGGCTAGTCCACCACTCGCTGGCAGACGGAGCCTCTTCAGTTTGCCCTCATACCAACACAGCCACTCAGTGGTAGGCAGGATTCAACATCACCGTCCCCACTAGCAGTCCATAACACCGGACAAGTGGGCACTCCAAATAGTCCATTAGGGTTACTCCATCCCCTTTCTGGAATCCCCGCCACCCATGGTCCCTTCTCCTGACCGGCTGACGGAGGACCACTCCTCCTTGCTCCATCAGAAAGTGCTAGCTCTTTTGGCCAATAAGCCATTGAGAGGGTGCCGGCATCAGAAGTAGGTTGTGATTGCTATTCCCACTAATTTCTGGTACCCAAAAAGGACGGAGGCCTCCTCTTTATTCTAAATCTGCTCCCTCTCAATTTTTTGCTGAAGAAGGAGTTCAAAATGCTTACCTTGGCTCAGGTTCTGTCTGTCCTCGAACTTGGAGATTGAATGGTCACGCTGGACTTGCAGGACACCTATTTCCATATCCTCGTCCTGCCTGCCCACCGGCCTTACCTGCAGTTCACGATGATCCACAAGCATTTACAGTTTGCTGTGCTTCCCTTTGGCCTTAGTAGCACCCGTTGGGTGTTTCCCAAGGTGATGGTGGTGGTTGCAGCACACCTGCAAAGGTCAAGGGCCCCAGTTTTCCTCTGCCTCGATGACTGGCTGTTGAAAGCGGGCTCACCCCAGGTGGTTGTCTCCCACCTCCAGACTACAGCAAACCTCTTTCACTCACTGAGGTCCAATATCAACGTGCCAAAGTCACACCTTACTCCCTCTCAGACGCTCCCTTTCATCAGAGCTGTTCTTGACACAGTGCAGTTTTGGGCCTATCCTCCAGAGCGGCCAGTCTAGGATAGTCAGGCTATGATTGCGATGTTTCAGCCTCTATCCTGGATTTTCGGTAAGGCTGACGGAGGCTGTTAGGCCTCATGGCCTCCTGCTTAGTGACGCATGACTGTTGCGTTGGCATATGCAGGTTCTGCAGTGGGACCTGAAGTCCCAGTGGGTGCAGCATCAGGGGAACCTCTCTAACCTGGTCCAGATCTCGGAGGAAACTGCAAAACGCCTGCACTAGTGGCTACCAAACCATGTTTGGGTCAGCAACAGGCCCTTTCGCCAACCAGAGCTGATTGTAGTGACAGATAGGCTGGGGTTGCCATCTGGGAGAGGTGGAGATCAGAGTACTCTGGTCTCTGGCGGAGTCCCAGCTCCACATCAAATTGTTGGAGCTGCGGGGGAATCTGACTAGCATTAAAAGCCTTTCTTCCTTAAATCAAGGGAAGACTGGTGCTAGTGTTCACTGAGAACACCAGCGCCATGTGGTACTGCATCCAACAGTGCGAAGTGGGGGTTGACGTCCCGGCATCTCTGGACATGGCTGGAACGTCGGGTCATTTTCCTGGTAGTTCAACACTTGGCGGACTCTCTTAACGCTGGAGAGGACAAACTCAGCAATCGATGCCTAGTGGATCACGAATGGCATCTCCATCCAGAGGTGGTGCAATGTCTCTTACTAGACTGGGGAGAACCTTGGTTAGATCTGTTCCCCACTGCCAAGAATGTGCAATGTCAGCAGTTCTGCACATTGGAGTTTCCAATGTGGCTCTTGCTCGGAGACACTTTTCGTCTCGGGTGGAGCTCAGGCCTCCTGTACGCCTTTCTGCCAATTCAACTTCAGCCTGGAGTTCTCAAGAAGATCAAGAATGACTGGGCTAAAGTAATTCTTGCTGCTCTGGATTGGACATGGAGAGTTTGGTATCCTGAACTCCTGAGCATGAGCATCAGTCCTTAGATCCGGCTGCCCCTTCGGGTGGAAATTCTGTCACAGCAGCAGGGCAGGATGCTCCACCCGAACCTGCGTATGCTCTACCTTCATGCTTGGCGATTGAGCAGCGGCAGTTGACAGCTTTTGACCTCCCCTCCCCAAGTCTTCAATGTTATTCTGGCAGCCAGGCGTCCCTCCACCAAGACAATATACGCCAGTGCTTAATTTGTATTAAAATGAGTGCCAGGGCCCTGGTCAGGAGGCCACTGCAGCTTGCACCACCCATTGCCTCTGCCAGAGCTGCCAGTGACAGCACCAACACACTACTAATCATAACACTCTCTTAAAATTGTGACAATTCCAGGCCCCAAAGCTATAAAAAAAAAACGGCCTGGACGGTAGGTATTAGTAATTTATTATTGTGTATTGAATTAATAAACAGCTATAGTCCTTATCTCTAAATTCAACTGACAGTGCCACCATGTGCAGACTGTCATAAGTGCTGGTGCTGAAAATTAAGTGCCGGTGCCGAGCATCGGAAACCACAGTCTCAAATTAAGCACTGGTATACGCCTGCCGTTGGAACACATTTATGACATGGTGTGCCTCTAAGAATATTGATCCTCTTTCTGCACCCTTTCCCCATGTTTTGTTTATTCTTTCTCTGGTCCAGCAAGGCTCTGCTTTTGGGCACTGTCAAAAGTTACCTTTCAGCAATTTCGTCTTTTTTGTGGTTGCCGGACTAACCTTCTTTGCTCAAGTTACCCATTGTGACTCGTTTTCTAAGGGACCCCAGCACCTTTTCCCTCCACGACCATTCATTATGCCCCATTTCGATGTGTTCGCACTTCAAGCGGCTTCACAACTGTTCACTCCATTTACTGACCATCAAAACTTTTCTGGTGGCCATAACATCGGTCAGGAGATTGGATGGTCCCTACCTACCTCCCTACACGATATTCTACTCAGACAAACTGTTTCTGAGAACTCGTGCTTCCTTTCTCCAGAAAGTAGTAACACCTTTACATGTGGGTCAAAATATCACCTTACCTGCCTTCTTTGCTCCTCCTCAACCTTTGAAAGAAGAGGAGTGACTCCCCCCCCCCCACCCCCTCTGGACCGAACAAGAGCATTGTCAGTATTTGTTTTTATTTATTTATAATGCATAGTTAATTAAAATGATTACATGTCTATTAAAACGTATTAAAAAGCAATACCAATAACATACAGTCAATTTAAACTGCACCTGACTAACAATTAGAACAATATAATATCAGGATTAGTCAGAATGAGCTGAACACAGCAATAAATATTTAAAATCCACAGGGGTAAACTTTTTAATAAAATACCCTTAAGCTTGATCTCCCGAAGGACATGAATCTTTAAACCTGTTCAGGCAGTAAAGTGCTTATTTTGCTTGCAATCCTCATGCATTAACGTGCCTGCCGTGTTGCTGTTTAATATCGACAACTAATCATTCGCTCTTTTATACCAACACTCATGCTAAAGTTGAGTTATTCACTGACATATCCACTTACATTTATTTCCTAGTAGACTCTCACAACTGGCTAAAAAAGCATTGTGCATACTCAAACCATAGATGACTTATTTCTAAGAGGAATACCATGTTAGTCAGTGCTTATGAGGTAGAACTTTGCCCGTGGATGCATAAGAGTATGGAGCGCTTAACATACTGTGCCAAGAAGAAGTTACGATGAGCTTGAAACAAAAAAGAAAAATTGCCACAAAAGCCTAATAAAACTTAATGCCCTTTACCAGGAACAGATCATAAGTGCCATGTGGTAATTAATAGATCTCACAGGTACAAAGCAATGTTGGTAATTAATAGATCTCACAGGTACAAAGCAATGTTGGTAATTAATAGATCTCACAGGTACAAAGACAAATGACCTTATAGAGTGGGTGACACTTTTGAATATCAAGACAACTAAATATTGTCGGGCACTAAAGAACAATGGAAAATACAGTCTATATTCGTTCTGAAAATGACAACAATAATTTACAACGCCTAGATTCAATGTTGTGTTGATAGGCTTCAAGCAATCAACAACTGCATGCCTACAGGTACGAACCCCCAACTTAACTAGGGGCTTCCTGAGGTACTGCCTTTGTGCACCTAAAAAGTTAGGACAAATACATAGAATATGTATTAGCGTTTCCTCAGCCTTACCACAAAGCCTACATTTCTGATTTTTTGGGGCTTTGGACCCTGGCGGCAGCCTGTCCAAGGTTGGCAAGGCCCCGAAGCGGTATTGTAAAAACGAACCTTATAAAGCCTTGGAATAGCACTCATACAAACAAGCCTGTGGCCCAGGGTAATTGTTAATAATTTGCCATGAATTTGCGCGCTTGGCTCAAGTCATTTTTGTCTTCCAGCCTCGATAGCACACGAGTTTGCTTATTTATATTATCCCTTTAAATGCAGCTGCTGTACACTGGACAGTCAACAAGTCCAACACTTGTAACTGCTGGACGGAGGATACCAGATAACCTCTATGTGCTAAGGATCCAGTCGAAGCACTTAAATCTTTCCAGATCAAGTTGTTCAGGGATTCTGGGTGACCATTTTTAAATCGATGGCATGCTTTGAGAACTGCTCTGCGTCTGGCTAGGCTTTGTTTTACAAGGCTGAACTCTAGAGGCACTTGTCATTGGGGGACAAATGTTGGTAAACCAAAGATATGCAGATGCATTTTAGCAATCAACCTTTCTAAGATGTCAGAATCCTTCCCTCTCAATATTTCACTCCCATATGTAATGGTGGGGATCAGTTTGGTGTTAAGAAATTTAAGCAGGGGGCCATAAGTTGTGCCTTTCAGTGATTTTGAGAGTAGACCAAATGCAAAAAATAAGAGACCCTACTTGGGCCTTGACCTGGAACTTATGTCTTTTATAGGTGCCTCTGGAATCAGCATTGTCATTCTACATTGATCGTACTAAAGGGTTCCAGGTAGACGAGCAACTCTTTGTTGGGTACGTTGGGGTGAAGAAGGTAAAGCCCATGCAGAAAAGGACCATCTCACGATAGATAGGTCTCTGCATAAAAATCTGCTAGCACTGGCCAAGAAGCAACCCCCTAAGGGCCTGCGCGCTCATTCCATAAGAGCCAAGGCTTCGACCACTGCATTAGCTCACCAAGTCGTTGTCCTGGACAACTGTCGGGCAGTAACATGGGCATCGCTGCACATTCAGCTAGCATTACTGTCTGGACAGTTCGGTCTGTTATGACGGGCACTTTGCCCGTTCGGTCCTACACTTTTTGGCTTAATCAGTTTGCAATCCCACCACCGGGCATGTATTGCTTGGGTATCTATTCTAAGGTAATAAATCCGCTGCTAGAGGTCGTTATCAGATGAACAAGTTACTTACATTCGGTAACGCCTTATCTGCTAGAGACTATCTAGCTGCAGATTCCCTACCGACCCTCTCATCCTCCCCACTCTGCGAACAGATTTCTGCATAGGGTCACCCTTCTGAGGCCGTTAGTGCTACACACCAGTACATCAGCATCCTTCAGCATGATTCCACACTTCTGGTGTAGAAAGGTCGTGAAAAGAAACTAATGTCAGGGCGCTGGGTGGCACCTATACAGGCACCACGCATGTCACTTCTGATGCAGACAGTGCTGAAGCAGAGCCGAACGATGCCACCTTATGGAACGCTGGGGTACTGCTCAAGATTTTCCAGATCCAGTCTGACACCTGGGAATAATTCTAAGGTAAGGAATCTGCAGCTAGATAGTCTCTACCAGATAAGACATTACCGAAGGTATGTAACTTGTTCGTACAGACACTTTGTTGGGGGCATGGGCCAAACCGTGCTCTGGCCCTCCCCACCCCTGACAGCCACCAGATTTCACGACACCACCGCCCTGGGGACCTGTCATTTTGATCTCAGCACCCCTCACTTGAAATCTTGGTGGTGCAGATGTCTGCTAGCAAAACTAACCCCGACATGTTCTCAACTACTCCTCCAGAAAGATAGTCAAAATGGTTGGAGACATTCCAGAAAGGGGTTTTCTTGTCCACCAGCCTTGCACTTTGACCTGTAAAAGCCAGCTGCCTGCTGGGGCACTCTTCCCACGTCTTTTGGGATTTAGTGGCTCAAGTCCTCCCAGGTGTTCCTGAAGCTCTCTGAGCTGTCCTTGCCCAGGCTACACAAGATGGTTGTGACTTGGCCAAGTTTTCATTTCGTTCACAATTTGTCGTGGCTTGGACACCACCACTTCCATAAAAACAAAACAAAAAATCCGTATTTGTAAAGCGCGAACTACTCACCCTTACGGGTCTCAAGGCGCTGGGGGCCATCGTGGAAATTAAGTGAGCTATTGCCCAGAGTCACATGGTGCTGAGCTGAGTCGGGGATCGAACCGTGAGCCCTGTGCTCCGAAGTCAGCTGCCCTGGCCGCTGCACCACACCTCCATCAGGCGAGCCATTGGCACCTGGGTCGCTATTAGCCACCATGCTTGCCTGTGGTCCACTGTTTTTTTAGGCGATGTCCATGAGTCCCTCAAAGACATGCTCTTTGACAAAACTCGCCTGCTTGAGAACAAGGCAGACTTTGTTCTTGCGCGTTTCAAGGAGAGCAGGGCCACGGCATGCTCCCTGAGCTTCTCTGCCCCACCTCACCAGCCACATAAGCCCTACCACTCTTTTCACAACTTTGGCAGAGGTACCCCATACTGCCAACCAATCCAACTGCAACAAGGCACCTAGCAGTTCCGTGGTTGAGGCTGTGGTGCCCACTGCACCCCTCGATCAAGGTCCGTGGGCCGCCAGTACACTACCCCTTTAGCATGCCCTTAGTGGAGCACAGCCACAAGTAGGAGGCCCTATCTGAAGATTCTTGCAGAGTTTGCAAGCCATAACGTCTGACAGGTGGGTTCTGCAAATTATTCAGCAGAGATATGACCTACTTTTCATTCTCTCACCGCCGCACCCTCCACCGTCCCCCCAGCGAATGATGGAGGACCGTCTATCTATTTTGCAGCAGGAAGTGCACGTCCTTTTGGCCAAAAGGGCTATCGAGAGGGTGCCCGCCCCAGCAGTAGGATGCGGTTGTTATTCCAGCTATATACTGCTGTCCAAGAAGGACAGAGGCCTTCGTCCTATTTAAGAACTACACCCTCCCTCTCAACTACTTACTCCAGAAGGAAAAATTCAAAATGCTCACACTGGGCCAGGCCTGGTCTGCCATGGAGACTGGATGGGGGCGTTGGACCTGCAGGATGCCTATTTCCATATTCCCGTCATGCATGCCCACTGGTGCTATCTGCGGTTCGTGGTGAAATAGGAGCATTTTCAGTTTACTGTGCTCCCCTTTGGTTTCACTAGTGTCCCTCAGGTCTTCACGAAAGTGATGGTGGTGGCAGCATACCTTTGGAGTTCAGGTTTGCCAGTCTTCCCCATCTCGACAACTGACAGTTGAAGGCTGGATCATCCCAGGCAGTCGTCCAACACCTCCAGACTATGGTGCATTTCCTGTCAGCATTGGAGTTCACTGTTAACACTTGTGTCCTTTTCAGATGCCCCACTTCATCGGGGCCATCCTGGACATGTCTCGGTTTCATGCTTTTTCCCTGGGAGAGTCCAGAACATTCAGACTATGATCCTGATCCTTCGGACTCGGTCCTGACTGTGAGACTGCTGGGACTGATGGCCTCCTACATCCTGCTGATCGAGCACGCCAGGTGGCATATGCTGGTTCTGCAGTAGGATCTGAAGTCTCAGTAGGCCCAACATCAAGGGGACCTCTCAGACCATGTTCAGATTTCAGAGGAGACTGCAAATGATATGCGGTGGTGGTAACTGGACTGCGATTAGGTCAGCGGCAGACAGACCCACCCAGAGCTGACAGTGGTGACCGATCCATTGCTTCTTGCTTGGGGTGGCCATCTAGGAGAGGTGGAGAGCAGAAGCCTCTGGTTTTCAGCTGAGTCTCAGCTCCATATCAATCTTCTGGAGCTGAGGGGCATCCACTTGTTGTTGAAAGCTTTCCTTCCATCCTTCAAGGGTGGCTGGTACAGGTGCTCACAGACAACACCACTGCCATGTAGTACCACAACATACAGGGTCGGGAAATGGCTACACCTCCACGGAATTGTTCTGATGGCGAACCACCAGGAAGGATAGTTGAATGCCAGGTGGACAAGCTCAGCCGTCCGTGCCTAGTGGATCACAAGTGGCAGTTATGCCCAGAGGTGACGCAAAGTCTCTTCAGCAAATGGTGAGAACCTTTGCTCGATCTGTTTGACACAACTAAGAGTGTGTGGTGTCACCACTACCGCACATTGGAGTTTCTGAGGCGACTCGCTCGGGGAAGCATTCTGGCTCAAGTGGAACTCACAGCTCCTAAATGCCTTTCCGCCAATACCACTCCTGCTCCGAGTTCCCAAGAACATCAGGACCGATAGTGCCCAAATCATCCTAGTGATACAAAAGGGGATGATGGACGGAACGTTTGAGCCAATCAAACACTCACCCCCAGTCAACTGATCTGGGTTTAATCCATCATCATTCTTTAGCTCACTCCACCACCCCAGTTCAGACATGGCCATATGCAAATCAGTCTGACCCTGTGCCTCATGGGAACAGTCCAGCACGAACTGCCAAGCCATGTCTTCCCTGGACCGGAAACAAGCATCCTAGGACCGGTTTCTGGCATTCCAGCCGTCATCAGCCAGGCTTGCTTGAATCCAGTGGCAAAGTGAGCAAGGGACCCACGTCTGGGCATACCCCGCCAACTTAGGGCGAACAAAGCGATACAAAAGGGGATGATGGACGGACCGTTTGAGCCAATCAAACACTCACCCCCAGTCAACTGATCTGGGTTTAATCCATCATCATTCTTTAGCTCACTCCACCACCCCAGTTCAGACATGGCCATATGCAAATCAGTCTGACCCTGTGCCTCATGGGAACAGTCCAGCACGAACTGCCAAGCCATGTCTTCCCTGGACCGGAAACAAGCATCCTAGGACCGGTTTCTGGCATTCCAGCCGTCATCAGCCAGGCTTGCTTGAATCCAGTGGCAAAGTGAGCAAGGGACCCACGTCTGGGCATACCCCCGCCAACTTAGGGCGAACAAAGCGATACAAAAGGGGATGATGGACGGAACGTTTGAGCCAATCAAACACTCGGCTGGAATGCCAGAAACCGGTCCTAGGATGCTTGTTTCCGGTCCAGGAAGACATGGCTTGGCAGTTCGTGCTGGACTGTTCCCATGAGGCACAGGGTCAGACTGATTTGCATATGGCCATGTCTGAACTGGGGTGGTGGAGTGAGCTAAAGAATGATGATGGATTAAACCCAGATCAGTTGACTGGGGGTGAGTGTTTGATTGGCTCAAACGTTCCGTCCATCATCCCCTTTTGTATCGCTTTGTTACGCCCTAAGTTGGCTGGGGTATGCCCAGACGTGGGTCCCTTGCTCACTTTGCCACTGGATTCAAGCAAGCCTGGCTGATGACGGCTGGAATGCCAGAAACCGGTCCTAGGATGCTTGTTTCCGGTCCAGGAAGACATGGCTTGGCAGTTCGTGCTGGACTGTTCCCATGAGGCACAGGGTCAGACTGATTTGCATATGGCCATGTCTGAACTGGGGTGGTGGAGTGAGCTAAAGAATGATGATGGATTAAACCCAGATCAGTTGACTGGGGGTGAGTGTTTGATTGGCTCAAACGTTCCGTCCATCATCCCCTTTGTATCGCTTTGTTCGCCCTAAGTTGGCTGGGGTATGCCCAGACGTGGGTCCCTTGCTCACTTTGCCACTGGATTCAAGCAAGCCTGGCTGATGACGGCTGGAATGCCAGAAACCGGTCCTAGGATGCTTGTTTCCGGTCCAGGGAAGACATGGCTTGGCAGTGAGTGCTGGACTGTTCCCATGAGGCACAGGGTCAGACTGATTTGCATATGGCCATGTCTGAACTGGGGTGGTGGAGTGAGCTAAAGAATGATGATGGATTAAACCCAGATCAGTTGACTGGGGGTGAGTGTTTGATTGGCTCAAACGTTCCGTCCATCATCCCCTTTTGTATCGCAAATCATCCTAGTGGCCCCAGATTGAGCACAGAGAGTATGGTATCCAGAACTCCTGGTCTGTCCTTCTGGGATGATCTGCTGTAGCAGCAGCAGGGCAGGGTTCTGCACCCGTTGGTTGATATCATGTTGGCCGCCAGTTGTGCCTTGACAAAAAAAAACTGTATATGTCTGTTGTTGGGACCAATTTGTGGCATGGTGTGGTACTCAGCAGATAGACAACTCCCACGCAAAGTTATCTGACATTTTGTTATTTGTTTTGTCCCTGGCCCGGCAAGGCTGTGCTCTGGGCACAATTAAAGGGAACCTTTCAGCTTTTTTGAGTTTGCCAGATCAGTCCTCATTCTTTAAGTCCCTAGTTATTATGTATTTTTGAAACTTTTACATTTGTTTCCTCCCACTCCCTTTCTCGTGCCACAGTGGGACCTTAACTTGATCCTACATTTCAGATGTGCACTCTCTTTGAGCCGCTTCACAGCTGCTTCTTGCAGCTTCTCACCCTCAAAATAGTGTTCCTCGTCATCATTACATTGGCACAGCTTGTGAGTGCGCTTCAAGCTCTCTGTGCCAACCTGCTGTATACCACCTTCTTCTTAGCTGGTTTTGTGGACTCAGGAATCCTTCCTTCCTAAAGTGGTGACACTGTTTCCAGTCGGTCAGAATATCACCTTGTCTGTGTTATATTCTTTGCCTCACCCTTCTAAGGAGGAGGAGAGACTCGGTCACTTGGGCCCTAAGAGAGCGCTGAGCTCCTACAGAGATCGAGCCAAAGAACACCGGGTAGACGATCCGCTCTTTGTGGGGTTCTCTGAAGCGCAAAAAGGCAAGGTTCTGCTGAAGAGAACCATCTCCTGCTGGATCATGCTTTGCATTAAGATCTGCTAAGCATTGGCTAAAAAGCAGCCTCCAGAAGGCCTGTTTGCTCATTCTACCAGGGCCAAAGCTGTTACCACTGCATTGGCATGTGGAGTCCCTGTCCTGGACATTTGCCAAGTATCTACGTGGGCTTCCCTTTACACGGTCACAAAGGATTATTTTCTGGACAGTCAGGTTCGCCCACTTGGTCCTGCAGGACTTTATCGTTCGACTCCTTCCACAGACCCACCACCAGATACATACTGCTTTAGTATCTATTAGAATGTTGAGGAACATGTGGCTAGAAGTCTTTACCAGAAGAACAAGTTATTTACGTTCTGTAACACTCTTTCTGGTAGGGACTTTATCTAGTTGCAGATTCCTCAAAGACCCTCTCATCCTCTCCGTTTTGTGGTCGGACTCTATCCATTAAGAAGGTCCCAAGTCTGCACATTCGTCACAACAAGTTTGCTTTTGGGGCTCTGCGTCTGGGGATGTGGACACTCTCAAAAGCATCTGGCGTAAGTGCATGCAAGTAGCACCTATATAGGCTCCGTATGTCTTGATCTGCGTGTAGTGGCTCGGAAAGAAAGGAACTGATGTCAGCGCATGAGAGTGGCACCTATATGAGCTCCGCACGTCATTTCCAGAGTGGAATGGCATCAGTGCGGAGCAACACAGGGCCAATCTACTGGTGCTCAGAGGTACTGCGGAAAAGTTTAAAGATCCAGTCTGACGCCTGGGGAATATTTAAAAGGTGAGGAATCTGTGGGTAGAAAGCGTCTCTACCTGAAAGAGCATTACCGAAGGGAAGTAACCTGTTCATTTAAGATATACCACAGATGAATCAGACGTGACATGATTGTATCACAAAGTTAATTGTTCAGAGAAAACTGAAATGATTTGTCAAACTGCAAGACATTGCATTCATTCGGTCTAGTGAAAAATCCATGCAGATTTGAGCAGATTTGTAGAAGTCATTTGTCCTTAAATCTAATTGTATTTATCTGATTTTCAGTCTCGAAAATGACTTTGTACAGCAAAGTAAAACACTCCTGCAAGGCGTTTGAGTGCATATTTACTTGACAGTTACGGAGTGTGAATTATAAACTACCTTAGCGTTCACAAACAAACAAGGCACAATAAATTAACGAGTTTTTGGCTGGGCATCTGCCTTGCAACATGATGAGGGAAGGAACATCCTGGACTTTAACGTTGCTGATCACGATGAATCAGCTGAACACCAACTCTACTTAATTAAATATCCAGTCTGTAGCAATTTGTCTTGAAAGAAAGAAAAGAGAGAATTGTTTTATTTATATAATTTAGTTACTGATATCTTTAAAAAGTTGTGTACTCATTTATTATTTTTGTTGCAGCCTAAGTCTGAGTGTGTCGCCATTAGCCATGCGGGCACCAATTCACTGTGTGTCTGTCAACAAAGAAAACAGCCACATACTACTTGGTCTGGATGACGGCAAAATAATCATTGTTGGTGTTGGAAAGCCAGCAGAGGTAAATACCTACTTTCATCCTTTCTGTCTAAAACAAAGTAATCAAGTCCACGTTAGCTTCATCTTTCCATTGCATGCTATCTTCTCTGGTGGAGGATCATGAGCGTCTACATTGTACATGCGGTCTTAGTTGGTGCTGCGAAGGTGGCATTGTATTGACAATAACACACTAAGTTTCATTTTAGAGTCTAATGAGCTTTATTGTTCAGAAATGCTCAAAGACGGATTTTTTAATCTATAAACACACGAATGCCAAACACACTTCGATGGAAGGACCATTGTGGCAACTACCTAATTTAGTAGCTACAACTTTAAAAGAAAAAGAAAAAAACCTAAAGACCTTTTTTTTTTTTTGACCCGCTGTTAATTTTTTTTAACCACAACAACAAAGGGTAGCAATAATATAATTGTATAATTTTTATTAATTACTCTCCAAATATAACATTCACTCTATTGACCAGCCCATATCTTGCTTTTCTCACCTTGATTTTAACAGATGCGATCCCGAAAGTTATGGGGCCCAAGCAAGCGGCGCACGTCGGAAGGGACTGAGTATAACACTCGGGAACCGCAGTGATGGACTACGTACAGATGAATACTTGTCATTTCTTCACTAGAAGCATACCTGTCATCTTCTGCTGCGATTGGCCTTTTTCGAGGAGGCTACTAATGAACATTGGTGCGGATGGCCCTATTTCTGGGCACAGCTTCTGTTGCCTATGCAAATAATACTATCAAACCTGATCATTCAGTGAGGACTGTGGTCGGGCTTAAAAGTGAAGAGCATCCATTCTATTAATTCACATGTATAAGCATCATGAATTAGTCACATTAATGGACATGTATATCAAGCAACTAAACAAAGTAGTTGAATTACTGCTCCCTAGAGTAGGACGTTCAAGCAAAATTGGGGCAGTTAGGAGTCAGCAACTGAACATGTACGTACTCCTAATCAACTTCTTGCTTTTTGACAAAATGAATGGCCTTATTAATATACAAATGCAGTTGTCACTGAGATGCTCCTTGGTTAATGGATAGAACTACGTGACAGGGAGCATCTGTATTGCACTACTCCACTTTCAGAGGATTAGGTGGGTTCTTAGTTAAAGGGCTGCATTCCCATCATAGCTGCTAACCACATTGAAGGGGAAGAGGAGCTACACCACAGTCTTCCTTTAAATAGCAAAGAATGCTGTTATAACTTCTGCGATACGAGGAAGGGATAGAGTTTAGCTTATAAATCCATAGCCCTTGATTTGCACTCGCTTCAAGAGGCAAATTTAGGGTGGCATTAATTGTCTGATACATTGTATTTTGCTATTGCATTATAGAGTTTTAGAAATACTTTTTGGAGCTTTTCGTAAAAAAGTTTGCTTGTGCTCATGAGGCAGGCAAGTAGACAAAAACAATACTGTATGTTGACTTGGCATCCCCCATGTTGTATAATAAGGATATCAGTAGATTATCCCCCTACCGATATGGATCTTCAGGAGATGCTCTTATGGATGATTTAGGATTCCTTCAGTTTTTGTTGCTTTTTAATGGGAAGAGTCAATTCCTAGTTTTGTGTTTTTCTTATTACTACATAGGCTCAGTCCCTGGTTTCGTTCACAAATGGGTATGCTACTTTTGTACAACTGGACATTTAATTGCACACTGGTCACAACATTCTTTCCGTGTCACTCCTCGCAGGCCGAGGTTCTATGCATGCTTTATGTTTCAAAGCTTATGAAGGTGTTCTGTGGAAAAAAAACACTAATGCCAAACAACACTTCGATGGCGGGACCATCGTGGCAACTACCTAACTGATTCCGAGTTCAGTGTGAACGTATAGGTTATCAATAGAGAAGTTCATGCTCTTTGAGCTTAAGTTATTGGAAGAGGAGTGGTATCTGAGTATTTTGTGCATTTTCAGGAGACTTTACTATGCAGGCATCAATGCTTGTGGAAAGCCTCTGCTGTTATAAGCATTGGCATTCGAGATGTTTAAGTACCTCTGGTTTGTAGGTCAGCACTCTGCAAGTTCATCTATCAAAATACTAAAATGTATAGGTTCTTTGTAAAGCACTTTCATGACCTAAACTTGACATAGGATATTGAAAACGTAAATGAAGATTTTTTCTTAATATCTCAAAAGAGTAACTTTTAAAATTTCTCTGCTGGTAGGAGATATCTAGCACTCATGAAAAAGAATTAGTAGATAATGCAATATGTTTTGTAATTCGAAATGAGGAGAGGGAGGCTTCCGATCTAAGAGCTTTGCAAGGCATTAAGTAGTAAGATCTCTTACAAGTTTTATCAATGAAGATGTAGGCTTGCCTTTGTTTTTATCTACGTTTATTCGGTGCAGAAAAATGGATTTCCACCAACATCCAGAATAAGCACTCTGTACATTAAATATATGGTACACTATATGTATGGAAGTGCTGCGCAATGGTACATTTATAACCATATTTTCTTGTAGCAAGCTCCTTCCATCGCTCGATAATCTGCATTTGATATCCTCTTCCTGTCAAACTAAAATGCACTATTGCACCACAAAAGGCAAAATCTGTCCCTCTGCTCCACTTACCCCGCCCCCGACTGCACTTGATTTACATGACACAACAGATTCCTATTTCTGAAGAGACTTGCTTTCTCCCACAAGAGGTTGAAATATGTTTGTAAAAGTTTGTGCATTTTGTACGTTTAAAAAGGGAAATGCAAAGTTGTACCAAGAACTATCTTAAGGATTGAAGAAAGAGGCTGAGACTCATGTGAGGCATACAGTGCAGGATTTTGTGGAAAAAAAGTAAAGAAATGAAAACACTAATTATTTTTAAAAAATTAGGTAAGAAAACAGTGCTTCACGGTATAGAGGTTAACAGGCAGGGGAGGCCCACTTTGAACTAACGCCACAATTTAGGACTTCCACTGCTTTTAACAGCAGATATCCACCTCAAACCAGGCATCTTTTGTTGATTGGGGAAGAGAAGGTTGAGTCATATATGCGTTCCTTGAGAAGGAACGTTGACAATGGATGGTAAGGTGACGGTGCACTTGGCTGATGTCCTGAAACAATATTTTGTGTTGGCTTGTTTTTGGGCTTTGTATGTGCAAAATGCAGTGAAAGTCAGTAGAGGGTGAGAGAAATGATTGTGAATGTGATGCAGGGTAGAAGAAGGGGATAGCTTTGTAAAAAGCTGTAGTAAAATATACTTTTTTTAAATTGTTTGTGCAGAGGGCTGCAGGATGTTTTCCATGCTGATGGCTTTTCATATTCATAAATTGACTAATGTTGGTCATGTATCAGTGCACATTCTGTTAAACAAATGTGTGTGATTGGATAACTTTTAGCGTGTAGATAAATATTTTCTAAAAACATTTTTAAAATAAAATGTGCATTAAAAACAAATTTTATATTAAACTGTACTATGGATTTCGGTTTAATTGTATACCAGTTTCATAAATTGTGATGGACAGTGTATTTTAAAGAGGAAAGGAAACCTTATTTTTAGGCGCTTTATTGTAAATATGTTTACTTGTGTGTACATAGTTGGGATGTGTATATTTTATTTAGAGGAGGAGTTTATTTATATTATTTTACTGAAGTCTTTATGAACTGAATCAGAAGTAGATTGAATGGGCACAGTGGCTTTGTATTGTCCCATGACTGGAACATATTTTTTCTTAGGTATTTAAAAGCAGAATATTTTTGCAAAAAGCTGCTTTAAAGCACTTGTGTAAGTGGATCAGTATATTAATAGATTGCTTTTTTGGTGAATTACACGTGCAGTGCTGTGTTTTTGAGGTTTTATAAACGTGCTGATGTGTCTTTTGGAAAAATATTTTACGAATGTCATGGTGGATGTTTTGCCTACCAAAATACCAACCCGATTTATCAATATTAGTCATCTTTTATAGAACGATTCAGTCAAAAAATTGAAGCTCCTAACACCTTCTCAAAACAACATATTATTTAAAACATTTTTATCAACTGACTTCTTATTTTGCAAACAAACAGAAGGATTTGATTTTAAGGGCTGCTTAGACTGCACTACGGCAAATAAATCTTGGGCGGCTAAGGACAATCTTCAATCCTTCTAGTGTACAAATTCTTGCTTTCACGTGAACAATATCTATGCTGCATCTTTCAAGAAACAACTGTTTGGTAGCCTTCTAGTTGCTCAGTAAAGATTTTTTGCTTTCAGTACAGCTGAACATTCCAGGGTTCACCTTAAAAATACATATTTAAATTGTAAAGCACAGGTTTGTTAGGATGAAACTAATACTTGCTCTTCCATTTCACTAACTCTTAATTGCGTTGGAGGATTTTCTTCCCGTGCTTCCATTTTTCTACTTTGGGATCTCTCATACAGGAATCTAAGTTATCCTTTCCAATGGGGTTGGGCCATATGCTTCAGTTGCAGTAATGAAGGCTGATGTTGTGGATTTTGTTTCAGATATCTGTTTTATATAAGCATGGTAAAGAATTTGCAGGGGCGTGATCACTTGAAATTGTTTGGAAAGAAACATTAAAAGCAGGAACCCTTAATCTGTGCTTCATTCTTCCTTCAGGAGTGAACTTGCCACCTGGCCATTGAGTGTAGCCATGAATTATCACTAGGATGCTGAATTTTCAGTAGGATCAGGCTTGCTGTCTAGCTCACACACTTATTGTCACTGGAAACCAGATGCTAAAACTTAGAAGGGTTATGAAAACCATTTTCTTCTCTCGCTTACCATGCTCCCTGTTGAACTGGTTGTGAAAAGGTTCAGTGTGCAGATGGGCTAGCTGCACACATTACAGCTCTTTGCCAAGCATGTATGTGTACTGATACCTCTGTGCCTAGAACCCTTATTTCTCTGACTGAACACTCCAGCTAATATACAGCATGTTCTTCCCTATGTAATAAATGGAAGATGGTTGCAAAGAGTGCTAGCTATTATTTAGCATATTTCCTATGAGTTCCTTATCACAGCTTTATAGTACTGTTGTAATGCAGTCTCCAGGGTGCCCATGAGCCAATGTACAGGTTTATAATAAAATGCAATAACCCTGTATTGTGCCTGTTACTCTCGTGTCCCACAGTGGTCTGCTTATACTTTTCATACATGGTGCTTCACTGTCAGTCTAGAAGTGACCTTTCACTTTTAAGCTGTCAGAAATGTTAAAAAGCCCTATTGTTCCCAGTCCTTGGCCAGAATATACTGCAATAAATGCATATAATTATGTTTGTTTTTGTAAAACATCAACCAAAGAAACCCTGAGAAATATCGCTATTGCAGACGCAGTCTAATGCAGGCTTTCTGGGATTATATCATTTGAAACCAGTTGTCTAAAATGTGTGTGCATTTGTCTCTATCCATAGAAGCAAGGATACACTACTTTCGTGTCCAGTGTGAGTCATTGATTGTAATGGGATAGCTTGTGTGGGGAAGTTCTACATAATTTGTAATTTAGGACAACTCTTCATAGTTTGTTGACCAGATAACATACTTATGCGCAATCCTTTCTACACAGGAAACTGATCAGCAGTGCACCCCAGTAGCTTTCCTAATATCTCTCCTTTCCTCTCTTTTGCTGCGAAATGTTTACGGAGTCATGTTCGTAAAATTGTAAAGATAGGTTAGGTATAAGTAAAGATAATTATCAGACGAATAAATGAAGAGGCACAAATCTGTGTGCCTGTGTTTGATGCAGTTCTGAAATCTTTGGGTAAAAACATGATACTATAGCCTTATAGCCCGCCGTAGCGGGCTATACCGGCTATTAAAGGCCCGCTCCCGCGTTAAAGGCCCGAGCCGAAGGCGAGGGACTTTAACAAGGGACCGGGACTTTAATAGCCAGTATAGCCCTGCTACGAAGGGCTATAAGGATATTAGAACATTCTGCCACTAGAGGGAAGAATGTTCTAACAAATAAAACAAAGGCTTCTCGAAGCTAGAGGGGATTTAAATCCCCTCGAGCTCCGAGAGGCCTTTGTAAAACATTGGAATGTTGCTCTGCGGGCCTTTACCGGCCGTAGAAGCATGGAGCACTCCATTGTCTTCAATGGAGCTCCCAACATTCCAATGTTCTAATAAGCCTTATTTACATTGTGATAACTAACCCTTATTTTAGGCAGAGCAAGGTCTTGAGATTTTGTTGAATTATGTGGTTTCCCATGCCAAAATGCCTTTTGAATGTGTGGGTGCATTTACAGTTCAGTAAGTTATCCTTTCACCGGTGTTACAATTTTGCCATTAGTCTTTGTGCAATAAATTATTTTCTTTTTGGTGCTTAAGAGATTATATCGTAAATTGTCTTTTAATGATTTTTAAATTTGGTTATCATATGAGTTTAATATTTTAATGATGTTTGTTTATCAGCTAATGTTTGATTTTATTTCTGTACAGCGTGATTGAGGATGTCATGAAGTTATTTTGCACTTTTCTAAGCTCTGCAGATTTAAAAACGTTAATGATTAAGAATGCAGAATTATTTTGTACAAAAGACATAAAATAATTATTTTGACTTTGAACAAGAGTTTAAAGATAATATGAACATATTTGAATAAAGTTTGGATTTCCTCTAAACTTTTCTTTGTGCTGTATTATTTTGACTCATTTCTTGATTTAATTTGCAACACACACTTAAACTTAAGTGCCTCATGAGGCAACAGCACACCACAAAATTGATGTCACATATTTTGTCACGCTGCACGATAGAAACAAGATACCAAACGCCTTCCTAAATGTCAACCTGGTTAGAAGGTTATGAATGCTGCATAAGAGAATTTCACATCTTTGGTTGCGGTGCAGGGCCTTCTCTCTTTAAAAGTGGGAAAGTATGGTCGCCAGCAGGATTGGTTTGCTGAGTAAAAAACCAAAGATGCGCGTCTCTCTGATTGTTTTTTTTTCCTTTTGGGTATGTGGAGCTAGCCCAGTAACGCATTTTTATACCAAGAGCTGAATATTAAAAACCACTGTGTTCCTGACAAGGACACGCTAAAAATACAAGCACTTAACCCGGTATTTATTAAGTGCGAACTAATCACCCCTAAGGGTCTCAAGGCGCTGGGGGCCGTCGGGAAGATTAAGCAAGCTATTGCCCAGAGCCACATGGTGCTGGGCTGAGCTGCCACCGGCGCCGGGGATTGAACCGTGAGCCCTGTGCTCCAAGTCAGCCGCCCTGCCCGCTGCCCCACACCTCTCCCCTTAAAAAGAGGCGTTTTTGAAAAACAATAAATAAGGTGACTGAACAGAGTACTGAATGTACCTAAGATGTTCTTTCATGAAATATAGGCTGCAATATAAACAAGCATTGGTAATGCCAGTAGGTCTGGCTTTAAAAGAATGTTGTATGGTACTGTAAAGAATTACAAGTACATAGCATGGGAATGAATATGTATTTGTGTGGATGCAAAGAACTGTAAAATAACGTTAGTTAGGTTAAAAGGTCAGGTTCCAGTTGCGATGTCAAGCCAGACCTAAAAATTCATGTAGGTTAATGACTGCTCTCCATCCATGCTGCTGCCAGAGAAAAACAAAATAAATTATATAGTTATCTAAGAGACTATAATAGCATTACAATATCATGTGTGTGACCCTGAAAGTTCAAGCTCAGGCAGGTAGATAAATAAACAAAATGATCACAGCTGTGTGGAGGGCAAGCACTTTTTTTTATGGAAGTACACAACTTCTGCCCAATCAAAACGTACTCCTAGCTCATCTAGACAGAGAAAAAGCCCCTCTCTAGTAATGCTCATGTAATTATCTGGTGACAGCTGCGCTGTTAAGCCACACCATAATTATTGGCATAATCAAGCTTCGCATTTATAATAAGCCCCACTGATTAAGACTACATGATAATTTCTGATGGATGCAGATTCTTCACCTTTTGAACATCCCCATGAGTCAGCTTGGACGGGAAACATTTCAATAGCTCTCCCACGCCGATAGGGGCGCCAGCTTCAAGACTGCTCCACCCGCATCCCTGTGTGACATCATTGGATACTTAAAAGGGTCCACATTGGAATAATGATATCAGTTCCCTTTTTTCCTCAGGAAATCTGTTGCTTTTTCAATGTTTTCTTTCAAAATACAGATTTGTGGTGCAGTTTTCTCAAACAATGTCAGCACCAAGGAAGTCCGGATTCAAGCCATGTCGAGATTGTGATTGTCAAATATCCATCACTGAGCCTCACAAAATTTGTCTTTGGTGCCTGGGAATGGACCATGATGTCAATGCCTGTAGAGACTGCCACGAATTAATCTCAAAGCCTCAAAGGAAAGAGGAGCCTAACTATTCATAGCCAGGTCACGAGATAAAAAAAAGAGGTCGACGAAAATCCTGTCCATATCTAAATCACCATTGTCTCATTCTTTTAGATCTTCAATGACAGAACATAAGAGTTGGCACCATGAATCCCGTCATAGGTCCTCCAAAGAAAAGTCTCCAACATCGGTGAACCCACAACCACTCTCAGACGAAGATCCAGAAGTGGTCACCACTGCGCCAATTCTGATGACTCCACCTTGACTGGCGCCAATCACTCCACTACCGGCGATTCATGTCCAGTACCTTCTCCAACAGATCCGCTAAATCCTGTGTACCCTACCTTTCCAACTCTGGGTCCGGATCACAGCTGATTTCCTAATGGTGTGTTTTCCATCTTCAACAGAGGCATGATACCATCTGTCGTGTCTTTACCCCATGGGTCCACTGGCCTACCCACTGAGAGGCGTACCTGCACCATACCAGCAAGCACCCTTCTTGCCTTTTATGCAGGGGCGGCTCCTCCACTAGGGCGGAGGAGCGTCGCCCCACTGCTTTCTCGCAGTGCGAGAAGCAGAAACATAAAATGGTAATAACTTCCTGTTATTACCATTTTATGTTTAGTTGCGGGTGGGGGGGGCTGCTCTGCGAGCAGGGGAGGAGTGGTGTGCCCACTCCTGAGGGCGCAATGACTGTTTGGTCGGCCCTCTGTGGCTGCCCAAACCAGTCATGCGCACTCTGCCCTTTCTCCATGCAGGCTGCAATGCAGCCTACATGGAGAAAATGGCCTCCCCGTAAGCCCCAGGCTTGGCGGCGTACCCACCAATCACAACGCTGCCATTGCAGCGTTGTGATTGGCTTAGGGGAGGGGAGGGAGGCTGCCTGCTTCCTGTTTCTGCCGGAGGCAGGAGAGCAGGAGCAGGTGCCGAGAAAACGCGGGACACGGCCAGCGGACAGGTATGTTTTTTTTATTTATTATTAAATTAAGCCCCACACGATCCCCACCCCACCCCCCACCCGTGATTAATGCCATCCGCGACTGTTTTTATGCCACTGGCCCAGTATCCCTGGCCAACTTCGGCTCCGGTTGCCACAGCTCTCACTCTACAAATGAGGCCGCCTCAGCTGGTTCTTCCTTTGGAGGAAAGTCTCCACTGGTGCTGCAACCACAACCACCAGCGCTGCAGCTGACACCATTAGTGCCGCAATCAACACCACCGGCGCCACAACCTTTTCCACAGACCCCACTATTCACACCACCGATGACTTTACCAACCAAAGAGCCTCCTCAAGATGCATTACCGATTCATCGATTTTGGAGAGAATCGCAATGACTTTTGGAAGAAGAATATTTCCTCTTTGGAGACGATGTCTCAAGAAGATATAGGTGAAGACAATAACCAATTGTCTGTTGACCCGGACTTTGAAGGTTTAAAGGAAGCGAGCGGTCTGGAAACATCCTCAGAAGGGAAACTCTTGTATCCAAAGGTCGTCCACCTCCAGAAGTGACATCTTATCATTCGGTGGTGCAAAAGGCAGCCGAGATGTTATACTTACCTCTCTCAACCACTGAATTGAAGTCTAATATATTAACTGATGCTCTTCATTCAGCATCATATACCTCACAACCTTTGGTTCCTTTTAATAAGGCTTTGACTGAATCCATCGTAGCAATATGGGGCAAACCTACCACTGCTATGGCTGTCTCTAGATTGATAGCAAGATCATATGAACCAGCTCCTGGAGACTCAGTCTTCATATAATCACAACCGTCTCCGGAGAGTTTAGTAGTTCAAGTCTCTTGCTCATCAAAGCTTTCTCCTGGTTCCTTTCCATCTGCGCCCTTTGACAGAGAATCCAAGAAAAAAAGAACAGTCTGCCAAAAAGATCTTCTCGTCTGGTAGCGTGGTGCTTAAATCTTTGAATGCAACCTGTCTCCTAGAAAAATATATTCATGCATTACTAGACTCAGCACAAGATATCATACCTCAACTCTCGATAGAGGACCAAACTAATTTCTTCAAAATGATTAATGATGGTCAGGCGACGGCTGGAGGAGTCATACAATCAGGGCTTGACATGGCTGATTCAGTCGCAAGAGCTATGGGCTCATCAGTAGCAGTCCGACGTCATGCCTGGATGAGAAACTCAGGTTTTTCACATGATGTGCAGAATACTCTCATGGATTTACCATTTGATGGCTCCAAACTGTTTGGAGCAAAAGCAGATTCTGCTTTAGAATAATTTAAAGAGAGTAGAGCCACAGCGCGATCACTTGGCCTTCAATTATAGACCAAAGACAATGTAAAAAAATGTTGAGGATTCAGCAGAGGGTTCTCATTTCGGGGTTGTCAACAATATTCGACGCAACAACCACCACAACAACAGACATCAGTCCTCTTTACAACACTTACAGAGGATGTACTAGAGGATGACAACGAGCCCTCCCGCTTCCTTCTTCATCTTCCTCCTCCTCCTCTTTGTTAGTAAACACTGGAAAGCAGTCCTAGTTTCACCTTCTTGTACCACACTTTACCAGTGGGAGGAAGGATATCTCAATTTCCACATCAATAAAGGTGTATTACATCAGTCCTCTGAGTATTACAAATTGTGCAAAAGGGGTATACCCTACCAACAATTTCCTCTGTCTTTTTCCCCACTGATTACACCCACTGCCTAAGGAACATCTACAGCACCTCCAGCAGGAGGTCCAATCTCTTCTCTAAAAAGGTGCAGTGGAGTTGATTCCAAAGCAGGAACGGGATCAAGGATCCTACTCACGATATTTCCTGCTCCCAAAAAGGACAGCAGTTTGCGTCTGATTCTAAACTCAGGATTCTGAACTGCTTCCTCAAGCAGGTAAAGTTTAAAATGCTGACCCTAGCTCAGATTTCTAGTGCTTGAAGCAGAAGAATGGATGGTGCCTGTCGACTTACAGGTTGCCTACTTCCATGTTCCCATCCTGCAGTCACACAGAAAGTATCTTTGCGTCACTGTGGGATCTCAACATTATCAGTTTGCAGAACTTCCTTTTGGCCTCCCTTCCGCCCCTCAGGGCTTCACGAATGTGATGGCAGTGGTAGCAGCACATCTCAGAAGGTTGGCAATTGTGGTATTCCCTTACCTGGACGATTGGCTTATCAAGGCTTGTTCCCTGGAGATAGTGTCTCACCATTTGCAAGTAACAACCCAGTTGTTCGACCGAGGCTTTTCAATCAACATGCCCAAATCTCACCTGTGCCCCCTCAGCGCATCCTGTTCATAGGGGCAGTACCACACACCACATCAAATCAAACCTTCCCTCTTCCTCCTAATGTTAAAGATATTCAGACTATGATTCTGATGTTTCAGAATGGAGCGGCCATTCCAGTCCTGAAGGTCCTATGCATGCTCGGTCTGCTAGCCTCCTGCATTCTGTTAAGTCACCCATGCATGCCGGCATATGGAAACCCTCCAGTGATGCCTCTGAAAGCAGTGGTTCCAACACACCAGAGATCTGCAAGCATTCATTCAGATTTCCAGGGACACTGCAGTGGATTTACAATGGCGTATGGAAAACAGCAACCTTTCTTAAGGAAAGCCTTTTCAACCTCCTCCACGGGTGACAACAGTGATTACAGAGGCTTCCACTTTAAGGTGGGGAGCTCATCTCGAGGAACTGTAGATCATAGGCCGTTGATCTCCAGAAGAACATATTTTACACATCAATCTGTTGGATTGTGGGCAATCCATCTGGCTCTCAAAGCTTTTCTCCATATATTTCCCAGTCAATCGGTCCAAGTCCTGACGAACAACAAGACTGCGATGTGGTACATCAACAAAGAAGGGGGAGTACGGTCTTCTCTTCTCTGCAAAGAAGCTCTGCAACTCTGGTCCTTGGCTTAGGACCACCAGATTTGAGTAGAAGCATATCATCTAGCCGGAGTGCTCAACGTATGTGCAGACAGCCTCACTCTGCATCATCTAGTTGATCATGAGTGGCGTCTCCATCAGGAAGTGGTACTAAATATCTTCTGTCCCTGGGGGACTCCTCTGATAGAACTATTTGCCACTTGGGAGAACGTGCACTGCCCAACACTCTACACCCTCCAATATCCAATGCAAGGAGCATTGGGGGACTTGTTTCATTGGGGGACTTGTTTAAATTGAACTGGAGCCCTCACCTTATTTACACGTTCTGTGCCATACCCGTGATTCCTCAGGTGCTCAGGAAGAATTGCCTTGACTTGGCCCAAGTAATCTTGATTGCACCAGACAGGCCACGAAACGTGTGGTATGCAGACCTCATTCACCTCTCCCTTTGCCCTCTGCTCAGTCTCCTCACAAGCAAGTTCTGCACCCCCACCTCCAGAGCCTGCACCTTCATACTTGGGAGATTTAATGGGGCAACCTGAGTTCCTTTTCTCTTAATCCTGAAGTGGTGCATATTATTTTATTTTCCAGAAAACACTTCACCGAGTCCATTTATGCTAATAGTTGGAATTAATTTGTCAAGTGGTGTGAGGATAATTCTTTAGATCTTCTTAAAACGTATCTATCTGATATTCTTCATTTTGGTCTTTCATTAGCCCAATAGGGCTATACAGTAGCTACAGTTAAAGGTTATTTGTCAGTCCTTTCGGCATTTGTTTACCTGGTCAACTGTTGCTGTTGAAATCTCCCATTGTTCTGGGATTCATGAAAAGGCTTACAAAAAAACCCTCCAACATTATTTATTATGCCTCTGTGAGATCTTAACTTAGTCATTTTATTTCTTATGTGCTCACCATTTGAACCCCTTCACAGCTGCCCTTTACTGCTGCTTGCTTTCAAAACAATTTTCTTTGTGGAGATATTACCTCTGCTAGATGAGTTAGTGAACTCCAAATCTTAAGTGTAAAACTCCATTCACCTCCTTATTTCCTGACAAGTTGGTGTTGAGAACTATGGCTGATTTCCTACCAAAAGTGGTTACTTCATTCTACTTAGGTCAGTCTATCACTCTGTCCAGGTTTTACCCTCCTCCATTCCCTACTGAAGAGGAGGAAAGACTTCATTGCCTCTACCCTAAGAGAGCTGTAAGCTTCTACAAAGGATAGAACATGGGAATTCGGGCTGGACCATCAACTCTTCATTGGATACGTTGGGAAAATGAAAGGCAAAACAGTCCACAAGTGAACTATCTCCAGATAGGTTATTCTTTGCTTTGAGATCTGCTATGTCATGGCCCATGAGGAACCTCCACGAGGTATTAGTGCCCATTCAACTACTGCAGTCATTTACCTCCACTCTTTCAAGAGGTGTATCGGTAGCTGATACTTGTAAAGCAGCGACCTGGTCTTCCCTTCCCACTTTTGCAAAACATTATTGACAGGATTCCGATGGACACTTTGCACATTCTGTTTTAGAGCATTTTTTGGTATAGACAGATGTGCACCTTTCTCCGGCTGGGGGACTGCTTGGAGAGTCTATTCAAAAGGTGAGGAATCTGCAGGTAGATGTATCCATCAGAAGAACAAGTTACTTACCTTCTATAACGCTTTTTCTGGTGGATACAGGATCAACCTGCCTATTTCTGACTGACCCACCCTCCTCCCCTTTGCATGTCTGACAGTACCGAAATAATTCTGTTCATCTATTCATCCTTTCATATATGTATATTGAGTACAATGAAAACTGCACCTTCATTTTTTATGCTTGTTTCATCTGTTCACCACGCTTCAAAAAAAGTGAATGGAAACTGATGTCATTACACCGACAGAGGCGCTTTATGGCTCCAATGACATCACACAGGGCCACATGCGGAGCCGTCTTGAAGCTGGCACCACCTATCGGAGTGAGAGAGCTATTGAAAACCTTCCGGTCTAAGCAGGTGCAGGGGGGTATTCAAAAGGTGAGGAATCTGCAGGTAGATAATGTATCCACCAGAAAAAACTTTACCAAAGGTAAGTAACTTGTTTGTTTGTTGGGAAAGAAAGGCAACATTCTTGGTAGTTCTAATAGCCAAAATGTACCTTGGATCACAGCTCTGACTTGTGAGTTGATGCTCATATCATCAGCCCATGAAACGCACAGGTTTTCACCCGGTTAGAAAAGTCAAGGTTCTCTTAAGAGTCCTCGGAGGACTAGTCTAGATGCTATAAATTTGAGGACGAGATGAGGGCTCAGCCGATAACTCAGGTGTATGATTCATTCAAATAAATTGCTGACATCTTTCCATGGCGCATCTGAATCATGCTCCACTATTAATACCCACTGGGTATAGGTGTTGACATAAATGCCCTTCACCTGCATGTTCCTATTCTTCTAGGAAGGACCTAAACCACTCAATGGCATCTTCAGAGATTTGGGTGAATATTGCTTAAAGTTTCCAATAATAAAAGCATGACCCATGGTGTCATATGCAGCTTAGGGATCAAGAAAAATTGGGTGAATACGTGTGCATTGATCCGTTTGTAATGTATTTAACATGGTTGTTGTATAGTGCACATTCACTAATTGCTTGGTCCTTAAGGGTTTTCATGCGGAGCTTGTCTGCAGTTGTGTTTTGGCCACAGATCGGAGGCTCTATAGGAGGATGCCCGTGGAAATACCCGTACCAAATGAGCAGTGTAGTGTGAAGGTTCATTTGATTTTCTGTGAATGGGCTGTGGGGTCTGGAGCCTGCCATCAGAAACTATGTGGAGTGAGTGTATGGTTGGGTTGTCTCTGTGGGGCGTTAGCCCTGGAGGGGGAGGAGGGTGGTCTTCTGACCCTCCATCTAAACTGAGTCTGCTGTGGAACTGCATCCCTGTCACTTGAGGGTCTCACCAGACTCCTACTGCACGGACTGGATTACTGCCTACTGCATGGTTTAGTGGATGATCTTGCTGTGTAAGTCTTTGTGTAGTTTTTCATAGGCTGAGGCTTAGGCTGGCGTATTACAGAGGCCTGCTTTTTCTTTGGATATGGGATTAGTTGTATTGTCTTCCTTGGCTCGGGTACCTGAATCCTTCCTGAGCTATGAGTGATATTCTACCTGGCTTGTGTTTCCTGTGCCCGTGCTCCTCCTGTGTTTAATAAAAGTCTTCTCATTCTTGCAGCGGTGTCCTCAGTGGTTTGATGGGTTCTACAGGTGCTCGTGGTCGAGTCATACGATCCTGGTGGTGGACAATGCAGGTAGTCAGATGAGCATGGCTGTCAGACAGAAGACAGTATCAGAATCAACAAGCCTAAAGCAAAGGAGCAAGCAATCGGCACAGTTACAGCATGGTTGAGAAATGACACTGTGTTGAAAAACAGTGGTGTGAAGCAAATGTATACAAGCTTTGCTAAGAGCTGGGCTGTCGCATGGGAAAAACATAAGGAGTTGTAACACACACACACACATACTCACACTCTTCTCAGTACATTAATTAATACTGAGGCAAGGAAACCCGAGCTGGTGAATAAGCTTCGCAGGCAAGGATGCCCCAGACTCCTGCCTTATGGAACTGTCGCCACTCTACAGCTTCTCGCCTCAGATATGGGTGTCCAGGAAGTCTGGTTGTTGAAGAGCTGCTGGAAGAAACTTGAAGCCCAGAGTTGAGGCACATGGCATCTGGGCCCATCCGAAATCCAACAGTGCGGCCAGGAGCACACGCCCTCTCCTCTTGTTTCTCCACCTTTCACTGAAGACTGTTGCTATTCCTCCCAGCTCATGTTCACTCCTTTCTAATACGTCTCTCACTTACAACACATCCACTCTCACTCGTGCTCATCCTCCTCACATTCTCTCTTACACTCACTCCTTGTCAGCTCGGCGATTCCTCGGGAACGGTTCGATGCCAAAAAGGGGTCCACCTCTCGACAGCCCCAACCCTGAATGCTATTACAGCACAGGCGAATGGGATGGTCAAGCGGGGGAAGGAAAGGAAGGGGTCAGCAGGGAGGGAGATCTGAAAAGGTAAAAAGAACTCAAAGGTTAGCATCAGTTGGGATACACAAACTCTCTTAATTATTCTAATGAGCCACCCCTACCTGTAAAATATAAATAAATACATTTCTTTCATGTAGGTCATTCAGGAATTCAACAGTTCAATATGATTGCTCGGAAGTGAAGATAAAGCGCTATGGAAAGGATAGAGTACAAGGGAATCATAAAGCCATGAGCTTAAAGAAACACTCAGCCACTGTTTAACTTTGCCCGGCACTCCAAGAGCATACACACCAGTACATACACTTTGTCCCACGTCACAGGGGAAGAGCAGAATGCCGCCTCTTGAACCCCCTGTTAATGTAAACCAAACACAAAACGATCAAAATACTTCTTTTGATTTCCAATAATATATTTCAGCAAGTTTATTATAGTCATGTGCACAAGCGGAATTCACCTCCTTGAAACGTCCTACCTAGATACCTAAACCTTGGTAGTATCTTTGCCTGGAGGTAACCTAATCTTTTCCAACTAACAATGAAGTGGGTTTTGGTGAAAACAATGCTCCCCCTAAGCCAGGTGGCTATTTTCTGAGAGAGGAGCTCGTTTGTGCCCCCTTCCGCGGAGATACAGCTGGAAGAGTTTGAGCGGTACAATCCCGGTCTGAATGGTGCAAGTGCACCCTTACCCTACTCCAACTGACGTGAGAATCAGCAGCGCGGCCGGCGCTGTACTAACGAAGAATAACCAGCAGTTTGTTCCTTCCCTGAGGCTGCCTTTAACCGGTCTTCCTCTTCCGGCAAGGACCCCACGTGATCGGGGCTACAGCGGAAACGTTCCCTAGGCATCCTGGAATTTGTAGTTCTTGAGGCTCTGCACCCCGCGTTGATCGCATTGCATCGCCATTCTTCCGCTGATCCAGCCATCCTCCACGCGACCCTTCCCTGAGACCACCATTCGGATAGCCACGACCAGGTGTCGCAGCCACGGGAGACCAGCGATGCTACCCCCGTGCCCTCAGGTATGCTTCTGTAAGTAGATCTCCCGCGTTCTGCCCGGACCGTTCCGGAATCTGTGACACTCCTCTTACACGTGCTCTCTCACTCCATTTCCTTTCCTTAAATTCACTCTCCACTCTTGGCTCTCACTCTTCTCTCAAACTCACACTGCTACTCACTCTTTGTAAGGTCGCTCTGACTACACATCCACTCTCACAGATCCTCTAAACAAGAAGCATGTGGATCATCGCAGGGGGCTTAAGCATCACCACTGAAGAAGCCAAAGCACCCCAGCGCCTTTGTTGAAATTGGCTATGCTAGGTAGCAAGCAATTGCCCACACCTCCTGATAATGTTCCAGACTTGAGGCCTAGGGCCTAATCCATATGAAGGCCAGAGGTGACCTGAAATGGAAGGATGGGGATTATTCTATAGTACAACACAACCTGCGAGACCCAAAATCACCAACTCACCAGGAGTCTAACTTAAGAGAGCACAACTCGGTAACTTCAGCATGGAGTGGAACGCAATGCGCCCCATTCCACTTCTCCCCACTCTCCAGGCAACTTGCCTGCCACCTTACCAGCACAGCCAGTACCCAGAAGAGAGGTGCCTGATGCAAGGAGCTGAGATGAGGCCTTGAGTGTAAAAAGCGCAACTGGCTGTGCTGGAGAACCCAGGCTGGGGAGATGGAGAGAGAGATACTATACCCTGCAAATCTTCCACAAGGGATTGACAGCTACCATCAATCCCAGTGTTAGAATATTGCCCCAGGCCAAAACGAAGCCTACTTCAATTTGATGCTTTGGACAGACAGAACAAGGTTAGAGCAAGCCATCTTTCTCGATAAAAACACTATCTGATAGACTTCTAGCCACAGATTCCTTACCTTAGAATATTGCCCAGGCGTCAGACTGGATCCGGACGTTTTGCGCAGTACCCCTGCGTGCCGGTAGGTAGCGCCATTTGGCTCCATTTCGGTGTCGTCCCACCAGAAATGATGTGCGTGGTACCTATAAGGCGTCACTCTGGCACGCCGACAACACTTTACGCGCCAGATAGTGCTGATCCATGAAGAGCTACCCCTCAGTTGTTTTTTTTTATTTGCTTTTTTCTCGACTTTTGTCAAACCCTTTTTGAGAGATTTTCTCTCCGGGTGTGACAGGATTTCCCCAAAGAACTTGGCTGATTTCAAACCATGTGGTGCCTGTCATAGGCAGATGTCTGTGACAAACCCACACTTACTTTGTGGGGCTTGGAGAAGGACTACGATTCCAAGACCTGCGAGCACTGCCACCACATGCACATTAAGGCGCTGAGAGAGCGATCCCTCAAGCTTCCCGCCACCTGATGTCGGACGACGCTCACGATCCCAGTCACGCAAAAGATCTTGGGACTGATCGCGGAGGCTCAACTGGTGATCATCGTCCTGCTCAAAGACGTCGGGTAAGTCCCACAAACATAAGCAGTCGAAAAAGTCTTTGACTTCGCCGTACTCGTAGAAGTCGTCTGATTAGGCGCTTGAGCGTCGGCACTCCATTTCTCACGCTTCGGCGAAGCCTGAGTCAGGGTCTTCCCAGAGCCAGAGAAACCCCGCTCAGCTTAAATTATTTTATGAGGCCATACACCTCATATTTGGGCGACCCGGACCCTCTGGAGTGCCATTGGGCCCCACGGACTTGGGAGGGGCCCCCCACTGGATCCTTGCCGGCAAGTTCGCCCTCAGTGACCGTCGGTTCTGATGTGGAGTTGCCGGAGAGACCGAGACCTTCCTCGGCATCTCCTTCAGTGCCGATGTCCCATGACAGAGCCATCCCAATTGTCATTCCCGACTCTGATGTAGAGCCAGACAGGCGTTGCCGGTTCCGGCGCTGACGGGGACCATGCTTTGCTTATCGGAGCCAGTGCCTTTTGCCTTTGACAGGCCTGGAGAGGGAGACGAGTGGGGGGAGTCTGCGGATCCTTATAGATACCAGCATCCCCTAGATGAGAAAGAGGACAACTGGTATGAGGAACTGTCGGAGGCCAGTGGGTTAGACAGCTCACCTGACACTGGTTGGTGTCTCCTCCTACCGTGGCTACGGAGGAGGGAGCCTCTTTCACTATGGTGGTGCGTAGGGTGGCTAAGGTCTTCGACCTTCAGATCCCCTCAGTGGCAGTCATGACGAGAGATGCTGCTTCCAACCCTTCACTCCCCCTCAATGAAGCCCTTATCAATGTCGTACTCGGGCCTGGTCCATGCCCTGCACAAGGCCTCCTGTGCATAGGAAAATTGCCCGCTGCCATTGCCCCACTCCTGAGGACCCCAGTTTCCTTACTGGTGGTCGAAATCTCCACCTCTAGAGTCAACCCTGACATGTTCCCTACCACTCCCCCGGATAGGGAATCCAAGAGGGTGGATTCCTTTGGTAAGAGAATGTTCTCTTCTGCCAGCCTTGCACTGCGGTCGGTGAGCACAGCGTGTCTTTAGGGCCGATATTGCCATACAATCTGGGATTCGTTTATGCAAGTGCTGTCTACGAGCTTGGAGGAGGCACGAGCCATACTTTTCCAAGCTATTGCTGACAGAAGAGATGCAGCAAAGTTCACCATATAATATGCACTGGACACGACAGATTTTATCGTCGATGGCCTGGCGGCACCACGCCTGGCTGGGAACCACTGGCTTATCAGGGGGGTTGCCAAGCCCCACTTATGGACATGCCCTTTGACGACGCGTGTCTTTTCGGAGAGAAGGTGAACTAAATGCTGGAGCACTTTAAGGACAGCAGAGCTACCGCCAATTCCTTTGGCTTGTCTACAGTCCCTTATTAACCCCAGTCTGCCTTCCGCCCCTTTCGTGGCCATGGAAGGGGGCTCCAACGGCGTTCATACCCCCCCCCCCTTAAGTCCTCAGCCTTTTCGTGGCGCAGGACATGGGTCCCATAGACCACATGGCACAGGGAGCCATAGAGGGGATGGCAGCATCAGAAGTCAGTTGTGGTTGCTATTCCTGCTACTTTCTAGGGCCCAAGAAGGACAGAGACTTTCATCCTATCTTAGTCCTGCGCCTTCTCAATCTCTTCCTGATAAAGGAGAAATGTAAAATGCTTGTGCAAGTTCTGTCTACCCTGGTCCCGGTAGACTGGATGGTAGCGTTGGACTTGCAGGACGCTTATTTCCACATCCCTGTCCTGCCTGCAGACAGACGTTACCTGCAGTTCTCAGTGGGCCACCCGCACTTTCAGTTTGCCTTGCTCCCTCAGGTGTTCATGAAAGTGATGGCAGTGGTTGCAGTTCATCTGTGGAGGTCAGAGGATTCAGTCTTTCTTTAGCTCGACCATTGGCTGTTGAAGGTGGGCTCTACCCAGGCGGTCTTCTCCCACCTCCAGACTACTGCAAACTTTCTGCACTTGCTGGGCTTCACTATCAATGTGCCGAAGTCACACCTGACTCCCTCTCGGATGCTCCTTTTCGTCGGAGCTGTGCACACTGTGCAGTTTTGGGCCTATCCTCCCGAGTTGCGACTCCAGGAAATTCAGGCTATAATACGGATGTTTCACCCTCTATTCTGGATTTTGGTGATAATGACTCTGAGGTTGTTGGGCCTCCTACATCCTGCTTGTAACCCATGACTCTTTGCATATGTGGGTTCTGCAGTGGGTCCTGAAGTCCCAGTGGACGAAGAATCAGGGGAATCTCTCTGACATGGTCCAGATCTTAGGGGGAACTGCAAAAGATCTGCAGTGGTGGCTGACGAACCGCATCAGTGGCAGACCCCTCTCCCTTCCCCAACCAGAGCTGACTGTGGTGACAAATGCATCTTTTCTGGGATGGGGGGCTATTTGGGAGAGGTGGAGATCAGAGGACTCTGGTTACCGGCTGGAGTCCGGGCTCCACATCAACCTCTTGGAGTTTTGGGCGATTTGCTTGGCATTGAAAGCGTTTCTTCCTTCGATGAAGGGAAGGCTGGTACATATGTTCACGGTTAACACCACCACCATGTGGTACTGCAACAAACAGGGCGAGGTGGGGTCGTAGACTTTGTCAAGAGACTCTGTGTCTCTGTACATGGCTGGAACGCCTGGGCATTTTCTTGCTGGTTCAACACCTACCAGGCTCTCTGAATGCCAGGGTACACAGACTCAGCCCAAGATGCCTTGCGGATCACGATTGGCATCTCCACTCAGAGGTAGTGCATGGCCTCTCAGCAGTGGGGAGAGCCTTGGTTAGATCTGTTTGCCGCCACTGAGAACACACAATGTCAGCAGTTGTGTGCGCTGGAGTTTCCAAGGCAACTCGCACTCGGACACACATTAGTCTTGTGTGGTGCTCTGGCCTTCAGTAAATTTTCCGCTGATACCACTCCAGAGTTCTCAAGAAGATCAGGAACAACAGAGCACAAGTTATTCTTGTGGCACTGGATTGGCCATAGAGAGTCTGATATTCCGAGCTGTTGAGCATGACCATTGGTCCCCCGATCAGGCTGCCTCTTCGAGAGGATCTTCTGTTGCAGCATCAGGGGAGGGTTTTGCAGTTGAACCTGCACATCCTTCACCTTCATGGATGGAGATTGAGCAGCAACAGTTGAATGCTTTCGACCTTCCTGCCAAAGGCTGTGAGGTTACTCTGGCAGCCAGGCGTCCCTCCCCCAAGTTAATATATGCCTGTCAGTGGGATACGTTTGTAACATGGTGTGATTCTAATAACATCGACCCTCTTTCTGCACCTTTCTGTAAGGTTCTTCTGTTTGCTCTGTCTTTGCCCCAGCAGGACCCTGCTCTGGGCACAGTTAAAGGTTATCTGTGAGCCATTTCAGCATTTTTGCAGTTGCCGGACCATCCTTCTTTATTCAAGTCACCTGTTGTGGCTAGGTTTCTTTAAGGCTTGCAGCACGTCAGGCCATTCATCATGCCCCAGTGGGATCTAAATGTTGTTCTAACCTTCTTAATGCATGACCCTTTGAGCCTCTGCTCAATTGCCCTCTTCAGCTATTGACCATCAAAACTGCCTTTCTAATGGCCATTACATTGGCCAGGAGGGTCAGCGGATTTCAGGCGCTCATGCATCCTCTCTACACCATCTTCTACCCGATAAGCTAGTCCCTTGGACACGTACCTCCTTCCTTCCGAATGTTGTGACTCCCTTCCATGTAGACCAGAACATCACCCTGCCTACCTTTTTTGCTTTGTTTCACCCCTTCAAAGAGGAGAGACTCCACCGTCTGGCCCCAAACAGAGCACTATTCTACCTTGATCGCACAAGAAAGTTCAGGGGGGAAATCAAATCTTTGTGAGGTCAGTAAGAGCCAAGAAAGGGAAGGCTGTGCAGAAAAGGAGCATCTCAAGATGGATAGTGTGAAAATAGTGGAGCGGTGCACTACCAAAGAGTTTTCTTCAATAAATCCAAATGTTCATTTTGTATAGTGGTTTATCAATCCTTTATTTTCAATTTCAAAATGTGCAAATTCCAGCCAACGCGTTTCGTTCATACATAAAATGAACTTCTTGTTCGGCAGTGCCGACCGGACGATAATAACAGGACTGTGTCCCCAGAGATACAACCATCAGGCACTTATCATGGTAGCCTTTAAAATTTAAATACTTGTGCGTCGACAGCAGGAATTTGAAATATCTCAGATCAAGGGCTCTTCATTGCCTCTGTGTTCCTGCGTCTTCTTCACATCACCATTTGCCCTGAAGAAGTTCATTTTATGTATGAACGAAACGCGTTGGCTGGAATTTGCACATTTTGATATTGAAAATAAAGGATTGATAAACCACTATACAAAATGAACATTTGGATTTATTGAAGAAAACTCTTTGGTAGTGCACCGCTCCACTATTTTCACAGTTTTCTCTCTGCTTGGCAGCTGGCATCCAACAACGGCAGGTGCAGGAGCTGTATGTGCACACCCAATCATACTATCTATTACAATTTCTTAAACAAGAAAAGGAATAAAGCAGGGAGGTGCGGTTACTCAGATCCGCCGTTGCTCATTCATTCTCTATTGTCAAGATGGATAGTGCTTTGCATCAAAATCTGCTATGTATTGGCCAAAAAGCAACCCCCTGAGGTTTTGAGTGCTCATTCCACCAGAGCTAAGGCTACGACCACTGTGCTAGCCTTTGAAGACCCTTTCCTGGACATCTGTCAGGCAGCAACTTGGGCATCTTTGCCCACACTTACCAAACACTACTTTCTGGACAGTCAGGTCCATCACGATGGGCACTTTGCCTGTCCAGTCCTGTAGGACTTTCTGGTCTAAATTGGCTTTGCAGACCCATCTCGCTGGAGGCATTGTACGGTATCTATTCTAAGGTAAGGAATTTGTGGCTGGAAGTCTCTATCAGATGAACAAGTTACATACCTTCAGTAATGCCTTACCTGGTTGCGACTCTGTGTAGCCGTAGATTCCTTACTGGCCCTCCCATGCTCCCTGCTTTGCGAGCCAATTGCAGTGTAAGGGACACCCTTCACAGGGCCTTAGTATTTCACACCAGTGGTCAGTTCTCATAGTGGCTCTGTGCTCCTGGTGTGGAAAGTCGCAAAGTAACTGATTACAGTACGCCTGGGTGGCGCCTATATAGGTACTGCACACATCATGTATGGCACAGACGATGCAGACACAGAGGTGAACTATGCCACCTACTGGCACGCAGGGGTACTACTCAAAAACTTCCAGATCCAGTCTGATGCCTAGGGAATACTCTAAGTAAGGTAAGGAATCTGCGACTATATAGAGTCTCTACCAGATAAGGAGTTACTGAAGGTAAGTAACTTATCTGTGGACTCACCATGATTGAGGCCACACTACACCTATGAAAGAATGTAAATTATGCAAGGCCAGGTATCCTAGGCCTTGTGGCCAGAGCAGAATGTAACAGGTGCAGAGAATTGCAGAGGTGGAGAGTTCCTAAATTCAGAGAGCTCTTCACTAAAGCAGTTATTTTTATTCAAATGTTTTTCCACAAGTGCCATCATGCTATATTTATATTCTTTTTACCTACATGTTGGGCACTGTAAAGATACCTTGTGAGAGGATTTAAAAAAATACTCCAAGAATGCCCAAATTATTATTTTTTTACATGGAAAAACAAGTGGGGAAAGAGCGTGTGTTTTTTAAGGTTATTACAAAGTTTTTGATTAAGAAAAGCTGTTAGGCCACCAACTTTCCCATCCTGGGATTTACCTACTGTGTTGAGTGGGCTACAGGGTGAATCCTTTGAGCCCTTAAAAAGTGCACAAATGGTTTGGTTAGCAGCGAAGACTGCCTTTTTGTTGGCAGTCGCATCTGCAAGGCGGATTGGAGATTTGGGCTCACTAGTGGTTACATATCCCAATCTTAAAATTTTGCCAGACAGTGATCCTGAAACCTAATCCTAACTTCATTCCTAAAGTTAACCCTAAATTTCATCAGCAGTAGGAGATAATACTTCCAGTTCTCCAAGTGAATGAGCAGTAACAAGATCCTTCTTCCCTTGATGTTAGATGGGGCTTCTACTATACTTACAATGTACCAAGGAATTTAGGGTTTCAAAACAAACTGAAAGAAGGTGTCCTCGTCCATTCTGAGCAGGTGGATCCATAAGGCAATTTTCAATTTTACAAGTCAGTAGAAGGGTTCCCTCCATTTCAAATTCAAGGACAGTTTACAAGACCGGTTTCAGCTTCATGGGCAGAGGCTGGAGGACTTTCCATAAGGAAATATGTAGGGCAGCCACGTGGGCATCTCACTATATATTTGTTAAACATTACAGGTTGGATGTGATGAATGAAACATCTGGTAATTTTGGTTTAAGTGTTGTAAAATCCGCAATGAACTAATTGTTGATAATAAATCTGGATAGCATCTAAAGTTGATGCTGAATTTGTCTTATTTGGAGCTTGTTAAATCCTCCTATTGTGAAGGACCCAGATGAGGGGAACCGATGGGGATTAATGAAATCATCACTTATGGTAAACATCATTACCCCAAATCAGGTCCCCCTCGTCAGTCAGAGCCCCTCCTTTCCTTCCCAGTATTTATTTCTGCTCCTCCTTTTGGTCTTCTTGATACTCACAGAACGTGTGGGGGGAGGAGTCTTACGGCCATGGGACACATGGAAAAAGAAGTAGGACTAGCGTGGTACAAGCCTGTCAGAGGGAGGGACAGCCCCATATTGTAAAGTGCTGGGACAAGAGCGACCTGATTCGGGTTAATGAGGTTTACCAGTATGTAATGGGTGCATTGCCTTTCTTTTCCTATTACACGCAAGTATCCCCCTTGGCTATACTATCTAAGATAATGAGAAGTTTGCTGGGAAGTATCCCCGCCTCCTTTGCCATTCTTCCTGTGCCTAGGGCCCAAGCTCTGGAGATTGTTATAGACTCCAGCTACAAATTGCAACATTCCTTTCAGTCGGCTTTTGAACATGGAGGGTCCTCATGGCAGTACTCCCTATCTGAGGCCTAAGGCACTAGCTAGACCATCAGCAGCCAAAGGGGCCTAAGATGGTCACTGGACTGTAACCGTCCAGAAAGTGGCGCGTAAGCACTTGGACCATATACACACAAAGCCTAAGGCTCCCCCTTTGCACTCTGGACCACTTGCTTTTGAGACTCTCTCTTATATAGCCGACAGCCAGTCCTTCATCCATGACAGCCTCAAATTATACCTATGAGGACTTGGATACCTCACCCGAGGTGGCAAGCAAGGAGGGGGAATGCATGTATACCTTTGATGAGGTTCCACCTTCACCAGATGTCGCTTGCCCTTTCGTGCACTATGTATCTGAAAGAGACACGTTAGTGATAGATTCCTTACCTTAGAATATCCCCAGGCGTCAGGCTGGATCCGGAAAGTTTTGCGTAGCAGTACCCTTGCGCGTCGGTAGGCGGCGTCGTGCGGCTCCGCGTCCGTCGTCGGCGTCGTGATCGCCGGGATGACGTCGCGGGCAGTACTTAGACGCCGCCCCTGCGCGCTGACGTCAGTTCTTCTTTTTCCGCGCCAGCAAGCGCAGATCCGGGAAGAGCAGTGCCCTGGTCAATTTTTGACCATACTTTTTGGTGATTTTTTCACTGTTTTTTCCATCTTTAAGGTGTCGTAGGGATGCCCGGCTTCAAGCGATGCGGCGCCTGTGCGCGGATGATGTCCGTCACCGACCCGCATTGGGAGTGTCTCTTCTGCCTCGGCCGAGGCCACGACACCGAGTCTTGTCCCGAATGCCAGGCCCTCAACCCGAAAGCTTTGCGAGAGCGGTCTCGAAAGCTCCTCGAGGCCCGGCATTCGGCTCCACGGAGGCCCCGGTCGCGTGAGAGGTCCAGGGGTCGCTCGCGGAGTGCACACCGGTCGTCGGCGTCGAAGTCTTCTTCGTCCGGTAAGTCTAAGCACAAGAAGTCCAAGAAGCATCGTCGCTCTCGGACTTCGCCTCGCCGGTCTCGCGACTCGGCTGAGGCCCCTCCCGGCACCGTCCCCGCGGCCCCGGACTTGCCTGTGGAGTCGCCCCGTCCTACCCGCCCTTCCCGGGTTCGGGGGCGGATCCGGCCAAGGTACAGGAGTTCCTGTCGGCCATGGCCCGCCTCTTCGGGCCTTCAGGCCCCTCCGGTGCGCCTTCGGGCCCCGCGGGCCCTGATGGGGTTGCTCCGGCGTCGCCGGCGGCTCCGCGTCGCCCGGGACTCCAGCCTCGATCCCGGCTCCGGCCCCGGCCTCGATCCCGGCTCCACAACCCCCATCGACGCCGGTCGACCTCACGACACCTCCGCCGGCGCCGATGTCTCCGGTGCCGTTCTCGACGCCGCCCTGGGCTCCGGGCGGCGTCGTCCCCAGTTCCTTCCGGCTCCGGACATGGACCCGGAGCGACGTCGCTCGACGCCGGCTCCGGCGCCGATGGGCCCTTGGGTCCCAAATGTCCCTCCTCCTCCTTATTTTGAACCAGAGGAGGACCAGGAGGACTGGGAGGGGTCTGATGACCCTCTGACTCGCAACTGTCAGTATGATGAGGACTGGACAGAGAGTCTAGGGAGGCCAGTGGTCTGGATACTTCTCCTGACACTGGCATGCTGTCTCCTCCCGTGGCTACGGAGGAGGGGGCCAACTTTGGTACGGTGTTGCGTAGGGCTGCTGGGGCCTTACGTCTCCAGCTCCCTACTTTGACGGTCAAGCCTAACATCTTGACAGAGGTGCTTCAGCCGGCAGCCTCCTCTGCGGAGACTGTGCTGCCGTTTAACGACGCCCTCACAGACGTTCTTTTGGGCGCCTGGTCCAAGCCCAACACAGGGGCTCCTGTGGATCGGAACGTGTCACGACGCCATCGCCCCGCTCCGGGCGACCCCCTGTTTCTTTCTGTCCACCCCACTCCTGAGAGCTTGGTTGTCCAAGCCTCCGCTTCCCAAACCGCCTTCCCTACCGCTCCTCCGGATAGGGAATCCAAACGCCTGGATCAGTTTGGGAAGAAAGGTTTTTCTTCCTCCAGTGCTGGCTTGCGGTCCGTTAACACCGCTTGTCTTTTGGGCCGCTATACCCACTCTCTGTGGGATTCGGTGGCGGATGTTTTGCCCCAGTGCCCTGAGGAGGTCCAGGCACTGCTTTCCCGCGCCATTGCGGAAGGAAGGGATGCGGCCAAATACACTATCCGTTGTGGCCTTGACACCGCCGACTCGCTGGGCAGGTCGATTGCAACGACGGTGGCGCTCCGCCGCCACGCCTGGCTGAGAACCACTGGTTTTTCAGGGGATGTCCAGAATACTCTCATGGACATGCCCTTTGATGGAGTCGGTCTTTTTGGGTCCAAAGCAGACCATGCGTTGGAGCGCTTTAAGGACTCACGGGCTACTGCCAAGTCCCTGGGCCTTTCTGCTACACGCCCTCCGCTGCCTTCTGCTTTTCGCCCCTATCGTGGCCACGGTAGGGCGCCCCTTCACGTCAGCAGCCCAGCCACCGGCCCGCGCAGCAGGCGTCTTCGCGTGGCCGAGGACGTGGATTCCGCCGTGGCGGATCGGGCAACCAGCGTGCGGGTCAGGCCACCACCTCCAACCCGTCCGCGGCCTCCAAGCCCTCCTAGTCCCTCCTTTCAGGTGCACGGCACGCCAGTAGGGGGCAGGGTCCGCCATCACCTTCCCCACTGGCGCACCATCACCTCGGACAGGTGGGTCTTGGACATTGTCCGAAGGGGCTACTCCCTCCCCTTCGAGACCACCCCCCAGCCATGCCACCTCAACTCCACCGCATGTCAGGGGATCACTTGGTGCTTCTACAGCAGGAAGTCACGGCCCTCTTGACCAAGAGGGCCATCGAGCATGTTCCGACCCCAGAAGTAGGGCGTGGCTGCTACTCCCACTACTTTCTGGTGCCCAAACAGGACAAGGAGGACATGCGTCCTATCTTGGACCTCCGGAACGTCAATCGCTTCCTCCGGAAGGAGAAGTTCAAGATGCTCACCCTAGCTCAGGTCTTGACTGCCCTCGACCCTGGAGACTGGTTGGTAGCGTTGGACTTGCAGGACGCATATTTCCACATCCCCGTCCTGCCGGCCCACCGGCGTTACCTTCGGTTCACGGTAGGCCACGAGCATTTTCAGTTCACCGTGCTCCCCTTTGGCCTTACAAGTGCCCCTCGGGTGTTCACGAAAGTGATGGCGGTGGTCGCGGCTCATCTGCGCCGGGCAGGGGTTTCAGTCTTCCCCTACCTCGACGACTGGCTGCTGAAGGCGGGCTCGTCCCAGGCAGTCGTCTCCCACCTCCAGACTACGGCCGAACTCCTGCACTCGCTGGGGTTCTCCATCAATGTGCCGAAGTCGCATCTCATTCCTTCTCCACAGCTCCTTTTCATCGGAGCAGTTCTGGACACGACGCAGTTTCGGGCCTATCCTCCCGAACGGCGAGTCCGGGATATTCAGGCTATGATTCCGATCTTTCGGCCTTTATCCTGGGTTTCGGTAAGGATGACCCTGAGGCTGCTGGGCCTCATGGCCTCCTGCATCCTGCTGGTCAATCATGCCAGATGGCATATGCGGGCTCTGCAGTGGGACCTGAAGTTCCAGTGGGCGCAGCACCAGGGCAACCTGTCCGATCACGTCCAGATCTCGGAGGGGACTGCAAAACAGTTGCAGTGGTGGCTCTCGAACCGGCAATGGGTCATGGGCAGATCCCTCTCCCTTCCCCAGCCAGAGCATACAGTTGTGACGGACGCGTCCCTTCTGGGATGGGGCGGTCACTTGGGAGAGGCGGAGATCAGAGGCCTCTGGTCTCCGGCGGAGTCCCGGCTCCATATCAAAGTTCTGGAGCTCCGGGCGATCCGGCTTGCACTCAAGGCATTCCTTCCCTCTGTCAAAGGGAAGGTAGTGCAGGTGTTCACAGACAACACCACCGCCATGTGGTACTGCAACAAACAGGGCGGGGTGGGGTCTTGGACCCTTTGTCAGGAGGCTCTGCGCCTCTGGACATGGCTGGAACATCAGGGCATGTTCCTGATGGTTCAACACCTGGCAGGTTCTCTGAACGCCAGGGCGGACGAACTCAGCCGCAGGTGCATGATGGATCACGAATGGCGTCTTCACTGGAAGTGGCGCAAGGACTCTTTCTACAGTGGGGAGAGCCTTGGTTAGATCTATTCGCCACCGAAGAGAACGCGCAATGTCATCAGTTCTGCGCGTTGGAATTTCCAAGGCGGCCCTCGCTCGGCGACGCTTTTCGTCGCGAGTGGAGTTGCGGTCTGTTGTACGCCTTTCCGCCTATACCACTTCTACCCAGAGTGTTGAAGAAGATTCGGCACGACCGGGCCCAAGTCATTCTTGTGGCTCCGGACTGGGCTCGAAGAGTTTGGTATCCCGAGCTACTCAATATGAGCATAGATCCCCCGATCCGTCTGCCTCTTCGGGAGGATCTTCTGTCGCAGCAGCAGGGGACGGTCCTCCACCCGAACCTGTCCAGTCTACACCTGCTTGCGTGGAGATTGAGCGGCGGCAGTTGATTCCTTTCGACTTGCCTCCCGAAGTTTGTGATGTGATTCTGGCAGCCAGGCGTCCCTCCACTAAGGTGGTATACGCCTGCAGGTGGAACAAATTTGTGGCATGGTGCACAGCAAAGGCTGTGGATCCCCTTTCTGCCCCTCTTTCTGAGGTCCTTCTGTTCCTTCTCTCTCTGGCCCAACAGGGTTCTGCCCTGGGTACCATCAAGGGTTATCTTTGTGCTATCTCGGCCTTCCTCAGGCTCCCTGATCAGCCCTCCCTTTTCAAGTCCCCTGTTGTTAACAGGTTCTTAAAAGGCATTACTCACCTCTTCCCTCCTGTTCCGTTTGTAATGCCTCAGTGGGACTTGAACTTGGTTCTTACCTTTTTAATGTGCGCTCCTTTGAGCCTCTGCATAACTGTCCTCTTCGTCTTCTGACTCTAAAGGCAGCCTTTCTGGTGGCCATCACCTCCGCTCGCGGGTGAGTGAGCTCCAGGCTCTTTCTTGCAAACCTCCCTTTCTGTCTGTTCATCCAGACAAGGTTGTTCTTCGGACGCGTCCGTCCTTCTTGCCAAAGGTGGTTACTGCTTTCCACATTGGGCAGACCATCACTTTGCCCACCTTCTTTCCGCCTCCGCATCCTTCCAGAGAGGAAGAGAGGCTCCACCGTCTGGACCCAAAACGTGCGCTCTCCTTCTATATCGACCGCACAAAACACTTCCGGGTGGATGACCAGCTCTTTGTTGGCTACGTGGGCGCCAAAAAGGTCAGGCGGTGCACAAAAGGACCATCTCCCGCTGGGTTACCTTGTGCATCAAGACCTGCTATTCTTTGGCTAAGAAGGAGCCTCCTGTTGGGCTGCGTGCCCATTCCACCAGGGCAACGGCTGCTACCACGGCCTTGGGCCGCGGTGTTCCGCTGCCGGTTATCTGTCAGGCAGCTACGTGGGCCTCGCTGCACACGTTTACTAAGCATTACTGCCTTGACAGTCAGGTCCGGAGGGACGGCTTCTTTGGCCGTTCTGTCCTCCAGGACTTCCTTGTCTGATCTTTGTTCGCAGACCCACCACCGGGGTTGGTATTGCTGGGGTATCTATTCTAAGGTAAGGAATCTATCACTAACGTGTCTCTTTCAGATGCACAAGTTACTAACTTGTGTAACGATATATCTGTAAGAGACAGTAGTTAGTGATAGATTCCTTACCGCCCCACCCATCCTCCCCGTTCTGCGAACTGATTTCTAGGGTTAAGGACATCCCTTTCAGGGCCCTAGTATTTTTCAGACACCTGTGTCAGCTTCTTGCATGGCTCTGCGTTCCTGGCGCGGAAAGTCGTGTACAGAACTGACGTCAGCGCGCAGGGGCGGCGTCTAAGTACTGCCCGCGACGTCATCCCGGCGATCACGACGCCGACGACGGACGCGGAGCCGCACGACGCCGCCTACCGACGCGCAAGGGTACTGCTACGCAAAACTTTCCGGATCCAGCCTGACGCCTTTGGATATTCTAAGGTAAGGAATCTATCACTAACTACTGTCTCTTACAGATATATCGTTACACAAGTTAGTAACTTGTGCTTTTAGGCCTCAACTGTGAACCATCTTTTTCCCAATGAAATTATGGCACTGTAACTTGCGTGAGTGGTCCCCAGAGAAGGGGGCTTAACGATACTCTGAGCCAGTTTCCCAAGACCCACTATCGAAGACAATCCTTGCCTTACCCCGGAAGTTGATTCTGGTCCCTTTATTCAGAGCACTGACCGGGACCAAAGGAAAGGTCTGGACCATGCCATACTATTCTTCCTGGATCCCCTCATACATGTCCTTACCCCTCTTCTAAGACTTCTTGATATGCTGACTCATTGTCAGTGAAATTGCTCTTCCTCCCTCGCAGCTCCACCATCAAGTGTGGCCTTCCCCCGAGCCCCTGCACTCTCGAGTGTTGGTGTTCGAGGCCCTCCTCCACCCGCAAGTTTTACCTGCGCCTCATCCCTGGTGGTCCAGTGGACCTCTGTCTCCTTTCTCTCGCTCCGCTCTTTCTCTCAGTTTTCACTCGTTTTTCACTGATTTCAATCTCCCCCTTTTACTCTCCTTCTGTGTCTTTCCTCCGTTTTCAGTGATTTCAATCTCCCCCTTTCACTCTCCTTCTGTGTCTTTCCTCCACTTTTCTTGCACTTTTCACTGCCTTATTTCCACTCCTTCCTCTCTTTTTGCCTTTTTCTGCCCATTTTTCCCTGCCGCTGCTGCCCCCGCGGCCCCTCCCCCCAGCACGACCGGCCCAATCCAGCTCCCCTCCCCGCCTCTCAGCTGTCCAGCCCTCCCCGACCCCTAATTAATGGCGGCAGCGCCAAAGGCAAGCCCATCCGCGACCAGCGCCAGGAACGCTGGACCTCAGCAACGCCAATGCTACGACCCAGCGGCACTCCACGCTCTCAACCCAGGACGCAACAACAACTGCAAGCTAGCATCACCAGCCGACACCCACGGACCCTTCAGCTGTCACCGCTGCCGGCACACCTGCAGCACTGCCAAGCCCACGGACCCGGCGCAACCCGCCCGCAAGACCACAACCGAACCGAAGACCCTGCAATGCATCCTCCTCAACGTCCGATCCCTCCACAAACACGCCACCGAAATCTGGGACCTCCTCAACAGCACCACCCCGGACATAGCGTTCTTCACCGAAACATGGACCAACACCACCGCGGGACCGGACATCGCCATCGCCATCGACATTCCCCAAGGATACAAGATCTCCAGGAAGGACCGCCCCACCCGCCCGGGAGGAGGAATCGCCATCGTCCACAAATCCACCCTCCGCCTGAGCACACTCCCCGACGAGCCCACAGACCTGATGGAACACCTTCACTTCAAGATACTGGCCAGCCCTACCACAACCCTCCGACGAACCCTCATCTACCGACCCCCTGGACCCTGCGGACTTTTCGCCAACTCCATTACGGACATCATCTCCCCGCATGCAAAACACACAAGATGATGGACGGAATGCTGCACATTGGCAAACATTCACCCCCAGTCACAGATCTGGGTTTAATCCATCGTTATTTTGCTTCACCACGCCACCCCAGTTTAGACATGGCCATATGCAAATCAGTCTTGACCCTGTGCCTCATGGGAACAGTCCAGACCGAACTGCCAAGCCATGTCTTCCCTGGACCGGAATCAAGCATCCTAGGACCGGTTTCAGGCTATCAGCCTTCATCAGCCAGGATAGCTTGACTCCAGTGGCGTAGTGAGCACGGGACCCACGTCTGGGCATACCCTTCCCACTTAGGGCGAAATGCAAAACACACAAGATGATGGACGGAATGCTGCACATTGGCAAACATTCACCCCCAGTCACAGATCTGGGTTTAATCCATCGTTATTTTGCTTCACCACGCCACCCCAGTTCAGACATGGCCATATGCAAATCAGTCTTGACCCTGTGCCTCATGAGAACAGTCCAGACCGAACTGCCAAGCCATGTCTTCCCTGGACCGGAATCAAGCATCCTAGGACCGGTTTCAGGCTATCAGCCTTCATCAGCCAGGATAGCTTGACTCCAGTGGCGTAGTGAGCACGGGACCCACGTCTGGGCATACCCTTCCCACTTAGGGCGAAATGCAAAACACACAAGATGATGGACGGAATGCTGCACATTGGCAAACATTCACCCCCAGTCACAGATCTGGGTTTAATCCATCGTTATTTTGCTTCACCACGCCACCCCAGTTCAGACATGGCCATATGCAAATCAGTCTTGACCCTGTGCCTCATGAGAACAGTCCAGACCGAACTGCCAAGCCATGTCTTCCCTGGACCGGAATCAAGCATCCTAGGACCGGTTTCAGGCTATCAGCCTTCATCAGCCAGGATAGCTTGACTCCAGTGGCGTAGTGAGCACGGGACCCACGTCTGGGCATACCCTTCCCACTTAGGGCGAAATGCAAAACACACAAGATGATGGACGGAATGCTGCACATTGGCAAACATTCACCCCCAGTCACAGATCTGGGTTTAATCCATCGTTATTTTGCTTCACCACGCCACCCCAGTTCAGACATGGCCATATGCAAATCAGTCTTGACCCTGTGCCTCATGGGAACAGTCCAGACCGAACTGCCAAGCCATGTCTTCCCTGGACCGGAATCAAGCATCCTAGGACCGGTTTCAGGCTATCAGCCTTCATCAGCCAGGATAGCTTGACTCCAGTGGCGTAGTGAGCACGGGACCCACGTCTGGGCATACCCTTCCCACTTAGGGCGAAATGCAAAACACACAAGATGATGGACGGAATGCTGCACATTGGCAAACATTCACCCCCAGTCACAGATCTGGGTTTAATCCATCGTTATTTTGCTTCACCACGCCACCCCAGTTCAGACATGGCCATATGCAAATCAGTCTTGACCCTGTGCCTCATGGGAACAGTCCAGACCGAACTGCCAAGCCATGTCTTCCCTGGACCGGAATCAAGCATCCTAGGACCGGTTTCAGGCTATCAGCCTTCATCAGCCAGGATAGCTTGACTCCAGTGGCGTAGTGAGCACGGGACCCACGTCTGGGCATACCCTTCCCACTTAGGGCGAAATGCAAAACACACAAGATGATGGACGGAATGCTGCACATTGGCAAACATTCACCCCCAGTCACAGATCTGGGTTTAATCCATCGTTATTTTGCTTCACCACGCCACCCCAGTTCAGACATGGCCATATGCAAATCAGTCTTGACCCTGTGCCTCATGGGAACAGTCCAGACCGAACTGCCAAGCCATGTCTTCCCTGGACCGGAATCAAGCATCCTAGGACCGGTTTCAGGCTATCAGCCTTCATCAGCCAGGATAGCTTGACTCCAGTGGCGTAGTGAGCACGGGACCCACGTCTGGGCATACCCTTCCCACTTAGGGCGAAATGCAAAACACACAAGATGATGGACGGAATGCTGCACATTGGCAAACATTCACCCCCAGTCACAGATCTGGGTTTAATCCATCGTTATTTTGCTTCACCACGCCACCCCAGTTCAGACATGGCCATATGCAAATCAGTCTTGACCATGTGCCTCATGGGAACAGTCCAGACCGAACTGCCAAGCCATGTCTTCCCTGGACCGGAATCAAGCATCCTAGGACCGGTTTCAGGCTATCAGCCTTCATCAGCCAGGATTGCTTGACTCCAGTGGCGTAGTGAGCACGGGACCCACGTCTGGGCATACCCTTCCCACTTAGGGCGAAATGCAAAACACACAAGATGATGGACGGAATGCTGCACATTGGCAAACATTCACCCCCAGTCACAGATCTGGGTTTAATCCATCGTTATTTTGCTTCACCACGCCACCCCAGTTCAGACATGGCCATATGCAAATCAGTCTTGACCCTGTGCCTCATGGGAACAGTCCAGACCGAACTGCCAAGCCATGTCTTCCCTGGACCGGAATCAAGCATCCTAGGACCGGTTTCAGGCTATCAGCCTTCATCAGCCAGGATAGCTTGACTCCAGTGGCGTAGTGAGCACGGGACCCACGTCTGGGCATACCCTTCCCACTTAGGGCGAAATGCAAAACACACAAGATGATGGACGGAATGCTGCACATTGGCAAACATTCACCCCCAGTCACAGATCTGGGTTTAATCCATCGTTATTTTGCTTCACCACGCCACCCCAGTTCAGACATGGCCATATGCAAATCAGTCTTGACCCTGTGCCTCATGGGAACAGTCCAGACCGAACTGCCAAGCCATGTCTTCCCTGGACCGGAATCAAGCATCCTAGGACCGGTTTCAGGCTATCAGCCTTCATCAGCCAGGATAGCTTGACTCCAGTGGCGTAGTGAGCACGGGACCCACGTCTGGGCATACCCTTCCCACTTAGGGCGAAATGCAAAACACACAAGATGATGGACGGAATGCTGCACATTGGCAAACATTCACCCCCAGTCACAGATCTGGGTTTAATCCATCGTTATTTTGCTTCACCACGCCACCCCAGTTCAGACATGGCCATATGCAAATCAGTCTTGACCCTGTGCCTCATGGGAACAGTCCAGACCGAACTGCCAAGCCATGTCTTCCCTGGACCGGAATCAAGCATCCTAGGACCGGTTTCAGGCTATCAGCCTTCATCAGCCAGGATAGCTTGACTCCAGTGGCGTAGTGAGCACGGGACCCACGTCTGGGCATACCCTTCCCACTTAGGGCGAAATGCAAAACACACAAGATGATGGACGGAATGCTGCACATTGGCAAACATTCACCCCCAGTCACAGATCTGGGTTTAATCCATCGTTATTTTGCTTCACCACGCCACCCCAGTTCAGACATGGCCATATGCAAATCAGTCTTGACCCTGTGCCTCATGGGAACAGTCCAGACCGAACTGCCAAGCCATGTCTTCCCTGGACCGGAATCAAGCATCCTAGGACCGGTTTCAGGCTATCAGCCTTCATCAGCCAGGATAGCTTGACTCCAGTGGCGTAGTGAGCACGGGACCACGTCTGGGCATACCCTTCCCACTTAGGGCGAAATGCAAAACACACAAGATGATGGACGGAATGCTGCACATTGGCAAACATTCACCCCCAGTCACAGATCTGTGTGTTTTGCATTTCGCCCTAAGTGGGAAGGGTATGCCCAGACGTGGGTCCCGTGCTCACTACGCCACTGGAGTCAAGCTATCCTGGCTGATGAAGGCTGATAGCCTGAATCCGGTCCTAGGATGCTTGATTCCGGTCCAGGGAAGACATGGCTTGGCAGTTCGGTCTGGACTGTTCCCATGAGGCACAGGGTCAAGACTGATTTGCATATGGCTATGTCTGAACTGGGGTGGCGTGGTGAAGCAAAATAACGATGGATTAAACCCAGATCTGTGACTGGGGGTGAATGTTTGCCAATGTGCAGCATTCCGTCCATCGTCTTGTGTGTTTTGCATCATCTCCCCGCATGCCATCGCGTCCACCAACTACACCCTACTGGGAGACCTCAACTTCCACCTCGACAACCAACTGGACCCCAGCACCACATCCCTCCTGGACAACCTCCACAACATTGGACTCCGCCAGATCGTGACCGAACCCAAGCACTCAGCAGGACACACCCTCGACCCCCTCTTCACAACAGGAAACTCCATCACCTTCAGCCACACCACCGAACTCCCATGGACTGACCATCGATGCGTCCACTTCACCTTCAGAACACCCACCATCCACTGACACCAGCACCTGCTCCCACGAAGAAACTGGACCAGAATCACCGACGACCAGCTAACCTCATCACTCAGCAACTCCACCCCAACCATCGCGGAAAAAGACGACCCCAACACCGCAGCCCGAACCCTGCACAGATGGATCTCCGACAGCACCAACACCATAGCCCTCCTCAAGAGAAACAACAACACCCACGCCAAGAAAGCCAGATGGTTTCCCACCGAACTTCGAGAGTCCAGACGCACTTGCCGCTGCCTCGAAAAGGCCTTGAGGAACACCAAATCCACAGAAGCCCACAACAACTTCAGAGCCGCCACCAACGCCCACCACCAACTCATCAGAAAAATGAGGAAAAAAGCGATTGAAGACACAATCTCCACTCACGCACACAACAGCAAAGAACTCTTCAACATCATCAAGGAGTTAGCCCAACCCCTCCAGCGAGTCCACCGACATCCCTCCCTCACAAGACCTCTGCGACAAACTCAGCACCTTTTTCCACCACAAAATCAAGAGCATCTACGACCACTTCGACGAAGACAACCAACACACTGAACCCTCACCAACCACCCCCGACACCCTGAAGCCAGCGATCGACAACTAGACAGCCCTCACCACCAAAGACACACTGAAGACGATGAAGTCAATCCACTCCAGGGCCCCCACGGACCCCTGCCCCCACCACATTTTCAACAGAGCCGTCGACACCATCGCACCCATGCTCTGCCACACCATCAACCGCTCCCTGGCAACCGCCTCGTTCCCCGACGACTGGAAACACGCCGAGGTCAACCCCCTCCTGAAGAAACCCTCGGCGGACCCCACTGACCTCAAAAACTACAGACCCATCTCCCTGCTCCCGTTCCCAGCGAAAGTCATCGAGAAAGCCATCAACAGCCAACTCGCCACATTCATCGAAGAGCAAAACCTCCTCGACTCCTCCCAATCCGGCTTCAGAAAAAAACACAATACGGAAACCGCCCTCCTCGCCGCAACAGACGACATCCGCACCCTACTGGACACAGGAGAAACAGCAGCCCTCATCCTCCTTGACCTCTCAGCGGTGTTCGACACAGTCTCTCACTGCACCCTAATATGCAGACTCCACGACGCAGGGATCCAAGACAAGGCCCTCGACTGGATCTGCTCCTCCCTCTCTGGCAGAACGCAGCGGGTCAGACTCCGCCCCCCCTTTCCTCTCGGACCCTACACAACCACCTGCGGAGTACCCCAGGGGTCCTCCCTCAGCCCTACGCTCTTCAACGTCTACATGGTTCCGCTCGCCCCCATCGTCAGAACCTACGGACTCAACATTGTGTCATATGCAGACGACACCCAACTCATCCTCTCCCTATCCAACAAACCCAATACCGCCAGACACAACTTTCGAGAAGGCATGGAAGCCGTCGCCAAATAGATGAAAAACAGCTGCCTACAACTAAACACCAACAAAACAGAAGTACTCATCATGGGCCCAAACCCCGACGCCTGGAACGACACCTGGTGGCCCCCCGCCCTCGGAAGCCCGCCCACCCCCACGGACCACGTACGCAACCTGGGAATCATCCTGGACTCCGAGCTCAAAATGGACCGCCAGATCAACTCCGTCTCATCCTCCTGCTTCCACACCCTCCGCCTCCTATGTAAGACCTTCAAATGGATCCCCCTCGAACACAGAAAGACCGTCACTCACGCCCTGGTCACCAGCAGACTCGACTATGGCAATGCACTCTATGCCGGAATAAACAAAAACCTCACCCACAAGCTACAGAACATCCAGAATACCGCTGCAAGACTGGTCCTCGACCTGCCAAGACACTGCCACATCTCCCAGCACCTGTGCACACTCCACTGGCTCCCCATCAAAGCTAGATTCACCTTCAAGATGCTCACCCACGCCCACAAGGCCCTCCACAACACCGGACCAGCATACCTGTACAGCTGACCCTACGATCAGCCCGCTCTCCTACGCCGTGGTCCACCGAACCAGAAAGACCAGATCGGGAGGCCGCTCCTTCTCCTTCCTCGCGACCAGAGCCTGGAACACCCTTTCGCTCTACCTCAGTCAGACATCGCTCCCCATCTTCGCAAGAAACCTCAAAACCTGGCTCTTCGACAGGCCCCCCCCCCCTTGATGGACTGGAACCGGCTAACCCTCCTCCCCCCAGCGCCTTGAGACCCTTACGGGTGAGTAGTCGCGCTTAACAAACGCCTGATTGATTGATTGAACTGCATCCATTGTGGAAACTGGCTGGCCTCAGAGGGCTAGCTGTTTATTGTGTGGTGTTACCAAGGTCACCACAATTCTTTCTAAATGCATATGGACAATAATATTGTCGGAATATCCTGGTCTTCTCATCTTGATTCCTATAGGGGGCGACACGTTTTGAGGATCAGCTCCTCAGATTTCCAACTAGGTCTTAACAGAGCCCAGGCTCCCATATGCCACATCTTCTACAATACATGTTTTTTCAGATGAGCCAGCAATAGTTGAGAAGAAGTCTGTCAAGAGGTGTGCCCAACCAAGCAGTAGAAGTCAACGCAACAGCAGTCCTATTCCAGTCACTTCATCTCCCTAGCAGCCATAGTCACTCCATCTTCCTGGCAGCCACAAGTGCCATGTCATTGTCTGGTTCCTGAATCTCCTGCGAATCAGCAGTCCCTTGTGACCTGCTCTCAAGTCCTTACATCCAGCTACAAGACCCTTCTTGCAGATACTCTTGTAATTGTGCTATCAAGAGTACCACACCTCCCATAAAATTCTAGATATACTGCCAAGGTAGACCTGATTGTACTGGGAAGCCTTGCACTTTTTATGATTGCTTGAGTTACCTTGGAGTAGAACATCTACAATATGTCTTGATTGGGTTATCTCTTTTGATGCCCAATCAAGGGAAGCGTCTTCATGATTTTTCTGTGGGTAGAGGGAGTTATATTTTGGTATGGACACCATAATCCATTTTCTCAAGCCCATATAGATGGATGCCCGCTGCCAATTTTACAGGTTTATTGGACCATCATTTTTCTAGACTTGATCCATCAATGAGCCTGCGTCTCTGGTCTGCTCTGAATTTCACCCCCTTTCCTCTTCCCACTATTCCAGAAAAGAGATGGACTGGCCAGTAGTTAGTTGAACATCTTGCCCAACCACCCCTTGACCCCCCCACATATTCATACATGGCTTTCGATTAGAACAGTCATATTTGCATCAAGACTTACGTTGAAACTATGTATCAGGGACTGGAGTCGAACAGCTTTTTTTGTTACAATCAGTATCTTGATAAAAATACATTATTTGAAGATTAATCAACAGCTTTGCAGAGGCTCTTGCATTTCACAGTGTTACATTCATTGTCTATATTTTTCCCACTGTTCATAGACACAGAAGTGAGCTTTCCATCCAGAATTATGTTTAAAAAAAAGTGCTATTGTCGTAGGTTACATAGGCCCTGGGCACAAGCACCTCCATTTTACATGTTCACATTAAAAGTTGACATCTTTTTAAACAATGACTTTTAACACACATTTGCATGGGCGCCGTATGGGATAATATTCTTTGAAAATGGTTTGCTTACATTTACACTTCTTTGTAGGCACATTAATAGGCATTGGAACATTTGTACAAGGACGAAGTTCACTGCGCAAAATGTTGTTGTTTGTTGTCTGTTCGTCAATAGCTCTGGGTGGGTAGAATTAACAATGACAGCTAGACTAGAACTCCGGCATAGAGAGAATGGATGAAGTTTATTATATAAACTGCACCAAGTCCTTAGTGAGACAGAGGAGCATTTTGATGGGATTGTTGAGGTTGCCCCATGTCGGAATTCTAGTCCAGCTGAAACCTGTTACCAACCTGAGAGGCATAGCGGCCTGTTCTCCACCAAGACGGGCTCTCAGATGACACATATCTACAGGTAAATGGGGACTTAGATCACTCTTAGGTATTCTGGCAGACTCGCACACCCTATGCTCAATAGGATAGGCAGAGCTAGGTAGGAGCACAATTATCTGTATTCATATAATCAATGCAATTGCACAATGTTTGAACTGTTTATTCTTTTCATCATTCTTGTAATGCTGGTAACCTTGCTTTGCTCCATTCTATTAATCATTGCAGCGCACGTATTTTACGTAAGAATCCAATTGCTTCAATAAATGTTTGAAATGCCAATTCATGTACTTCTTGTGCCTCTCTTTGGGCATTCCTGAGTTAACAACAAAAGGGTAGATCTGTTCCCAAGATTTCCTTGGGTAATCGGGGTTGTCATGTTCTGAGGTTGCATATACCGTCCAGTACCTTGTAGGGTTTCGAGGTCCAGATATCCCACTGTCAGCTGGCAGGAATTAGGTCAACATATTCTGATGGTGTGCATGGACTCAAGTCCCTCATAGTTTTGACGTCTATGTTGCCCAAACATACAGGCTAACTGAAATAGTAGGAACTATCACGTAAATAATTCTCAAAACTCTGTACAGTGTTTACATTGATGGTATGAGCATATTTGTTATGCTGTTTCCTCATTATTAATCATTCATCTAGCTAATGCATTCCAACTTTACCTACAGCCTAGTTTATGTACATTGCTGGGAGCTCCACATTTCCTGTATCATGTGTTTATCATTTAATTTCATCTAAACACAGGATCACCAGAAGGAAGTAGACACAAGCACATAAAAAGAAAAGTGTGGCAAGCATTGAGAAAGCTTACTTGGGAACTCATCAACAGTTCCAAATGGCGGCCCAGGAACTCTGCTGGGGAGCCTGCCGAGACCAGCATCCCACATTTTGAATGTAATGATGGAAGCTGTTAGGCTGCCTGCCTAGCCTTGAATGATGATGCACAGTCTAGTCCAAGGTGCCAGTGTGCAGTTTCACCATACTGCTCTGTGGTGGCCCTCCTGTGGTTCAAGACTATTCAGGACTCCTGCTGGTTTTTGTTCTGAGGCCAGTATAACATGTGAGTCTTTCCATCCTACAGACCTATGACAATACTCCACCTTCCGGACCATAAACTGACCCTACCAAGGTCAACTGATCCCTTGCATATAATTCTATGGAAGCCCCATAGGGATCGGAGTTGGGGTGAGGGTCTGGAGTTGGGCTCTCTTGCCTCTTGAAAAGGGCGCTTTTGTGACAATATATGTTATCAGTTTCATCCCTGCATCTCACAATAGGCAGGGAGGGGGGATTATACTCAAGTCTTTTACTTCTTCTATACTTCCATTCATGCCAGGTGAAATGTCCCAACAACCCACATGATGTATACGGAGGCTTACATACCCAAGTTGGGGTATTCTCTTGCACTCCCCACCACTGCTGTGGACCCCTTACTCTTGTCCGAGAGAACTTCTGGCCTGCGTTGATGTTCCCCGCTAGGTGGACAGAATGTTCACCACCAGCCCCATTCAAGTGAGTCAGCAACCCTTTATGGCCTCCCAGACACAGAAACATAGGGGCTTATTTACAAGCACCTTGCACCACCGGTGCACAAGGGGCTTGTAAATGACCCCCATAGTGTGTGCGAATGAGGGACAGAGGCAGAACCAAGACAAGCTGGAGAAGCTTGCTTTAGTTGCCCAGTCAGCTGTGAAAATACCTCAAATTCAACAAGTTCATTACACTAGGGACCCTGAGGCAGCAACTAGCTCCACAGAAGTTATTTTAAAGACAGCCACTGACATCGAAACAGCTTTGGGTGGTTGGATTAGCAAAGATTGCGTTGTTGTAGCACTGCTCCAGTGAAATTTCCACAGTGTGGTGGACAGACATTGAGGCAGAAGGCATGATCTCTGAATTAGAGGATGCTGTCAGAGAAATTAAGACAAACCCTAGCCCACTGGTGGGCTCATCGGATGACAGAGTCAACAATGCAGTGGGATGGGCTCAGGTCCATATGGCGGCTTTTTCAGAGTGGCGGGTCCTGACCCCAAAATGTTTATAGAGGACTGGATTTAAACGTTTCTCCCTCTAGACAAACTGTTGACCGTGACCACCAGCCTCTGGTGCTGAAACTTCCTCCTGGTCAATGCTGTGCCCATTCATCAACATGCTCCTCAACTATAGAGATAGTAACTGTAAAAAATTGGGTTATTGGTGGAGGGGGCTCAAAACCCTACTCAAACAAAACCACAATCCTTCTCAGAATAAGGCTCGGGGTTTTATTTATGCAATGCTCTCTAACAGAAAGGCTTTCCCAGATGTCAAGTGAACAACATTCAAATGTATATAGATATATATATGCAAGTAATAATAATACACTTGGCAAATGCAACTGTTAAATGCATGGATAATAATATGAAATAAAACACAAGAATACAAGCAAACTATACTGGATGTCCTGCAAGAAATCAGAAAGACATATACACTAAATACATCAGATGATTACTTTGGATGTGCACTCTGACTCACTCACACATCACAAAGTCAATACTCAAAAATAAATCACCTCACCGGTTGCAAACACTGCATCTTAGCCCACTCCAGACTGGGGGATTCACAGCCAGGGTTAAGAGCCTCAGCAAACCGGGTCCTGCTGTACCAAAGTAGACGCGTCCATCCCCATTCGGATTCCAAAATCCAGGTCTCAAAGTCAACAAACCTCAGCTTTATAGTCTCAAAACACACTAGAAGGTTCCAAGAGGCCTTTCCTTTGTGCCAAGGAAACTTGCTGGAATTGGCCACTTTCCATGCAAGCATTCCGAAGGCAAAAGGAGTTCCCACGTTCCTTCTGCATTCTCACATGTTCCAGCATTTATCTTAACAAAGTTTACGAAAGCCTCTGGCGGTACATTCAACAATCTCCTCTCCAAAAACAAAGCAACCTTGAATGTGAATAACCCAAACAACTTGAGCACTCTGGGGGCCTGCCTGTGTGCGCAAAAAGCTCAAACAAGACAGAGTCCGAAATCAAGATGACATGAGGGCGTGTCAAAGCAGATAGTAAGAACTTCATAATACTTCCTAATGTACAGCACATTGCACATTTTTGCACCACTACCTATAGCATCACATACTTTGTCTCTCAATGTACAACACATCACACATTTGTGCACCACTGCTCATAACACTGCACTTTGGGACCAAAAAGTATATTCCACACCTCTCGCTCTCTCTCATGCTTTCAAATGCACATCCCACACGCTCTGTTCTTGGCAAGCTGTTCTCCTCTGTGACAGCTCCCACTTTAAAACTGCAAGATTACACGGAAGAAATCTTCAAGGGAAAAAGGCATATGCAGGATGTACATTCAGGATAGGGTAAAAGTAAAACACCGAAAGTCAATTAAAATGATGGTAGTCAAAGGTCATCACATGGTTTCAAACCATAGGAGTGACTCTAGCACTACAGGGTGAACTACAAATGTCACTGAATTAACCTGTGCTTAACCCTCTGGTAGCCTGGCACAAAAGCAGCCAGGCTGAAATTAGAGGCAATGTGTAAAGTATTTTTGTAGCACACAAACAGTAATAAAGTGAAAACACAACACTAGGAAAATCCCAAACCAATTTAGAAGAGTAGAGTAAATGTAAATGAATAAAATGGCCCAAAACCAAATTAAATCCAATCAGTAGAATCAGAGTTATGAATTTTTAAAGTATTTCATGAAATCTAGAGCCTAAAAGATCAAAGAGCCAACTGCGGGTATCTGGTCGCGTGAGACCTGGGCAAAGTAAAACATTAAGGCGGGTCTGATACAAGGGGTGGATATGGCCCGGTCTCTCCTTACCTTCGGACTTAGAAAATTTCTTGAAGAAAAGTCCAGGAGAAGGCAGAGTTCAGCAGGGCAAGCAGCAGACTATGTCCGAGTACAAGTCATCGTCGCCGCAGGGGAGCTGCAGGACGAAATATCAAAGTTGTTCTGAGCAGGAAAAGCTGGATTTCCAGACTGAGGAGGTCGTCAATGGGAAGCCAGTCGCTGTTGAGCCCGGTGAAGATTTTTCCTGCAGACTTAGACAACTTTTTGGAAGTTGAACACCTCCAGTGGGATGAAGCTGTAGGCTGTAGCCGAAGAGGGCTCCACAAGGCCACATACCCCTGCAGAGAGTTCCCACTGAGCAGGATATGCTGCTGTAGAGAAGAACGAACATAGCAGGAGTCAGGCCGACCAGCGGTGCACCGTGGGCGGATCGGCTGGCAGGTGGGTCCCAGTCTTCTGTCGGTTCTCGAAGAAGGTCTTGGTGAAAAAGTTTCTAAGTCCCAGGTTTTAGGGTTAGGCAGGAGCAGCACCTCTAACACCACTTCCAGTGGTCCAGGACCTGGAAGGCACCACTTAGAGGGTTAGGAATCACTATCAGAGGCCGGATGCATGGTTTAAGGTCACTTGAGGTTATGTCCCTGTAGCTCACACAGGAATACTAGCCAACTAGCCCTTGGAGTCACTTCTGGTGGTCCTGGGTTCAAGGAGAGTCCAGTTCTCCTTCAAGCAGCAGGGCAGTCCTCTGGGGGTCCAGGCTGTCCTTCTGAAGGCTTTCACAAGTTTGGGAGTGTTCTGAAGAGTGGCTTTAAAGGTCCAATATTGATACCAGGTGCCAGCCTTTGAAGTGAGGGGCTTCCCTTTACTACCCCCCCCCCTCTCCCCAATCTGGTTCTGGAAAGTTTTTCCCTTTCCTTGTCAAGGCGCCAAGAATTCTGGGCTGACAAAATACTAGTGTCAGGTTCCTTTGTGTGTGTTTGAGGCTAGCATTTTGAAGTGTAAGTGGGGCAGGGAACAGCTTCGCCCCAGCCATTCTGCCACACTTAGTCCTCTTTTGTCTACCTATCTGGGAAGAACACACAAAGCACAACAGCAGAACCCTTCACAGTCATGTGACCCAGGACACTGGTAGAAGGCACAAATGGTTTGGACAAGAAAATGCCAACTTCCTAAAATGGCATTTTCAGATTTAAGACTTAAAATCTTTCTTTACCATTAAATGGGATTTTAAATTACAAGACATTGGAGTCTACACATGACATTTCTATTTGCTCCCAATCAAACTTAGCACTTAATAAATGTCCCGAGCTTTAGGGTTAGGCAGGAGCAGCACCTCTAACACCACTTCCAGTGGTTCAGGACTTGGAGGGCACCACTTAGGGGGTTAGTACTCACTCCAGCAGAGGCCAGATGCAGAGTTTAAGGTGTCTGGAGCATGTTATGTCCCTGTAGTTCACACAGGAATACTAGCCAACTAGCCCTTGAAGTCACTTCTGGTGATCCTGGGTTCAAGGAGAGTCCAGGTCTCCTTCAAGCAGCAGTCCAGTCTTCTGGGAGTCCAGGCAGTCCTACGTGTATTCTTTGGATAACCACTAAACAGATGATTGTTATCACAAAGTTAGAGTCCTGAAGAAGGTGGTTTTTATCGAGTACCATCCACCGAAACGCTGCGTCGACAACTACATGTTTTTTTGTATTACCTGTGAATTTGGGTGGTCATATGCCAGATTTGAATATGTATATTTTTATGTGATCTTTATGATTTATTGTGTTTTTAATCTATATATATATTGATGTATGAACTGCATGTACACAGATATTAGAATTCGGTGGCTTATACTAGAAAAGACAAGGCCCTGTTTTCAATTGTAATAACATTGTTTTTAATATTTCCTTTTGTTTTAATAGTATTTTTATATCATTGCTATAGTAATAAAATGAAACATTGTCAAATATAATTGGGTTCAGTATTTTAGTTTATGCATGGTTGAGGTGTGAATAGGAGAGTGTCTAGTGCGTAAGGGAATTTAAGTGTCACGTGGGGGACACCCCTCTGACTTTTTGTAATTGACCCTGTCCCCTACGTTTGTAAGGGTACCTCTCACATTTTGTGAATATGTTTTAAAGTGCTACTTTAGTGGCAGGCACAATGAGTGCTGCAGGCCCACTAATGGCATTTAATTTACAGGCCCTGGGTACATGTAGTACCATATACAAGGGATATATAAGTAAAGTAAAGGTGCTGATCAGGTGTAGGCCAATTCTACCATGTTGTGGGGGAGAGCACAAGCACTTTAGCACTGATCGGCAGTGGTAAAGTGCAGAAGGTCCTAATACCAACAAAAACAAATTGAGAAAACATGAGGTGAAGGCAAAGGCATTGGGGGTGACCCTGCAGAGAGGGCCAAGTCCAACATCAACAATGTGCTGAAGGCAGGGTGCTGCCTGGGCAGTCAATTTATGAATCAGTACCGATCATGATATTCCCTCACTAAAACTGGCTGGTCCAAAGATAACCAAAATGTTTTGAATCGGTCAAGAGAAAACTATATGTTAAATGCTCCTATACGTGAGCAAGTTCTAGATTATCTTCAGTTCCAAAGCCTAGTTCCTTGACACTAGGACTGAACAGCTGAAAGAAAGGATTTTACATCACCACCACAGCTGCCTACGCTGTCTCAAAGCAAAGGCATGGATACCGAAGCACAGACAAGGGAGGAGAGATGTAGGCCTGACCTTTGCTCCAGGGGCAGGGCTAGCGGCCCAGTGTAGGAGTCATCTACGCCTGTATAGATGGAGCTCGGCACCGGACACTGTGGCGGTCAATCGCCTAAGGGAGGTATCTTTATTTGAAATTGGCTCATGTAGAGACAGGTCTTGGGTCCTTTTCTCAGCCTGCTTTCACAGACTGTCTCTGATGACTGCTGGGTTACTCTTGCCAGGCACACAGGTTACTGCCTGCTCGATGGGCTCATTATTTAATTTCCACATTGAGGATCACACCGCTGCTACAGCTGTTACTAATGGCTGGGGGGGTCGTACTTCTTGATTCTTCTAGGTTACTGCCTTCTGCCCCCAATTGTTTTGGGTGGGGAGGCTTACTAATTGAACATTTTAACCCATGCATCTTATTCGAGTTTGCAGGAGATGCTCAAGGTGGAGCAAGGGTTGCTGCCTAGATGTAACTGTGGGTCTGAGGGGCAGTATGTCTCTTTAGTCTTGGGTGTGGTTGCATATGTAGGCATGCACTATGGTTGTCCAATTTCCTTCTGAGTCTTTACTTGCAGTGACTGTAGTTATAGCTTAAGATTTCCACCATTTTCACTTTCTCACTTGGAACATGTATGGCTTGATCGAAAAGATAAAATGTAGCACAGTATTTAAATGTACCAAAATATACCTCAAACGCCTTGATGCTCCAAGAGATATATTTGCTAGGTACGAATTGGAGGTTCCTGGGTAGATAAGGCTTTTTCACAGTTTTGCAGGCACAGTTTCTGACACCCTGTCAGTGGGTAGCCAAGAACTTTTCCTCGTACAGTGTACACAGCGTAGTTATGTGATTGTGGCAGAAATGTCAAAGTTTGCCCCCTCTGGGTGCCTGAGTGCACTGTTAATCCTTTGGTACCTGTGCAAAGCTTGACGAACTTCTCTCACTGTTGGATGCGGGCCCTGGAGGATTGACAGCGGGTAGGGGGCGACTATAACAGAGTCCTGTGCACCACCATCAATGGGCACACCGCAGGCCAATCACTGACCACTTAATACACCCCTCGCCAAATTTTACATCCTCATTAGATTTAGTCGACGCATGGGAATGTAGTATGCCACAGCTTCCTTTCAGTGACAAACACCTATAGGGACTTTCAGCTGCACAGCAGTCAATTTTACGAATAGCTTCAACTGTGCCATGCTTTTACCTCTTATATCATTGATATAGACGCACTCAGGTAAGTCAACACCCTTGAAGTAAACTATTGTCACAATGGCTTGGGGCCAGGGTGCACGTCGGGCATCGGGATGCTGCCCCATCCGATTCTAAATTCACAAGATGCATCTTTGCACCCGGTGTCTCCCTGTGTGATTCTGCCAGGCGCGCAACGCCCATAGGGCTAAAAGGGCCTCAGCCCCCACCCCCGTGTGTCTCAGTCCGGGCTGCAGCTCACGCTGCTGTGGGCTCGGCTGAAGTCTTATCTCCGGCACGCCCGAGTTTTTCCACAGGTCTTTGAAAGACTATTTGCATATTTACATACCTTTGTAAACTGTTTAACAAGGCTTAGTTTTTTTCTGGTTCCAGTACCCCCTGGGCCCCCACTCTGCATATTCCTTACATTAGATTTTACTTTTCCTGCCATGGTGTGAAGATGCATTTCATGAAAAGAAATATAAAGTAGTGTTGCCAAAAGAAAAATACCAGTCATTTGTTGTTTAAAGAGCCTGCAAAGGCCTCGTCTTGACACTAAATAGGATTATAAATAAAATCATATGTATTCATTTGTAATGTGACTTTTCTGTCTTTGTTCCCTTTAATTATCAGTCATGGATCATTCAGGCAGCTGTAGAACACAATTAAAAATGCTTTCTGTTTATATTTGCTGTTTCAAGTATGCACAAATAAGTACTGAAAATAGGCTTTAGGTGACTGCTTATTTTTGTAATGTCTGGGACATCAATATAATGAACTGGAAACCCCAATCACAAGACTGGAAGTTTGTTGCAGGATGAGCACAATATTTATTTCCTCCACCCTCGATCCCTGAACAGGGCTGAACTGGGAACGCAAACCGGCCTTGGCAATTGAGTCGTACCTGCCGCAGAGGGGGGGGGAGGGGGGGAGGGAAACACTGCAGCTGCTTTTGGTACAGCACTGCTGCAAAACCGGCCCCCTGTACCAAAAACGGCACCCACCGGTCCAAAACCACCCTTCTGGCCCACAGAGAAAACGCTTGGTGCCCGCTACAGCCAGTCCAGCCCTGTCCCTGAATAATGCCACAATAGCAATAGTTTAACTGATATCTGAAACCCTATGCCAGCCCTCAATAACATGCTGACTTGCTTCAAGTGTCTGGGAATGCACCCTGCATTCAGACAACTCACTCCTCATTCTCGCCCTTCACTTTCAAACTCACAGCGATCACAATACACTCACATTGATCACCATGCACTCACGCCATTCACCCTGTACTCACAATGACCACACAGCACTTATGCCACTCGCTGTTCACTCACACCGTTCCACCCTCCACTTACCCTGCAGTCACATAAGCACAATGCTCACTCTGCACTCACAGTGATCACTCTGCACTCACAATGCACTTGGGCTGTTCACCCTGTACCTCACCCTGCAGTCACACGAGCACACTACTCGCCCTGCACTCATGGGACACTTCACTCACCTGTCCCCCTCACTGCTCACTCTGCAATCTCACTCAAACAAGCCCATCACTAACCATACATTCATTTGTCCCACTCTGCACTTATATCCGCACCCAAATTCATATGATCACCTCACTCACCCTGCAGTCACTCCTCTCACCCTGTCGCATCGCTCACTGTGCACTCACATGGGCACTCCTGTCAACCACACAGCGCAGAGGGTTAATGTGCCTGCTACAAAGAACGTGTACCATGCAGATCACAGAACTGTGTGAGTAAACTACGAGTAGCCCTATAAAAATAATTAAATGTTTTTCATAAAGGGGCTACGGAGAGATGAGGTGCATTGTTGGCGAGTGGTAGTGAGGGAATTCATTGAGAAGGAGGAAATGGGGGAGGGGCGCCAAAAAAAACTGCTGCACCGTGCACGACCAGTGCTAGGGCCAGCCCTTGCTGGGAGTCTTAGCGCGCCTCCCCCCCTCCTCCCCGAAGTTCGGGTCTAGTTGCGGCCCTGGATTCTGCAGAGACACTCCACCAGCTGCAAGCAGACTGAATCGTTGTGTGGAAATGGGCCCACGGGAAATGTGATAACTCCTGGAACTACGTGTTTGTTCAAGGTTCCGCCAGGAACGTGTCATTTTACAATGTGTGGTTGAAATACTTGCCACACATGGTAATTCCAGCCCAAGTTTTCCCATGCCTCCTGCATCATGTAACATGTAATCTGGCTTGTGGCAGTAAAATGATCTCCCAGATTTACGGAACGCTGGTGACCAACTCTCTGGATGCTTTTGGATGGCCCCAGGCAACACACGTGGGAGCACCGTCAGACGAGAACTGGGAAGAGCCTCAATTGATGCAAGCAGAAGTAGCCGATTCAGTCTGCCACCGACTGGCCTATTATAATTAACTGCATAGTTTGACGTGCACGAGGGTGAGGTTGAAGATGACGAAGCAGGATGGCTCACCCATCTTCCTACGCTCTCTGACTGACAACGGGGGATTTTTTCAGATCCATTTAGAGATGTACTGTGCTTCCTTGCTTCTGGGGTGTGGTGGCCAGGGCCCTATCCATGGTGTTTGGCTGCAGACTTGTCTTTACAAAGAAAATTGCCTTGCTGTGTTTGTTGGAGATCTTGAATGAACCTGGGGCTGTGCCTGCCAAGAGCTCTATGCAAGCAATAGAAGCTCCTGACATTGGGTATGTGGACTCACGGCGTGGACCACAGAAGGGCGACGGAAGCCCGGTTATTGTGCTAGAGGTTACTCTGGCAAACATGAGAAGATCATGTGACGTTAAGTCATGCATTTGAATGTATCTCTGCTGATCTGACTCAGCGCGGTGCCTCGTGGCTATGTTGCAGGCTATTCCCTCTTTGTCGGTGGGTTTCTGGTGAAGGTTTATACTGACTTTGGCCTTACAATGTCTGCATGAAAGCTTTGGGAAGGACGACTACTATGAACATGCAACATTACTCACATATCGTTTTCTTATTTTTTAGGCTTAAAAACCCAATGAAATTGTTTACGAAAAGGATAATGTTTGAGTAAACGGATTGACTCATAAAATGTACTTGTATGTAAAACAAAGGATGCTTCTCTTATCAGATTTATTTCGGCATATGCAAAAAAATAAAAGAGGTGCTGAAAACAGTTTGAACACTAGTTGTATACAAAGAACTTAAAAGATGCCTAGGTTAGAATGTGCTGTGCTCTTAGAAATATTGCAACTTCATAGCTCACAAAGTGTTCATTGGCCAGACAGACTGCTCAAAAATATCCTGTTCTAATGTTTGCAAGTGATCTAGGGTCTGAAGGCAGTGTTATTGTAATGTTGTGGGGTTTCACAATAACCTTAGCTTGAAACGATACCCTACATCATCAATTACCACGAGTACAGCGGGGGGAATGGGAGAACATCGGATGCCGAGTTAACAACTTCTAGTGTGTGATGTCAATGAGCACTGAGGGATGTCCAGGGACCAGGCCTTCTTTCTGCAGACGTCTTGGTCTTTAAAGCGGACTGTGTGCATCAGCATTGCATTACATTCTGCTCCTTCTAAGAATCCATCAGGAGAAAACTGAAATCCTCTCCAGGCGTATGCTCTGTAGGTGCTTTACCCCTAGGCAAGAGAAAATAAACATTTAGGTTTCAGTCACTTTATTGATTTTCACAAAGAAAACCAAATGCAATCAATACATTTGCAATATTGGGGACGCTCCTTGCTAAAATAAAATCTGCAATGTCTGCTGAAACCTTATACCCTCAGGTGCCAAAACTGGCAAGACAGACACATTATTTCATAGTTTCCACTATCCAGTACAAAAGACGAGGGCCAGATGTAACAATGCCCTACTACATTTAAGTATGGTTGTCTTTAATTAGTTTAACTATATCTCACTGTTGCCATCACCCAACAAAGTATAATTCCAAAACACTGCAATTTAGAAAATGTCGATAATGTGCTAGACTAGCTTTGAAATTTAAGATTTAAAAAAGTGAATTTTGCAGAATTTATGTGAGATGATGTACTGACTGTGCGCTAAGAATGGCTAAACTAAATTGGCATAATGGTCCTCTCCCCCCCGAATTAAATCTACTATTCCACGTCAGTAATGAAAGATCAGTGATATTCGAAGAGGAAGAACAGTGCATTTGATTGGCAAAAGCTTTCGTGCCATTACATTGGGGGTCATTACACTACAGGTAAGTTTGACTAATTTACATCTGTACTGTGTTACTGTGCAGGTAAAATTTGAAATGTATGTGATGCAATATATATATATATATCCTTATATGCATATAAAAAGGACATATATGTGGGGATATATATGTTAAATATTTGTTAAATAGTATAAAGTTAAACATTTAATGTTAAGTAATTATTAGTTATTTTAACATATTGCTAATATATTTATAGTTAAATTAAAGAAAAGCTTAGTTACATTAATAGCAATGAATTTTTATTATTTCTAAATATATAATTATGTTTTAAAATGTAAGTTAAGCATTAACTCATTTGAAATGAATTTTATAAATCAGGTTTTTAGTTGCGGGAATGTGGAGTGATTTGGAAGACTAGGAGTTTTAAGGTTCAGGGGTGGGTGGTGATTTGGAGGGAGGAGAGTTTAGGGTTCAGGAGTGGGTAGTGATTATGGGGAAAGGGATTTTTTTAGATTTAAGGGATGGGAAGTGTTTTGTGTGGGACAAGTGGTTTTGTAGGTTTTAGCGTTGGGTAGTGATTCGGGAGGTGGTAAGGTTTTTTTTTAGCGTTCTGTTGTGGGTAGTGTTACGGGGTAAGAGTTTTGTACGGTTGAGGGATGGCTTGTGATTGGGGTATAAGGGTTTTTTGGATTCGGGGTAGGTAGTAAGTCGAGATTTGTTTTTTTTTAGGATTTGGGGAAGTAAGTGATTTGGGGTAAGGTGTTTTTCTAGGTTACATAGGAAGGATAGAGTAGTAAAAAAAAAAAAGTTCATAGGCTGTGTATTTCATTAATATTTGTATATTACATGTATGTACTTGTATGTAGAATTAAAAATAAAATACCTGTACTATTAATCGAGTTAAATGTAAATTAATTATTACAAACGATTGACTTAATTATATGTAATACATATCTGATAGAGACATCTAGCCGCAGATTCCTTAACTTAGAATATCCCCAGGCGTCAGACTGGATCCGGAAAATCTTTTTCCCCAGCAGTACCTCTGCCCGCCGGGGGGCGGCATCGCCCGGCGCCGTCCTGACGTCGTCCACGGAAGTGACGTCCATGGAGCCATATAAGTCCCCCCCCCGGCGTGCTGACGTCAGTTTTCTTCTTTTCCGTGTCCCAACGCGGATCCAGGAGAAGCGGTTCCTCTGGCCTGTTTGTTTTCAGGCCTTCACGACGCCTGCAGGTTTCAAGTCGTGTGCATCCTGTTCACGGCAGATGTCAGCGACGGATCCACACGAGATCTGCATGTGGTGCTTGGGCGAGCACCACGACTCCGCCGAGTGCGATGCCTGCCGGCAGCTGAAGCCGGAGTCCTGCAGGAGCGACGGATGAAATTGATGTCCGCCCGGTTGTCCCGGTCAGACTCTCGCGGCTCCGGCCTCCGTCACCAGTGGAAGGATCCAAACAGCGCAGTTCTTCTTCCCATGCTGAGGTTCCTGTTCGGGACAGGTCCCGTAGTCGTTCCCGTGCACGTCGCTCACCTGCCTCAGGTAAGCACCGGAAGAAGTCACGGAGGTCGTCAACTTCACACAAGCGTGACGTCGGGCCCACAGCTCCCGGTTTTCACCGGACACAGGTCCTCAGGAGTCGGCCCCCGCCTACCCACCGTTTCCTGGTGCTGGGGCAACTCGGACCCAGATGGAGGCCTATTCCAGGGCTCTGCAGGCCATCTTTGGGTCATCCCCACTCCCTGGCACGCTTCCGGGCCCCACAGTGGGGGTAGGGACTCAGGTCGGGTGATTGCCGGCGGGTTCACCCTCGGTGCCAAGCAAGTGCTATGACTCTGGTTCTGGGGTCGCTGCGATGTCGGGGCACCTCCCGGAGGGGCATCCCACTATGACGTCTAGCCCTCCTGGGGCGTCTTTACACAGCCCTGTAGGGCTCCCTGCGTTGTCGCTGGATGCGGCTGCAGCGCGGGGCTCGACTCCGAGTCGACGGGAGGTCGAGTCGACACAAATGCAATGCCGGGCGGACGAGTCCTCTTCGGGGGTCCTCTGCGTCGACCCGACCCTGTCTCGCCATCTGTCGACACCGGTTCCTTCCCCGGCTATGACATCTGGCCCTCCTGATGCGTCTTCGCACAGCCCTATGGAGCTCCCTGCGTTGTCGCTGGATGCAGCTGCGGCGCGGAGCTCCTGCCGTGGTGGAGGTCGAGTCGACACCTGTCCGACGCCGGGAGGGCGAGTCCTCTTTAGGGGTCGTCGACGTCGATCCGACGCCGGATCCGTCCTCGGCTGTTCCTCTGCTGGTGGAGGATGTGACCCCAGTGGGTTCTCCACCCCCAGGGTTTTTCAATGCTCCACGGAGCAGGGGTCCATGGGGCCCTGGCCGGCCCATCATTATGCGGGGCCTCTGTCTTTGGGTGGACGGCTTAGCCTGCAGCCGTCTCCAACGGATGACTTTACTGTCTCCACCTCGAATTGCCACGGAGGCTAGCGCAGAGTTTGCGAGGGCAGTTGGCAGGGCTGCGGATATCTTACAGATGCAGCCGCCCTCTGTCTCCCTGCCTTCGGATCCTTTGTTGGATCTTCTCCACCAGGGCATGGTGGGTGTGGAGCCCTTATTGTCTTTTGGCGGGTCGCTGTATGATGTCCTACTGGGGACTTGGGCCAGACCCTCATCGGGGGACCCTGTGGGTCGTGCTATTGCACATCGCCATCGCCCGGCTCCAGATGACCCTGCCTGTTTGTCCCTCCATCCTAGGGCTCAAGGACTTGTGGTACAGGCAGCACTCCCTTCCTCTCCTCCTCTGTTGCTTCCTCCCACTCGGGAGTCTAGGTGGTTGGAGTTGTGTGGCCGCAATGTCTTTGTGTCCACCAGCTCAGGCCTTCGGTCCCTGAACACGACCTGCCTGTTTGCTCGGGCTACTTTTGCCCTTTGGGACTCCGTCGAACAACTTCTTCCCTCTTTGCCGGAGGGCCCTCGTGCTGACCTGGCCCGGCTTATTCGGGATGGCGCAGTTTTCTGTCCGGTCGGCCATGGACACCACTGACTCCATGGGTTGTGCTATGGCCAGGTCAGTTGCTCTGCGTTGCCATGCGTGGCTACGCGATGGCAGTTTTCCTGAGAATGTTCGGGAGAGACTCAGGGATCTGCCCTTTGATGGGGTTCATCTGTTTGATGAGCATGCTGACTCGGCGGTCCGGCGCCTCCTATCTTGATTTCAATGACTGCCAGGTTTTTAGTTCTCTTGGTGGACTTGTGTTTTCATATGCAGTATTGTCACTGCGTTTATGATTTCCAACTCTGGGTTCAAGACGTATTTCCCAGATGCGTTGTATGGCTGTTCGGCCGTGTTTTTTCTTTCAAACAATTGGTACAGCTGGGCTAGCTGTTTTTATGGTTCTTTTTGACCTCTGCATATGAGCTTGCCTCAAGGGGTGTCACTTGCTTTTTATAGGGATCTGACATACCCTATGTGGGGTATTCGTTCGCTATTGTGTAGCTGCCCTTCCTTGCCAGGATGTTTCGGAGGCTCCCGTGGAGTTCTCTTCGTTATTTTATGTCCCTCTGGGGATTATTCCTGTGGGTTATGCCGTAGGCATCTCCCCTTGTTCCATGCTTCCTGCTGGGGTGGGACGCCTGCTCTGTTGCGACCCACGGACTGGCGTGGCCCTCTCCTGGAGCTTCTGTATTGCTGCTTACGGTTGTTCCATTGCACTCTCCTGCGTCTGTGGACGCAGTCTGCTCCGGTGTCTTGTTGGGGTTCTGCTGTCTCCGGCTCGCCCCCGGGGGTTTCACGTCCTCCTGCCTTGCATTTGGCTCATCTTTCCGCCTTCATTCTCCCCCTGGCACTGTTGGATGTCTTGGGCGTGGGTGCGCGTCCCTGTGGGCGCTTTGTCCATTCCGCTCCAGATCAGTTCTTTCTGTGCTCGGGGCGGCCACCACCTGTGGGTCCACGCTGGGTGTGTGCGCTTTCACAGGGGACCCGTGGTGTTCCTTGAGACACTGACTTGGCTGTGTTCCCGCGGCTCAGGTGTTTCTCCTCCTTGTCTCTGCTGCGATTTTCAGCGGACGTATTCTGTCTACGGATGCTCTCTGGCATCATGCTGTCTATATACATACTTTTTCAGACATTTCTTGTCTGTGTGTTACTGACGACTTCTTCCTTAGTGTGGTGGTCAGTATTCCCGCCTGTATCGCGGTGGCTTGGTCTTTCCTTCCCGATCGGGGGGCTGGGATCGCCCTCCTTTGTGGATGGACTTGTATGTCCTGCTTCTTTTCACATCGGTGCCGTTGGTACCTCTTAGGCGACTTCCTAGTCTCTAAGGTTACTCTTCGAGTTTCCCCTTGGTTATCACTTTCATGACTTTTTCCTATGTCTCTATGTGATCTTTATATGGCATGAGGTGTACGCACGCGAGAGGGCAAGCATACGGGGTTTTCCCTGCTGTGGTTTCTGGGAATTGTCCCAGATCCCTCTCTATTTCTCTCTCTCCCTCATGGGAGATGGCTTTGTGTGTATGTCCGGCTTGCAGGTGATCCTTGGTCATTGAACCGGTGGGTACGGTTGACCGGTTGACTACCTGTTAATGCGCCCGTCTTTCTCTGTCGGCGCGCATATGCTGTGGCTGTTACCTGTCATTGGGCTTGTACACTTGTGTGGTGGGTTCTCACGGTACACAGGGTCTGCTTACTGGTATTCTTGCAATCCACTTCTATGTATCTCCTGGTAGTCAGCTTGTATGTCTCGGCATGGCGACATCTGCCTCTGACATGTCATTTTTTGGCACCCGCTGTTGTGCCGCTCAATGTGTATGTTCTGACTCGGTCATACTGTTTAGTCCCTTTTCTGGGATTTTGTCTCTTGGCGGATCCTGGGATCCTATATTCAGTTTCACTTCTTTTTGCTGACGTTTATGGCATTCTGCACTGACCTTTATGGTTCTGTGATTTCGTCTCTCTGACGGATTGTGGTACTTTGCTTCCCTTGCTCATGCTTCCACCCTGAGCTTCATGGGTCTGGTGTCAGCTACGCTGGCATTGCTGTCCCCACCTTGTTCTTGTCAACAATATTGACGGATTACTTCCCTTTGGGAACTTGGTGGCTTTCAGTCGCAGACCCTCCTCCAATGGGGTATAGCTTTGGTATCTATTCTAAGTTAAGGAATCTGCGGCTAGATGTCTCTATCAGATGAACGAGTTACTTACCTTCGGTAACGAAGTATCTGGTAGAGACACAGTCTAGCAGCAGATTCGTTAATGCCCACCCATCCTCCCTGTTCTGCGAGGGCATTCCAGGTGGGGTTCTGCCCACTTGCCTCCTTACAGGTGGCCTTGGTCTTCTTGAGGGGTACTCTATTTCAGGGTTTACGGTTGAACACGCACAGCAAATCAGTGTAAACCAATGAAAAAATGTGTAGTGTGCTTCAGAAGTAACACTCACTGATCAAAGAGTGTGAAAACTGAGTACGTGAAAGCGTCACCCAACTTGGGGGACGACCTTCTGAGCACAACAATGACCCACACGAGTGCGGGATTTACAAAGCTTGTAAATTGATACCAAAAAGTGTGAATAAAGTTTTTCAAAGTATCCAAGTACTTGTTTATTCCAATTTCGATATTACGTAATCCATATCGATTTTTTTTAACATCAAATTAAATCCATGGAAGTAAATCCTTCTTAACGTATCTCCCGATGCATTTCGGGCATCGTAGTGCCCTTCGTCAGGGAAGAGTATCTAAAGAATAAGTAAGCAGAGATAGTATGAGCGAAACCACTCTTCAATACGAACCAATGATCACCAAATAGTAATGTGCCATGATAGTTACCAAAGTGCATGCAGTCCCGCGGTGAATCACCAACGTGAATGAAATCAACATTACCTTTAACTTTATTCATAGACGCATTGCTCTCTTCGTGATTATTTGATCTTCAATGATTGTTTTATTTTATCGTTCTAGTGTTGCTCTACATGTTAATTTTTTCCTTTTATCCTCTTCGGAGGTCAACTTATTCAACTGGCATGTTTTTCTGTGTTATTAATATTAATGTTTGATTCACTTTTCATCATCATTCACCGTTGTTCATACGCATTTGTCTTAATTTATCATCGTTTTCACATATTACAATATGGCGTCACTTTTTCCGTCTTTCTTTTGGTGCATTTTGGTTTTAGTCCTTTCTCTATATCGCATTTATCACCGCTTTAAACGCATGTCTAAACCACACTGGCTTTACACATTGGTTTCTGAGGACGTGATGCTGTTCACATCTTTGTAGAAGTAAGTACTCGTTCACTTGTCACTGTTAAAACTCTTTAATTGATAAATATTAGTGTTGACCGAACTTTAGGTACTCACGCCGCATGTAATGTTGATTTCATTCACGTTGGTGATTCACCGCGGGACTGCATTCACCGATAATGTTTTAAACAGAACCACATCGTCTTCTTTCACCTCTGTATATAACCGGTCGATGTTTCATCGTACCACGGTTCAACCACATGTTGAAATTTTGGTTTGATACATCTTATCACTTTTTTATCGCACGCTCGTTATTTCACTCTTTGATATTTTTTCGTGACACTCATGCACTTTGGTAACTATCATGGCACATTACTATTTGGTGATCATTGGTTCGTATTGAAGAGTGGTTTCGCTCATACTATCTCCGCTTACTTATTCTTTAGATACTCTTCCCTGACGAAGGGCACTACGATGCCCGAAATGCATCGGGAGATACGTTAAGAAGGATTTACTTCCATGGATTTAATTTGATGTTAAAAAAAATCGATATGGATTACGTAATATTGAAATTGGAATAAACAAGTACTTGGATACTTTGAAAAACTTTATTCACACTTTTTGGTATCAATTTACAAGCTTTGTAGATCCCGCACTCGTGTGGGTCATTGTTGTGCTCAGAAGGTCGTCCCCCAAGTTGGGTGACGCTTTCGGGTACTCTATTTCACCTGCCTCTGGGGCAGGGTGTGTCATTCTGTTCTGGCACATTGGCTCTCCACCCATTCTCGTTTTGGGTGGCTAGATTACGTGCTTTTCAATGCTCTTCCGCCCTGGTTTTCCGGCATGGAGATTCTCATGTTCTTCCACCCTCCCTCCGCCCTCGTCTGTTTCTCCCTATTACCTTGGGGTCTTCCTGTCTATGCTGCAGTCGATTGGGTTGAGGTTCTATTTGACTATTCTACAGTTCATAGGTCATTGTGGGGGGTGTGGTGAACGTTCTCTGTTGTTGCTCACTTTTGGTCACTCGCCATGAGTCATGTTGTTCCAGTCTTGTTGTCCTTTACAGTTACGTCCTGTGGTTACAGACTGTCTTTCATACAGTTCCATCCTTTGGTTGCGAACTGTCCTTCGTTTGTCATGCCATTCATTTCCAATGCCGTTGCCTCTTGGGGGGGGGGGTGCGGCTCTTCGCTTGGGCGAGATGGTTTCTAGGGTCGGGTGCTTTGTTCGCTCCCTTTGGTCCCTTCAAGTGTTGAGTACTCTTTCAACATGGTCCCTTCAAGTGTTGAGTACTCTTTTCACATGGTGAGGTTTCTCATCTTTCTTTGATTTCTTGTCATTATTGTTTCACAGATTTTTGATCTTTTTTGGCACACTGTTTCTATACTCTCACAGTTTTTGTAGTGGCTTCGCGTTGTGGCACGGAAAAGTTTCACAAAAGTAAACTGACGTCAGCACGCCGGGGGGGACTTATATGGCTCCATTGACATCACTTCCGTGGACGACGTCAGGACGGAACCGGGCGACGCCGCCCCCCGGCGTGCAGAGGTACTGCTGGGGAAAAAGATTTTCCGGACCCAGTCTGACTCCTGGGGATATTCTAAGTTAAGGAATCTGCGGCTAGACTGTGTCTCTACCAGATACATCGTTACCGAAGGTAGGTAACTCGTTCTTCAGCACTACTTTTTAAATATTATAAATAAAAATATGTCAAAGTATTCAAATTAAACATATTTAAACTGGAAGCATAATTGAAATTATTAAAAGTGCAGTGTGTATGTGTGATACTTTTAAAAAGCATTGAGCTCCTTAAACAATGTGAAGTAAAGCAATGACTTTCGATGTGATGAACCGAGATGTAACACCCTAGAGTTGTGTTGAAATGGCTATGTAATAGCCATACGACAATGATAAATTGTATCGAACACTTCCGCATCTGCAAACTCCCAAGAAAAAGGCTCATGGCATGGGAGTAAGGGAATATCTTTCACATAGTCATGTTTACCTTCACACAGCGCTGTGAAGTGGTTATTAGGTGACAGGCATAGTGCTATATGAAACCTTATAAATGTACAAATAAGTTAGTAGGAAAAGACATTTTCAGCATCAGATGTCTACAATTGTAAGTGAACAGTAAAACCTTAAATAATTTTAATACTCTGGGGCTTGACAATACCTTAATATATGAAATGCATGAAGATAAAGTATTTTGTTATTGTTCCCTCAAAGCAGACTGATCAGTCTGTGCTAGCATGCGATTCAAGATTGCATCCCTAGTTTCTCACTGATCTGGGCATCACACACACCCTAAGTCAGGAAGAAGACTCAGATACTGTGGGTGGGACCCAGGGCTCCCGAAGGTGGAGCAGAACCTTGGCCCGAGGACTTAGGAACATCCTTGTTTGCAAGCTTTTATTGAATACTGAAATCCAGAAACTCTGGAAGACTGGATTTCTTCTTTCACATTCTACGCATGCAGCAGTGGTCAATGCCCTTGTGATGACTCGCATCGACTACTGCAATTTGGTCTGTCTAGGGCTAAGAGCATTATCAAAGTGTTGAAGCTGGAAACCTAGCGGTTCATCTAGCTTGCAGTCTGAAAGGCAAGGATCTTGAATTGGCAGCTTGCCAAGTTAACAAAAACGTATGGTTAAGGCTCTGGTCATGATCCACTAGATCTTTAATGTGACCTGTTCTGTCTTCTTTTCGAATTGTATTTCTCAGCATGTTCCAGCAAGGACTTTATAACTGAAAATCTTCTTCTTCCGACGGTCCCCGTTTTGAGTGGGCTTGAGCCGTGGCTACAGGTGTTGGAACAAGAATTTCGGGATGTCCTTCGTTTGTCTCTTTGGCCCGTTCAAGTAGGTCTCAAAGCTTTCTTATTTTGTTAGATTTTTAGAGATCTTAGTGGTCTTGGCACCAAGATGTCTTGACCAATTGTACTCTCCGTAAATAAATAAATATGCTTTCGTGCTTACTGAAAAAACATTTCTATTCACACTCCGAGAACTGCCTTAGATTCCCTTTACTAGAAGTGGATGATGAATAACAGACACATTTTTATAATCTGAAAAGGGGTTAACATGGATAGGTTAATAATCCATCAAATCATATACCCAGCACTACAGTATGCATAGGAGCATGATGCCTTCAAAACATTTGTCAGATAAAGACAAAATGGCACCAGTTCCTCATCCTTGGAGCTTATAAAGTCTTACTTTTTTTTTTTAAGTCTCATTTTATTTATATTTATTTATTTATTTGAGGTTTTATAGAGCGCGAACATGACCTGTTAGGGTATCAGAGCGCTTTACAGGGATAACACGTTGCGTACAGGTTAGGCACGGGCAACAGACATGGATAGGGTTAAGGGAATGGACTACATTAGGACAAAAACCAAGGTTATATACAATAATCAATACAATAATCAGCAGAGCGACATGTCAGCGATATATAGAGAAAACCAGCAATTATATATGAGGGGAGATATGATAACAAAAGGCAGAGAGAACAAGCAAAACATTTGAAGGAGTAAGAAATCGGTACAGGAAGGGCAACCAAGCAGAAATTATGCATAGAAACAAAAGCAATGACAAGGCGATATGCGCGGCAAAAGAGAGTTATGGGAGGAATTTGCTCATTAGGAAGGTTTTAGCTTCCTTTTTGAAGATTGAGAGCGAAGGTATTCTTCTGATGGAGGACGGAAGCGAGTTCCAGATTCTTGTTGCAGCCCCAGAGAAGGCACGGTTATAAGTTTTTTCCTTACGGAAGCGGGGTGGCTGGAGCACACGGTCTCTGGCGGACCGGGAGTTTCTGAATCCCCCAGATACCACGATTTTCTGGGCGAGATATGCCGGGGAGTTCGTGTATAGAGCTGTGTGTGTTGTACAGGCCAGTTTGAGCTGGATTCTGGCTTCAAAAGGAAGCAAGTTCAAGGCCTTCAGATGTGGGGAGATGTGGTAAAAATATTTAGAGCCAGATAAGAGTCTAGCTGCTGCGTTGAGGCAAGCTTTTAGAGGGGCCGTGGATGTCTTTGGTAGGCCAGATAGGGTTGAGCAGCCGTATTCAATTCTGGAGGTAACTAACGCCTGAACTGCGGTTTTTAGATCCTCAGCTTCAAGGAAGGGTTTTAGTTTTCTCAAATAGCTCAGGTGGAACCTGGCAGTTTTGGCCATCGAGTTGATGTGTTCACGCATATTCAGGTTGCTGTCCAAGGTTATACCGAGAGATTTGGCAGCATCCACTATGGTCGGTGTGCAGTTAAGTGCTGTGATCGAATTAGTCCATTCCAGGATGTCATTGGTGTTTTTAGGGGGGGGGAGATGAGAAGGAACTCAGTTTTTTAGGCATTCAGTTTGAGCTGGTTGTTGGGGAGCCATTGAACAGTCAGTTTCAGGGCGTCATTCAGATAGGTAATCTCCTCTAGAGATGAGATTTTGATGTAGATCTGAGTATCATCGGCGTACATATGGAAGGGGATGTTGGCAGTGCGGAGTATTTCAGCTAACGGTTCAAGGTAGAGATTAAAGAGGGTAGGGGACAAAGTAGAGACCCGAGGGACACCGATTGTTATCGGGGAAGGAGCAGATAGGTTACTGTTGACTAAGAATCTCCGGGAGCGGTTCCGGAGGAAGGAACCAAACCATTTGATGAGGGTACCACCTAGACCCATCCTGTGTTCGAGGCGTTCTAAGAAGTTTCTCGTGGTTGACTGTATCGAATGCTGAAGAAAGATCCAGTAGGATCAAGAGACAGGTTTTGCCTTGGTCAAGAGCTTGGAGAGCGTCCTCTACAATGTGAAGAATAGTGGTTTCAGTGCTATGCCCAGGCCTGAAACCAGATTGGAATTCGTCAAGCAAGTTGAATTTGGTGATATGTTGGCTTAGTTGAAGCTGCACACATTTCTCCAGCACTTTCCCAAGAAGAGGAATATTGGAAATTGGTCTGAAGCTGTCTGGAATTGCAGGATTCAGAGTGGGTTTTTTTAGGATGGGGATGACTTGCCCGGTTTTCAGGGAGTCGGGTATGAACCCTTGAAGAAGGGAGGTGTTGATAATTGTAGTCCAAATGGGAACAATGAATGGGGAGGTCGCTGCCAGACAGTTGGAGGGGAGAGGGTGGTTGAAGTGGGTATTCGGTTTTAAGGAGGATAGAATTTTCGAGATGGAGTGGTCATCATATAGTTCGAAGTTGGACCAGTGAGCTTGATTTTTGGGTGTTGCCTGAGGGGGAAGAGAGGAGAGATGGGTCCCGGTAAGAGGAGGTGGGAAGTTAGAGGCGGAATTAAGTTAGTTTCCTAGAGAGTTAATTTTGGTTGTAAAGAAGGAGGAGAACTCCTCACAGGTTATTAGGGATTTTGTGATTTCTTTGGATGATTTAGTTAGTTTGTTTGATTGGTGTTTGACTATTTCAAAGAGCTTGCGAGGTCTGTTCTTGGCGTTTTCCAGTTCTGATCTGAAGAAATCTTTTTTGGATTTGAGGATGTTCCTGTTGTAAGTATTTCTGGACTGACGGAGAAGTTTAAGTTGGGAGGCTGAGGGGCGCTGTCTCCAGTTTCTTTCTGTAAGTCGGAGAGCTCTCCTTTCGTTATTGAGGGGTCCGCTGAACCAGGGGTTTTTGTCTTTGTCATCATAAACACATCACACTAATCAAAAAAACAAATAAATGCCATTTCCATCTGCCATAGAGCTCTCTTCTCCGCCAGCAGGCAATGCCTAAACCTGCTTCCAAATGCTAATATCACTCACTCAAAGGCTGAATTAGGGCGGCTTGACCGGTGCAGCCGCACCTGGCACTGACGTCGGCAGCAGCATATTTAGAAATTACATGGGTTCAAAAAGCACCTCCTGCAGAGTTCCTTGTGTGTCCAGCACTGTTCAGCCAGCAATAAAAATGTCAAAATAACTCTGGTGATTAAAGTTCCTACTCGAGAGAGATCTTTCATCTAGTTCCAGTTTCCACAGGGTTAATCTGCCTACTACAAAGAACGTGTACCACTGAAATCACCGAACTGTATTTTATGTGGATCGCTCAGTAGGTTACTGCTTTTGTCACTGAGAAGCTTTTGTTACTTGCAGTTCATAAGTTACAACCCTAACATAGTACAGTGAGCTATGAACTGTCATCAAAGAGCTGAAGCAAACTGCACAGTATAGGTTAGAATGTTATGGTTTTCCCCCAGTCTTTCATTATCTTGATGTTGCTAAAAGAGGTTCATTTGGGTAGAAATACATTCTTCTTACTAAAACCAACCAACTGTGGTACATTTTAAATTCTAGTTTGTGCTTCTCCAGACCATACACTCTTAAAAGATACTGTCTACTAGTATCAGTGATGTGACTCCTACACCTTGTAATCCTCATTGTTTTATGTAACATTTCCTATAGACTGATTTACACAAGTATGATTTATTGCCTCTGTATAATGTGTGTGTGAGGGGTAAAGTGCTCCAACACCCTACACTGGTTGGGGAACCACTATAGAATAAATGAAATGCATGTGAAAGAAGGGCTATGGAGAGATGAGGGACATTGTTGCAGCGTGGTAGTGAGGGAATTCGTGAAGAAGGAGGTGTTTTTAGGAGGGATACGGCACCAACAAAAATTGAGGAACTAAAGCCGGCCCTGCTCATTCATCATGTTCCTCTCTAGACAGGATTCCAAGGAATCTCCATCAAGTAAATCCTGGCAGCTGTTTAAACTTCATCATATAGAGACAGCTCTACACCTCCAAAATACAACAAAAAGACAAAGCGCCTTTTGCTGTACTTCCGAAAATTTATTAAAAATGTGATTACATCTAACTCAAGATATCTCAAATTGCAACCTTGTTTCAGACGCTAGTGAGCACAGACCCAGCAACCGTGCAGGTGCTGGTTGATGCCTGTGGAATACCGGAGTGTAAAGCCTGGCTCTTAGTTCTTCCACTATATCGACCATGTTATTTATTTTTTTTTTTTACCTGAAGTCACTGGGGTCACTAGTACGAAGACTAGAAAATCATAATATGCAGATGACATACATATATACAGAACTGTCTCTTCTTTGGACAATATGCGGTGAATGAAAGTTTACATTGCCTGCCCAGAGTCCTTAGTACGTCCTTTTTGCCATAAATTAAAACTTAGGTTCATCCTTACTCTAGTCTATTCAGCCAAATCCCTTGGTTTATGCTAGAGACTCAGCTGGCCATATGATCCCATATTTCCAAACTCATATGGCCAGCTTCCAATTTCAGTCATTCAGGAGCGTCAAGTTACTCATACATAAATATGTATGAATATGGTATTTCTATAGCGCAAACCTAGCCCAAAGGCAGTGCAGCGTTGTACATGGTCAAAGACCACGATAAAGTCAATGAGTAAGAGGAAATGGAGTTGGTTAAGAAAAGGCGTAGTTAAGCTTTGCTGCATATTCTTCCTATGATGGTGACTTTTCCCGTACAGAAGAGCGTTACTATAAGGAAACGGATGTGTAAGTGTCACAGTAAAGTTTGAAGGAGCTTTATGGATCCAATGAGAGCAAATTATTGTGTGTTTTCCTCACTCCCTCTTTCAGACAAGCCTTAGAATGAATTGCTATTTTAAGGAAGTTGATTGATTATTTGGAGAAGCCAGTGTGAATGGCTGCCCATGTATTAATGTACAAGAACCCATCTGACTATGTGCATGAGTAACCATCTCACCACTCTATTGCTGCTGCACTTTACGAAAGACTTAATGACTTCCCTCTTAAAAAAAATACTACAGTGCATTAATCATTTTCACAATCGTTGTGTCTCCGCAAGTCTGCAACTTTTTAGCTGATGATATCCTCTTAAGACCTACACTTTCCCTCCTTCTACCAGGCCCCGATGATCACTTCACATAAAAATCTTCTGCATCCTGTTCCGCTGCTTATATTTCCATTTCTTGGTTCTTCGCGGACACCGTATATGTTGATCCATTGCCTAGGTGTATGCCTCGCATATACCCAAAACCAATAAACCATTTATTTATGGCATTACCTCATAAACAGACGTGCCCCAGTGACTCCAAGCAGCGTGGCTTTAGCTCCTTCCACTAAAAGTAGTGATCCTTCACGCAGCCCCTAAAACACAAAACACAGTTCATGCATTGTTATATACCTTACACTCTACCCATAGCACTCATGCATGTGCTGAAGTAAAGCAGTTTACCCCAAGGGAAGAGAAGTCCATGAGATCTTTTGTGCTTTGGTCACCCTTGGAATACAAACCATCTGAACAAATTAAGCAGAAGGGCATTGGCACGGTGTTCTAAAGGTGCTGCAAGCCTGTAAGGTCTTTATTTGGTAGTTAATTAAAACTATTCAAAAAATTTAAAACCGACATTTCTCAATACCTGAGGTAATACTTAGATTTACCACATTTTACCATCATATATCAAAAATGTAGTGTAGAAAAAATGCGGAATTAAAATGCCTAATGATTGTTTCGCCGTTTAAAATAGACAATTCTAGGTGACTGAAAATCACTGTTAAAACCTAATAAAAAGTGAAATAAAATCAATCAATTCTTAATAAGCTGTAGAGCACCAATGTCCTTGTATAAGTGTTTCAGGCAGGTAGCCACACCAATTCACCTCAAAGACGGTAGGTACAATGAGATCCAGATATAAAGTGTATGGTGCTTAAATACAGATTAATACTTATAGTAGACAAGCTGTTTCATCCAGGGCTGTTTGTCGGTCTAATCTCATAGCTGCAGTGTCCATAAACTTCACAAAGCAGCCAATAAGTCTGCTGTACTTGCCCTGGAAGCAGCGATTAATTGCCTCCTGACTGACCTGGAGATTCAAATATGAGCTTTAGCCAGTAACGTTTTTACCACTCAAAGCTGGGACAGGTACACAGTACATAGGCCAGAGCTTCTTTCGGAAAAGAGCAGAAGCGACAACAGCCATCAACTAGCGGGTGCTTCCAACTTTGAGCACTGCATTGACAAAGGCCCATCCGTAGTCCTAAAAACCTTAGTTTGTAATTCCGTGACAGCTTCCAATTTAATGTTGGGGTTTCAACTCGATATAGGTTACAGATGCATATCGATTAGGAGTTTTTGATTGGAGGGTCAGAAGGTCTTTATTTGCTGACATCTTTTCTACAGCCTTTCCTAAAAAGATCTTGAAGGCCCCATACGATAAATTCAGATCTAACAGATGGTTCAATTCGAGCTCTTCGGAAAACATCCGCACCTCCACCTGCCAGGGAGATGCAGGTGGATTTAACAGATCTTTGCCCAGATGAAATTTAACATTCCCCCTCCGGCCTTATTTAATCTAAACCAAAATTTCAATAAGGCAGCCTTCTGTGTCAATGTTTGTTCTATAATGGCAAATTATAGTCTTATCTCTGGTTCTCTCATAGAATTCGGGAGCCTGAATACTTGGCGAAGGAGTCTAGTTTGATCCTATTCAAGCAGTCCCCGAATTTTTCTGGGAATGCTTCAAGACCATGGCTTAATGAAGGCAGAAAGTTGGTTTTAATAACATGCAATAATGGCAAGAGGGAAGGACCTGTGATGTTGTTCGCTATTTTGCAAAGTCCTACCGCTATTCCTAAGGCCCGTTTTTTCAGGGCATCTATGTGAGTGCTAGGTGCGCTCGAAGATTGAGATTCAATGCCAAGGTATTTCTGAGTTAGTTGTGTTAATTATATGCTTTCCTAGTGTCCATGACCAGTGTCCATGACCAATGATGCCGCTTGCGAAGCCTTGTAACCGTGACAATTTGTGTTTTTCCTGGACTTATTTCTAGTTCGTTGCTCTTGCAGTAGGGGAACAAGTTATTGAGAGAGAACTGGAGCTCGATTGTAGAAACGTCCAACAGTACTGTGTCGTCTGCATATTGCATCATATGCAGGGTTTTTGATTTTTCAAAGCTGTTTCAATGTCGCTGATGAATACGTTGAAAAGAATTGGGCCCAAAACACAGCCCTGTTTTAGCCCTTTATCAATGTACATTCTTTTAGACAAAGTGTCTTTGTTGTTGAGTTTGACTGAACCCAGTTATTATAATATAAAGCAATGATGGGATTTAATATTTTTGTGGGGAGACCATAGTTACTCAGCTTCCACCATAACCTGGCCCCACTGACAATGTCAAATGAGTTTTTTGTAGTCAATAAAACATGCACGTATAGATTATTTATTACTAATTGTCTTATGGACTAGGAAGGCGAATGCCACAATGTTCTTGCCGGTTCAGACATTTTTACAGAACCCTGTCTGGAACCAGGGAATTAGATTTGTCCATGTAGCCCATTCCTGTAGATCCTTCACAATCAACGAAACAAAGAATTTAGCATCCACGTCAACCAGGGCTATCCGCCTGTAATTCTCTGGGTCACCCCTGCTCCCTTTTTTGTGGATGGAATCTATCTATGCCCCCAGCCATGATGGTGGTACCATACCACACTAGTTAGTAGAACATTGTTAAAGACTTTGCTCAATGCATTGCTTCAGATATGTATCTCAGATTTAAAGATTGCAGTGGGTTGGCTATTGGGCCCAGGGGCTCTATTGATTCTCCCTTTTGTAATAATCTTCTCAATTGCTAAAGGCATGATCTTAGTAAAGCTGGAGGGAGGTGGGGCATTTGATAGATAGATGCCTCATCACCGGACGTTCTCTAGAAAGACCCAGAGTTGATTCTGGGATTGCGGTCTTGGTTATATATAGACCGGTGACATGGTTCTCCCATGTGATGCTGTCCAGTTGATTTTGCCTCCGAGTATGGGAGGAGCCGCAAGCAATGATTAAACCTGCGTGCTTCCTGCACTTACATTTTGTATACTGAAAGTCGTATTCACTAGCACTGCACTGAGAATGCAATCTGAGGGGAAGACGGTATGGTGATGTCTGGGGTCTTGGAGTCTCCTGGGATGCTGGAGTGCAGTAATGCCTCTTCTGTAGTGCTTTGTGTGAAGCATGTGGGCCCATAGGGTTGAATTCCGATGGAGTATATCGTGACCTTCATCCTTCTATGATCACTAAAATAAATTTCAAGTCTGTTGGGGGATGAGTTGTTTGTTATAAACTTTACATAAAAAAATCTGGTCAATCAGTAGATCGTATTGCGTGGCACATATATATGTGAAATATTGTACATCTCCCACTGATTAAGTTGTATAGTAAGAAGGAGAGAAAATGCCGCAAATAGTTCATCCATTTTTTGCAGAGACAGTGGAATCAAACATCAGTTCATCAGTTTCTTCCCCTGTTGGCCAGTTCTAACTGGTACGTTTAATAGAACCAGCAGAAATAATTTCATTATAGTAACTTCTTACAGATGTCCCTGTAATATTTTTTTTAATGTTACACTCCCTCATTTTTCTCTGATGCTTTCTCCACCACCCAAGCACCATCCCACCAACGAAAAACCATGCCACTAAAAGAGATGTCTTATCAGTGATGCAGGAGCTCACCAGGACAGGAGGGGTGTCGAGTTCCTCGTGGTACTGAGTGATCCGCTGCTCTCGTGTCTCCTGCGGTAGAAGTGACAAAAAGATCAACGATGCAACAAATGAAGATTGATTCGGGAGGATGAGGAATTTAAATGCATCATCATGGGAAAACAGGAGCGACCCTGAGGCCACTACGGCAAACTGAGGTGCATTGTGGGGGGATGTGGAGAGTGGTATGCAGGATTGGGCCTTGTAGGAGGGAAGGGTTGGGCCCAGGAGAGGAGGGGGTGGGGAGTGAGAGTGGTTGGATGGAGGGGTCATGAACTTAGTGTGGGAGGAGGTTGTTACAAAGTGTGCAGTGATGGGCATTGACAGCTGTGGGTAAAGCTCTAAGAAATAGGAGAAATATCTCCTTTTCACGATGCTTGTAATCAGTGGTAAACTCTAAGATACACCCAATGGTAGAGGAACAATATTAGAGCTGAGGCTGCATCAGTAGAATGTATGGAATATTTACATTTATTTGGAACTCGTAGGTATTTAGCAGTGGCAACTTGGTCAAGAAAGGAGCTTTTGCCTGTCAGGAGGGTTTACTTCGAAATAAAGCCTTAATTTCCATTCGTGGAATCAGTCATCCTTTCGGAAACCTCCTATTTACTCCCAGGTGCTTGCTTTGAACATCTGGAAGACTTGAGAGTTTACATTAGACAAATGTGAGCAGAATGCCTTCCATGGATGTGTTGGAAGAGATTTTATAGCCCTGTAGGATGGCACAACATTCTGGATCAGCATACAGTCTTTGCAAATGAATGCAAAGAAGGCTAGGGCCTGTACTTGAGATAGATGTAGAGAGAATAAAAGAAGGTTTGGAAGAAAACTGAAGAACATAAAATAGATATCTCGGGGTGGATCAATATCAAAGGAAGAGTGATGAAGGCATGAATGGACAAAAGAGGGGGCGAGGATACGGTGAGTGAAATAAAGGTGATGAGGAGGGTGACAATAAGTTCATGAGTGGGAATTAGGTGCCATAGAGCGATAACAGTGAGTTAAAAGCAGAAGGCCATAAGAAGGGCCATGGCAGGAAAATGTGTGTTTCTAGGAAGTCCAAAGAGTGTAATCCATCCTTACACCTTTAATGTAGATAACTTTGTTTATGTAAATAAATGGGGAGGTGTGATATATGCAGGTTATGCAGCATCAATAAAATGTACAATGTACTTGAATCTGGTAGGTGAGTAGCGGTTGACACTTGGTAAAGATAGAAGCTGCTGCCTGTTAGGAAGGTTTCATTACAAATAAAGCTTAATTTCCGTTACCTTGAATGAGGGCCTCATACTTACTCCCATGTGTTTGCTGTTCACGTCTGGGTCCAAGAAATGGGGGTTAATGTTGAACGGGACCAATTCCAGGGCGCTTAACGAAGGTGGGAAGACAATTGGCATGTCGTTAGTTGTGTTAATACTGATAGTTGCCACGTTTGTGCCAGCACTCGACCCAATGTAAGGCGTGCCATCCTGAAGAAGGAAAAGCATGTAAGTTATATGCTGTAGCACCCTAGCTCCATAACTGGTCACTCACAACTATGCATTATTATAAATCAATGCTTGATAGACATTAACTTAAGATCCAGTTCAGAGGACCCACTGGTTCAAAATGCATAATCCTTCAATTATCTTAAATACCGAGAATTCAAAAGCAAATTACGGAACATGTTCTTGATAGCTTACCTCTAAGACTCTCTTTCTTATCTCGGTGATCAGACCATTGTCATAGAGAGCTTTTAACAGACGGAAGGTATTGCCCCCACCTGCAGGGAACATTGAGTGAGAGAAAGAAAGGGGAAGATCAATAAAAACAGAGAAAATTCAGCAACTAGAAGCACTTGAAAGATCACACAAATCAAGCAAAATGCAGCCAAAGAGAAACACTATTTGTATCTCTACTTTCAAGCACTGGGTCACAAGAAGGGTTTAACTTGCAACAGTTATCTACATATCTATATCCATAGAAGGAACGGTAGTGTGGTCATGAGCACGGGCATTAGTTTTATTAAGCAATTTAGGTTTTAGTTTTCTTATTTTGCAAACATTATGCCATGGGCTTAATTGAGTGTAGTTGTGGCCCACCCCCTCCAGTTTGTTGGGGGTCCCTACTGCCTGTTGACATTAGATATATGTCTGAAATTCACGTGTAATATCAGCACCAGTGAAATACAATTTCTGGACACTACGGTGTACATTAATAACAATACAATCCAGACTACAGTGTTTCGCAAGCCGACAGCCACTAACAGTATTCTCCATGGTTCGAGTTTTCATCCAAACTCATTGATCAAGAGCATCCCCTATGGGGAATTTATAAGAAAGAAGAGGAACTGTTCAAACAATGAAGAGATGGAATATAAATTTAAGGACACTGAGAGCGCTTTAGACACAGAGGATACAAACACAGTGACATTCTGAATGGGGAAGCCAAAGCGAGATCTTTAACACGAGCACAGACCCTTGTGAACAAAGGAAAGAACTGAAATAAAGACGAGGACGAAGGAGCAAGGATGATATTAACATACAGCAAAGAGAGTTACAAAATCAAAAACATCCTGGACAAATATTGGAATATTCTAACAAAGGATTCTGATATTGGTGGAAAACTAGGGACAAGGCCATCAATAACATTTCGGAAAGCACCCTCGTTGGGCGGCAATCTGGTCAACAGTCACTTTTCCCTGAATAAAGCAGAAAATTGGCTGGAACAACAGCAGAAAGGCTTTGCCAAATGTAGCAAATGTAAGGCATGCAGAATTGGGAAAAATATAAAAAAACTTGAAGATCCGCATGGAAAAACTTTCATGATAAATGACAAGATCACATGTGATTCAGTATACACAGTATATCTGCTCCAGTGTTTCTGTGGGAAGAGATACATTGGGAGCACGATTTGTCCTCTGACAAAGCGTATTTTGGAGCACATAAGAGCGATACAAAACAGAGACAGCAACTATGCGATTGCCAAACACATGATCTTGCATGAAGGAAAAAACTGGTTGAACGTAACCTACTCTGGAATAGCCGTAGTCCCACCCAATCAGAGAGGTGGAGACAGAACTCTCAAACTAAGGCAATTAGAATCACAACTCATTATCAGGTTTAAGACTAAGATCCCTTCAGGCCTGAATGGGGATGAGGAAATGTACATTCATTTATAACATGGACCTACATTGTGAAATTCTAGTCGGACTTCTGCTGCACAGTACCTGGGTTATAGGACCAAAGCAGTTTATAATGTGGTAGTTGATAACTGTGTATAAATATGTGTGACTCACCTGTGTACACAAATCTATTACAGAATTTGACACTATGTCACTACAGATGAACATGACACACAGTGGAGACTGGTGACATTTTTGACACTTAGTCAGTATAGATCAATATAACATATAAATCAAACTGATCATGCATACCCTGAATTTCTAAATAGGCAAGGATCACTATGATCCTTACCAATCTGAGGGTATGTCTCACAGACACTTAGTCGAGACATGTATCAAAATTGTAGTCATTCACACAGGTTGGAACACACAAATATGGTAATACAACTTCACATAGTAGCTCGATTACCGCTGTGAACATTCATAAGTAACATATTTTAGAACAAACATACCCAGGTCCTAACTCGCTTCGCATGTTGTAAATAATAACAACACGTGATTAAGTTGGAGGAATAATATGTAACACCATACAATATGATTTACTTATTAATGTATAAAAAGAATTCTTTCTTTTCTTTTGAATTTTAAATGTGTGAGGACTACCATTCCCACAATGCCGCATAATAGACCAAGTGGGAAAGAGGTATAAAAGGTGAAAGTGTTAATGGACTAACCATTTACCGTGATCAAGACCAATGTGGTCGAAACGCGTAGGTGGAGAGTTGGGCTGAGTTATTCTTTAACTCAATAAAGTTACTGGCTATATCATATGGCGAGTGCAGCATTATCTTTTTGGTGACTGACAAGTTTGCAGGGGTAGTCCACCCCCGACGAGTGCACCGACTGTGCAATAGCGCGCCCTTTGGTTTGGACTGCTTTGTTGGAGAATAACATACCACGAAGGAGCGCCCGATGTGAAACCGCTTAGCTGTGAGAACCAGCATACGGCTAATTGTCAAATATTGAATCGAGTACACAGCGGAGACTGGAAAGCATTGAATCTACAGCACAGACGTGACTGCAGACAACGATTGAAAAACAGACTTTACAAGCGGATTTCAAACCTTCACATCCTCAAGTCTTGAAGGTAGAGCGTTGGACGAGCGGGGTCGGAGGACGCGGAGCGCCCAGGAGGCTCCCGAGGTAAGAGCTGATACTCTGAGAAAAAATATGTGAGGAATGTGAAAGGCACCGCAGTGAATGAGAGAGTGTGTGTAAGATTAAACACACAGAGCATTGCCAAACACGACTGATTTTGAATACTGCCCAGAAAATAGAAGTAACTCTCCGGTGAACCAATAAGAGATAGAGTGGTAGCGGTAACACACGGATTCTTGACATTGTTTGAACATAAATCAAGTGATTGCACTAGCTTACAACCAACATGGAAGAAAGAGCAGTGAGAAGAGTGCAGAAAGCGGAAACAATGTTCCAAAAGGGACTGAGAGGAGCCAGAGACAAGACGGATGGCACTGCACCGGCTGGAAGCACAGGAGAACGGAGTTTAAAATATATGTTTATTCAACTAGAAAAAATGTTAAGAAAAGAGATAACTAAAAGTTGGGAAATCATCACACTTGAAAAATATATAGAGTGCGAGAGAGTGCCAAGAGGCCTCAGAATATTCACATTGCCCAATCACCCAGACACGAAATCAGAAATGCTGGAAATATGGGGGAATAACAACATGCAATGTTCACGTAACATGATGTTAATTATTGTGAAATATGCAAAAAGGACATTGAAGAGCTTCATAAAAACATTAGTGAATTAGAGGCACAAATCTTGGCAACAAAACAAGAGGAGGAATGTAAGAAATTAAGGAAGGAGATGGATCGTAATTTGGATAAACATGAAAATGAAGTGGAAGAACGAAAGGAAAGAAAATTCAGAAGGGATGAGCAGGACTATGAATGTGGCGCAATTTTGACATTTGCAAAACGTTTTGACATATTGAAACAACAAATGCACAAAAATAAAACCACTCCCCAAGAATCCCCGAATACCACGCAGAGTGAATCAGATACCGACTTCAGTGAAGGGGAGGACCTGGCAGGCGCAAATAGTCGGACGTCTTTTTTTAGACGAGATGAAGTTACTATATCTGGACCAAAAAGTGCCAAGGGGATAGGGAAGAGGACGAAGAAACGTCAGAGGGAGAGGAGCAAGGAGGGGCCAATCGTCTGTTCAAACAAACAAAGAAAGACACGAAGAGGCTCCGGAAAAAACAAAGGGGTATCCTCTATGCAATCGACAGAAAAAATAACATCAATCGGTGGCAGTATGGAACAAGAAAAGGATCTGATTATAAATCTATCTAAACATCATTTGACTGAACATGAGAAAAGCTTATTAAATAAAGGCCTTACGTTCTGCCCGGAAAAACATTACGATCATGTCGGAACCCGAATAGATATATACAAGTTTGTGCGCAAATTGAAACACATGACATTTTTTTGCCAAATCCAATTTAAAAAAAGGAGTCACTGAAAGTAGTCAAAACTCCAGCAGTGCGGATCCAACAACAGCATTGACAATATCAGAGGTAACAGATTTAAAGACTGCATATGATTTAATGCATGATCTTGGTGATGAAGACATGACAGAATTACAAATATTGGAGGAAATAGAAATTGAAACAGGAAAGCATATGGGCACCAAATTTAAAAACAAGTCTAAGTTTTGCCCAGCATTATATCCTGGCAATCAGATCGATACATTTCATGATCTTGTGGTCTCAGAACTAGACAAAATGAAGACAGTGAAACATGGCCAGAGAAAGGAAAATCTTTCACTAGAGGAACGTAAAGCTATGACTGAACTCAAGAACAATGATTTAATAGAAATAAAGCCAGCCGACAAAGGAGGCAATATAGTGATTTTAGACAAAGAGGAATACAGAATGGAGGCAATGCGACAGTTGAATGTGAATAGCAACTATAAGAGATTAAAGAGTAATCCGATAAATGAACTCACGGTAGATTTGAACAACAAATTGGAGGAGTGGTTCAAAAGGGGCCTACTGAGTGAACAAGAAATGCTTTCTCTGAAAAATGAGAGCCCAATAATACCCACCATATACTTTCTACCAAAAGTGCATAAGACCTTAACTAGACCTCCAGGGAGACCCATCATCTCCAGCTGTGGCTCTTTGTACGAAAATGTCGCTATCTATGTGGATCACTTCCTGGCACCTATGGTGCTATAACCCTAAGTTCATATATTAAAGACACGGGTGACTTCTTAAGAATTCTAACGGACACTGACTGGCAAACTGAGTACCTGCTTGTAACAATAGATGTGATATCCCTACATACATCGATCAGTCATGAAATTGACCTTAAAGCAATTAGATATTTTCTGAAGCAAAGACCAATTGAAGAGTTACAGCATACACAAATGCTGTTGGAAATGATCGAACTGTGCCTTAGAAATAACATCTTCATTTTCAATCACGTCTTCTACTCCCAAATCTGCGGCACTGCCATGGAAGTTTCCTTCTCTCCAAGCTATGCCAACCTCATGATGGGTTGGTGGGAAAAGACCATAGCTTGGAGAGAGGAAAATGAACCATACATGGCGAAAACAGCTTTGTGGCTCAGATTCATAGATGATCTGTTCCTTATTTGGAACGGCACTGCAACTGAATTTATGGAATTCTTCTCAGAACTCAACAACAACGAAGTGGGTCTGAAATTCACGTATAATATCAGCACCAGTGAAATACAATTTCTGGACACTACGGTGTACATTAATAACAATACAATCCAGACTACAGTGTTTCGCAAGCCGACAGCCACTAACCGTATTCTCCATGGTTCGAGTTTTTATCCAAACTCATTGATCAAGAGCATCCCCTATGGGGAATTTATAAGAAAGAAGAGGAACTGTTCAAACAATGAAGAGATGGAATCTAAATTTAAGGACACTGAGAAGTGCTTTAGACACAGAGGATACAAACACAGTGACATTCTGAATGGGGAAGCCAAAGCGAGATCTTTAACACGAGCACAGACCCTTGTGAACAAAGGAAAGAACAGAAATAAAGAAGAAAACGAAGGAGCAAAAAATGATATTAACATACAGCAAAGAGAGTAACAAAATCAAAAACCTCCTGGACAAATATTGGAATATTCTAACAAAGGATCCTGATATTGGTGGAAAACTAGGGACAAGGCCATCAATAACATTTCGGAAAGCACCCTCGTTGGGCGACAATCTGTTCAACAGTCACTTTTCCCTGAATAAAGCACAAAATTGGCTGGAACAACAACAGAAAGGCTTTGCCAAATGTAGCAAATGTAAGGCGTGCAGAATTGGGAAAAATATTTTAAAAAACTTGAAGATCCGCGTGGAAAAACTTCCATGATAAATGACAAGATCACATGTGATTCAGTATATGCAGTATACCTGCTCCAGTGTTTCTGTGGGAAGAGATACATTGGGAGCACGATTTGTCCTCTGAAAAAGCGTATTTTGGAGCACATAAGAGCGATACAAAACAGACAGCAATTATGCGATTGCGAAACACATGATCTTGCATGAAGGAAAAAACTGGTTGAACTTGACCTACTCTGGAATAGCCGTAGTCCCACCCAATGAGAGCGGTGGAGACAGAACTCTCAAACTAAGGCAATTAGAGTCACGACTCATTATCAGGTTTAAAACTAAGATCCCTTCAGGCCTGAATGGGGATGAGGAAATGTACATTCATTTATAACATGGACCTACATTGTGAAATTCTAGTTGGACTTCTGCAGCACGGTACCTAGGTTATAGGACCAAAGCAGTTTATAATGTGATAGTTGATAACTGTGTAGAAATATGTGTGACTCACCTGTGTATACAAATCTGTTACAGAATTTGACACTATGTCACTACAGATGAATATGACGCACAGTGGAGACTGGTCACATTTTTGACACTTAGTCAGTATAGATCAATATAACATATAAATCAAACTGATCATGCATACCCTGAATTTCTAAATAGGTAAGGATCACTATGATCCTTACCAAATCTGAGGGTATATCCCACAGACACTTAGTCGAGACATGTATCAAAATTGTAGTCATTCACACAGGTTGGAACACACAAATATGGTAATACAACTTCACATAGTAGCTCGATTACCGCTGTGAACATTCATAAGTAACATATTTTAGAACAAACATACCCAGGTCCTAACTCGCTTCGCATGTTGTAAATAATAACACTTGATTAAGTTGGAGGAATAATATGTAACACCATACAATATGATTTACTTATTAATGTATAAAAAGAATTCTTTCTTTTCTTTTGAATTTTAAATGTGTGAGGACTACCATTCCCACAATGCCGCATAATAGACCAAGTGGGAAAGAGGTATAAAAGGTGAAAGTGTTGATGGACTAACCATTTACCGTGATCAAGACCAGTGTGGTCGAAACGCGTAGGTGGAGAGTTGGGCTGAGTTATTCTTTAACTCAATAAAGTTACTGGCTATATCGTATGGCTAGTGCAGCGTTATCTTTTTGGTGACTGACAAGTTTGCGGGGGTAGTCCACCCCCGACGAGTGCACCGACTGGTTTGGACTGCTTTGTTGGAGAAATATATATATATATATATATATATATATATCAAAGCAAGGCTGATATCTGATGTCAGCTTCGAGGTTGGACTAGTCATTCTGCCACTCTGGCATTTTCCAAGAGGGTAGCAAGCTCAGAGACTTTTGAGTAGTTGGGCAGCCACTACCCACCTATGCCCCATGTCTCCTTTCTAATTGCAGCATCCTGCAGGGAGGGGGAGATAGAATATGTTTATTAGACTTGGGTTTTCAGTCCGGCCCGAGTCTACCTGCTTGTGTGTGGGGCTTTCTTTTCACCTGTATGCAGCATTGCCTCCAGCGAGTTCTTTTGTGTGTACTACCTGTTGACTTAGAAGACTCAAAAAAGGATTGCTGGGCTTGTGACAGGGTTTGCAGCAGTTCCACTCTTCCTTTGCCTTGTAAGTTCTCTGTAGACGTGTGAGCCATTTTTCTCCAGGTCGTGGGCTTCCTGAGGCTTGATTCAAGCAGCACTTTCAGCACCCCGTAAGTATGCATCTCCTGACTGCTCCGTCCGCCTGATTCTCCTTTTGTTCCTCCTTTCTCCTCCCCGCTTGGGCAGCTGGTTTGGCCAAGCTGAATAGGTTGGAGATGCTGGTGTGTGATGGTGTAGGCTGTGGCTATCTTTATTTTGTAGTAACCTCTATCTTTCTCCCTGTGGTATGATGTTCCTCTAGTACAGGATGCAGGGTCTGCCCTCACTGGTCTGATGGGAAGAGAGAGGAGGGTGGTGCCAGAGACCTGTTGAGGCTGCTACTCGGGTCAGAGCTGCTTGCCTGGGCTGAGGTCCTGGATCAGTCACCTCATGGATTGTTCCTCACCCATTGGCTCGTGCCCTTGTGGCATGTTGCTCTGGTTGCCCCTGCAACAGAGTTATTCTGTGGGAATGGAAGGCAAATACTTGTTCCACCTCCTCTATTTTGTGGGCCTTCATGCTGCCGGCCTCTGTCCCAGTGGATTATCTGGGAACTAGGCTGGTGGGCTGACTATTTAGTTGTAAATGCTTTTCTGCCTTATCATATGAGCAATATGATTGCAGTCAATGTTCGCAACTTAGGTTTACTTTTTTATCATAAGTTGGATTGTTCAACACAAATCTCTAAACTTATATCCTCTTGTCGTTTCATTTGAAACGTTTGAGAAAGACATAGCCATTTCTTCTGATGTACTCACAATTCACAGTCATCTGTGCTATTGTTGGATCACATCTCGAATACTGCAATGCGCTCTCTCTCTTCCTAGGTACCAACTTCAAAAGTTTCAGCTCATTCAAAACCTGGCCACCAGGTTACACTTGGGTTTGCTCCAGTGGGCACCTACCTCTCAACAGCTGAAGCACAAATGCAGAGCCTAAAGTCGCTCTTTTTCTTTGGCAGCAGCCAGGGCCTTCCCTGCTCGTTGCTTCTTACTTTGGACCATATGTCTTTCAGGAAATATTTCAAAACATGTTATTGTTAATTAGTGGAAAGGTCCCATCTGTACCATTCTGTATGTCCAGTGCCAGGATGCCCGTGAGGCTAACAGCGCACTTTACAAAGCATTAGGTAAATAATAAAATAAATATGTTGGCTCCTTCCTCAAAGGGCTTTGCTTCTCGTCCTATCAAGTTCTTCTGGCTGGGATCCAGGCGGCATATTTGGCGCAGTCACTTTTCTCGGTCTTTCAGCATCACTCAAGGTGTAGGAGAAAGATCCATAGTGTTCTGATCCTTTGTAGGGAAAACAATAGAGGTTCCTTTCATCTGCTCAGTGCAGTCTTATTCAATGAGACGGGCCACCATCAAGTTGGCAACCCTTAGTGTGCCATTTGAGCGACAGCTGTTGAAAGATTACTGGGGAGCGAGTTGTGCACACGTTTCATGGGGATCATGCATTCATTTCAGCAGCTGCAACAATGATCCTGCTCCTGGGCTCCAGCAGTCGAGTCTTCCTTCCATCAGCCCTTAAGGAGTCAACAGCTCCTCTCACCTGCCTCGCAAGCATCAGGCGTTGGGGTTGACATGAATCTACCAGCAACTTCTTGCATTGGGCTCACCAGTACATCGCTGTGCTCCTGCCATTATCTGGCATCATGGCCCAGGCTTGCTGGATAATTGCATTTCGCTCTTTGCCCAGCCTTGCAGAGCTTCTGCTCTGAAGCCGGAGTGTTTCAAAGAGTCAGGGAGGACTATCTTCTCTAGTGACGCTCCCCCTCGGGTCTCCAGCGTTCTTTCCACTCTCTTGCTGCAGTCGCTGATCACGAGGGTGGTGGTCTCTTTAGTGTTCAGGTCCTGGAGGTGGGGCTGCTGGTGTCCTTCATCAGCAGGGTCCAGGAGTGCACTCCTTACTCTTTCTGGTCGCCACAGTCACAGGGGGTATCTGAATTGAGTTTTACCTCAAAAGCGTCGCTCTCTAGGTCAATTGCTACAGATGTTGGTGCCCCGATGCCAGTTTGATTCTTCATGGTAACGATTGACCTGCTATCTTCATTCAACAGCATCCAGAAGGCGTCCTAGCACCAGTGGTTCCTTTACTTCTGTGTCTACACTTCCAGGTCAGGACCTCAGTGCTTAATTTATGAAACAAAGAGTGCTGGTGCCCCAAGTTCTGCTCAGAAGCTGGCGGCCAGTGCAATTAAATATCGGTGTGCCGAATACCAAGGCTGTTAGTCTTTAATCTACTGCCAGACACCCCACCCCTTTTTATTGCTGCCTCTCTTTGTGACGGTTTTACAGTCTTTCTCTTCCTCTGTCTTTCCGATCTGTATGTTTTTCCCTTTCTTGCACTTGGTAAACATCTGATGGGGAAAATAGGTGCCGGTCCCCTAAAATAAGTGCTGGTGCCCCCCCACCCCCCTCCCAACCGCCGTCACCGTCAATCACCGCTTCAAATTAAGCACTGTGTCATGTACTGTCTTTTGGTCTCCAGGCCGCCCCTTGCTTCCAAGAAGGTGGTTCCCTTGTGTCGAAGACATTGGTGTGCATTTTCCTGGAAGACTGTGGCCTTCTTAATCAACCTTCCAAAGTCATGAACATGAAGTTTCTCACAGAAGTCCTGCAGCGTGGTTTGGCTGGAAATATTCCCCTCATTCAGGCAGCACTACACACCTCTGGCAGGGGATTCTGGGCCACAGAGCTTACTGCGTGCTCTCCCTTACATGGGCTTGTCTGTACCCACAGCTGCACCTGTCCTGACTCCACTTCCTCTGAATTCCGGTGTCCTCGACTTTTGAGACCACCAACGATTCCTGGTTTTGGACTGTTTATTGGTTTTGGAACGTTTACATTTGATTAAATCAACTCCTGGATCGATCAGTGGCATTTGGAAACATCGACCACTGAATCGTACTAAGCTAGAATGATTTGTAGGCATGATTTGTAGGCATGTTGTTCACCCTCTTACTCTCGAATCACTCTCACTAGGTCAGACTGGTGGGCTTCTTTTCCAGGTCTACCAACAGTACATCGGATGTCCCTCAAGGCTCAGCAATGCTCTTTAACACCTATTTGCACCCCCTCACCAAGGTCCTTGAATCTCATGAAACTGGCTACCACACGTATGTGGATCACACTCAACTCCACCTCATACTTGACAGGAACTCCAGCAACCAATCCAAGCTATCCCTCTGCCACTCCCGTGTTCATCTTTGGAGCAGAAAAGCTGGCTGTGCCTCAATGGTGGCAAAACCTAGATTCTTATCACAGGTGTGAGAAATTGGGTTGGTGGTTGAGAGGGGTGATACCCTGCTCAAGCAACAATCCTTGTCAGCATGAAACACAAAAAGTCACTAAATTAACCTGTGCAAGACCTTAGGGTAGCTTGACACAAAGGCAATCAGGCTTAATTTAGAGGCAATGTGTAAAGCATTCATGCAGCACACAAACAGTAATAAAACACAAGAAAAATCCCACACAAATTTAGAAAAATAGAGTACATTGTAATATATTATTTGACACCAAAACAACAAAAATCCAATTGGTAGAACTGGAGATATGCAATTCAAAGATGTATGGTAAGTATAGCGCCTAAAAGCACAAAGCGGCACTTGCGTTTATCTGCTTGTGCGCGACCGGGTGAAAGTCACAAGTTCAGGCAAACCCTGATGGAGCATAGGCTAGATACAGAGACCAGGTTAGCCCCGCTGAAAAAGTTACCTTCTAAAGTCCATCGCAAAGAGTTCCGTTAGCGGTGGAGCTGGCAGTTAGGAGCACAGAGAGCATCACGGATGGTCGTCACTGTAGTTCAAAGATCCTGTTGGGCATTGCGAACGGTCATTGATTGATATTTGCAGTGGTAGTCACTGTGGGCTGTCAATGCTGTAGCGCGAAGTGCAGACCTCGGGTTGCTGGCAGCTGCTGTAGCGCAAAGAGTCTAGTTCACCGGAGCTTGGCGTTGGCAGTTGGCGCAGGCGGCAAGATTGTGGCATAAACAGAGCTATTCATGGTCGCTAAGAGCCCAAAACTTCAGGATTTCTCCTTTTCTTTTAGGAGGAGCTCTACCGATGCCACACTAAGGGTTCAGGACCTCAGAGGCACCTCTTGGGGATCAAGACCTCACTCCAGCCGAGGCCAACAGGGCTCAGGCAGGTCCAGTTGCAACAGATGAACTGGGCAGTTGCAGAGAGGATTTTGGAGCTTGCTATAGCCCTGTAGTTCAGAAAAGGAGGTCAGTCTGCTGACCCTTGGAGTCACTTCAGCCAGAGATAAAGGGTGCAGGTCCAGTCTTCCTTCTCAGCAAGTAAAGCAGGCCTCAAGCAGCAGGGCCACAGAGCGTCTTTCTCTGTAGTATCCACTGGTCCAGCAGTGTAATGAAGAGTGGGTCTGAGGGTCCTATTTGTACACTTGGTACCCACTTTGAAGTGGGAGAAGCTTCTGGAGTTTTCCCGCTACAAAGGTGTCTGGAACCTACTGCCTCCCTGCCCTGGTCCCAGTCTGTGAATGGGGATATTAGGCTGGTGTGAAGTCCTTTGTGTGTGAGCTGAGCCAGTGCCTATGAAGTGCGAGTGTGGAAGATGGTAGCTCCATTCCCACATTCTGCCAGAGAAGGCCTATCCTGCCAACTCCTAGTCCCCCTATTGTGATACTTCTGGGAGGAATACACAAAGGCCAATTTACAATTACACCTAGTTGTGTGAGCCAGGAGCAGGTGGTAGGCAACAAATGGCAAGGACAAATAAAATGCCAACTTTCTAAAAGTTTACCATTAAAGATGCTTTCAAATGACAATTCCTCAGACACTAAACATAACTTTCCAAACTGCTCCGAATCAAAAGGTATTACTTATTAAATGTAATAAGGTAATCCAATGTTATCCAATGGGAGAGGAAGGCCTTGCAATAGTGAAAAACATCCGAGAGTTTTTCACTACCAGGACATATAAAACATAAAATAACATAACCACCTTTTTAAATACAAGACACCATGCCCAATGGGCTATTTAGGGTCTAAACTAGGGGTGACTTACGTATTAAAAAGGAAGATTTAGGCCTGGCAAAAGGTTTATTTTGCCAGATCAAAATGGCAGTTTAAAACTGCACACACAGGCTGCAATAGCAGGCCTGATACATGTTTCTAAAGGGCTTCTTAAGTGGGTGGCACAATCGGTGCTGCACGCTTACTAGTAGCATTTAATTTACCGGCCCTGGTTACATGTAGGACTGCTTCACTAGGGACTTACAAGTAAATTACATGTGTCAATTGGGTGCAAGCCAATTTCACCATGTTTAAAGGAGCGAGCACTTTCGCACTAGTTAGCAGTGGTAAAGTGCACAGAGTCCTAAAAGCCAACAAAAACGTGATTCAGAAAACAGGAGGGTTAAGGAAACAAGTTTGGGGATGACCCTGCAAAGAGGGCCAGGTCCAACAAGTGGGATGACCAACACTCTCTACTTGCCTTTAACCTGGCCCGAGCCCTTTTCTACAACCCACATCCAAAGCTCATATCCTTGAAGTTCTGTTTGATTGTGATCTCTCCTTCCTACCCCAGATTAATGCTGCCTTACCCCACCTTCCTCAGCGAGTGGATACCAATATCATCTTCCAGTTATTCCTATTCCACTGTTATCTGCTCTCTGAAGCTACGTTTGCTGGCTTGCAGCGCTTTATAAATCAGTTTCAATAAATAAAAAAAATCTTCGTGGGAGGGGATGCTTTTGCTTTCTCTGGTCGTTTGCAGGGCTCCCCTTTCTTCTGTCCCTGTCCCTCTGGTACTTCAACCTTTTCTTCCTATTGGGTTGATGGTGTAGGCTGGTAAGGCTGTCCTCTGGTCACTCGAGTAATTCTACAGTTGCCCTAGTATGCTGTATTACTTGGGTCTGTTCCTGGAGGGGATTCCAAGCTAGTCCACTTGAGGGTTTGACAGCACCAGCCTGTTGTGTGGATAATCCCTCTAGTTGTGGTCTGTTGGGCAGCCACCTGGTCCTCTTCCCTTTCCTTTCCCAGGTGTTTCCAGCTTCAGAGGTTGGGGTGATGTGAAGGTTGCTTCTGGTGTCCTCAGTATGATATGATTCTGTCTTGTGTTTTTTTCACTTTACAGTCACTGTATTTACATGATCGGTGGCTTAATGTGTGTTCTTTCTGGTGTTCACATTCCGGCATGCGGCTTCCTTCATCAGTAATGACTGGAGCGAGGACATAGAAGTGATGTAATGCCATAATTACTTCTAATCCTAGTCTTCCTCATCCGATGATTTTATGACCCACCTTCCCTCCTCTTGCCTGGTCTGGCCTTCGGATCTGGCTTGCATATGTGATGTGGATGCTGGAAATGCCATCACACCCTGAAGGGCGTGTAGGCTTACATTTGGAGTCTCCTGTCTCAAGAGTAGGCTTCAGCTCATGAGTAATGACTGGGAGGAGAACAAGTTGGACTAGGAATATTGAAGAATACCAGTAAGTAAATAGGGCATTCCGTGGCTCAGGGGTATAATCAGTAGAGACTCCCACGTGCGCTGTAGCTGATCCATGGGCTAAATAGGTGATGTGACCTGGAAGCAGGCAGCACTTTGACACACGAAGAATTGCACCTAAATCCAGCTTTGCCATATCGTTCAGAAACCAAGGTGTTTCGGAACTCTGAGAAGTCACCCTGGCTGATTAGCAGCACTCCTGACATGATGCTAATTCCAAATGGCTTCCGTCTGATTACTTCGGACCCATTAATTACTCTCACATTCATTTTTTGGGAGAATTATATCCGAGTAAATAATTTCGGGATCCTACCCTTAATGTATATTTTCATTAATACTGCAATAAGAATCTCGATTTTAATGCAATGTTCAAGTCACGGGTTTTACCCTGCAGATGTCAGTGTTGCATCATCTACTTAGTTGTTTCTAGGTCTCCTTTAGTAGTGCAGCTATCCAATACTTATTGTCACCAATTATTTCAAATATACATAGATTGGAACTGGACTCTGTCCAGATGAATATTTTTCTTTCACCTCATTCTGTTGGCTGCTTAAGTATCATTCAGCCTTCTAGGGAGTGCTTACATAGGAATGCACAACAGACTACGGTATATCAGAAAAGTACACACAGTCATCCCACTGTTTGCTGTAATCAATTCTCTAATTCCTATATTCATTTTATACGGAAAGCAATCCATTTTTACTACTTTTTTTTTTTTTTTTTAGCATTGGCAAGGCCAGTAGCTCTGGCCTTAATCCTGTGAAACAGCGTTTGTGTATGCAATGTTAGCAAGTAGCATTTCTGCACGCCTTTCTTTGCATGTTTGTGCATACCTGCGTTTAGTTTGCATGTGTTAAAGCCAGATCTAATCGCTTTTTTAACTGCCTTTTCTATGTATGTTTGTGTTTACCCTTAACCTTCACCCTTTTTACACATCTGTCTGTGTTTTAACGTATCCTCTTCTGCGTCTTAACACCGAAACACTTACACTTCTCAGTTCCTTCGCAATTGTTTACCCAACCCAGGGCTCGAGTCGGGGTACCACGCGGGTGGACGGCGTCCCCCCACTTATTTTACCGGGAGCTCGATAACTGGAGCAAATGGAGCCACACATTCACTCTTTGGCCTCTCTGGGGCGAGATCGGAGTCCATTCAGAACTCTGCTCACGCGCTGGCTTCTCTGATGCAATCGCATCTAAGGGGTGAGCGGGGGGAGGCAATTAGTCTGATGGTGCAAGCCACCTTTCGTGACGTCACTTCCTGTCGTGACGTCAGCGTCCCCCCACTTCTTTTTTTAGGACTTGTGCCCTGCCAACCCCATAACCAATTATACTTACCTGCCACATTCTCAAGCTTTCTCCCGATATTTTGGTATTTATGCATTTTTGGACCAATATTTTTGTTCTCCAATGTTTTTAAACGATGGAAACACATCACCCTCAAATGATCCTTAAGCGTTTCAATGCGATGTGTTGTATTTCAATGTCATTCTACCGCACATTAAAGTGGTTGTTTTTATCATGACATTAAGATTGTTTGACATTAGCCCCAAACAGTGTGAAACGTCTTCGACTGATTAACAGCTTTGTTTCGGTCAGCTGGCAAAGTCATGTTTAAAGTGGCAATATCTGCAGACAAGGAGGTTTATCTGAGTTTATGCCTGGAATATCTTAAGTTTAAAAAAAATTGGGCTTTTCATTAGATGTTTTTGATGGATACTTCTGCCGGCAGATTCCTCATCTATTGAATATCCCCAGACACCAGACTGTATCCAGAAATCTTACAGTAGCAATCCTATGCTGGTAGGAGGCATCGACTTGTCTCTGTGTTGATTGCTGCCCGGACATGATGTCACTGGAGCCGTAAGACACCACCCCAGCGCCCTGATGTCAGTTTCCTATTATCCATGACCTTCGACGAGGATGCAGGACTACTCTTCATGAGATTTTTCGCAAACTACCTATATATTTTTGCTGTGCTACGGAAACATCACCTCCTAAAAAGTCAGGGTTTAAGCCCTACTGTCAGTGGCGGCCGGCATGGCTCACGGGTGGTGAGGCCGGCACAGGGTGGGGGTAGGGGGTGCTGTGCACAATGTAAAAAAAAAAAAAAAAAAAAAACTTACCTTGCTGCTGGGTCTTGCATCTCTGCTCCTGCTCTCCTCATCTTGACTCGAGGAACAGGAAGCACAGCCAGGCTCCCCTGTTGTGATTGGTAAGCACCCAGGCTCCCCTGACCAATCACAACTCTGCAATGCAGCATTGTGACTGATCTGAGCGTCCTGGTTTAACGCTCAGTCAGGGAATAGAAGCCTGGGCATGTTCTCCACGCAGGCTGCAATGCAGCCTGCATGAGAACAGGGAACGTGCGCATGAATGTTTTGGGCGGCCCGAGAAGGACGGCCAAACAGTCATGTGCACTTAGGAGTGGGCAAGCCACTCCTCCCCTACCCTGCTCCCCTCCCACCTGCAAAGCAGCACAGAAACATCAAATGATAACTCAAAGTTATTATCTTTTTATGTTTTCTTTACCTTGCACTGCTTAAAAGCAGAGGGGCGACGGTCCTCTGCATAGGGGAGGAGCCGCGTTCCTGTCATGGACATATGTTCATTTCAGAACCCCACAAAGTCTGCTTATGATCGAGGCTGAAGCACAACTCCAAGCCATGTAAACAGTGAGGTCTCAGGCACTCAAAAGCCGTCAACGAGCGTGAGGCGAAGTTGTTTATGATGTGCATGCTTGATGAGAGATGCGTTCGGCGCAACATATGCTTCAGATCCAGGTCGGTATCTATCAAATGTGTGAAATCCGCAGGTAGAAATATCCATCTGAAAAAAGTTACTAACATTTGGCAACAATCTTTCTGGTGGATACTCTGTCAACCTGCAGATTCTCCACCAATCCTGGCCACCTCCCCTTATTGGAGGAATAGTCATAGTAATCTGAATAATAACGTTCCAAGTTAGAATTGTTGCACTGCATGTTTACTGTTGAAGTAAGCTGACTTTGTCTCTGCCTCTAAGAGCTAAAAAAAAAAAAAAAAGGACTTACATCAGGGTGCCGCTTTATGGCTCCAGTGACATCGTGCTCGGGCAGTAACCAAAGTCAAGATGGAATAGACACCACCTACTGGGGCAGTAGAGCTATTTCAAGATTGAGATCCAGCCTTGTGCACAGGGATATTAAAAAAGTGAGGAATCTGCAGGTAGATAGAGTATCCACCAGAAGGATTGTTTCTGAGGGCAACTAATTGTTTCTTTTATGGATGTGGCTTGATTATCAGGAAAAATCTCTCAAAGAGCTGCAGGGATTTTGTGTGGTATGTAAATGATCATAGGTAATGTTTCTTTTCTTTGCATTTTGGGACCAGATCAGTTTTATTCACTCTTCATGGACACTGTTTTTGAATGATAGAAAACACACCCAAAGCTCCCTAAAACTGGCAAAAAAAAATGATATTGGCAACATTTAGGTCACCGGTTGAAGATATACATTTTGGGCTATCAGGAGTATTCCCAAATAAATTCATAACACCTTAACACAAAAATGACACAATGAAAGTTAAAAATTCCCTATAACTTGGATGGACACAAAGAAAGCAAATTCTGCAGTACAGGAAATTCCAACACAAATCTTACCTACTCAAAGACTTAATGGTTAAAAATGAAATGTACCAACAAATATTGCTTCAGACTTTCTCACTGCTTCTCCTGGATTTGTGGATTCATGAATACTGTCCATTCCATATCCTTAAAAACACAAAATGGAAAATGAATCAATTGTTGCACATTGTATGAGCAATGATATGGTGTGAGGAGAAGAGAATATAGGACAGATCCACATCTTCACATTGTGACAGAAAACAACGTGATAATATAAAGTTTGTGAAATATAGTGTGGTAACATACATTGTAAGTCAGTATTTTATATTTAAAAGAATTTAACTATGTTGAATACAAAAGTATTAACCAACATCATGGGAGTGCTCAAAACTAAACGCTGATTAAATTAGCTCACAGTGTATCTGACAAAGGAGATAGAACTGTGAAAGCAGTTTGCAACCAACATAAATGACTGCTTATACTGAAGCCATCTCGACAACTCTGCTAGTGTCAACACAGCTTTTAAAATGCCTCAACCTATGAATGCTAACACATTAATCACTTTTGTTTGAAGAATGGACAGAGATTTCCAACTCCGCCTGAGAATAATCTTAGAGTCTTTTCTATTCACAAATATTCCCAGAAGTACGCCTGGCAACCTGCACTAGGCATAGGTTTCCGGACATAAATCTGGGAATGCAATAGTACATTTCACCAAGGGTCCTAGTAACCCTGTGCGAAATTCTGGCCCCCTTGGGGGCCAACTACCCCTCCTGTGACCTCCAGCAAGTCCTGCACAGCGGAATTGCTAAGAGGTCTTCGGAGGCCATGCCCCCTTTTTCCACCACTCTGCAAACGTGGTTTAAGGACGTCCTTGGGGGCCAACTACCCCTCCTGTTACCTCCAATAAGTCCCACACAGCAGGGTTTCTGAGAGGATATGGGAGGCCATGCCCCCTTCCTCCACCACTCTGCATGCACGCCTCCTGGCGCAGTACTAGTAGGGGGATGAAGTTCCCATGGCTATTGAGGGTCCTTGAGGGCCAACTAGCCCTCCTGTTACCTCCAATACGACTCACACAGCTGGATTGCTGAGAGGTTGTCAGAGGCCACGCCCCCTTTCTCCACCACTGTGCAAACGTGCTTCCTGGCGCACTGCTGGTTGGGGGAAGAAGTCCACGTTAGTCCTGTGGCCCTCAGGAGTACAGTGGAATTCATTCCCCAATAAGATGCCCTAAGACCAAGAGGTGGTTCGATGGTACCTGTTCTGCGGCCCATAGAAAGCTATTGCAGGTTCTCAAACATAACCCGAGGGATGAAGCAGTAGTTAGGAGCCATAGGTTTCACTGAAAAAACCATAGGTTTCAGGGACGTTATAGTTAGAAATTAGCATATAAAAAACCTTGGAAATTCACTGAAAAAACCACAGGTTTCAGGGACGTTATAGTTAGAAATTTTCATTTAAAAAACCTTGGAAATTCACTGAAAAAACCATAGGTTTCAGGGACGTTATAGTTAGAAATTAGCATTTAAAAAACCTTAGAAATTCACTGAAAAAACCCCAGGTTTCAGGGACGTTCTAGTTAGTTGGACATTTCACTCATACAAAACCAGAGAAATTCGGCCGTTATAGTTAGTTGAGCTAACTATAACTCGCGCCCCGTAATGCACTGCTGAAGATGTCACATATTACATTACTCATGACATGGTCAGTGACATCACTGATGACATTATTCACGTGATCATCTGATGCACCTCCTCACACCCTAATATAATCTTTGATACACCCACTCTAAAATACAGACTACCATTCTCAAAACCATAGACACACCAATACCAGTTAGTACATACCTACTCACTGATTCATAGGTCTACACACATCCACTCACTCACCCATACAGTCACTCATACACGCAGAAACTCATCAATACAGCCTCTGATATATGCACTCATACACCCATACAGACACTCACACACCGCCACGCACCCATAGAGTTACTCACACACCTAGTCAGTCATGCAAATAATCAATCACACTCCCATTTACTCACCTATACAGTTATACACACACCACCTCACTTATTCATACAGAAACTAACACATACTTACTCTCTTATACAATCACTGACACAAGCACACACTCATCCATACAGCCACTCTCACAATCACTCACTCTCATATATAGTCAGTTATATACTCCAACACTCACATATACAGCCTTTCACATATGTAGTTACTCACACATATACCACTGAGACATCCCTTCACTCACCAACACAGCCATACGCACACTCACTCACCCATACAGCCCCTCGCATATGCACTCATGAACCCCTACACCCACTGAATCACCCACTCACACATCCATGTGGGGAGTTACACCCCCCCACCCACACAGACACTTAGGCACCCATACAGGTACTCAGACAACCAATCATTAACCCATACAGACACTCATGTAGCTACTCACCAACTCATGCAGTGACTTACACAGCAACTGATAGACTGATACAGACATTCACACAGATTAGTCATTCACCCATGCATTCACTAAGACACGTTTAATCACTCACTTATAGTCAGTCACACACCCACTAAATCATCCATTCAGACACTCATACACCCACTCATTCTTCAATACACCTTTGCGTATCTATATATAACATTCTTAAACTTTAAAAACTCACCCAGTCTCTGGATGATGTCATCAGTGATGTCATCAGTGATGTCACTGACCATGTCATGAGTGATGTAATATGTGACGTCATCAGCAGTGCATTGCGGGGGCGTGAGTTATAGTTAGCTCAACTAACTATAATGGCCGAATCTCTCTGGTTTTGTGCGAGTGAAATGTCCAACTAACTATAATGTCCCTGAAACCTGTGGTTTTTTCAGTGAATATATATATATATATATATATATATATATATATATATATCTCCCCCCCACCCAGGGCCCTCTGCACTAGACAAAACGGGACGCACTCCCGACAGGTTTGCTTTACTAATTTATTTGGGAGTACAAATACACCCAACTCGTTTCGGTCTTATCTCAGACCTTGAACACGAGATATATATATATATGCATCAAATTTTCAAGCAGTTGCATAGTACAGCGATGGGTACCTGCTTCACCCCCAGGTATGCTTGTCTGCATATGGGCTGGTGGGAGCAGCAGGTGCTCATTAACGACCACGGTGCTGCATGGAGTGAGCACATCATCTGTTGGTTGCCTTTTATAGAGGACTTATTTGTCATATGGAAGGGGTCGCGACACCCGGCTTCAATATTCATACAGGCAATCAACCGCAACAATCTGAATTTACACTTCACAGGCCACATCAGGGTAACTCAAATTGAGTTTCTTGATTTACAGGTTTTTGTGAGCAATAACAGGTTATAAACCAGGTTATTCAGGAAGACCTCAGGGAATTGCACCCTACACGCATGCAGCTTCCACCCACGTCATTTGAAATTCAGCATCCTGTATGGGGAGATGCTGAGATTAAGGAGAAATTGCAGTTGTATTGAGGATTGGAACATTGGCAGGGATGAAATGATCGGCAGATTTGTGCAGTGAGCATACACAAGAGAATCCCTTGTCATAACCATAGCGAAAGTTGAGGTCAGGAGTAGGGAATCTCTGCTCTTTCCCAGCAGGCAACAGAAAGAAGATAAATCTATCATTAAATTGATAACGATGTACAGCAAACAAGAGTACCAACTAGAGAGCTCTTGAGGAAGTACTCGCATCTAGTTAGAGGGGATCCTATTCTAGGACCGATTATTCCCAAATCCCCCCTTATCACATTCGCAGAGTTGTTCTTTATGAGGGCCGCCCTGGTAAGTATAAGTAGTCCTGAAGTCATTAGGCAAGGAAATTGGCTTCAGCAGGCCTTTGGCTTCCACAAATGCCACAAGTGCAAGCAATGTGTCCATGGGGTCGACACGGTTGAATACAGCACACACCTCACCTACAACCCATCAAAGATCAGGGGCTCATTTAATTGTAGGACGTAATTTGCAGTATATGTACTGTCATGTGACTGTTGGCTGCAGTACGTGGGCAGCACGATTCTGTAGGTACACAAGCAAATCCTCCAGCACCTGAGGGCAGTAAAGAATAAAGAGTGGTCATACGCAGTGGCCCGGCATGTGAATGATTTTCACATGAATGATACTAGGTGCCTATCATACTATGTGACCGGTGCAGTCCCGAGGCATCCCAGGGTTGGTAACCAGGAGTGAAAGTTAAGACAACTGGAGAGTAGGTACATTGTTAATTTAGACAAAATGGGCCTAATTATGATGTCGGTCGGAGTTGCCTCCGACCGACACCGTTTTGGGGAAGGAACCGCCGGACTATAGGTAGGCGGTTCCGACAACCCCATTAGGATGCAACCACACATGTTGTGGTCTCAAACTTTCATTTTTCAATGGGAGCTTGTGCGGCGAGCCAAAACCGCCCGCAGCACAAGCTTCCATTGAAAAGTAGAAGTTTTTAAACATCCCTGCACCGTGTGGCAGGCCTGCCACACGGTGCAGGGATGTTCAGAGAGGCACCAGGTGACCCCCAGGCCCACATACGGAGGGCCAGGGGACCCTGCTAGGGGCCCCCATAGTCAGTTTCCGACAGCCAATTCATGTCAGAAAGGGAAACATGGATTGGCTGTTGGAAACCGATATCATAATCACGACGGCGGAAACGCCGTCCTTAAGGGATGATGAGCGCTTTCCGACTGACCTACGAGCACCTTGAGCTCGTCGGAACCACATCGGATTCCCCCGCTGGTTTAAACTCTGACTGCCCTTATCATAATACGGCGGTCGGACTTTAAACCTGCCATGACATCATAATTAGGCCTATTGTCTCCAAATGGTTTCAATACCGAAGAGGAGGTATATTCATTTTTATAGAGGTTACATGTGCTGCTAAATCCCTGAGTAAGTGGTTTTCAATAGTGCTCAAGTTAAAGTTCAATACCACTGGGGATAGTGTGGTCCAATGAGTCACTGAGATATTGTGATCAATGAGGCATGATGGCAACTGAATTATAATTTTGTGGGCATTATATTTGATTATTACAAAATTGTGAGCCAAATATGTGATCATTGAAATTTGGTTATGCATTATGCAACAGCTACCCCTGAAGATTTCTGCGTCAGGAGATTAGATAGAAACAACCAAAAAGGCGGTGGATTAGCTCTAATTCATCGAAACAATTACACAGTTAGAACAGAAACAATTCCGACAAAAAATTGTGAAGCCTTTTTCTTTACCATCTCACTCACTAATTCCTATACATTTAAAGGCATCCTACTATATCGCCCACCTAGATTGCGAGCACAATTCCTTTCATCACTAGGCCTCTTAGCTGAACCATCAGCAGGAGAAACCAATTTCACCATCTTAGGCGACTTCAACTTTCATCTGGAGGCCAATAATGATGATGACACCTTAGCTTTACTATCAGAATTCAACTCAATAGGACTTTCACAATTAGTCACTACTCCTACTCATTTGGCTGGACACACACACGATGGACTATTCACAAATAATAAACATATTGTTTTAACACATGTTCTCCCTTTATCCTGGACCGACCACTCCGCGGTCTTTTTCAACATTAATATCGAACGCAGCATCCATAGTAACATCAAACCCTCTCACCCTACGCAGTTCAAAGCTTGGGGCAGCATTTCCCCTGAAGATCTAAAACTGCACCTGCTGGCCACTCATCAAAATCTACCGGAAAACCCAGAACAGGCAGCCTTGCAATACACACAATGGCTTCATTCCGCCATTAACACTCTAGTACCGCTAAAAAACGCCTCAAAAAACAGAAAGTCCCCCTCCGCTCCCTGGTTCTCAGAAGCACTAAGGCTAGAAAAACAGAAATGCAGAAATTCGGAACGACATTGGCGCCGAAATTACGACAGTACTATGAAAATACGGTATAATGAAGCATTGTCCAAATATAAACATCTTCTAATCACAGAAAAAAGTAAATATTACCTAAATCAAATTGAAACAGCGCAAGACTCTGTGAAACAGCTATTCAGGACCAGATACCAGCTCTCTTATACCCCCCACACAGCATTTCTGTGACTCTCTCGCTTCGTTCTTTCAAGAAAAAGTTACCGACATCTATTCTAACTTCTCAACCCTCTCCTCGACAAACATCCATAGTATCATCACTAATGAAGACTCGCACCCCACTGACGTTTCACCATCACACATCTCCAATCATTCCTTGTTTTTAGAATTCAATCAGGTCACTACAGAACACATTACTGACCTTATATCCACTATTAAATCTGGCTCTCCCAATGACCCATGCCCCCCACCATAATAAAATGTATCCCGGAGATCATAGGTCCCGAACTAACCAACATCTGCAATTTAATGTTTACAACAGGAATATACCCTTCCATTTGGAAGGAGACCATTATCAAACCTCTACTTAAGAAACCTAATCTTAACCCTACAGAGACTAAGAACTATAGACCTATTGCAGGCCTCCCTCTCCCTGCAAAGATCATCGAAAAGGAGATGAATACCCAGCTAGCCAGTTATATTGAAATAAACAACCTCCTAGGTGACACCCAATATGGCTTCAGGAAGAGCCACGGCACTGAAACTGCCCTCATCAAAACATCCGATGAAATCAGGATGATTCTTGATAAGGGAGGTGCCGCGGTCCTGGTGCTGCTGGATCTCTCAGCGGCATTTGACACGGTCGACCACTCCACCTTACTCGACCGTGTCACAGGCATAGGTATTAAAGACAAAGCAAAGGCCCTTCTAACATCCTTCCTGTCCAACCGTACACAACGAGTAAGGCTTGGCAATTTTAATTCCCCTTCCTTCTCACTACCATGCGGAGTCCCGCAGGGATCTTCGCTAAGCCCTAGCCTGTTTAATATTTATGTGTCGGATCTGGCTCGAATCATTAAATCTCACAACCTGCGTCTGACGTCCTACGCCGACGACACTCAGATAGTGTTGGAGATCTATAATAATGGCAAGTCAGTCTCGGATTACTTCAAAGAAGGAATGTGTGCCATCAGGATTCATAAGAACAGTACCAACCCACCTGGCCGCCCTATCGTGTCTGGGTGTGGTTCCATCCTCGAACCCTTAGGCAAATACATTGATGCGATCATAAAGGAATTCGTCCCATCTACAACAACTTTCATCAGGGACACCATGGATCTTATCCAAACCATTGAAGATAGACCTTTCGATATCCAGACCGAACTCATGGTTGGTCTTGATATCGAATCACTATACACTAACATCCCACACACTGAGGGACTCAAAGTTATTGAACAACTATTGGAGTCCCGACAAAGACCTACCCTGATCCCCACCGAGTTCATCTTGGATTTGCTACATGTCGCCCTTGAAAACAACTATTTCTTATACCGAGACACTTTCTATTTACAAATCAAAGGTGTCTCCATGGGGCTTGCTTCGCCCCCAATTTTGCCATTCTTTTTGTTCATAATCTAGAAATGACCAGTATACTTACTCCCAACAACCCCTTCCTGGCACAAATTTCCTCTGGCGACGCTACATTGACGACATCCTTTTGTTATGGAAAGGGACCGCAGAGACTCTTGACCCCTTCGTCCTCTGGCTGAACCATTCACAACCCCACCTCAAATTCACATGCGATTACAAATCTAATAATCTTCCGTTTCTGGATTTGACCATACATGTTGAGGATGGCAAAATAGGCACTTGTTTGTACCGTAAACCCACTGAGAGAAACACCTTACTCCAATATTCTAGCTACCACCCACGAGGCCTCCGAGACGGCCTCCTTTGGACAATTCCTACGCATTCGCAGAAATTGCAAATGGAAGAAGGATTACTTTCGCGAATCCGACATCCTCATACAAAAGTTACTTGATAGGGGGTATCCTAAACGCCTGATTACCCGAGCGCGCAAGAGAGCCTGGTTCTGCCACCGTGAAAATCTTCTCACCCCCAACCCAAAAAACCATGTCCCGCATACCTTTTGTTTCCAAATTCAGTCCATGCAGTAACCAAGTGAGCAAGATCATTAAACGAAACTGGTCCCTCTTACGCACACATGAAGCTTTCCAAGAACCCCCGCTCTTTTCGTACAAACGAGGCGATAATTTGAGCACCCACCTAGTACATGCGATCACCTGGCCCACCACCCCTATTCGACAGAACACCATCACTGCCACCTGGGGCCTTCCACCAGTAGTTGGACATTACAAATGCCAGTCCTGCATAGTGTGTGACCTCACACACAATACAAAAGATTTCAAAGTGAATAATGTTACCTACAAACTTAACACATTCACCAACTGCAGATCACAGAATGTCATTTATGCCATCCGTTGTCCCTGTGATCTTGTATATATTGGCCAAACTACACAGATGATTAAACAAAGAATAATCCAACACAAAAGTAGGATACACTGTAAAGTACTGACGGCCCCCTTGTTTCCCACTACATTGAGAAACAACACTGCGAAACTGATATCGCTTGGCAGGTGATCGACCAGCCCACACTGCCTCTCCGAGGCGGCAACCTCAGAGCCCTCTTGAACAAATGCGAGTGTAAATGGATCACTATCTGTAACTCAGTTAATCAGGGCCTCAACACCATTGACGAATGGAACAGCACTATCCTACTGTAACCTTCCGGATCTTGCTGTTCCAATACACAATTTTTCTGTACTGAATTTAAGTTGTTCGTTTCCCTGAACTGTCACCCACATGGTCCTATGCTTTTACATGTGCCCTATACCGCTCATTGATTGATCATTTATTTGTTCACTTTATGGTTTAATACATGATCGGCCCTTTGTTTTTTATTGCCTTAGACAGGGCCTCTTCCCTTCCTCGAATGATTTATCTCTGCCCACTCATGCCCCCTCTTGCGTTCCGCGACCATGACTGCCCTACCAGTCATTATACCGCCATGCGGTTATATGTGTGTTTCACACACTTATGGCTCCCACATTTCCATGACTCTCCTCCGCCCTGCCACCGCACCCATCCCAGCTGTCCCTCCACAGACTGACACATAGCATGCCACGTCTTCCTCAGGCCATCGGCTGTTTCCCTTCTTTTCCCGCAGCGCCTCCCCTTGCTTCCTTCTACCCGCCCCCTGTCAATTTCTTCGTCCTCCTTGCCCTACCTTGTCCAGCCCCTTTCCAGCCGCCGCGCCCTCCCCTGCACACGCCCCCACCCCCGTCCTTCCGGTCACATGACCACTTTCCCTTACTTCTCCAATTCCTCCTGCACTGATTCCGAAACCGGACACTTCTGTGGCGGTCCCTGGTTGACTGAAGCGCCTAACCCTCTTCCTGGATTGATTCCATTACCCGGTAAGGCATTCTTGCTACAGACCCGTTTCCCGCTACTCCCCGCTTTTCCCAGCATGGCTCTTATCCGACCGTGCCTATCTCCCCCCAGATTCTTCGATACCCGGTCTTCACCGAGGATATCCTTCTGCCGGCCTCCGTTGCCTGCCACGCTGCCCCCTCAGGCGCCGGGCTCAATTCACCGTCTCCTTTACGGATCCCCTCTCAGCAACCGTATAGGTGAGTCGGCCTCCTCCATGCTTTGCTTTATTCCTAATCGCGCTCTGCCTTGAGCCTCGATTGACTGCTTGTTCCCCCTCCTCTACACAACCCCTCCCCCCCACCCTTTCTCTTCCTTTCAGATCCACCTACGGCCAGCTCTGCACACTCCTTGGTGCATCTCTTCGCAGACGCCGGATTACCTTCATCCTTCTTACTGTGGATCAGTATTGGCCACATCTTCAGGTATTTCCGGTTTTCTACCCAAGTCGGTTTCGTGCTCATTTTGAAGCCCTGAGCCCTTGACCCCCATTGGCCCGCCCCTCCTCCTTCCCCTTCTCCTAGCCCTAGGCCCCCCTGCGAGACAGGTCCGCTCGCGCCCTTCCATTCCGCTGCCCTCAGATACTGGCGTTCACGTGTAGTTCTTTCCTATAGGCAGGCCACTCCTGCTGTCCCCAAGTCACAGCCCGACCTCCGGTCAGGTCCCGTCACGCACCCTTGGTCACACTTCCAGCGCGCATTTCAGCCCCTTGTCACCCCCTCTCTTACACTTCTCTTTCCCTCCCTGTACAGCACTCTCAATACAGCAGCCCCGTCCTGAAGATGATCCTGATTCAATAGGATCGAAACGTCGTCGACCCCTCAGCGTAATTGAAGTCGCCCTTATCCCGTGTGGTTCTATCCAACTCATGTCATCAATCTCTACGCAACCTTTGTGAATCATTTTGTGCTGAACCACACAGTCACTTGTACATACTTTCACCAATTTCACCACGCGCCGTTTTCGCTGTTTGCACTTTGTCACTTGCGTCGCCACTCATGTGTCACGAGCACATTTGTGCACCAAGTCCAAATTGGGCTGTATATATGATTTATGCTTACAGTGCTGATACAACTGTACCGTTTTCAAATAATTCTTTCAAATTATATGATGCCACGTGCACAATTGAGAAATCTTGTGTGAGTCTCCCTTTTCTTTCCTCGTAATGTATGTTACATACTTTTTAATTGTCTTTGTCATTGATACCAATTGAGATATTGTTGCTTATTGTCATATTATTACCCAGATCTCAATTGGTTTATGGGTCATACTCCTGTCGCTTTTTCCAAGATTGTGAGCAGCTGCCGAGCTGCGAGAGTAGGTCCTTACGTGACCTTTACCTTTGGACCAATTCATTTACTCCTTCTTTTGCCATTTGTTTGCAAAGTAGAATGTCTAGGGAGACTCCCACATACTCTGAAGATTATATCAAACAAATACTCAGCGGCCCTTCACTACTTTCGGGTCCTTCCACGTCCACTGCCTCTGTTCCCCCACTAGCACTTCCCGTGTTCTGCTAGACAAACTAGAGAAACTGAAAAAGAAACAGATCCGTACTAATCTCCATGCTCGTATGCTTACTGAGTATCTGAAATCAGACATCATCCCCTTGGGCTTACAAATACGAAACATCCCTGCCATATTCACTCAAGATCCTAAATTCCGCTCAGGCTTCAGTCACCTAGCAACCACTTGCTCACGCCATTGGATGGTGTTGGGTATCGATACTGCCATCGAACATAGCCGCAAAGAACTGGAAGAAATAGCTGAACTTGAGCAACTAATCCTGGCTGACACTGCCTTCGCAGACGCGAAGAATCTTCTGGACAAAATCAATACCACCATAGCAACGTTCAACACTTTCGAACTTAACAAGAAAATTACCAAAATCCAGAAAGACATCCGTTTCTACAACACTGAGAAAACCTACCCATACTTACGGGACGAATTTTACAACACTCCTTACATCCCCCTAGGACCCGCAACTGGGGTAGATTCCGTAATAACCAACAAATTACTTTCTCCGACTCCTCTAACACCTCCATTGAGGATTCTGACACAAACGAGGGACCGAGTACATCTAGGGCCTCCATTAGACCACCACCCTTGTTGCCCTCTGGTTTTTAGGACAGGGCCGCGGGCGCGCACAACCCCCTATCCGCCCACGGAACAACCGGCAATACCAACCTCAATTCTCAGGCGAAAGACAAACCCGAAACAGGTTCTACCAATGGGGACCGCAACAGTAACTAACGACATCACTACTCCTCCTCCTACTGTGACCGTACCACTCATGGGTTCTCAATTGATTCCGATATTCAACTTATCTAGCCATGTGCTATCCCATGATGAGACTCAACTCCTGAGCAGAGGGCTCAGCTTTGTACCCACTGAACGCACCAATTTCGTCGACCTCCAGTCCAACTTGTTGACGTTTTTCCGACGCATCCGACTGAAGCAATTCTTTGCGAACAAACCTTCTTCTACTGAATCCTCAGGCCCCCGATTCTACCCTCCTTCCACGTTTAACCCGCCTTCCTCTTCCATGCCCCCCGAAATCCTTGCCTTTGAGCGCCTGGTTTTACGAGAAGTCATAGACCTTCAAACCCATTTCGAATATGTTCCCTACAACCTTCCTTTATCTGAGAAACAAGCTCTGATCAATCTCAAAAAGAAAAATGATTTAATTATCAAACCAGCGGATAAAGGCGGCGGTATTGTGGTTATGGATGTGGACCATTACGATGTAGAGATCAAGAGACAATTGATCAATACCAGCCATTATCGCCCTCTTGCCAAGGATCCTCTGCCAGACCTCAGAATCAAAATACAAGAGATTACCGGTAGAGCAAGATTGCTAAACATTATCTCCCAGAAAGAATACAATTTCCTCAACAATCAACACCCCCGGACTCCGGTCATATACGTCTTACCCAAGATTCATAAGAACAGTACCAACCCACCTGGCCGCCCTATCGTGTCTGGGTGTGGTTCCATCCTCGAACCCTTAGGCAAATACATTGATGCGATCATAAAGGAATTCGTCCCATCTACAACAACTTTCATCAGGGACACCATGGATCTTATCCAAACCATTGAAGATAGACCTTTCGATATCCAGACCGAACTCATGGTTGGTCTTGATATCGAATCACTATACACTAACATCCCACACACTGAGGGACTCAAAGTTATTGAACAACTATTGGAGTCCCGACAAAGACCTACCCTGATCCCCACCGAGTTCATCTTGGATTTGCTACATGTCGCCCTTGAAAACAACTATTTCTTATACCGAGACACTTTCTATTTACAAATCAAAGGTGTCTCCATGGGGCTTGCTTCGCCCCAATTTTGCCATTCTTTTTGTTCATAATCTAGAAATGACCAGTATACTTACTCCCAACAACCCCTTCCTGGCACAAATTTCCCTCTGGCGACGCTACATTGACGACATCCTTTTGTTATGGAAAGGGACCGCAGAGACTCTTGACCCCTTCGTCCTCTGGCTGAACCATTCACAACCCCACCTCAAATTCACATGCGATTACAAATCTAATAATCTTCCGTTTCTGGATTTGACCATACATGTTGAGGATGGCAAAATAGGCACTTGTTTGTACCGTAAACCCACTGAGAGAAACACCTTACTCCAATATTCTAGCTACCACCCACGAGGCCTCCGAGACGGCCTCCCTTTGGACAATTCCTACGCATTCGCAGAAATTGCAAATGGAAGAAGGATTACTTTCGCGAATCCGACATCCTCATACAAAAGTTACTTGATAGGGGGTATCCTAAACGCCTGATTACCCGAGCGCGCAAGAGAGCCTGGTTCTGCCACCGTGAAAATCTTCTCACCCCCAACCCAAAAACCATGTCCCGCATACCTTTTGTTTCCAAATTCAGTCCATGCAGTAACCAAGTGAGCAAGATCATTAAACGAAACTGGTCCCTCTTACGCACACATGAAGCTTTCCAAGAACCCCTGCTCTTTTCGTACAAACGAGGCGATAATTTGAGCACCCACCTAGTACATGCGATCACCTGGCCCACCACCCCTATTCGACAGAACACCATCACTGCCACCTGGGGCCTTCCACCAGTAGTTGGACATTACAAATGCCAGTCCTGCATAGTGTGTGACCTCACACACAATACAAAAGATTTCAAAGTGAATAATGTTACCTACAAACTTAACACATTCACCAACTGCAGATCACAGAATGTCATTTATGCCATCCGTTGTCCCTGTGATCTTGTATATATTGGCCAAACTACACAGATGATTAAACAAAGAATAATCCAACACAAAAGTAGGATACACTGTAAAGTACTGACGGCCCCCTTGTTTCCCACTACATTGAGAAACAACACTGCGAAACTGATATCGCTTGGCAGGTGATCGACCAGCCCACACTGCCTCTCCGAGGCGGCAACCTCAGAGCCCTCTTGAACAAATGCGAGTGTAAATGGATCACTATCTGTAACTCAGTTAATCAGGGCCTCAACACCATTGGACTAATGGAACAGCACTATCCTACTGTAACCTTCCGGATCTTGCTGTTCCAATACACAATTTTTCTGTACTGAATTTAAGTTGTTCGTTTCCCTGAACTGTCACCCACATGGTCCTATGCTTTTACATGTGCCCTATACCGCTCATTGATTGATCATTTATTTGTTCACTTTATGGTTTAATACATGATCGGCCCTTTGTTTTTTATTGCCTTAGACAGGGCCTCTTCCCTTCCTCGAATGATTTATCTCTGCCCACTCATGCCCCCTCTTGCGTTCCGCGACCATGACTGCCCTACCAGTCATTATACCGCCATGCGGTTATATGTGTGTTTCACACACTTATGGCTCCCACATTTCCATGACTCTCCTCCGCCCTGCCACCGCACCCATCCCAGCTGTCCCTCCACAGACTGACACATAGCATGCCACGTCTTCCTCAGGCCATCGGCTGTTTCCCTTCTTTTCCCGCAGCGCCTCCCCTTGCTTCCTTCTACCCGCCCCTGTCAATTTCTTCGTCCTCCTTGCCCTACCTTGTCCAGCCCCTTTCCAGCCGCCGCGCCCTCCCCTGCACACGCCCCACCCCCGTCCTTCCGGTCACATGACCACTTTCCCTTACTTCTCCAATTCCTCCTGCACTGATTCCGAAACCGGACACTTCTGTGGCGGTCCCTGGTTGACTGAAGCGCCTAACCCTCTTCCTGGATTGATTCCATTACCCGGTAAGGCATTCTTGCTACAGACCCGTTTCCCGCTACTCCCCGCTTTTCCCAGCATGGCTCTTATCCGACCGTGCCTATCTCCCCCAGATTCTTCGATACCCGGTCTTCACCGAGGATATCCTTCTGCCGGCCTCCGTTGCCTGCCACGCTGCCCCCTCAGGCGCCGGGCTCAATTCACCGTCTCCTTACGGATCCCCTCTCAGCAACCGTATAGGTGAGTCGGCCTCCTCCATGCTTTGCTTTATTCCTAATCGCGCTCTGCCTTGAGCCTCGATTGACTGCTTGTTCCCCCTCCTCTACACAACCCTCCCCCCACCCTTTCTCTTCCTTTCAGATCCACCTACGGCCAGCTCTGCACACTCCTTGGTGCATCTCTTCGCAGACGCCGGATTACCTTCATCCTTCTTACTGTGGATCAGTATTGGCCACATCTTCAGGTATTTCCGGTTTTCTACCCAAGTCGGTTTCGTGCTCATTTTGAAGCCCTGAGCCCTTGACCCCCATTGGCCCGCCCTCCTCCTTCCCCTTCTCCTAGCCCTAGGCCCCCTGCGAGACAGGTCCGCTCGCGCCCTTCCATTCCGCTGCCCTCAGATACTGGCGTTCACGTGTAGTTCTTTCCTATAGGCAGGCCACTCCTGCTGTCCCCAAGTCACAGCCCGACCTCCGGTCAGGTCCCGTCACGCACCCTTGGTCACACTTCCAGCGCGCATTTCAGCCCCTTGTCACCCCTCTCTTACACTTCTCTTTCCTCCCTGTACAGCACTCTCAATACAGCAGCCCCGTCCTGAAGATGATCCTGATTCAATAGGATCGAAACGTCGTCGACCCCTCAGCGTAATTGAAGTCGCCCTTATCCCGTGTGGTTCTATCCAACTCATGTCATCAATCTCTACGCAACCTTTGTGAATCATTTTGTGCTGAACCACACAGTCACTTGTACATACTTTCACCAATTTCACCACGCGCCGTTTTCGCTGTTTGCACTTTGTCACTTGCGTCGCCACTCATGTGTCACGAGCACATTTGTGCACCAAGTCCAAATTGGGCTGTATATATGATTTATGCTTACAGTGCTGATACAACTGTACCGTTTTCAAATAATTCTTTCAAATTATATGATGCCACGTGCACAATTGAGAAATCTTGTGTGAGTCTCCCTTTTCTTTCCTCGTAATGTATGTTACATACTTTTTTAATTGTCTTTGTCATTGATACCAATTGAGATATTGTTGCTTATTGTCATCAGCACTTGGATGGCACACAATTGTTTAAAGCTGAACTCCGAAAAAACCGAGGTGATGATCTTTGGAAAGCTCTCCCCCAGTTGGTCCCCTTCTTGGTGGCCTGCAGAGTTGGGCCCACCTCCACCGCCTGTTTCTAAGGTCAAAAATCTGGGAGTCCTGTTTGATGAAAAACTTTCTTTCAAACATCACGCCAACTCGGTCGTCTCATCATCCTTTTACCATCAGGATGATAAAGAAACTTCTGCCTTACCTTCCTCGTAACGCAGGCAAGACTCTCATTAGCACACTTGTCATGTCTAAGATAGACTATTGTAATGGCTTACTAGTCAATGCCCAGGAAGGTGTCATACACAAATTGCAGATGGTGCAAAATGCAGCAGCAAGAATTCTTACAGGCACTCCTAAGTTCAAACCTATCTCCAAGGAGCTTCGACAGTTACACTGGTTGCCCATCAAATGCAGAATAAAGTTTAAGGCCCTCTGCATTCCCTATAAGGCTATCCACGATACAGGATCTAAATTTCTCAAACAAAGCCTATGCCCCTACAGACCCACAAGATCTTTACGATCTTCTTCAGCTTATCTGCTGACGGTGCCTAGAACTAAAAAGGCAACCTGGGGTGACAGAAGATTCACTGTCGCCACTGCCAAACTTTGGAACACACTCCCTTTACATCTCAAAACCATTCCTACATTGCTTTCCTTCCGTAAACAATTAAAAACCTGGTTATTCAATCAATAAACATTCTCTCCTTTCTCTCAACTCAGCGGTCCATAGCGCCGAGACACCCAAGGGTATTTGTGCGCTCAATAAATTGCCTAAATAAATAAATATGAGAGAAATTATTTTACATGGATTCAAGAGGTCTTACATGATTTGGATTATGTTTGCCCACTTGGTCTCAATTGTGACTATTTTTAGCTATTAAGCAATTATAATGTTTGATCATGCACTACTTAAGTGACCGTTAGTGATACGTAATTGTCCATCCAAATATAATGAATGAATTCATGAGTTTAATATGGTAATGGATTACGTTTGCTCACTTGAGCTCAATTGTGGCACATCAATGAAGTAATGATTGAAGCTGTGAGAAAAATTGTCATCAATTGATGTAATAGCGCAATGCCAAAAATCTAATTCGTAACGATGTTATGGCTGACACCCCGTATGATTTATGGATTTGACCCACCTTCAAATGACGATTTCAAGTGCTAAAGTGATTCGCACTGTATATGTACTTAATTTGACCCTTTTGCTCTGTACCTTAATTTCATTGTTTATTAAGTTGTATTATCGACAAATAGATAATACGATGTGTGGTTTGTAAATTGTGTGTCTCCAGCGGGACAACAAAAAGAAGAGAGACTATGTAGGTTAGTCTTTAGTCATTGACTATTGTGACATGGGCACTATAAGAGTGTTACTAAGATGGCACCGCGCTTATGTGAACAAGGTCACTTGTTTGAGCGAAACGTGTTGTGGCTGATTCTGCCAAACAATAAAGATTTGCGGAGATAAGCTGATGTCTGCGCATAGTCCTTGCTGGATTTTTGGAGTGACAGGCAGTTCAGATATATGGATATATCTGGAGGTCATCAGTGGGTAGTTACAGTTAGGTCTGATTTTATGTAGACGGAGTGTTTTTTGGTTTGCTAATAACTTTGGCTCCTTTTAACGAATCTTCACGAAACTTTCCAAAACAAAGTTCTTCCACCTCAGTACCTTCCTGGAAAGTTTCAGGGTGATCTGTCAAGCGGGGGCTGAGGCTGAGAAAAAAGGAGGGTCCAAAAACGCAAAATCCCCATGCATTTTCCATAGACTACTTTAGACAAGGCTACAGCAAAAACTGCTGAATGGAATTACACTAAATTCGGCAAGGAGCTAGATCTTGGTCCGCTGAATGGGCTTTTTGTGATTTGGTGTAAATCCGTTCAGTAGTTTTTGAGATATTAAGGGTACAAAATAATTGTATATTTTGGCAGTTGGGCTCGTGAGAGTTTCCTGAGCATTCTGCGAGAGCGCAAAATCAAAAATGGAAGCCTGTGACTGGTCAAAAGGCTAATTTTTCCTGTGAGCCTTCATGCACGCGAGAGTGAACACTCTAATTGGCAGACTGTTGGAATGTTAGAAATGAAATGGCCGTGTTTACTGTGAAAATTGGAGGTGTGGAAATGAAGTAAAAAAGCTATATAAATGGGCAGCAGAAAGGCATGCCGTCCCCGTAGATTTAGAGAGGAGGTGTTTAAGGAATAACTACTGTGTAGATAATAAATGTATATTGTTTTAGCTCGTTTTTATGATCTTGCTGGATCGTGAATAGTAAAAAGCAATAGATGAGTTCTCAATACAATATTAGTAAGAATGCGTATTGTGGTCCTTGTTGTTCAGAGGAAGTGTGCAAGAGATAAGTACTGTGATTAGAAGGTTAAATCTTTTTTTCTTAAATGTTACAATCTCGTGAGATTCTCATGGGATTGTAAAAAGTAGGAAGGAGTAGGGGATGTTTGAATACACTGATATGCAGACTTGTTACTGTATGAAGAAGTCTTACTGGAGATAGTGTTTATCAGACTCTACTATTTATGTTCATTGGATTGAGAAGAGTTGTGAGTAGAGTTAAGGCTCATTCAAACACCCTACTACGCACACCCATCATCTGAGTTAGAGGTCTGAAAGGAGAGGCCAGTCCCGCTCCACACCCTACTACACACACCCATCATTACAGAGAGAGGTCTAAAGGAAGAGAACACTTCCCCCCCACACCCTACTATACACACCTGTTATCTGAGAGAGAGGTCTGAAAGGAGAGGCCAGTCCCTCCACACACCCTACTAAGCACACTCGTCATGTGAGAGAGGGGTCTGAAAGGAGAAGCCAGTCCCTACCCACACCCGTCATCTGAGAGAGGACTAAAAGGAGAGGGCAGTCCCTTCCCACACCCTATTACGCACACCCATCATTTCAGAGAGAGGTCTCAGCAGAAAGAACAGTCCCTCCGCACACCCTTCATCTGAGAAAGAGGTTTGAAAGGAGAGGGCAGGCCCTCCCCACACCCTACTATGCACACCCATCATCAGAGAGATGTCTGTAAGGAGAGGCCAGTGCCTCTCTACACCCTACTATGCACACCTATTATTAAAGAGAGAGGTCTCATCAGACAGGCCAGTCCCTCCCCACGCCCTACTATGCACACTCGTCATGTGAGAGAGGGGTCTGAAAGGAGAGGCCAGTCCCTACCCACACCCTACTATGCATACCCGTCATCTGAGAGAGGGGTCTGAAAGGAGAGGCCAGTCCCTTCCCACACCTACTACGTGCACCTATCATTACCGGGAAAGGTCTCAGTAGAGATTCCAGTCCCTCCACACATCCTACAATGCACACCCATCATCTAAGAGAGAGGGCTGAAAGGAGAGGGCAGTCCCTCCCGCACCCTAATATACACACCCATCATTACAGAGAGAGGTCTCATCTGAGAGGCCAGTTCCTCCACACACCCTACTACGCACACCCATCATCTGAGAGAGGGGTCTGAAAGGAGAGACCAGTCCCTTCCCACACCCTACTATGCACATCTATCATTAGAGAGAGAGGTGTAGCGGAGAAGCCAGTCCCTCCCCACACCCTACTACGCACACCAGCGGGAGTTGCATTTATGTACAGTAATGAAGTATTAGTCTATGTTTAAAACCAAAGGTTAAAGTAAAATTATAGTTAGGTGTGATAAAAAGATCTGTTTTTCTTTTTAAAAAAACCTTAGAAATTCACTGAAAAAAACAAAGTTAAAGTAACGTTATAGTTAAGTGAATTTGTCAGTGACAACATTAACGTTTTGAACTAAAAGAAACAGAGAAATTCAGCAGTTATAGTTAGCAGCACTAACTATAACTTGTGCCCCTGCCATGCACTGCTTATGACCTCACATATGACATCACTAATGACATGTTCGATGACATCACTCATGACATCTCAAATTACATAATTGATTACATCACTGATGACATCATCCAATGAGTTTGCAAGTTTGTTTTACAGTTTACGTACTGGTGAGTAACTACCACATTAATTCTACATAATTGTGTACAGTTGGGTGCAGGTAATGGGTGTGTTTACAAAGTGTGTGTGCTCCTAATGCACCATAGGTGTGTAGAGGTATTGAACACCTTATAAATGTTTGCATTTATGAGTAACTCTGTGTGCAAGTGACATTTACTTCTATTCATTATACTCTATTTAACTTTTGGTTCTGCAGAAAATGTGTCCAACAGGAGAAAGATTCTACACATTAGATGCTAACTTTTGTAAACAGCCATATGTTATTAGAGAGAATTGTGTCAGTATGATATTTAACATGGAAGAGCGTGTGCACCATGTACTAAACAAACAGTGTGGTATAGAATGAATTCTCTCCATAGATTAAACACTGTTTATAGTACTCAGTTCACTACTGATCTCAACTTCATTTTTTAATGTAGGTTCGTTGTGTGTCAGGGGTTTGATATAGAAAAAAGCTGTCTGTAATAGGGCATTTAGTGTGGAATTGGCATTCACTATTTTGGCTTTCTCAGAATAGTTGTGTAGAGAATGAACATCGTACTCATTGAGGGTTTCCCACATATCTGTGGTTGATTGTTAATGTGAACTATGCTATGTGTAAAGCCATATCTATTTATGCAGCAATATGTGAGAAAATGAAGTTTGGATGATGTCATGAGTGATGTAATCATTGATGTCATTTAAGATGTCATCAGCGATATTATAAATAATGTCAGAACATGTCATGAGTGATGTCATGAGTCATAAACAGTGCATGGGGGGGCCGCAAGTTATAGTTAGTGCTGCCATCTATAACTGCTGAATTTCTGTGTTTTTTTTTAGTTCAAAACGTTAATGTTGTCATTGACAAATTTACGTTATAGTTAGGTGACTTTAACCTTTGGTTTTTTTCAGTGAACATATATATACACATACAAACATAGTTACCTTAAATACACTTGCGTTGTAAAGGCATGTATGGTAAAGGTACATGCATGGTAAAGGCAGTGCGTGGTAAATGATGCGTGCTAAAGGCATTGCGGGCAATGCCTGCATTGTAAAGGCATTTTCCCCTACTAAACCTGTGGTCTTTGCCAAGAGTGTTTTACGGAGGGTCTCGCAACTAAAAAGTATCATATATTCAGGTTCTACAAGATATAGGAGTTGTCTTGCTTTAAAGAGGGTGCACAATTGTACTACTTGAAAATAAGTCTGAAGTGGTGACCCCACTCAGCAGGTTTTAAAGAAAATGAGGAAGAATAAAATCTGGGGCCTATCTCTAAACTCTTTTTTTATCGAATCCCAACACAGGAAGGAAGGAAGGAAGGAAGGAAGGAAGAGGAGGAGGAGCTGCTGCTGCTGCTGCTCGAGCTGATCGATGGGCTCCCGGAAGCTGTGACTAAAAGAATATAGATCTGCGCGAGCCCCCACACACCAAATTTCTTGGCCAGTCACAACACCTGAAACGCTGGCCTGCTTTTGTCTTTCCTATTTGTATCCTTGGGATAGGTGTGTGGGATGTGGCAGGCTAGTCCTGTTTTCATGGGTGCTGTATTGTAGCCCTTCAGCGTCCATAACAGGGGCTTCTATGTCTATTGGCCGTCCCAGTTTTTTGCTTCTGGAAATATGGTCACCATATTACAAATGGAAATAGCTTGTTGAATCTGGCCCATTATATGTGCCTACTGCTTTTAAAGTACTGCTGATTAATTACACATACTAGAAAGTAAACAGAATTTTTGTATTATTGGTTGAAAACAAGTGGCAAACGCCTAAAGCACCTCTAAGAAACTGTATTGAGCCAAGAAAGGTACAAATGTAGTGATGCATATGTGTTGGTGTTGTTCCTCTAAATGTCCAGTTACTGCTGCGTGTTTTTGATTCTTGATATTAGATGAGAGTAAGACATTTATGACCATGAAGATGGAGTTTGGCCTGTAATAGATATCAGGAGGCGTTCATAAATCAGGTAAGTGGCCATTCAATGACTTCCATTGATTCTGCCCTCGAAGTCCAACTATCAGACACTTTAATTGGGACATATTACTAGAGGCATGGCCCTCTCCAGATGCGTATTGCTGGACACTTTTAATATAGCGCTTCAAAGCTGTTTTTAAATGGCGGGCAATTGGCATTCTTTCATAAAAACAGCTATGGCTCTTGGATTTGCTTCCATTCATATCTGGAGCTCACAATAAAACAAAACTTACTTAAATAAAAACCCTCCCTCTCACGGAGAGGAAATTTACTAACACTTTGCGCCAGGTTTGCCTCACAAAAGTGAGACAAACCCAGGGTAGAGTGTTGTGTTGGCATATGTGTTACAGAGGTGCCTACAGTAACACAATGTAGTGCTACTTTGCACTCAAGGGGCTGAACTGTAAATGGTATATCGGCGTTCCCATGCAACCACCCATGGGGTTTAAAGCGAGTCCCTGTCTACTAACATTTTAAGTCAGGGATGTGTGCAAAACAATGATGCCTCCCCGAAGAAGACATAACAGTGGAGCATGCTTTAAAAGTCTCCACACTTTACCAGCTTTGCATGTGTGCTGTACTGTACAGCACACATAGTAAGTGTGGAAAGTGTTAAACTATGTCAAAGCATAGTTTTTGTACTGGAAAGGCACTCTTCCAGTACAAAACCTATGCTTGACAGAATGCACACACTCTTGCACTAGGGCACTATTTTTCTCTCTGTCTCTGACACAACGCAGCACAGCAGCCAGGATCAGACTGGGACAGGAAATAGGCTCAAGCACAAAAATAAAGGTGACCCTCATTATCATAGCACTAGAAGGAGTGTGGGGTCCTGGAGCACCCCCAACATAATCAATCTGGGGTTCAGAAGGTGAATGAGCGATAAGGATGTCTTTAAATTTTGTTTTCATCTTGTTACATCTGCTGTGCGTTCAAAGACAGAGGTCAAATATCTGGTTATGTCTTATGTCAAATTGCTGCTTTTTATGTCTTGCCTAGGCAGCGCTTGCGCGGTCTCTGCGAGACATGCTGTATTCAGGATATGGGCATAAAGCTCCGCCCACTTTCTGCCCATCTTTTTGATTGGCTCCTGTCCTTTGTAAATGGTGGCTTTTGATTGGTCAATAGGCTTAGTAGTCCCTCCTTAGTACCGCCTTGTCTCTACTTGTAACCTCCCATGAGGACAACCCCTGTTACATGTTTTGTTACTCCATAGGTTTTAATTACAGCCTCAGAGCACTATTTTCTTAAAGGGCTTCAAGCAGGACACACACTTGATCCTAGGCAAGGCTGGCAGTGGTTACTTTACTCACTAGCACATCTCACATTTATATGAGATCTTCTATAAATTTCCCTTCATCAGCTCCACATAGAGTACAACCTAATCCGGAATAATAATAATAATAATTCTTTTAACACATTTCAAAGCTACTAATTGTATATATGGACATAGCTATTTGAATGTACTTGTGGTACTGTCTTGCACGCAATGCATTATGGGTAGGGTGGATTTATCTTATCTTCTGCAGGGTGCAGTACCATATGTGACCAAAGGGACCTCTTTTGGTCACTTATGGTACTGCGCCCTGCAACATGGCTAGGTAAAAAACATCGGCATTTATAATGCAAATAACTCCAACTCTGAGAAATGCGCGACCGATTGCATTTCCAATGCAATAGGTCTCACATTTGTTAAAGTTAGAGCTGTTGGCCTTGAAAATGACAATGTACTTTACTTTTGCTTTTTTATACCATTGGCAATAGTGCTATGCAAATATAATAACTCCACTTCAAATAAAAAAACTAAAGTAAAAAACATTGTTATTTTCAATGCCAACAGCTCTAACTTTAACAAATGCGAGGACTATTGCATTGCAAATGCTTGTTCTTTTAACATGGAGTTTGGTGTTTTCTTTCTATGACTCCAAAGTGTGAGCATTTTGTAAAGTGAACTATGCATCAGTAAAGGGAGTGTAAAACGAAAGGCGGTAGGTTGTCAATTTGTTTAACACACAACAAAATGTAAATACCTATAAATGAACTGTACAAAATATTCAAAATATATCAGTAATTAGAAAAGCACAAATGAAGTACTTTTTTGTAATTCTGAAGTTTGATGGAAATATAGATTTTCCACAAAGCCTATTCAGTGAGGTAACATTTGTGACAGCGCCCCACTATGAAAATTGTTCCAGCACCATTGCCCATTAGTGAGATAGCTAAAAAAAATGGCCCATGTTTGGGGCAATTGTGAAATTGTATAGACACACTGTAGAAGTGTTTTGCAAGGTATAGGAAGCTGCATGGATTTGAGCCTGCTAATGTTTGTTGTAATATCAGAGAAATGAACAGTAAAAACCGACCCAACAGGCCCACAAACTGCCAAAACACGGGCCCACACATGACCTTTCAGACCAGCCCAATCGAGCGCTGCCTGATTGCCCTATAGACCAGTGCGACCCTGGCAGCAGCTATGGTTACTGCACTGTGTTGCGCCGAAAGTTAGTACATATGGTCCTAAGTGCACTTGCCTGTCCATAGCTCATGGAGAGATGCTCTAAAGGCGGGCGTGTGCGGTTGCGGTTGGCCAACCATGGGAATATCCCGATTTCATGACCTTTGAGCCTTGATTTGTGGCCTTTCAGGTTATTGAATTTATTTCTCTACCTCTGCTGTGAAAGGTGCCCTTTCTTTGGAGTGTTTTTTTTACTGTTGATGCTATGTAACGATTTATGAGCACACGTGAATAGGAAATGCATTAGAATGCACATTACTATGATAGCATTTTTAGCAAATTTGTGTTACTTCGTAATCAATAGCTGTGATCCCAGCAGATGATTTCAGCATGCAGTTAGTACTGCAGCCTCGCTAGGAGTTGCTGTGATGTGTTCAGGAAGCGGCCAGCGTTGTGTTTTTGTGGTCAGTTGTGATCACAGCGGCTGGTGTACTTTTATTAACAATTTACCGCCGTCGCTTTTTGATTCCTTTGAGGGCTTTCCGCACGAATGAGGAGGACACTGGATACAGTGAGCGAGAGGTGGACACAAGAGGGGCTGCTTGTGAAATGAGACAGAACAAAGGGGTGGAAGCCCCCTGTGAGAACACAACACAGGAAGCGCCTTCTGCGGCCACAGCTATGGAGGGGAAGAGCAAGGGCACATCTGGGCGTGGGGTCGGCTTTTACTTGAGATAAAAACACGGGGAGGGAGGGGCAAAGGGCTCTAAAGTTAAACGGAGGATCTCTCTCTGGGAACTATACCTGTTGGGGGGTAATGGATTAAAAAAAATGTACTGTAATGATTTTAACTAATCGAACAGGTAATAAAATTCAATTCAATCCAATTCTCTTGGATAGGAATCATAGCGCCAGGGGCTGCTAGACACCTTCATGAAGTGTTACAGAGCTTCATATGGCTATTAGCGCTATGTATACATTAGTATAATGCTTTATATCTGCACTGGCTGTAATTGCAGTAACAGCATCCTTTGTAAATAAATGCTTAGTGGTAGACTAACAGTCTGGAGTATGGTTCCTGGTGTAAGGAGCAGGTCTTCTTCGAAGAGTTCTCAGTTAAGGATATGTAGTATACAACTCTGCTAAGCGGTAGGGCCAACCCAAAACAGCGTCAGATGGACAATCCTCTTTGTTTTATCCTGTTCTGCGTGGGATGGGGGGGTGGGGGGATCATTAAGCTCAGTGTAGTGGGAACATGTACCAGTCAATGATTACTGCCATTACACAAAATTCACCGACCAGTCTGCTTGTAGATGGGCTCATTATAGTCCTTTCTTGTACTTCTGGGCTGACCAGGTGCAGGCTAGTTCCATGGGAGTGTACAAGGCAAAATGGAGACATATTAAACACCTACCTACTTGGCACTGCTCCGTACAGTTATGCTCATGCAGGACACGAGTGTAGGTATATATTTTTCCAATGCACTTCTTTTTTAGAAGTGTTTAAGGAGAGAACTAATTGTACAGGACTGGTAGTTTACGTCCTCTGCCTCGGGCACCCATCACTCAGCAGGGTGACGACAGACTAGTCAGTGTGACTCTGCTCTTCCGGCCAGTTGAGAATGGGGTGAATGTCTTGTGCACACTCCCAAGATAAACATTTGAGAGGGATGAACATTTGACGTTCACAAATGTCCCCTTTGTGAATAGAGAACGTGCGTGTTGTGCAGTCCCTGTGGCAAGGCTTATATATATTAGGTATACAGCTTTTTAACCTTTTTAGTAACAGTACAGCACAGAGAGAGATAGTACCTTGTGCCAAATTTCCTTCTCTTGTATCCCTGAGATCTAATTCTGGCTTAGGATCTTGACCGAAAATTGCAAGATTCTTGGCAAATACCTTATGGCTTGATTCACAATGTTTTTTGGGCTTGAATGTGGAACGCATGCACCTGCACATGGACATTTCCATATCTTAAATCACTCTACTATTAGAAGGGAAAATGTGGGAAACTGGGTGAAGCAGACAGCCGTTTGTGTCTTCTTCACAAAAGGGAAGGAAAGAATGTTGTACTTTATTTTTCATAGGAAAACTCCCATATTTGGGGTAAATGTCTGACTTTTTTTACATTCTCGAAGAATGTCAAAAATATTTCTCAAAAACTTAAACAGTTGAAGTCTTGCAGCATTATTTATGCGCATCACCCTTATTAACTTTATTTTTGTTTCTCCACAGGAACAATGGTTTTTCCCATGGCGAAACCCCTTTGCCTGCACCCTCATTCAGTATGTGGCTTTTCCCTCACCATTCACATTCTAGAAAGGCTCTCAAAGCTTAATTTGAGCTGGTGGTTGCAGGTGGGGCCCACCACCACTCATGTTTGGGGACCGGCACTTCTTTTTACTCAACAGATTTTTATCTGGAGCAAGAGAGAGAAAAACGCAAAAGGAGGTGGAAGAGAAAGATGGAAAAACTGTGACAACGCAGGGATGAAAAAGAACCTGAAAGAGGGAGACAAAGAGACAGGGAGTATTTGTTGATGAATTAAAGAGACATGAGGTGGAATCAAGACTACACAGCCTTGGTATTCAGCAATCCCGCCATCTGTCAGTGCGGCCACAGCTTCTGAGCAAACTTTGGGCAATGACACTTATTATTTCACAAATTAAGCACTAAAGGCGCTTGCAACTGCCCTTGACAGGAGATTGTGTATGTCTTCAGGGTGGGAAACTACCTTAAAATTGTCAGTGAACACCCACAAACGTAAAGGTTATCGGGTATCCACCAACCTGTATAAGTAGTCCAAACCAGGAACTCTAGCGAACCCAGACCTACAACAGAATTTGTGATCTGTCAAATTCCATCATCTTGGTGGAATTTCTGTATTACAAACGCATTTTGTACAGAGGCTTTTACGTTAATTCTGATTTAATGAATTAGGATTGGGAATTTGGTAACATGAACATTTTGTGTATCTACATTGGAATTAGCTGCACCAAATTATTTGGAAGTGGGCCCAGCAATTTTACTGCACTGCACCGATTTAGCTCCTTCTGTCCACCTTCTGGTATTAAAATCATATTTCAAAGTGCTTTGGATGACAAACTTGCAATGATAATTTTTCCTTAAAGTAGGCCCTGATTCTAGGCAGCAGAACGAATGGCCGTGTAAACTGTAGTGAACACGCACAAAACCATACATACGTTTTAGGGTATTCAGAAACGGTCTGCAGGTCATATGATATCCTGACAACACACAAAATGTCCTTCTATACAAAAGGGGAGGTGGGTTCAGGGAAAGGTACACCCGCCATGTTTCATTGGGGTGTAGCGGCAGCCAGGGTTTCTCCAAGAGGTAATCTTTTCTCTGCATGGAAAGAAAGCACTTAAGCAAGAGATGTGCTTGCCCACATTCCACCATGCATAGGGGAGCATGTCTGAAAACGTATGATTTGTGTACATATAAACATGTATACACCTACTGAATTTTGTGCAGCAGGAAAACTGTACATCTATGAAATCGCAGACAGCGGTCTACAAACTGCAGATGTATTTTTTTTTCACGACTCTTCCTGTTCGTCAATGTGTAAATATGTGTGATGCAATTGTGTAAAATACGTACAACCCATTAGATGTACACAAATCACAAGTCATGTCTGTCCACCATTGATAGAGAGCGTTAGAATGCTCCCCTACTATGTTGGCACCGCAAGAAGAAGCAATGCATAAAACAATGTGTTCCCCAGTTTATTGGCCATGTAGATCAGGACAAATTTCTCAAATTAAATCACAATTGAAATGAAACCAAAGAACTGTGACTATGTGGCAGAGGTTATGTAAACGATGCGAGTGTCCAATTATACCAAAAACTGAATTAGGAAAATTAACCAAATAAAAGGAGTTTGAAACTATATGCATTAGGGAAATATTCAGCTGGTGTAAATCAGGCGCATCATTTTTGGCACAGGATGTCTGCTGCCTTCTGCACTGTTAGAACAGGCGCTCAATGCATGGCCAGCTGGCCAAGCTCGCCACAATAATTTGTTGGAACCCTAAGAAGAAATCATTCATTGTAGGCAAAATTCATTCATTGTAGGCAGAAATCATTCATTGTAGGCAAAATTCATTCATTGTAGGCAGAAATCATTCATTGTAGGCAGAAATCATTCACTGTAGGCATTTATCTGATGCCAAGACTATTGCACGTGTATTTTTGTCTCACCGGTGACACATTTAGAAGTAATGCCTGGCAACAATAATGATAACAACAATAAAAAATAGCCATTGTTATTATTGATACTAATATTAATAATAATAATAATAGTAGAAGTAACATCAATACGGATGTTACAATAATGATGCTATCTAAAAAAAAATATTATAGGACGACCACCTCCAATATTCCCCATGATCCATTTTCCATTTCGTGTTGGAATCTCACTAGAAGTTGCTTTCATCTATCCAGATGAAACAAGAAAATGCCTAAATTCGCCATGCTGCATTAGGACTCAAGACCAGGGGCAACTGGTGCATTAGGGGCGTTGCCATACCATTGATGGGGGAGGAGGAGTAAGGATTAAAAGCATTACATGCAGCAGCTCAACATGGGACTGGATGGTAACCAAAGAAGTGGGAGAATATTTTCCAGGAGGGGAGGGCTCAGTGCGCGTGTGTGGGCGAGAACTTAATCGCCCTCAAGGCACAAGCCAGCACAGAGACATCCGGAGCGTGGCCATGGCCAGTATTAACTGTGCTGCAGAGGTGTGCCATGGGGCGCTGATTGCTGTGGCTCAGGGCGGAGTCATGAGAGCACCATGCTAGCAAAGGGGCAGGGCTGGCCGGAGTAGTCTACTTCGGAGTGGGTGGAGCTGAGGAACATGTGGCGTTGGGGAGGAGTTTGGCAGCGAGTTCCAAGAGCATTCAAGTGGAGGAGCACCTTGAATGCATGTGCAACTGTATTTATGGCAGAGAGACAGGGAGCTTGTGCACTGCTTATTTAAGCGCTCCTGGGACCTCGACCGGCTTTTGGAGAAAACGGCACACCTTTCTAGAGGTCAGGTCAGTTGTACAAGCTTTAGAGCCATTTCTCCCCCCTCACTAGTACCCAGCGCTTGAAACTGTGGACTTGGCCAGAGAGCTCTTTATTACCTTTAGGCTCCCCACACTGCAGGCGGACTGAACATTATAGTGTCCTGATGGACATGTTCTAGTGTCTCGGCAGGGACCAGTTTATCAGCCACTACTTTGAGGGCTGGTCCTTACACCCACCCCACACCCATCCAACACTGGCGTCACCGGTCAGGTGACCCTTCAAATAAAAGGACCCAAGTGCACGTGCCAGTTCCAGATAGAGTACTGATGTGTTTGTGTCATTTTTTTATCTAGCGATTTGGCCTAGGGCCCACAGCACTAAAATGGCGACGAGCGGGTCCGCCCCGCATGTGCACTGGCAGGTACCCTGCTGTTCCTGGTGGAGAAGTGTAGCCTACACCCAAGGCACCCCAACATCTGCTGCCAGCAGTATGCCACCCTGTGAGGAAGGCGTCCAGCCTCCATGCCCTGCAGTCGCTGTCCGCCTTGAGCCTGCCGCACCCCTGTGAGGCAGTAGTGGACCTAGAACAGTGCCCATCGACCCGCTCAGCATGAGGTGCCTACACGCTGCCGACCAGCACAGTAGAAAAGGATGACATGCCCTGCCGCACCGGTAATGCGTGCATCCCCCGGCACCGGGCCAGCGCTGCATTGACGCCCCGCACCAGTATTTCTATTGACTGTCAAGGCCCGCGGTCGGAGGAGAGACTCCAGCGGCCTGACACGAGAGATGTTTGCAGGGCCCCGGAGAGCCGCACAGGGTGACTAAAGTGTAAAGCAGCCCTGGTCGAAATAAAGCACCTCCACAAATTCAGGCCGGCTCCACCACCCAGCATGAATAAATAGTCTGCAGTGCCCCCTCTGTATACCATCATGAATACAGTGCAGCGGCCCGGCAGCTACAAGGAATAGAAAGGTACAAGGAGAGGCACACCAGCTTTTTTCACCCGTACCCTCTGCCTCAGTTGCGGGGGAGAGAGAGAGGTTCCGGGCAGGAGTCTCCCAGCTTAGGCCTTTGCCCAGAAGAGGCACAGGGTCAAGACTGATTTGCATATGGCTGGGTCTAAACTGGGGTGCCATGGTGAGCAAAAGAACAATGGATTTAACCCAGATCTCTTGACATGGGGTGGTTTCATTTGCTCTGCATTCCATCCATCATCTGTGTCTCTTTTGCTTTCTCACCCTCAGAGCGGCGGGTATGCCCAGACGTGCGTCCTGGGCTCACTGTGCCACTGGATTCAAGATAGCCTGGCTGATGAGGGGTGATGCCCCAAACCGGTCCCAGGATGCTTGTTTCCAGTCCAGGGAGGACCTGGCTTGGCAGTTCGGGCTGGACTGCTTCCATGAGGCACAGGGGTCCAGACTGATTTGCATATGGCTGGGTCTAAACTAGGATGGTATGGTGAGCAAAAGAAAGATGGATTTAACCCAGATCTCTTGACTGGGGGTGATTGTTTGATTTGCTCTGCATTCCGTCCATCATCTGTGTGTCCTCTGCCCAGAAGAAGGCAGCCACAGTCCCCAACACAGACTCACCAGCAGCACAGGAAACATAGCATAGGCAACTGTCGAGGCCCGCAGTTGGAGGAAAGACTGCAGCGACCTGTAAAGAACAAGGCTGCAGTGCCACCTAGTGGCAATTTGGAGATACAGCCCCTGAATACAGCAAACAGTCTGCAAATAAATGGCCCCCAAATGAGCACTCCTACGCACAAAGCCATCCTGCCACCCAATGTGAAATAGCATGAAGTGCTCCACAAACACACCCCAGGCTGCAAACAGAATCTGTGAGGAAGATTCCAGGCAAGAAGCTCCCAGCTCACACCTCCACCTAGAACAGCTGACACAAAGGAGGAGAGTGGCCAATAAAGTACCTGCACAGCCTCTCCAGAGGGGCAAGTGACCAGCACAGCTCCCATCTTCCATTCTGCAAGAGAGACCAGGTGGTAACAGACATACAGAAACTGTCTCCCTCGCTGTAGGGGAGGAGAGTATTGTGCGCCCCTAGTGGCCAACACTGCAAGAAAGCCCCGACAGAGGGAATGCGTGTGCGGCATACAAGTGACTCCACCACCCCACAAAAAGGTCAGCAGTGCCCCGTGAGGCTTGCAGCATCTGGAAAGGTGCCGGGGCCTGGAAGGAGCGGTGGCTTCAGTGCCACCTAGTGGGAGCCCTTTGCACCGCACCCTGACCAAAGAAACACATGAGGGACTGTATCTGAGGAAGCCCGAGCAGGCATGCACTGCCGGCCACCCCTACAAAAGGCTGCAGTTTCAGGTAAAGAGAACTCCATGTATAGGAATACTGACTGCACTAAACTATAAAAAGGACAGAAGGACCTTCAGAGCCCCTGCGCTTTAAGCAATGATCCAAGGGACTGGCAGAAAGGCTGTGCCATCCCACACTGTCTGCAGCGGCAGAATCGAACACAAACCTGTTTACAGCCACATTTGTCCCCAGCACAAACTCAGGAGAGGTACAACAAGTGTTCAGAAAGCAAAGACTCGGGGCAGAGCGTATGCCCAGCAATACCATACCCCTGCACTGTCGCACACTGCCCGCAGAGGCAGATTCAGCATGGAAGAATGATCTCGGTAGGAGGCTCCAGGCTCACGCCTCCACCCAGAACAGATGACAACCAGAGGGTCCAATGACCAGACCTGTCACACTGAAGAAGAGAGCGTTACAATCCTGTCACACTGAAGAACCGAACGACCACAGGTGCGCCGAAGGAATGAACAAGGAAACAAGACAGATGACTCGTACCACTACATGAGTGCACCTACAATGCACAAGCCAGCAACTGAGATGGAGCAACGTCCCTGGCGACAGCTCAGTGGGAGAACCAGCGTAAGTCACCAGCAAGTACGAACCGCTTCTCTACCCCACACTTCCCAGTGCGACTGTAAGTTCCCAAGCATCAGCTGCTTGAAGCAAACAGCATCCCTGCTAGCAACGGCACATGCTGGAGGAAAAGAACTGCACCAACTATGCAACGAGTCATGTGGCTATGAAGTCCCACCAGTCTCCCTCACTCCATGCAAGTCATCGCCACCTGTCGTCCAGGTTGTCAAATGGCAACTACACCATCAGTGTCATGGGCCTCACCACAACCATCAAAGGAGCATCTCAAGTAGAGCCTCAACTCTGCGAACCACCAAGGCACCAACAAGGTGCTCCTGACACCATGAGGGACCAGAGACTATCTGCTAGCCCAACCGCACCTGGGTCCTGTTGGTAAGCACCCTGACCACATGTCATCCACCTTGCGGGTTGCACGAATGACTCAGCCGTGGTTCAGTCGGTAATCCTGCAGCTGCCCCCAGGTGGCCCACATGCAGCCCTGTACAGTTAATGCTGGTTAACAATGCATTAGATGGAATGTAGTTTCTAGGGAGTGTGCTTGACAGGCAGGTTAACGTGAGGATCATAAAATATATTGGACAGCAGCCATAGTTGAAAGTTATGGATCACTATTCTTTCTAACTTGTCAATTTTAAATCGCCCTATTTTCTGCTCTGAATTTATTTGAATGGCGTTTGAATAAAACTGCTCTATTTTTGTTCCTAACAAATCCAGCGCTTAAGTAAATCAAAGTCAGGCTCCCGATATAATTGGAATTCAGGAATCATTTTATCCTGGTTGTGTACGAACGATTCAGGCTAGTGAAATTTCCCTTCTGCTGCTTATAAATAATAAGGGTCTGGGCAGTGAACCTTGAAGGACTCTCTTGGCGATTATTTTTGCAGTTTTATACAGCGCGAACTGGACCCGAAGGTATCAGAGCGCTTTACATGAGCACCAGTTGCATTAAAGACCGAGACATTCATTTTTTTTTTCAAAAGTCTACGGTCTTCTTGTTTTCCCGGATCTGAGATTTATGTCTCGCTTTTGTTTAATTATTTTATTTATTTGCATACACCGAACAGAAATATGTGAAGGATATGCAAAATAATGATGAATTAAAATTGTCTGCAATGTATAACAAACAGTATAAAACAACATTGTAATTGTGCGTTCCAAAGGAGTGTCAGCCAACTTACATGCTGATGTTGAGGGGAGTGGATATGGCGCAAGTGCTAGAGTGGCTGCCCTTGAGACCTGCGAACAGGGTTAAAGTCTCTGTGGCTCAACATCCAGTGCATATACATAAATCACATAATGCAAAGTGCTCCGATAGCGAAATTGCAAATGAAAAAACAAATATGAATACAAAATAAGCAGGGAAGGGGAGAAAAGCAACCATTTCAAACAAACTGTTCTTCCAAACCATAAGGTAAAGGGGATTGGCAAAGATGGCATAGTAATGGGAGGGGAGGTGGAAGAAATATTACCTGGATTAAATCGGCAGGCAACTAATTGAGGAGAATGAATGTGTAGTTCAGCTGTGCTCCTCAGCTCCAAACAGAAGTGATGTATCGGGAGCGCGAACCACTGAGGAGCCACCAAAGAAGAGCGATGCTGGAATGAACATATGGCAAGCAGCAGGTGGGATTACACTCAGAGTGGTTACAGCAGATCTTCCGGACAGCGCATGCGCACTGCCTAGGCTTGACCTAAAAAGGGAGGTTTGGGCTTGGCAAGAGGTTTATCTTACCAGGTCAAAATAGCAGTTTAAAGCTGCACATACAGGATGCAATGGCAGGCCTGAGACATGTTTAAAGGGCTACTTAAGTGGGTGGCACAATGAGTGGTGCAGGGCCACTAGTAGCATTTAATTTATAGGCTCTGGGGACACGTAATACCACTTTATTAGTGACTTACAAGTAAATTAAATATGCCAGTTGGGTGTAAGCCAAGGTTAGTATGTTTAAAGGAGAGAGCACAAGCACTTTCACAGTGGTTAGCAGTGGTAAAGTGCACAGAGTCCTAAAAAGAGCAGATTTAGTACATCCATTGTGAACAGTGTCATTTTGTTAGAAAACTGCTCTATGTTGTTTCATTGTGTAATACCACCCCCTTGCATCCTGCAGGTATGTTGGTGTTTCACTAACCACTGGATTCAACAATTCCCTTATATAGAAAGTGGTTGCAGTAGTGAATTCATTTCAGCTATTATTGGTCTTCTCGATAAATTCATTATAGTCATACGCTATTGTTAATATTTTAGTGTATAGAAATCTGTGGGAGCATTGCAGTTCCCCATGTCTCCTGGCAGATGCAACCTCTGCTGGTCTGTCTACTTGTCTGTCAACAACCTCTCGCTATACTAGATGGTTCATTTGATTCTCGCCAATGAACCTGAGAAAAAATTCAAAGATCATACATTGTTTGCTTTTCCTGAATGCCACAGTCCAAGTATGACAGTTCCAATGGAAGGGCTTGAGGATTTCAGACTCTATCTATTCAAATCCACCCCTACATATGCATCTTAAACTCCTCCAAAGTGTTTATTACATTTCACTTCATATTACTGCAAAGGACACTGTTTTCCCAGAGATTCGAGTTCACAATTACAACCTTTAGTAGCAGTTTCTATTTTGAACGTGACTGAAAATGAAAGTAACATTTCAGAAGCATATGCAAAGTTTCAAGATGTGCTTTAGTGAGAAAGGTGCAGAATCCTTACCTCCTCATTGGTAATATGAATTTGCGATAGAACTCATTACAAATTAAATGATTCTACATGGTCTGATATAAACTTTGACCATTAAAGAGGGTGAACAGAACAGTAATATATTGAGGAAAACGTAGTGAAATGCTTTATTAGACATTCTACATTGTCTGCAGGTGCTCCTATATTCTTCATCCTGAAATCCAATGCGCGCTGAGTGTGTCGACTGTTGAGAATTGAATACTATTACAGCAAAGAATCGTTATCTTTTACCATAATTTTAGTCCACACTGCCAAGTTCTTCACTAATCTAGATTTCAGGGGAGCTTCTAGAACCCTTATCTATGTAGATGACACTCTACTTTGTTCCCAAAATCTGAAAATACACGGACAGAATGTACAGGAAGTTTTGAGACATCGAAGAGCCCATTCCTTATATGATAAATTATATAAATGCATATTTGAAGTTCAGCTGTTACATTTCCTTGGATTTGTATCTTCAGATAAATGAATCAGTATAGATTCTAAACAAGTAGCTGCAATAGTGGAATGGCCTAAGCCCAACAATGGGAACAAGATACAGAGGTTCTTAGGGTTTGCCAATTTTTATTGACACTACATTGAATCCTTCTCTACAGTGGCAGTCTCTCTCAAACAAGTGACCAGAAAAGGAGCTCCATTCCAGTGGAATGCATCTCAGCATGAAACTTTGATCAACTGAAATACACCTCCACTACAGCTCCCATCTTAAGGCATGCTGATCAAAACCTACTGTTTATTGTGATGCATCTTTATTCTTGCTGGTAGCCATCATGTCACAAAGAGAACCGCTGACTTAAGCTGTGTATCCTGTAGCCTTCTTGTCAGGGACCTTACCTGCAGCAGAACAAAATTACACTAGCTGCTGTAAGGAATTATTACCAATCAAAGAGACTTCACTGGTAAAAACATATAGAAGAGGCTTTATGTCCAGTACTAGTATGGACAGATCGTACAAGGTTTCAATATGAAATCAATATAGACCAGGGAAAGGCCACAGAAAGACGGATGCTCTGTCACTCCATTTGAAACTTGAAAGACCTCTGATGAATGACCATCACATACTGTGCGTGCAGAATGTCAGTGTATCCACTTTAGAGGCTTCTTTGACTCGGTTAAAAACAGAACTCTCCTCTTGGGATCCACAATGGTGGATTAAAAAAGATTCCAAAGATGCACCATTTTGAAAGGATTTTGCCTTAAAAAAAAAAAAAAATGTTGTTTCTTCATCTGAATTACAGATGAACAGCATCCAGGAGAAAAGAAGACTTATGATTTAGGTACTAGACCTTTCTGGTGGGCCACTGTAAGAACAGATGTGGGCAAACATGTTAAACAATATTCTGTTTGTGCCCATCTGAAGTCCTTTCATCAGAAACGTGTGGGCCCCTTAGTTCTAATCACTCCTACATGACCCTATAAAAACAATGTCTATCGATTTTAAAATAGACCTTTCCTCTTCCGTGGTAGACTACTTTACTAAATATGCCCACTTCATTCCTTTGCCCAAATTACCAAATGTTCCTCAACTAAGTACGATATTCTGGAAAGATATACCACAACTACATGGTTTACCTTTAGAGATAATCTTGGACAGAGCTGCATAGTTTATTTCCAGATTTTGGAATACTTTACTGCATGGGTTGGGGAAAACTTCAAGTCTACTAGCTACCATTCCCAAACTGATGGTCAGACTGACAGTTCCTTAGATGCTGTACAATGAAATCAACAGGAACAGTGGATTTTGTAGTTACCCATAGCAGAAAGGACTTATAACAATTTACTACATTCCTCCTTGGATCACCTTCCTTTATTTTGCTCCTTTGGCTTTCACCCTCATTTTTTTCCAGAGAGCATGCAGTCTATGTTAGCGTCTGTCATTTGGTCTGCTTATGTTCATCTTGCAAGGCATGGTTGATACTGGCAGGGGAAACCATTTTTGGGACCACACTCAGGCCTTTTTGGCATCCGTATATTTTCAGAAGCCAGATGTTGTCTAATGTGCTAGCTCCCGTGCCATTTTGCTGCTCACAACACAATGGCCATCTGCCATTAATAAATACATGAAAAATGTGTGTGTGTGGTTCAATCACTGTACTACAACTTATACAGTGAGATGGAGCTGCACCCGATAAGGTATGTTCATTTCTACCTCTATCTAGTCTTTCCATGAACTCCAAATATGGACATTTGCCAACTGATTTATTTCTATTCCAGGAATTTCAGGATACTGAATTATTTGTTCCTGCTTCCAGTAATTATTTTAAACCTTCTAGGATCCCGGGATAATGCTTTACCAACTGGTTTCCAAACATATATGAAGCTATGTGAATACATAAAAACTGTGCTCTCTCCTGCACACTTGCTAATGCATACATTGAAAAGAGTGCAGCAGTGAAAACTGAGAAGCGGTTTAGATTGCTGCTCTTTACGCACATGAAGCTCACTCTAACTTTGGAGGTGGTTTGGTCTGAGGGGTGCACGGATCCCCCAAAGGTAAGTGCAGTCTGTGACTGCACTTTGTGAAATGTCCCCGAGGGTCTATGGGACCTTTCTAGCCCCCTCCCATATTGTTTCCTCAGGAACAGATTCTCTTCACTGTGGTGGAGCACACTTGAGCGCTACCCCCATGCCCTGGGCTTCTTTGCCTATATACCTTCGGCTATATGGTTCAAGCGCATGGGCCAAAACCTCCCCTTATTTTTCTAGTGTCAATCTCTCATGGGAAGGGAATACCCCTTCACATTACGCAAACTCCGCTGGCTCCCGGAGCACTGGACATAGCATTTTCTATTGCATTTTCCCAGTACTGTACATTACACAAGGTAGGCGCTCTTCCTATGACTCACAAATGCCTACCAGGTATTCAGTTTGTACCGGTTTACACAAATTATAAACATAGATCTAATTTGCTGGCACTGAGCATAATAATTGCCCCTGGGTATCGTGACATACCCTGAACTATTCAAATATGTAATTATTTAATCAGAACTGCATGTAAAGCACCAATGTGCCTTAAATATTGCACTTTATTAAGATGCTTGCAAACACTACACATTTTTGGGGGTAAGAGCCCCCAAGACCCACAAACACTTCTAAGGAAGGCTGGGCTTTGTCACTACACTACTTGCTCAACGAACTGTGGAGCTTGCATAATTTTTCCCAGGCCTGCTTTTGGGGCACAGTCCAGCTATAAAAACCTGCCTGAGCGGCAGACACCCCAAAGTACTAAGAATGTAAGAACTCTCACTGCATTAGGAAGGTAAACAAAATTGTAACTCTGTTGGCATTCATGTACCTTCCTTTTTATTCATTTATTTTTTGCACCCCATTGAAAAAAAGGAAGCATATTCAAAAAAAGAATGTACTGCCATTTTGTCAAAGTGGATTCACCTTCAGTGGAAAAAGGTTGTTCTCGTAAGAAAGAGGTGCAGACTTTGGGACTGATGAACCAGGCTCGAGTCCTGGTGTTGGCTCAACATCCTGTGATTCTAGCAGTGATGGAATTGGAAAACATTTACTCCGGGAACCCATACATTGGGGGTTAAGGTGTGGCAGAGTAATTGGGGTAAAGGGACAGAACTTCAAAAGCACAGTCTGACAGTCAAGCTATAGATTTATTTTTGTAAAAATGCTGGGGGAAAAATTGACCACAAGGACACGTCAGTAAATTTGTTCTAGCTTACTTAATTGGCCACAAAGAGACTGCATTTTAAAACACCTTGTAGGGTTAAGACACCTGCTGCAGAGATTTTTGTGTGCCCGTCAATTTTGAGGGGATTATAATAGCAGTATGATAACTCTGGAGGATGACACAGTTTTGGGAGAGTTCTGTATTTTGTCCAGTTACAGTTTTGACTCATTAAGTAGCATAGAGGGATAATGTGCCTTTTGCAAAGCACATTGTGAGACATGCAAATCACAGATTTGTATTTTGTAGATAGGTAAGTGGACTACTGCTTTTGACACCAAGATCATTTTGTTACTTCCAGTTCATAAGTTGCGCTCTGAGAGATGGGTCAAGATATACAGAACTACACGGCCATGCCAACTTGTCTGCCCCTAGCACGACTGACCCGTCTTTTCCACACAAGAAGGCCTTGGACAAAATGGCAAAGGACTGTCTATTTGATCATGGATATGGGAGTCTTTGATCCTCCGGGTCCACCTACCGCTTCGGGCCCCTTTGATGCGACGAGAGACGATGCCGCCTCATCTCTATCTTCCAAGCCACATCTTACTGCAGATGAAACTTTCCCACCAGCTCTAAAACGCAAGCCCAAAACTCACTTTAGGGAGCCACAAGGCCACCAGGACAAGCTCGAGGACTTTGATCCAGAAGAATTGTGCACCTAAGGTGTTTGAGTAGTGTCCCTCTTTGGAGATAGAGGAATATGTGCAATCCCGGCTGCGCAAAAGTTTTGAGAAGGAGGTCGGAGCAAAATTACGTACAGAATGGCCCCCCCCTTCCCTTCCTGGTAGGGTTGCTGACACTCCTGAAATTGACCAGAGTATGGTGGTCTTTATGAGAAAGTCTAAGAACCCCAGGAAAGGCTTTACACAAAATGGAAAATGTGTTTTTCTTCAGCTAAATTTGAGGTTTACAGGGGATTCTGGGTAAGAAAACTTTGGGGGGTCCATGCAAGCCATACCTCCCTGGACTCCCCCAGGTGTCTAGGTTTCAGAAATGTGTGGGTTTGGTAGGTTTCCCTAGATGGCCGCCGAGCCCAGGGCCAGAAACCCATGTGACTCCCCCTTGCAAAACCAGGTCGTTTTGTGATTGGTGATTTTGATGTCTCCACAATACACTTAGGGCCCTTCCCTGCCGTGGGTACTTGGCCCAGCCACACAAGTGAGGTACCATTTTTATCGGCAGACCTGGGAGAATGCAGGGTGGTGGGAAATTTGTGTCAGCCCGGTGATCCCACAACTTACCCACACAGAAACATGAGATAAATTTGATTTTTTCAGCTCATCTCTATCCTCCAAGCCACATCTTACTGCAGATGAACCTTTCCCACCAGCTCTGAAACGCAAGCCCAAAACTCAATTTAGGGAGCCACAAGGCCACCAGGACAAGCTCCAGGACTTTGATCCAGAAGAATTGTGCACCTGAGGTGTTTGAGTAGTGTCCCTCTTTGGAGATAGAGGAATATGTGCAATCCCGGCTGCGCAAAAGTTTTGAGAAGGAGGTCGGAGCGAAATTACGTACAGAATGCCCTTCCCTTCCTGGTAGGGTTGCTGACACTCCTGAGAATGACCAGAGTATGGTGGTCTTTATGAGGAAGTCTAAGGACCCCAGGAAAGGCTTTAAACAAAATGGAAAATGTGTTTTTCTTCAGCTAAATTTGAGATTTGCAGGTGGTTCTGGGTAGGAAAACATTGGGGGATCCACGCAAGCCATACCTCCCTCGACTCCCCCGGGTGTCTAGTTTTCAAAAATGTCTGGGTTTGGTAGGATTCCCTAGATGGCCGCCAAGCCCGGGGCCAAAAACCTAGGTGAGCCCCCTTGCAAAACCAGGTCGTACTGTGATTGGTAAATTTGATGTCTCCACAATACGTTTTGAGCCCTTCCCTGCCGTGGGCACTTGGCCCACCCAGGCAAGTGAGGTACCATTTTTACCGGAAGACTTTTGGGAATGCAGGGTGGGTGGAAGTTTGTGGATCCACGTAGGTTTGCTAGGTTTCACTATGTGCCAGCTGAGCTAGGGTTCAAAATCCAGAGCACGGCACATGGCAAAAAAGGGTCCGTTTTCAGTGGAAAAATGTAATGTGTCCACGTTGCGTTTTGGGCCGTTTCCTGTTGCGGGCACTAGGCCTACCCACACAAGTGAGGTTCCATTTTTATCGGGAGACTTTGGGGAATGCGGAGTGGGTGGAAGTTTGTGGATCCATGCAGATTCCAGAACTTTCCATCACAGAAATGTGAGGAAAACGTGTTTTTGTTTACAAAGTTTGAGGTTTGCAAGGGATTCTGGGTACCAGAACCTGGTGAGAGCCACATAAGTCACCCCATCCTGGATTTCCCTAGATGTCTAGTTTACAAAAATGTACACATTTGCTACGTTTCCCCAGGTGCCAGCTGAGCTAGGGTCCAAAATCCACAGCTAGGCACATTGCGAAAAAGGGTCACTTTTCACTCAAAAAATATGATTTGTCCATGTTGCGTTTCGGCTCGTTTCCTGTCACAGGCACTAAGCCTACCCCCACAAGTGAGGTACCATTTTTATCTGGAGATTTAGAGGAACACAGAATTGTAGAACAACTGTTATTACCTATTGACTTTCTATTCATTTCTGCCTTCCAAATATAAGACAATGGGTCAAAAAGAGTCACTTTGATGTATGGGTACCCACAATTTCGGAGATGTGCAAATAACTGCTGCTTCTAAACTCTATAGTTTTGACCCATTTCGGAAATACATAGGTGTCCTTCATTACCTATTTTTCACTTTTTATATTTTACCAAATGAATTGCTTTATACCCGGTACACAATGAAAACCCATGGTAAGGCGCAGCTCAGTTATTGGCTCTGGGTACCTTGGGTTCTTGGGGAACCTACAAGTCCTATATATCACCACAACCATAAGGGTCCAGCGGACATAACGGTTTATTGCTTTAAAAAATCTGCCATAGTTAGAAGTTACAGGTGAAAATGTTGCCACAAATGGCAGTTTTTTGCAACTCAAATTCAATATTTTTTATTTCAACTGTTAGTTTCTATAGGAAAACCTTGAAGGATCTACACAACTGACCTCTTACTAAATTCAGAATTTGGTCTTCTTTTCTGACATGTATAGCTTTCCAGGATCCATTATTGCTTTCACACCCATTTCTACCACTAACTGGAAGTAGGTTGAAAAAATAGTAAAAACAGGCTATGTCCCAGTAAAATGCCAAAACTGAAAGTTTGGTTTTCTGACAAAGGTCTGCTGTCCCTGAAAGCCGGGAAGATGGTAATTTCAACACTATTATTCCTTTGTTGATACCATTTGCAGGGAAAAAACTGACGCTTTCTTCTGCAGCACTTTTTCCCCCATTAAAAAAAAAAAGAATGTTGCTGTATTTTGGCAAATTTCTGGGTCCCCTCCAGGGGAATCCACAAACCCTGGGTACTTTTAAAATCCTCAGCTGGGGATGCAGAAGCCTCATACTCAGGTACCCATTACTCCTCCCTCAAAGGTCATACTAGGGTGCAGAGTGCTTCACTTCCTATCAAACTGGCACCAGATTACGAATGACCCATGGGTGCTAGAGACTGTGCAGGGATTCAAACTGGAATTCTATGGGGCGCCAAGGCAGCCAGAGAGGCCTCCTCCTCTATCTGTTTCCCAACAAGAGAGAAGTTTAGTTGATGCAGAGAACTTAGAACTTTTGCGCAAAGAAGCGATTGTGTTCACTCACCTGCATCTCAAGGGTTTTGTCAGCACATTCTTTCTGGTGCAGGAAGTTTCTCCAGTTCTGCTAGGATCGGCAATGGTATGACTTTACCACCCTGACCTGGCTTTCTTCGGCCCATTAATGCTTCACCAAATTAATGAAAGCAGTGGTAGAATCTCTCAGATTTAGAGGGGAACGTTTAATCATTGGATTATAATGGCCAAAGATCGGGAAGAGGTCCTACCCCATTTAAACTGGGTGATTCAGTTGCTACAGGATTTGGGTTTCATAATCAATGTTCTGAAATTGTATCTGATCCCTTCCCAGTCTATGCAATTTCTAGGATTCCAGATCGACTCTGTCCAGCCCATCTATGACTTCCCTCTCAAAAGGTTTGGTCGATCAAGAAGGAGCTGAGGCGGGCTCTCTACTCTTTGACTGTCTCTTGGAAAACCCTACCCAGGATTGTGTGGCTTTTAGTGTCATCTATTCAAGCGATCTTTTCTGGTCCTCTCAATTACTGGGCTCTTCAACCCCTAGAGATCCTCTGTCTGCAGAAGGGTTTGTTGTATTCGGAACTGATCTCCCTTCCGCAGGAAACCAAAGTAGAGATGACTTGGTGGCTGGACCATATGGAGGCTTGGTACGACGGCCATATTCGGCAGCATACCAGATGTTGTTATGGAATCGGATGCCCAGCAGCTGGGGCTCGGGAGCGAGATGTGGCCCAGTTTCCACGAGAGGCCATTGGTCCCCGTCGGAACTGCAGCTACATATCAACTGTCTAGAACTGTTGGTGGAATCCTTTGCGATCAAGACAAAGTCCCCTCACAAGTTTCAATGTTGTATTCTCCGGCAAATGGACAATGTCTCCATGGTGAGGTACGTCGACAGGCCTCGAAAAATCGTAAAATGTTAGTAGACCTGCAGGTCTAGTGACTTGAATAATCTTGACCTAACTGTAATGTACCGGACCCGTAAACTTGGCTCAAATTGTGTGATCCTAGGCAAATATTTTATTTTACAGAGCCGCCTTTTTCTTCATCATCCCATACAAGAGCACCTTCAAATATTGAGTTCAGCATTTCTGCTGAACAAAAGTCTCTTTTGTTTTATTTAATAGACTAAACGTTTTCTCCCTATATAATAAGAATTCAGCTCCCATATAGGGTACACATGACACCTGACTTGCCTTTCAGTTCGCTAACAGCATTGCCATCAGGGCAGGGGCAGGAATGTTTCTCAGTTCATGTTGAAAAACTCACTTTTAATAAGATATATTACTAAACTAAGCATGATGTTGTGGTGCACCGTCATTTACAGACAGCACATCACTAACGAAATGACCACAAACTTTCCCCCCTTAAAAAATGCATTTTACTGATAAAACTATATAGCGTATAAACAATAATGTGAGGGAATTGGGTTTCAGCAAAAATGCACATCACCAAGTAAGGTGCTCCGTTTGGTTTTCATCCTATTAAAATGTTGTTGTTTTTATCACATAGAATTATTAAACATGTGCTTTCATAACTAATGAAACATCTTTTGAAATGTTCGTACAGTTTACCTATTAACTATTTACATGTTGTGTGTTAGAAAACAAATCTGACATCCTACTTTGCAGTTAGAGTAATCGCAAGAAGACCAACTAACAAACTGACTTTTGACCTCTGTCTCTGAATGCAGAGAAAATATGATAAGATAAAAACAAGATTTAAGGGCATCTTTATTGTTCATTCACTTTCTGATTGAACAGAACACTTGCTTTTTGTCTGCTTGCCAGAATTTGCCAGTAGGCCATAAAATAGCTTGCCCTGATAAAATCGGACTCTCCATAGTGAAAGGGCAAGTACATTTCTCGAGGCCTGAGCAACAAACTGGTTGGATGGGGGGGGAGGACTTGGTCCTGACAACTAGCGGAGATTGCCAAGGATTTTTGTCACTTTTGTCTCCACAACAAAATTTCAGTAGTACTGGAGTACATCCCGGGGAAGACAAATGTGGTATCAGATTGGAATTCTCAATTCCTGAGGGACTTGAGCGATTTGAGATTGCATCCCAGACTTTTCCGGTGCCTCAACCTGCTGTGGTGTCCTTGTGTAGTGGATCTTTTTGCCTTCCGTCTGAACTCACAACTCCTGATCTCCTTCAATTAGAAGTAAGATCCCCTTGCAGTGAGTTCGGATGCTTTCCTCCAGAACTGGCAGGGGAACATTAATTATCCTTTCCCCAGTTCATCATGATTCCGAGGGTTATTTCTCAGATGAGGCACCAGAAGGCAGAGCTAATTCTAGTGATGTCTTTTGGGATGGCTCAGCCCTGATTCCCTTTGTTGTTGGAAATATTGTGTCAGACTCAGATTCCAACCTTCCGGGACCCATTTGGGTTTCATCACCCTCTGATTCTGTCAGACCGATTGGTATCGATGGATTGGAGGGTTTCAGAAGATGCTGGTAAATACTGGCTGTTTCAGAACCATCTTCCTTCTACCTCAAACAATTGCGCACTCACAAACGATATGCTTCAGCATGGAAGTGATGGGTTTGTTGGTGCGACGAACAGAGTGTGGATCCCATGGCAGTAGATTTTCATCTGATTGTGAATTTTCTGAATCCGTTGGCAGTCAGGGCTTGGCTTATAGATCGATTCATAATTTTCTGTGGCCATCATACTTTGGACCGAAGACCAGTGGGTGAACCCTATTTGGTTTGTAAATTGTTGTGGGGTATCCGTTTAATCCAGCCTCCTATACCAAAATATTCAGTTTTGTGGGATGTGGATGTGGGCCTTAGATTCCTAAGAGCATGGCCGAATAATGAAGACCTTTCCAGGAAGCAGTTGTCAGCAAAGCTTACAGTACTTTTGTGTCTCATTTCATGCACACACGTCTCGATTGTAAGGGCCCTGGATTTAACAGGTAGAGTCTTTTCACCTTCTGGTGTGGTATTTCAAATTTATAATCGTACAAATTTATAATCGTACTAAGATGCATTCACATTGCGCAAGTTATCCAGCGTTCACGGACAATCCAGGGAACTGCTTTAGACTACTGGCGGGCAAATACTTATTGCTCTGCAGAAGCCTTTCAAGCTGGTGACGTCGGCTACACTTGCCAGATGGATTAAATGGTTGTTGTCAGAAGCTCAATGAGAATGGTAGCATGCACACCTTCTTGTACTCATGACTGTTCTTTAACTGCTTGTAGCAATGGTGCGGCGTGCTGACTGATTGCATGCTCTGCCCCAAATAGCACGTATAAATGATTCACAGTGTGTTTGGCATGACCTCACATGCCGAAATCATGTGAGGTCGTGCCAAACACACTGTTGTCAGAAGCTGGCATAGACACTTCCCTTTTTCGTACATACATTAAAGGTCCAACACATTCAAGGCCCTCCAATCAATGCCCACTTTTGTGCACTTCCTTTTTGGCATGATGGATCGAATGTTACTCATATGAGGGTAGGGTCAACTACATCTCATTTTGAATTACATGTAAAAAAGTGATGTGTGTCCTCCAAGAATTTCCGACTCAGTTCTTCCCAAAGTTTTTGAGACAATATTGATATGGGGTATATTAATCCAAGACAAATTCAATTGCGAAGGAATGTAATTCTGGTTCCATATTTTTATTGTTTTTCCAGAATAACACTGTTATAGCCAACACGTGTTTCACCCTATCAAGGCATGCAAGCCTATGGCTTTTTCAAAGCTGTGTTGTCTACAAGTAAATTCAATAGCATACATTTGGTATCTGTAGTCACAGAAAGGACAAAGTTCTTGAATATAGCTTCCGCTAGATGTCAATGTTTTCCCTGATCAGTCACTGCAGACCAATTCATTAACCGTATTTTGGATTTCTAATCGTGCTTAGACGCATTCACGCTACGCGAGTTATCCGGCGTTCCCGGACAATCAAAGTCTGCGTAGTGCACTGTTTAAAGGACTATCAGGATTGCGCCAGGGAACTGCGTCAGACTACTGGCAGGCAAATACTTATTGCTCTGCAGAAACCTGCCAGGCTGGTGAAGTTGGCCACACTGGCTAAATGGGTTAAGGGGTTGTCGTCAGAAGCTGGCATAGAGCACGTCCCTTTTTGATGCCCATTTAATGAGACGTGACATGGCCTCCAAATCTTTCTTTTTGGGGTCCTGTTTGGAAGACATTATGGCAACTGCTGATAGGTCTTTGGACTCTACGTTGTTTTTTTTTTAATCATAATCTGATTGTTGATGTTGCCTCTGTTGTTGTGGGTCAGCTTGGAACAATAATAATCTGAAGCCTCCGGTTCTGACATAGAATGAGAGGACACGGAGGGGAGAATTATCACATGCTTGTATCTAATTGGATCTTCTTGTATTTATTAACGTTTAGTGAGATTGATACTTTTAAAAGCATTGTTATTCGGAAGATAATGCCGACCCTTGTTTTTATTTATAGGGTAAAGTATGGGTGTTATTACGTACCGGCCTTTTTTCCTGCAGGCTCGGATGGCAAGCAGGGTTTTATGCTGATGATCTGGACGCAGTTCTGGTTGATGTTTCTGAGTCCATTGGAGAGTCGGTTCTCATCACACGAGAGGATAGGATGACACCCTTCAAGGAGCAGAGTGATACTCCAATGATGGATGTTGAAGGGGTTTTTCTGGACAGTTGTTGTTGAAAATGTTCTGGTTGGACTCTCACAAAGAAGGAGGAAGCACAATGGGGACAGCAGATCTCATAGGCCATCCCAGATCTTGATTGGTAGATGGTGTGGTGATGTCATTGGGCTGTGCATGGGAAATTAAGTTTTTGTGGTTTACTAAAATGTTTATTGTGATTTCATTGGCTGCTGTGTTTTGCAGTGAATTTGAGAAGCATAATCCTCGCATCCTTGTCCTTAATAGAATTGAAAATTCTTTGATGCAACCGGTATAAAACGTTTCATTCCTATCACTTATAACCTTCATTGTCTTATGTAACATTTGCGGTACATTGATTTACACACTTTTATGATTTATTGAGCCTGTGTGTGTGAGGTAAAGCGCTCTGATACCCCACACTGAAACAAATGAGTAGCACTGTAAACAATTGAATAAAAAAAATTAGATGTGATTTAAATCATTATTTGTGTAATTGCTCATTCACACAGATAAATCTTGTATTCTTACAGTGCATGTACATCTGTTACAAAAGGGGGCGAACTAAGTCAAAAACCTGCCTCCAAGTCATAGGGCCACATGTACGATGGAAACATTTTGTGAGTGCCTAATTGTAACTTTTTACGACTCGCACTTAGGAACTCGCAAAATGAGATATACAACAGTGTCTCAGACACTGTTTGTGATTCCCAATGGGGTTGCAGTTGACCTGCCTCATCAATACTCAAGAGGCAGGTCGCAAATTGCGACCCATTGGGAATGGACTGTAATCACAGGGATGGTGGCCTGCTGAGATCAGCAGACCACCATGTCTGTGATTGCTTTTTAAATAAAGCAATGCTTTTTATTGAAATGCAGCCAGTTTTCCTTAAAGGAAAACGGGATGCATTTCAAAAATAAGAATGAAAAGCTACCTTTTCATTTTTTTAAACGTAGCTGCATGCTCTTAAAAATTTTAGCGCGTTCCACATTCACAAAAAGGAAGGGGTACCTTGGGGACCCCTTCCTGTTTGTGAATGGGTTACCTCCTCCTTCACAGAGTCAGTAAAATATGAATGTTTTGCAACCGGATTCCAGTCGCAAAACATTCATACATGACCCTGCAACTCGCTATTAGGAAGGAATGCCCTTAAAAGCGCCCCTTCCGAATACCTACTTGCAAACCCTATTTTGTGAGTCGGTAATAGGTTACCGACTCACAAAATAGGGTTAGTACATGCCAAACAACTCTTTGGTGGTCGTAAACAGCCTGATTCTCCATTTGCAACTGCTAAAGCGTGTTGTACATGTGGCTCATAGTTTCTACTCTAAACTACCTGTGAAGTGATAAGCTATGTAACTCTGTTTCCTTCCATTGCATTAGAATCTTGTAATAGGCTCCAGATAGTTCCCAGCCGGGGTGATACTTTAACAAAAGAAGTGCCGATGGCCCTTTAAATCAGGCCTCTGTTTTGGGCCCCCGCTGCAAGTGAAAATAAAAAAGCTCCCTTGCTGCCTGCAGGTTGCTGCTCTGAACAGAATGCAAACAATGTGCGGGCGCTGCTGAATTATATCCCAGTATCGGAAAATTACACCAGGTCAAATCCAGCATATTTCTCTGGGTCTTAGCTGGCAGGATCCCCTACTTTCCAGCACTGGATTCTAGACAGATCAGTTAATCTCCCTTTGCCTAAAAAAGAATATATGTAATGTAAACTGGTGCTCATGTAAAACGCTCTAATGCCTTCGGGCCAAGATCGCGCTATTTAAAACTGCAACAAAAAATGCTTATTTGTATCCTCTGTGCTCCAGTATACTGAGCATGCAATTTCAGGAAAATTCACATAATAACAATTGCTTAATGTGCATAAAATTTTACCTAAGCTTTCAAACTTCTGCCTCACAGTCTTGGCGTAGTGGTCTCTGTCATGAAGAGCATAAGGAATGAATAACACTCTTTTCACCTGTCTGGAAGGTAGAAGGGATTGGGAGAGGGAAAAACAAACACCATTCAGAACGTTGGTGAAAATGCAAATATTCCTCAACTATGCATGTTGCTTTTTGTAAACAAAAATTAAAATGAACAACGATAGATCAATAAATAGCAAGGCATAGTAACAGCTTACACGTCTATCCCTGAAGATAAACATAGAAATGTTTGACCCTAAATGTGTGAGGGGTGAACAGCCCCTATCTATGATCAGTGTGACCACAGTGGTACCAAGCAGCTTCATTCCAGTCATCCAGTTAACGTCAGATCGGGAGCAAATAGTCGTTGTGGTTAACTTGACCATCAGGGGCAGTTTTACTACGTTTTCACGCAATGCGGCGCAACAGCAAACGTTGCGTAAGTGGAACTAAGTAGAACAGCACCACATGTACTATGGTGCTGTTTCTCTCTCCCTCCGTTGCACCATAGTGTAACAGTGCATAATAAGTGATGTCAAGCAAAGGTTTTGAACTGGGAGGGTACTCTTCCAGTACAAAATACTATGCTTACACAAAGTGCGACACTTTTCCCACTTTACAAGTGGGCTGAACAGTGCAGCACACATGAAAAGTTGGGAACATTTAAAAAAAAAAAACTTTTCTCAAACCTTATGCCAGCCAGCCTTGAGGAAGCATTAATTTTTGGAGCAAACATATCTTTTTCAGCATATACAGCTTTGCGTTAAAATCCATGGGTGATTGCATGAGAAGGCATGTAGCAACCTTGGAACCACTCCTTGATGTAAAGTAGCATAAGCGCTACTTTGTGTTCATTTAGGGATCATTTCCTGTAATAATCACGCTGGGAGGTTCATCACAAAACAATACTTTGCGCTGGTTTGCATCACTTTTGTGCGCAAACCCGGCACAAACTGTTAGTAATCAGCCATCAGAGTCAGGTGGAAATTGTGCTAGGAGCCACAGTTTTTCCCCCCATGATAATTCCTCTGGTTGTTACTGGGGCAATTGGCCTGGAATACAGGGCGGAAAGAGGGAAAATGGGGTTTTAGTTACCAAATTGGAAACTGAAGCCACAGGTTATCCCCCATTCCGACATTTGGAACTCAGCTTCACACACCGAATAAATCAGACCTCCCATCAGCAGATGCTAGGAACTAAGGGCATCATTACGATGGCGGGCGGACAAAGTCCGCCCGCCACCGCAACGGAATGTGGGACCGTCCGCAAGGGGTGCGGCGGTCCCGCACCTCAGATTAGGATGCTATTCCCAGCATTGTGGCGGGCGGTGCTCACCGCACCGCCCGCCACAATGCTGGGAATAGACGTTGTGCATTGGCATGCACAAGGTGACAGGCACCGCGCGGTGCCTGCCACTTTGTCCAAGCCAATGCAGGGGGGTACCATAGGTACCCCCCATGTGCACCCCCCCCCCACTTTCTAGGGGCCCGCTACGGGCCCCCAAAGGCAAAGACCACATGCCTTTCCATGGCGGCAACGCCGCTATGGGAAGGCACATCTCGGCCTGCATGCTAATATGGATGGCGGTGTCTTGCAGACACCGCCACCATATTAACCATGTTTTCCGCCGGTCGACGAGTCGACCGGCGGAAAAGCGGCGGACGGTCTTTCCGTCCGCCGCGAACCCCCCAGCCATCCTAATATGGCGGGGGGTCTTTGAAGTGTGGATGGCGGGCGGATCGCCCCCGCCGGGCCGGCGGTGACTACCGGCGGGGGCGATCCACCCGCTATCATAATGACCCCCTATGTAAGTAAAAAACGTATAAAGCACACGAATGCCGAGGCGTCTTGGTGCTGGGAGTGTCGAGGAAATGAGTGAAGAATCGGGTAAAAGCTTCATTCCTGTAAGGGAAATAGCCAGATCTTAAGCATTTTCCTAAACAGGGGTCTGGTAGGTTGTAGGCTAATGATGACCGGTAATTCATTCCAGAGCTTGGGTGCCCAAATTGTGATAATTGATTAGTAGCCTGTCTTCATGAGTTTTAACACTTCACCCCATGCAGCCATGGTGCAATCTTGGGGCTTTACCTCCCTCGTCCTTCAAGTGTCCGGATACCTTTGCCAAAAGGCTCCTGTTTGTGTGTCTGTCTCCAAGTGTGTGTGTGCTTTTTCTGCAGCCAATAAACATCCTGGGCTGCCAGCTCGCCTTAAAGAATGGATGAGGCCGCTTTCCCATTGTCACTGTAGGCAGCTTAGGGAATTAACGCCGTTACACAGCGCCAGGACGACTTCTTAAGTAGTCGCTGCGTTCTACAAATGTCTAAATAAATACATACAAAATTAAACTCTTGAGGCAGGGATTCACGGAGGCCAAGTGGATCATTACGTTTCCCATGTGTACTGGGAAGGAAATACCCTGGAACAGAAGCAGTGTTACTTATTACTTGGCAGTTTGCTTGCCATGCCAAAAAGATGGGGAAGCAATATGCGCTAGATGGTTTTGCACCACTTTTGTCATCTGTGCACAGGTCTCAATGAGCACCAAAAATTGGTCTATCAGCTGTAGTTAACGCTACCAGATGACTCCATATCATCAGAGGCACCATTTCCCAGGTCTGGTCTGGTCACTGGTGTGCTGCATTTATTAAGGAGACTCAGACAGGCAGGCGAACCCTATCCAGGCAGGCGAACTGCATAACTGGGCTTGGGAGGAGAGGCGAGTATGGTATGTGTACCAAGACAACTTAAAAGATTGGTCCTGATCAGAATGGACCGCTCACAACAAAGTCCATAAGTGCTCAGACATTAGCCAATGGGCAGAACCTAAACAGAATAGCACCTCAGAACAAACTGGAAAAAATACTGATGCACTGAAGAGGCAATGGAGAGTAAAATGGATTCTGCAGTGGTGCAAAGGGGGCTTACTAAGAGATGAATGAAAACTGGTGGACAAGATGAAGAAGATTGAGGAAGTTATATAATCACTATGCCCGGAGACTGAGAACTTGCAGCAACAAGGTAAGGAGCTCAAAGAAGGTGTGCGCTTCCTAGTGGACATAGTGGAGGATTCAGGGGCTGTTACTGACCCAACAACATATGAGCAATTGGTTTACCTGAAAGGATTGAAGGTGCAGACATGGTCGCATATTTGGAAGGGCATGATCCTTCCGGATGACACAATGGCAGTACAGCAACATTTAGCCTCATTTCTGGTGGTGAAGTGTAGATTAAGGGAGGCAGAGTTGAAATGCATGCTACTGTTTGCTCTGCTTCTTAAAGTGATCTTTGAAGATAAGGCGCTTTTTTCGCTGAACTAGGCTGAAGAGAAGGTGATGGCTCAGAATAGAGTGCCTCAAATGAGATTACAGTGCTTGTAAAGGCAGAGGAAGAGAAACTTAAAACCTCGAGTCTACCTTTGAAACAAGCATTTGCATTGAAACAGGTCTCCATTTACGCGAGTTTGAGCTATTGACATTGCAAATAACAATGCCTTTTATTTTTGTTTTCGTTTTTAAAACATAAATAAAAGGCATTGTCATTTACAATGCCAATAGCTTAAACTCGCGTAAATGTGAGACCTACTGCATTGGAAATGCTTGTTTAAAGAAAATGGAGACTCACTTTCAGCAAGGCGTGGCGTCAAGACAAGCCATCGCAAGAGCAACAAAAAAGAGAAAATCACTCAGAGCAAAAAAATGCAACAGGAAATAAGTCACAAGTTCTGGTGTAAATACACAAATCCACGAGTATTGCAGTAGCATGTAGTGCCTGTGAGCTATGAAACAAACGTGAAATAAAGGAATGAGAACTGCCCCAAGACCCTTAGGGAAACGACCTGAGGGAAATGAAGGGGGCACATTATATTTTCCTTTAACGAGCACAAAGTGTCGGCCCGCTCGCTGACATCTATCTGTCCAGGACACTGTACAAACACACTGACAGCAGGAGAGGCCTGGCTTTTGGGTAGAGAAAATGTTTTCTCAAGCTTTAATCCATTGTACAGAACAGGTACTTCAAGGGCAGCAGCAGCAGTACACGCTTCTCTACACAGAGCAAGCTGACCTCACAAAACAAATAAAGGCAGAGGAGGAAACATTGCTATCCCGAGAGGATGTGGCGCAGGGACCAGAGCTGCCAACTCCGAAGCTGGAGTTCCGGGTTCGCGTCTCGGCTTCGGCTCAAAATCCTATGATTCTGGGCAAATCACTTTATCTCCCCGTGCCCAGACAGCGCCTGGAAACCCTCACGTAGTGATAAGTCGCGCTATATACATCTTCAAATTAATTAAAAAATCCTTCCACAGAGAACATGCCTGGCAGCAGTGAAACCTTTCCTGACACAACCTGGAGCAGCAGTGTGGGCAACTGTACAAGCTTCCGTGACTCACCTGACACAGGCAGCAGCACATACATGACACACGCACGCGATTTCCAACCTTAAAGATCAGCCCAAAATCACGTGCGGAAAGTAAGCTTTTGAAGTCACTAATAGTTCATGCAGACACGCACCGTGTCCTTGTGCATGATGTGAACAGTGTGCAATCCCAGGTAAAAAGGGTCTTTGTTCTCGAGTCTGTGACAAAATACATGAAATTGGAAATGGAGTAAACAACATTGTAAATATTAAACATTTTTTAAACAATAACGTCAACATTTCCTTTAGATTTTATTTTGCTTAAGACCATGAAAAATGAATCAGCCAAATGAACTGAGGTGAGAAGTGGACCAAAGCCCCAAGAGGAAAATACAGGAGCAGAGTACACTTTACTCGTTAAGTATTTTACACATTCATTTTAGGACAGTTTCTCTGCACCAGCAGGTGGTAATGTCAGAGTTCTTAAACTCCGTTTTTGTTTCTGCTTTATCTTGCTTGAAATTTTGCCCAAAACAGGGAAAATGTATTGAGAACAGTAAGTGAATCACTGGACTTGCTTTTCTGTTGCAATCAGAAAATAATTATGCGGTTAACACTGTAGAAACTGAGGAACATAATCTCTGCTATGGCAGTAGATATGAGATTAAAGTGTTCTTTGCAGGATGCAGTGAACATAAGGACTTTTAAAATTACAATGCTCCTACAGGTCTGGTTTACCTCTTATTAACAGAATGTCGATTAATAAGGAACAATTTATGCATCGAGATAAAAACACAGAATAGGCTTTGTGAGTGCTAGCTAAATTGTTCTCCTCGTCAAGTCACTGCGCCAGACATTCTGAGACTATACCGCTGTTTCACATCAGTCACACAATACTGTGGTAATAACGTGGAATCTGATCTTTGCGCTCGAGTAAGAAATTAGAGTTTATTAGTACAATTGCTTTATTTAACACGCATTACAGGGCCACATTTATTTTCACTAGTATGGCAATTGTTTTATCCACACGTGTGACACTCGTGTTTCCTTAGAACCACATTGGTGGTAAGGGAGTAAGGAAAACAAGCGCGGCCACGAAAGGAATGTGAGGAATGCAGCTGGCACCCGGCCGCGCTGCTGCTCGCTCCCGAGCTCCCTAGGCCAGGGGAGAGAGAAGGCGGGACATGCACCCGCCTTTGGCCAATTGCGTGCTGTCTTTTTTAGAAAGACGCACGCAAAGGCCAATAGTGTGTGACTTTAAACTCGGACCACACGCACGAGCATGTGGTCCGAGTTTAAAGTCCTTACTAGAAGCCTCGCAGAGCAGCGCATGCGCGCTGGCTCAGGCGAGACCTAAAAACAGTGTCTGGAGCAAGCTCTGAAGGGAACAAATGGCAGCGGTGGTGGCAACAGTGGCAGCATATGAGCTGATGAACTCTGAAAGTGGTGAGGCGCAAATATCCACCGGGAACTTCACAGAGTGAAGCAAGCGAGCCAGACCTCTCCCAATGGACTTTGGGACAGCAGGGATTCTCCGCAGTGAAACTTAGAAATAAAGGGGCCAATTAGTACAGTTACACCCCAAGTTTTGATTCAAAAAGACATGTTTTGCAGGCAGCTGCTAAAGTGTATTAATGAAACATGAATGCTTTCTTGTTGTTAAAAGAAACTCAACGTGCTCCCATCAGGCATACTACAGGTGTTTCCATGGGGCCCTTCACCAAGTACTTCTGTAAGGAACATCATGCAGTTCTGCCGCTTTGAATTTTGCATGTGCTCTACCAGGGCTAATCTCCCCATGCTCCTTTGCTGTACATCACATTGCCCCCTTCTAAAAATGACTTTGGGCCCCTTACGCGCTTTGTTGATGCCCTCATCGCATGACTCCTGCTGCATACGATTACTTAGGACTATTGGTCTAGGTACAATGAAGTTTTATGTTTATTGGGGTATGTGTGTGTGCCCGTTTGTCTGCTGGAATTAGTGAATGTATGTGTGTGTGCCCGTTTGTCTGCTGGAAATTAGTGAATGTATGTGTGTGTGCCCGTTTGTCTGCTGGAAATTAGTGAATGTGTGTGCCCGTTTGTCTGCTGGAAATTAGTGAATGTGTGTGCCCGTTTGTCTGCTGGAAATTAGTGAATGTGTGTGCCTGTTGGAATTAGTGAATGTATATGTGTGCCTGTTTGTCTGCTGGAAATTAGTGAATGTATATGTGTGCCTGTTTGTCTGCTGGAAATTAGTGAATGTATATGTGTGCCTGTTTGTCTGCTGGAAATTAGTGAATGTGTGTGTGCCTGTTTGTCTGCTGGAAATTAGTGAATGTGTGTGTGCCTGATTGTCTGCTGGAAATTAGTCAATGTGTGTGTGCCTGATTGTCTGCTGGAAATTAGTCAATGTGTGTGTGCCTGATTGTCTGCTGGAAATTAGTCAATGTGTGTGTGCCTGATTGTCTGCTGGAAATTAGTCAATGTGTGTGTGCCTGATTGTCTGCTGGAAATTAGTCAATGTGTGTGTGCCTGATTGTCTGCTGGAAATTAGTCAATGTGTGTGTGCCTGATTGTCTGCTGGAAATTAGTCAATGTGTGTGTGCCTGATGGAAATTAGTCAATGTGTGTGTGCCTGATGGAAATTAGTCAATGTGTGTGTGCCCGATTGTCTGCTGGAAATTAGTGAATGTATGTGTGTGTGCCCGTTTGTCTGCTGGAAATTAGTGAATGTATGTGTGTGTGCCCGTTTGTCTGCTGGAAATTAGTGAATGTATGTGTGTGTGCCCGTTTGTCTGCTGGAAATTAGTGAATGTGTGTGCCCGTTTGTCTGCTGGAAATTAGTGAATGTGTGTGCCCGTTTGTCTGCTGGAAATTAGTGAATGTGTGTGCCCGTTTGTCTGCTGGAAATTAGTGAATGTGTGTGCCTGTTGGAATTAGTGAATGTATATGTGTGCCTGTTTGTCTGCTGGAAATTAGTGAATGTATATGTGTGCCTGTTTGTCTGCTGGAAATTAGTGAATGTATATGTGTGCCTGTTTGTCTGCTGGAAATTAGTGAATGTATATGTGTGCCTGTTTGTCTGCTGGAAATTAGTGAATATATGTGTGCCTGTTTGTCTGCTGGAAATTAGTCAATGTGTGTGTGCCTGATTGTCTGCTGGAAATTAGTCAATGTGTGTGTGCCTGATTGTCTGCTGGAAATTAGTCAATGTGTGTGTGCCTGATTGTCTGCTGGAAATTAGTCAATGTGTGTGTGCCTGATTGTCTGCTGGAAATTAGTCAATGTGTGTGTGCCTGATTGTCTGCTGGAAATTAGTCAATGTGTGTGTGCCTGATTGTCTGCTGGAAATTAGTCAATGTGTGTGTGCCTGATTGTCTGCTGGAAATTAGTCAATGTGTGTGTGCCTGATGGAAATTAGTCAATGTGTGTGTGCCTGATGGAAATTAGTCAATGTGTGTGTGCCTGATGGAAATTAGTCAATGTGTGTGTGCCTGATGGAAATTAGTCAATGTGTGTGTGCCTGATGGAAATTAGTCAATGTGTGTGTGCCTGATTGTCTGCTGGAAATTAGTCAATGTGTGTGTGCCTGATTGTCTGCTGGAAATTAGTCAATGTGTGTGTGCCGGATTGTCTGCTGGAAATTAGTCAATGTGTGTGTGTGGTGTGTGTGGTGTGTGGTGTGTGGTGTGTGGTGTGTGTGGTGTGTGGTGTGTGTGGTGTGTGGTGTGTGTGTGTGTGTGTGACTGACTAAACGACAGCCGAACCTACAGGCTCCATCAATGTCACACTTTTAATAGATCACTAAAGAACAAAACTAATCATCCTCAAGGACAGAGTGGTTTTAGGCTTGCGTTGGCCAGGATGCAGCCACCAAAGAGTAGCAAATGAAGACACTTTTGTTCTTACTTTGGCTGGCAGGGAACGAACTACCTTGGCTGTAAGAGAGTGGTAAGTAAGGACGGGTATTGGTGTGCCTCTGCAAGGAAAGGGGAACATTCTCTCCCCCGGATCAGATTTTGTGCACTATTCCTTGCCTTGCTAAGGAAAAACAACACAGGAATGAATAACTCGATGGTGTGTCCGTTTTCCCCAAGCTCTGATGGTTCTTTCCTTCTCTTATTAGTTTCTGTGCGGTTTCTTGCACAGTATGCATGTGGATTTGTAAAACGTGGACAGGATTGCCTGAGGTGGAGGAAGCAGACAATGCAATGACTATTTATACCAAAAGGAGAACACACAAAATGAACAGCAGGATGACTCAGGCAGTTAAATGCAACACGCGAGAGGGGAGAAGTCACGAGTTCTGGCACTGGTAACTGAGGTTGTAAATGGAATACAGTGAATTGTCTTAGTACTACCCTATATTATTATCAGTTTGGTCAAAGGTTCTGCAGAAAAACACCTAATCTCTCTGATAAGCTTGGAATTCAAAGACACCTGAACAGTGGATCTGAATCGGTGCTTGTGAATACTGACAAAACAAATAGCAGCGTGGACCTGCGGACCCTCAAAGACAAAAAGAAAACACTGGCAAAGTCAAAAAACAGAAAGGAAAACAAATGTTGTCCCATCAGCCATATCACTGAAGTGTTCTTCATGCAGATGTGCACAATCAAAATGCCATCATTCACAGGAAAGGGAGCCAATGTTTGGAGAGGGCTGACCCATTTCCCCCGATGTGGTGGGTGGCAGCAAAACTGTCAATCACACTTCAACAGACCAGTAGATAAGAAGGGGAGGGGAGAGGAGAGAGAGATGCCACTGGGTAGGTATAGTTAGGACTACATTTCCATAGGTAATGGATTTTCTGGTTTGCCAATAACTGTGGTGCAGTTTGACGAATCTTCACCAAACTTTCTGAAAAAAGTCTCATCCATCTCATATCCCAAAATGCAATTTCCGTATGCAGGTTTCATAGGAAATTTTAGACATTGCTACAGCCAAACCAGCTTAAAGGAATTACATAAAATTTGGCAGAAAGCTCTCAACTTCAAATAATGGTGCACTCTGATTGACCACCAGGGCCTTTTTTCCCTGTCAGCGGTCTCACTCTCGTGTGAACAAGAGGCTTCCGCAAGTCCTTCAAGAGGGTGCGCTCTGATTGCCTGGCCACACAGCGCTAACAATTTTGTGATTGAAGCAGATGCGAAGTTGGAGAAAGGTTTTTATTTCTCCTAACATTTCACACATTTCATGTGTGCTGCACTGTACCGCACACATCCAGTGTGTAGGATGTTATACAAATGATCTATGCATAGAATTTTGTACTGGAAGGCACCGTTCCAGTTCCAGTACAAAACCTATTCTAGACATCACGCACCCCCTCTTTGCACCATGGGGCAAATAAGTGTGCATGGCACTAGGCAGCCTGTTTGTCCGCCGCACAGGCGAAGAAAGCAGCAGCAGGCCATTTTGAGCAATTATGTCTCGGAGCTGCTTTCTCCCACCGGACCAATGCAGCAACTTTGGTCGCAGCGCTGGGTTACGCTAAAATGTAGTAAATCTGCCCCATTATTTCACAACATTTTTCAAACTATCTTTCTTAAAATATTCATTAAATCCGATCCATTTATTGGATCACCACTACTCACCATCCTTGTCTGCAAACCCTCCCATAGCCCCAGTGCTCACTGATCACTCCTTAGTGATTCAAGGTTTACTTAGGATGGAATAAGCAGCTTATGAGACCAGTGACGTCATGTGGGACGCAAGGGCTGGCACACTGACATGGAAAGAGCACTAACACTGACACCAGAAAAGTGACACTGGGTTACTGGCACAGGGCCCCTGGGGCACCACACTCTCATTGGCCCCAACATTGACATGGGTACAGCAACAAATATGAACAGATATTAGGATACTAACAAGGGACACCAACACTGGGGCAACGGCAAATAGTCACTATCACTAGGATAATGACAAAGGCAAAGCAACCCTGACTCCAGGTCACTGGCACAGGAGGGACACTGAAGCAGGAGTATCAATACTGACAGAACAGAGACACTAGAGCACTGACATGGAGCACAAGCACTAATGCAGGACACTGGCAGGGGGGTGTTTCACTGGGACAGAAGGACACAAGAATACTGACACTAAGGTGCAATATGATTCCAGCGACACATCAGAGACACTGACAGGGAAGGACAAGATATGAACGTACTTACGTGCATACTGGTGGGGGCTGACACAAAGACGCTGGCATGGAGACAAGGATGCTGAGTTACTGCCTGTGGGACATGGATGCTGGAACACTGACACAGGGATACTAACACTGACATGGGGGGACAGTAAAACTGGAACACTGACATGAGTTACAAATATTAATGCTAGGACGCTGACACCGGGGCGCCGACACTGGACCACTGACAGAGGCTCCAGCAATGACAAAGAAACACTGTTATAAAGACACAGTCACTGAGACACAAACATGGCAGCACCAACACTTACACAGGGATACTGACTTAGAAACAGTAATATTGGAATGCGGATGTGGGGCACAAACATTGATGTTAGGACAATGGCAAGGGTCAGTGACAGAGATTGAAAAGGGACACTCTGATACTCACATTAATGAACGACACTTGGAAATAGCACCAGGACAGTGATATGGCACAGGGACACTAAGATAAGGGCACAACATAGGGGTTCTGACCTGTGGATCCTGACATAAGTCACTAACACCAGGACGCCTTGCTGAGCGGAAAATTGGCTGCGAGGGAAACGGTCACTGCATACCCTTCTTAGCCGTGAGGGGAACGGCCCGAAGGAACCACAACTCCCGGCAGGCCAAAGCTGGGCGCCTGCTCCTGCTACCACGCAAGCGCCAGGAGGCGCTTTTAACCCTGCTGAGTCCCCCGCTGCGCGGGACGCCTTGCTGAGCGGAATATTGGCTGCGAGGGGAACGGTCACTGCATACCCTTCTTAGCCGTGAGGGAACGGCCCGAAGGAACCACAACTCCCGGCAGGCCAAAGCTGGGCGCCTGCTCCTGCTACACGCAAGCGCCAGGAGGCGCTTTAACCCTGCTGAGTCCCCGCTGCGCGGGACGCGCGCGGGCCACGCCCGGGCGAAGCCCGGGCCAAGGGCGGGCCCGTCCTTGCCTGTCATAGTCTGGAAGAGGCTGGGCTGGGCCACTTCTCTTTCCCCCACAGTAGACCGCGATAGTTCCCCCAAAGCGTATAGGATGCCGATTGAGTTCACCCTTCGCCGGGTACAGGCGTAGCTGTGTGTTTATTTTTTCCTTAATTGGAACCATTGTATTTTACTTCTCTCCCCAAGTGGTGTTGTTTTGGACTATCAGGATTTATTTGTTCTGGACAGTTTCACTTTTCTTGGACATATTTTACCTTGAACATTGTTGGCTTTTTTTCTTTTTTTGCATAAACCTATGATAGTTGTTAGGTTTTATTTTTCGCAGGGACCACAAAAGCGTTGTATGTTGTTTGCTATATTTTGCTTATTTTGTACAATTCGTTGGTTGCTCGAACTGCTGCTAGCTCTGTTTTTCCACAAGGATTGTATGTTTGTTATACATACTGTATATACTGCTTACTTTGCACATTGAAATTTTACTGGTACAAGTCCTAATTGCTGCTAAATTCTATTTTTCCCCTGGGACTGTATTATTATGCTTATTGTATATTAGGTGTTCGAATTTGTTTTTAATAGTGTTTTAACCGGGCTTTTTACTTCCTGACATTTTATAATACTGTAGTCTTGTCAAGTTTTATTAAGTGCTAATCCTTTGCTGCTTTGCCCCTTCTCCTGCCTTACATCTTGCTTTAGTTTTACTATTTGAAAAATGAGCAAACGGAAAATGACCCCCGGTAAGAGTGTGATTGGGACTCTGGACGCATTTTTTTCAAGAGCTGAATCAGTTCTGATTCATGAAATTAAGCTTACGGAAAGGAGATTATCATTAGAGCCTCTGTCTCTAGAAGATAGAACGCCTATTAAATTGGTAGCTCCCGTAGCAGAAGGGACCTCTCGGTTTAGTCTTCCCCCCACCCTGGAATTAGCCCCAGTCTCGCCGCAAATTTCACCTAGCCCCGGCATAGAGCCGATAACTATTTCTAGCCCATCAAAAGCCAAGACAAGAGGTCAAAAGGCCAAATTAGGCCAGCCTAATAGTAATGACCCCCAGGCAAGGAAAAGAAAAGGGAAGAATGGTGGGTTTTCGAAAAGTAGTAGATTAGCCCACAAGACAGATAGCGGTATTGAGGCGTCTTCTTCTCCCCTAGTAACAAATAGTTTGAACGACTTACCCTTACTCAATACATGTACGCTGCCTGGGTCTTGTTCCATTACAGACCACAAGGTCCATTTTTGGGGGAAAATGGAAATGCTGTTGTCTTCTTCTCTTGACCCAATAAGGCAGAAAATTGGGGCCATCGAGGATGCTTTATCCAAACTCGAGGGACAGACCGGTTGCAATTGCAATTGTTTAACATCGGAAGTTGCAAATACTAACAGGACATGTGTTACACAGATTGTTGGGGATGTAGTAGTGGGAAATGCACTGCAGGGGGATGTTGAGGCGGTCATAGACTCAAAGGAATCAAATAATGATAAAGTTACTACTAGTAGTCATGGTGGGGTGATTTCTCGTCATCCACCCAGGACAGTGACGCCTGGATTGAAGGATATGACAGGGTTAGCACTCAGGGATTCCCAACCAACTTGTCTTCCCGTAATTAACCTCCCACCTGAATCTGCCCCCTATGTTGTTGCTTTAGGGGATGTTCCACCTCTTGAAATAGGGGCTACAGAGGATTTTAACCAACTCAAAAACAAATTAACACATTGGTTTGCCCATAATATAGCCACTGGTGTGAGTATTGCTAATAACATCATCATGGCGCGTAGGGTGAGTTGGGTGGGGCCATCTGCTAAAGTGGGTAACAAGGATTGCATTATTGTGAATTTTAATAACCCTAATTTAGTGGCTAGAATCCTGCACAAGGGCGCTAACCGTAATCCCCCCTCAGGTGCTATTAGAACTCTCCCCTTGGGGTTTTTTTATAAGCCCAGGGTTTCCATAAGTCCTATTGATTATAATGTAAGGACAAATACTGGACCAGGAAGGCTGAATAGTTCTGCACCCGTTGCACAGTCAGCAGTTAGAATGCATCAACCACTCTTTTCGCAGGTTCAGCCGGCCACCACTCCTTTTTTGGAAGTACAAAATAGATTTTCTACATTAAGTGGACTAGAAGACTGTGACTGACTATTGCCTATTGAAACACAGGAGCCAGGGGGTGGACACAGTGTAGTGCCCATAGCTGAAGCCGTGAGGAGGCCAAGCGTAGTGATCTCTCGCAATTTTATTTCTTGGAATATCGCTGGGCTGGCAACTAAATTTCGAGATCCTTCTTTAGTTAATTTTTTAAAAGAGTTTAAGATAATCAGTCTTCAAGAAACCTGGCTGGTTGAAAGTAATTTGTTTTTAGAAGGATATAAGGCCTATTTTGTCCCTGCTACCCCGTCTTCCAGTGGGAGAGCTAAAGGGGGCTTAGTCACATATGTGTCTGTGGCCTTAGATAGCCAGATTCAGGTTGTTCCTATTTGGTGTGGAGGGATATTGGTGTTATTATTTAACACTCGAGGCATAAGATGGGGACTGGTTAATTTTTACAACGCAGTATCCAGTCCCGCCCGTGATTGTAATATAGTTGCTTTATGCTCTTTTTTTAGACGTCCCAACAGATTCTCAGTTTCTGATTTTTTGGTCTCAGGGGATTTTAATGCTCACCCATGTGGTAACCCTGCATTGTCCTGTGTATCTGAACTGGGATGTCCGCGAAGGAGTGGATTCCATTTTGATCACCATACACAAGGGGAATTGATTAATAACATGATCCAGGAGTTTAATATGGTGTGTTTGATGGCTCTTGTGGCCCCATACATTAAATTTTCAACTCCAACTTACAAAGGGGTCAGGACAGGATCTTTTATTGACTATATATTAATTTCCTCCCCTTTGCAGTTGTGGATCACAGGTTTCTCTATCGATGAGAGTATATTTAGTGATCATAATCCGCTTTGTGCTCATATAGCCGGACCACTTATTAGTTATATTGAAGGAGCAGCTATGAGGGGCGTTACGACTCTGACTGATAATAAACGCAGATTGAAATGGACACAGATTGACCCCAAGTTGTTTTATGATAAGGTTAATAGGTTATGTGCCCCTGAACTTTCAACATGTCAAAATCCCTGTTCGCCCCCAGATTATCTGTTGGCAGCTTTTGTGACCTTAGCAGGGAAGGTGGGAGATCTCTTAAGTGCTCCGGCCGTAAGGGCTAGAAATCTTGGGCCTAAATGGTTTGACTCTGATTGTACCCGAGCAGCTGGTAAGTTGAAGGCAGCTCTTTCATCCATACCTAGAATACAATCAGTGGTCTGTAACTACCGCAAAGAATATAAGGCCGCTCTAGCAGGGCGCAAGACAAAACTCAAAGATGAAGCCTGGCGGGACCTTATTGAGGCAAGTGTATTGAAAAATAGTTCCAAATTTTGGCAAGTGGTGAATCGCCCAGCCATTGGTATGGATAGGGATCCCGTTCTAGGAGCCTTTATTACAGAAGAGGACTGGGTGTCCCATTTTAAAACTATTTTTGACTGTCCCCCCGATTGTTGTGGCCCAGTGATAATAGACTTAAATGCTCCAGCTTTATCTTTTAGTATTGATGAGGTTATTGCAGGGATTGAAGGGCTTTCTGCTAAAAAGGCCCCAGGACCAGATGGGATTCCCCAGATCTATTTAAATCTGACCCTTTATTTTGGGCTCCTATCTTGGTTAACGTTTTTAACGCTGCAGCAAAAATTGGATGCCCCTCTTCCTGGGCTATTTCTACTATTGTTCCCGTTTTTAAAAAGGGCGACCGGGTAGCCCCCATTGTTATAGACCCATCTCCCTTTTAGATTCAACTGTTAAGGTGGTGGGTCGGATATTATTACAGCGGCTGCAAACTTGGGCAGAGGAAACCGAAATACTGTCAGATGTCCAATATGGTTTTCGCCCGGACGTTCCACAATTGCCCAGTGTTTAAATATTCTTATGATTTTCAGTAAATATACTATTGCACGCTCGGGGTCCATATTTTGTGCCTTTATGGATCTGTCATCAGCTTTTGATCGAGTTAATAGAACTAAACTGTGGCAGATCCTGAGGCAAACAGGTGTGGATCCTAGTCTAGTGAACTTCCTGGTGGATCTTCACAATTCTACCCAGGCAAATGTTAGGTTCGCTCAGGATTTGCGTATTACTGAGAATTTTGATATCAAAAGGGGCGTCCGTCAAGGTTGCATTTTAGCCCCTTTTTTGTTTAATTACTATCTTAACGACTTGGAACAGGAATTATTGGAAACTGGGGTTGATTACCCGTATGTTGGACGTCGCGGCATCCCGATACTGCTTTATGCAGATGATGCCGTTCTTCTATCTAGAACAGAGGTCGGTCTACAATCTCTTTTAAAGGCTTTTGCGGGGTACATGGGTAAACGGGACTTGTCAATTAACAATTCCAAGTCCTATGTACTGAGAATAGGTAAGCAAACTGTGAAGCCCTTTAAATTTGTAATTGACTCAACTGTGGTCCCTCTTACGAATGTTTTCTCATACCTGGGGGTTCTTATCGACAACAAATTAAAATGGGGACACCAAATTGAGAAGAAGGGGGAAGTGGTTCGGGCCAATGCGGCCATTTTTAAATTTTCGGCAAGAATAGGGAAGAAACTTACTGGGGCCATGTTACAAGTTTATAAGGCTAAAAGTCTTTCCATTGCCACGTATGGAAGTGAGATATGGGGATATACAGCCGCAGATTCTCTGCAAGTGGTGGAAAATAATTTTTAAAACGCCTTCTGTGTGTCCCTCAGGGGACCCCTAACTTAGCAGTGCATGAGGAACTGGGGGTCTCCTATATTAGTGACATCCTTGCATTACGTCCACTGATTTTTGGTTGAAATGTTGGTTAAATACAGATCTGTCTTTTAACCATTTATTATTAAGAGAGTGTATGCTGCTAGAACAAGCCTCATGTATCCCTTGGCTAAATTATATTCAAAAGAGTTTTAAAGGGATAGGGCGTGGCGAGCTGTACAGCAAGCCAGAATGCATAGTTAAGCAGGATGTCGTATCAAGCAGAATAGCTTTTATGAGGTTGTGGAGGATGGAAAGAGAAGCGAAGGAGTTGCTGAAACCCAGTGTACGCAATTTTATATTAACGAAAACCACCTTGGCAACCGAACCCTACCTCATGGGGTGTCTGTCCTCTCACGAGAAATATCTTTTAACAAGGTTTAGGATGAATCTATACCATCTTTTGTTGGTTAGACCAAAAGACCATAAGAGGGCAAGTGTGACACTATCCTGCGGCTGCGACGGTGAGTCTCCGCAGGATTTGTTGCACTTCATGTTTGCTTGTAGATTTTATGAAGTTCCTCGTAGGATTTTTTTGGTCCCTTATTTAAAACGACTGAATTTTAGACAGGTTCGCCCTGCACTCTTGCATCTACAGATGTTGTCTACGGAGTCATTGTTTTTTACACTTGGCTTTTTAAAAGCTTGTGTTAAATCGCGATCTTTTATGGATGTTTAACTTGTCATTATATTGATGCATTTTTACTGTTCGAATGTTATACACCAGTGTTTGCAATCATATAACACGCAATATTAATACAAATGCTCCTGGGGGTTGCAGTTTTAATATTCTTGTGGACTGTACATATGTATTTATTGCACATTGCACTTTATATTTTGAATTGTACTTGGGGAGTATGATTTTAATTTGACTGTTCACCAGCTTAAGGAGATTTGATTTATATATTAGAATGTCTTTGTGTAACTTTTATGGTTTTGATGTTAAAACCGAATAAAGTTTATTGACTGACTGACACTAACACCAGGATACTGACACAAGGACACTGCTGACATGGACACACTGACATAGGAACCCAGGCATTGATTTTTATACTGGGAGACTATCGCGAACATTGGGCACTGCAACACAGCAAGGGCTACTGCCACAGTGACACTGCCTGGGAACACAGGCACTAGAAGAAGACGACTCTGGCACATGGGCAGTGACACACAAGAGCTGACATGGAGGTATGGACGCTGGTACACAACATTGGGGCACTGACACTGTATTTAGAAAAATAGGGGCACTGCCCTTAATACTGGAACACTGGCAGGAGGAAAAACAGAGGGTCAGTGACACCCATGCACTAACACGGACTAGGGGAACCTGACAAGCTCACACATTCTATTGCAGAAACATCAACATCAGGGCATCAGTAATAGGACACCAATGCCGGATGATAGAACACATGGATACTAACACTAGAAAGGGACACTACCAGGGGAGAAACATATTGGGGAACCAACACTTGGAAATGAACACTAATCGGAGGACCCTGACACAGGGATACTGATACTGGGGCGCTGACACAATAGCACTCATAAGGATACATTGACACAGGAACACAGAGTTACCACTATTGACACGGGCACACTATCCTGTGGAATGAGAAGTCCATTCCTTCTACTGACACACAGCCGCATATACTGTGAAACACTGGGTCAGTTACAGGGGATAGTGACATTGGAATGGGGACACTGGGACAAGGACGCACACATTGATATGAACATACTGGCACAAGGCCATTGACACAAAGACGCAAATTGCCTAAGGGACACAATTGACAAGGAGACACTGGCACTGTTACAGGGACTTGGGCATTTGAACAATGATGTGGGGACATTGATACATGGACATTGAGACTGACACCGACATTGGGAGACACACTGCAACACCGACACTGGGACAAGTTTTTCAGCAAACTGGATCTTAAGAGTGCATACCACCAGATTAAATTGCATAAAGATTCAAAGCCTTTCATAGCATTTACAACTATGAAGGGGATTTTTTAATTCACTAATATGCCGTTTGGCTCGTTGTCAGTGGCAAGTGTGTTTCAGAGAATGATGGGGGGGGTATTCAAAGGCATAGATAGTGTAATATATTTTCAGAATGACATCTTGGTATTTGGTGCAACAGTTGAAAGTCGACATCGCCATCAAACAGGCAGAAAAATGAAAGTTTCTTGTTGAAGGGATTGTATATTTGGGCTATTCATTCTCCAAAGCAGGAGCAAAACCAAAAAAAGATTTGATGAAAGTTTTACAAATGGCTCTTTCTCCTCAAGATACAGACGAATTAAGATCATTTTAGGTCTGTTAGAATATTATTCTCCAGTTGTGTGGAATTGCACAGATAAACAGAGGATTTGAAAATATTGTTGAGGAAAGCTTCATTTTGGGTGACAATCAACAACATTGTTTGACAATATAAAAAAAATAGATTTGTGCAGCAGGTGTATTAGATCCTTTTGACACTAAACTGAGTACTGTTATCACTATGGATGCCAGTGCAGTGGGAATAAGAGCAATATTGTCCCAAGTATACAGCACAGGTGAAAAGACCATGGCTTTTGCGTCTTGTACATTGACCCATGCAAAAAGGAACACTAGCGGTACACTATTTCTAGTAGTGTGTACGCTCAAACCAGATCACTCATCATCAGTCTCACATCACGCCTATGGTGAGCGGCCTGGTTTGGGCATACCACATTACTAAAAATAACATTTCTAATGGAATTCCTTTTGATGTAATTAGGGGAAGGAATGCCAGTACAAAGATGTTGGCTGCACGGATGAAATCATTAATCTTTTGAGGAAAATTCTGAACCTGGCGGGACCAAGAAAGTTGAGAGTAGCGTTAAAGTGGGATATTTGGTGAAAGTAAGATCAGGGCATACAGAAAGAGGCTTGTCAAAGTTTTGTGGACTGTAAAGAGTCAAAGAAGTACATGATTGGTTTGTGGTGTTGGAGAAAGGCGGACGTTGGAACTTAAGAAGAGTTGCATTGTATAGTAAAATGGGAGATAGGAATGTTGATGAAGAGGAGGGTTGTATTAGTTTTATGATGATCGAGGAGGAAGAGATACTTGGTATATCTAGTGGAAGAGAGGGTCCTTGTACTGTGAGTTTGCAGATAATGGACACAGCAGGTGGTGATGGTGTTCCAAGTGTAAGGCCTGTTGTGCAGGGGAGTAATCTGAGGTTGGGACAAATAAGTATTCACAGATTGCGAAGACCTCTTATGTAATTACGTGATTTTGTAAGATGAAATGTTCAACTTATTGTTCTTTAAATGCATGGAATGTTTTTTTAACATGTATTTATAAGTCTTCTTTAAGCTTTTGTACTTTCATTAATGCTTACTGTATTTATATTGTTGCATTGGGTTGTTCTATATGGGGTGAGGATGTGTTATGTCTTTAAGCTTGGTGGCATTTTCCAGGCTTAAAGAATGTTATACTTCAAGGTTCTGCTGCCATGTGCAGCTTTATGTGTGGAGATTCCACTGCCATTTAATTGTTTCCTAGCTGGTGAGGGTGTACCAATTTTGAGTTGTCATCAATGATTAAAGTCACTAAAGAGTGTGGCCATCATTCTTTACAAAACACTATCTTTTGCCCCAAACAACCATGCAAAAACAACACTTATGCTGACTGGTCAGCACATTGCTTTGTGCTGTTTGGTAAGTGCAAATGTCATTTTTTTGCATTGCCTTTGTTAAAACGTGTTGCGGGCTGTGCAAAATTGTGCAATGTACATTAAATTTGATCTAAACCTTGGGATTTTTATTTGTTTTTGAAATATATATTTTGTTTTTGCACGGAAACAAAAAATAAAGTAGCAGATAGGGAAAGCTTCTCTACTTGTCCATAACAGTGCATCAGCATACATTATTTGAAGCCCGGGTCACATACTCCTAACCCCATACTCTACCCATTCTCCAGAGTCGTCGGGTCAATAACAGAAAGGTTCAAGAATGAAGATAGGCTTAACAAAATACCTCAATGCTTAAACCAATTCTCCCGCTTTTTCAAATGTTTCTGCAGACACCCCCAAGCCTGGTAAATCAGGTGATGTTTCATCATTACCATTCCCAACCTTAATGAAGCCATTTTGTTTTTGTTGGCGTCTAGCACAACATTGTGTATAGCGATGTGAGTTTAAAGTCGTCGGGCAAATTGAACTCTAGCACCCAGCTCAAAGTGCAAAGGCTCCCTTCCCGAAAGGTCCACTTTAATGTAATGCCATATAGGGTGGATACGATCTTCTGTCTGTCTTACTAGAAGCAAGTTGTGGAGACCCAATGTTCACAACTTGCTTCTAGTAAGGTAAGTATGGTAAGCTACTTTAGCTGAAAAATTCTGTATTGCAAGGCAATGGCAGCCTTGTGGGGAACATTCTCGTTTTTTGCCATTCTTCATCTCACAAATCACCCAAGTCCTTTCCCCAGGCTTGCTACAATTGGTCAATGGTGCCTGAGGTGTTAGTAAATAGTGAACAATACACTTTGGATGTTTTATGCCCTTTTAGTTCCCTCATCAATAACTTTGCTTCGAGTGCGTATGGCTTTCTATTCGATCTCAAGACAAATTATGCTATAAAAGGCATTATTTTCCCATTTCACTAGACTGAAAATGGAGCAGTCTGCTTTCTTTAATCGCTCTGTGCCAATCGTACTGAGTATTTACACCCTACCACAGACAGACTTCGCCAACCGCTACAATTCTAACTGCCCTTTATTTGACACCTTAGTACGCTTGTTTTAAAACAGCCACCATTGATATTAACACAACTTAAGGAGCATTTTGCCTGGCAGCACATAAACCAGCCTCTGCTACTACAATAGGGGAGCGTGGTATGAGATTGTTCTCTTAAAAAGAAAATCTGGCTCACGTTGAAGCACTAAAATAATCCTGAATATATGTTTTTTGAAACATTGAGATCTATATTTAAAAAAAAAAAAAATGTAAAAAGAGATCATCCTTGGACCACAGGAAAGAACTGTATTGGATGACCACCCGGATTTAGACCAGCATGCAGCTTAAGATGCTGAATCTTGTCACTCGGATTTCAGCTCTTTTGTACCGATTTCAGGATTTCTTTGGAGACTTAAGACACTATATTGTAAATGTGTGATTAAGTAAAGGAAGGAGTGCCTGCAGCCCACTCTTTAATTGTATCACTTTTATCAAGAGGTGTGTGAGGAAAGCTATTGCTCCCACATTGCCTCCAAGCTCAGCAGGCCTTGTGACCCTGCCCACACATTACTAAGGGCCTGATTCAGTTTGCTGGAGAGGGAATTCCGTTGCAACGTGACGTAGCACCTTCTGCGCCAAACTGAAGTTCCGCCCACCTCACTTCGAGTTGAGCGGAACGTAAGTAAGTCAGCCACGGAGACTTGGTGCTCTGTAAGTGGTCATTATTAGTATAAATGCACAAACACCTGTACACGGATGCCACGTGTCATATGACATTAACTGAATGTGCTCAATAAGCATATCAGATTTTTAAGAAGACAGGATGCCACATAATTTTCAGATATTAATTGCTGTTTTCTCCTCTTGTTCTTCAAGGATCATCACGTGCAGTTTCTTTTGAAATCCTTTCAATTTTTAGAGTGTGTGTGTGTGTGTGTAAGGCTTTCATAGGGGTTTATCTCTCGGGGCAGATTTAGACCACAGAGTATTCGGTTTACTCGGTCTATGCGATGCACCAAAGATTTAGAGATGTCCGCTGTCCCAGTGGGCATCTCATACATTGATTGGCAGGGCCGTCAACACGGCGGTTCTCTCAATGCATTGAAAGTGTGCTCTGCCAAGATGAAGGTGCCGTATGGCACAATTTTAGAATTAAAGGATGAAGTTCTATGAGATATTACAGTAGCATTTTATTACTTTGCTTATGTAATATTAGAGGTGCACTGTTACCCAGTAAAATGGGGTTCATTTTATGGACTTCAAAATAACGAACCACTAAGTCAGCTCTGCAAGAGTACAAATGCATTTCATGTTCGTTATAAGGAGATGTTTGTAGCAAGCACATAATCTATTAAAGGAATTTGGGACCTGCAAGTTACGCAAGGGTCTTTTGGAAAAACATGAAACACATGGTACAACATTATTAGAATTCAAATTAGCTCTAAATGTTACTCACTTTACAGCAGGCACATTAATCCTCAAAATATTCTATAATTACTCAACCCTGTAATCAGCAGAATACACACAGACAGCTCAACTTTAACAAGTTTTGGGTGCGTGTTATACCAAATGTTGCAGATCTCTGCAGCTGGTGCCTTAATCCTTAACCCATTTTACCAGTAGATACACATGGTATGCACATACAACTAGTAAAATACTTTAGGGTCCTGCTGATATTCACAGGTTTCAATCACTTTGCTTCTAAGTTGGCCTTTCGCTTTTTCTAGGGTGACTAAAATAAACACCACTGATCTGGATAATAAAATAACTCAAGGGAATATAGATACACATGCATGGGAAACTATTCACGAGGGGTTAAGACCACCTCTACCAATGCGCGGTTCAAACTACTCCAATATAATGTGACCGCCAGGTATACATGATGCCCAAACGGCTACAGGCCATAAATCCAGAGAGATTGGCGGGATGCCCCAGATGTGGGGAGCAGGCCGCTGACTTCCTGCACATGATATAGCGGTGCCCAGGCATAGATGGCTTCTGGCAGACCATCACACAAAGGCTCCATTTGGTAACAGGATGGGAGTTCCCCAGGGAGATAGCCCAGAGTTTATTGGGGCACATCCCGCTCCGCAAGAAAAAAAAAGCGGAGTAGGAAATTTCTTATTTTGGGGTTGCTACTGGTTAACGTAGAATCGTGATATGTTGGATGTCCCCTAGACGCCCGAAGGTCGAAGACTGGCTGAAAGATATGGCTGAATGGATTAATGCTGAGGGGTGTCATATGAAACTAACACACAGGGATGAAAATTGGAGGAAGACATGAAGGCATGGATGGCAATGCTTACTGAACTGTTGACACCGCCAGATGAGTTACCCCCATAGACTACAGTGTTATGAATGTTTGATGTGGCTGAGGAGGGATCCTAAAGTAACATGCAGAACGCCTGCAGCACCTATGTATGGATTGTGCGGGGCCTCGGCCCACCTGACCCACAACTAATGTCCTCAACGTAATACTGTATGGAAATGCTAATTCCACTGATACAGAGACCTGAGCCGGGGGTGGAGGGAATGGAGGGAAGGGAGAGACGAATATATTGCAGAATGTACTAATTAGTTGCGATTTCACATCTGGCTTCAGATTAATGTATGTTGTTTTGCTATCTGAAAAGCTAATAAAAATTATTTTAAAAAAATAAATAACTCCTGGGAATATGGATATGAAAATGAAAGACTATAGCAAAAATGATATTTAAACACACAAAAGAAATGTGCCTGTACATGCAGCAACTTTTGTGCAAAAGGGGAGTTTTGCAAAGGGGCGTGTGTGTCAGTTTCATGTGAGTGGAGCCTGAACTCTCATTTTGCTTATAGCAAAGGTCCCAACTCTACCTGCAGAATGAAAATGTCACCACGATCTGGGAGAATGACTATGCCCCACAAGATATCAAATGCCTCAGTCCTGAGTGGATGACTTAGAAAATAGATTCAGATACGATAATCTATACCTGGAAGCTTGTAAGGAAAACATGAAATCCCTGACTTGAAGGAGCACTCCCAATCATTATTTATGGATTCATTATACAGGCTGCTTGACTCCAATTGGATCATCAAGACAGCACATTGTACATGTAGTTGTAAACCTTCTGAGGTTTAAGACAGTGAGTTTTCTCAATTATGTTCACAAAGAGGCATTCCACAAGTCCTATGAAGCAACAAATGGGATGTATTTTCATGGACGAATGGCTTGGATAGCCATTGAATACTCTGTTGAGGTGCTTTAATGCAGAAGAGACTTGAAGCCAATTTATGAGGCACTGAGGGACACAGGCAATCACTTTTAGCTATGCCACCCAGCCATTTTCAACTTCTTCCATGCAGACCAAAGGCATACATTTGAATTACCTGCTGACATTCTGTCCTTTCTGAGACTGAGGAACATTTTGCTGCATTTTAAGCTGCCAGAGTTGGGAGCTGCCTGGGATTCTGTTTTCACAACTCTGAACCATAGCCTATGGGTACAGCCTGTGTCAGCGGCAGCAATTTACAAGAGGAGAAGGACGCAATTCAGGGTCGACTCCAATGCCTGCATGGAGACCTGTCTGTGGATCTCCCAGGGCTCAGTCTCTGACAACCTGATGAAGACTAACAATGTATGAGATTCTCAAGTACCCTCTGCCTGCTGAGTTGACATACACGCAAGGCAGCGGGAGTAGAACCCTTCTTTGTTAGAATGAGTGGCATTGTTCTGTATCTCACTGTGCTTGGTGGATTACTGAGGCCTAGAGCGCCCTTCACTTTGAACCTCACTATAAACTACGTGCATTTGGTCTACCACAGCACAGTAGGGGTGTGATGGTGGGTCATATCTTCAACCCCCTATGCTGGCTAGTGTATTTGTAGAAACAAGTCCACTGGATGAGACAAGTCACCCATTGTAAGATTCTTTAAAACATTTGATTTTCATATTAGGGACTCACAGTCGACATCTGTATCTTGCTGTAGGTTATCGGTCTGTGGGGCTGTTTTTCTGGGCAAGGACTAGGCACTATATGTTGATCCATGGAGTGACCACATATCCTCGTTCCGTCTAATAGGATATTTGCTACAGGGTATGCTCGCTTGCTCTTCAAGGTCTGCGAGTCCTACCTTCATGGACAACTGACAGGTTTAATATAGGAAGGCTGCAATTAATAATGTTTAATGTGGCTAGCTGATGCATCCCTATTAAGAGACAAAGGCTGTTGAACAATATCAGGGATCTTAGAGTAAATTTAGCTATACTACAGGAGGAGTGTAGGGTTCCCAGTGAGATGTGTAAGTTATGCAGAGGGTTGGCAGGAAAAGTCTTTGGCACATCACACAAATCCATACTAGCACTGGATGTCAAGGTGAAAAGGTATCTGGAAATGCCATTTTTGGTGAATATGGCCCTTTTAAGGAAGGCATTCAATTTTGTGTTGACCCATTTAGCTCTTGTGCCCTCTCTTTTGCTGACTGTGACTTTAATGTGAACTTTGACCCCTAAGTATCCACCTACTGGTAGCGGATGCATTGCCTCAACCAGTATGTTTTAGATTGAACTGGTTGGCTGGATTACAATAATGTGTGGCATAGGTGTAACCGAGTGACGGACTTTAAGTTATTCCCAATTGGATCCTTGGTTTAGCAACAGCTCCAGAGCTGCATCATATTCTTATTTGCAATGTATTGCCCGTTACTCTTTGGGATTGTGCACCTATACTCTTTACACCCTTTCAGACTCTAACAGACCACCCTGCTGGTGATTAAACCTCCCTATGCTCCAGTACAAACATTTTACTGAAAATATTGTTAAAAATATAGAGGAATCCAGATTGTTCAGTTGTACTCCGGAAGCATAGCTGTCACGCAGACTTTCTGGGATGCCCTGAAGGCTGACATGGTTCATGCATGTGCATTATTATGCAAATCTGAAGTGGTTTACAGAACAGGATGCTCTGCGGATAGCCAGGCTTTGTCGCAGAAACACAAAGGCAAAGGATCTCGACAAGTCTTCCAGAAGACGAGGTGTTTTCTGAAAAGGACCACATCAGCTAGAGCAGCGAAGTATTTTGCAAAATCTCGGAAGTCATTTTTTGACGACGATGAGAAACCATCCAGACTCTTTGTATATTCTATTCAATACCAGATTCCATCAACTTAATTTGTAGCATCAAGGAGCCCAACTCTAAACTCATTACTAGATGGGCGGGCATTGCTGTCAGTAAACAATACTAAGACTGTCTATATTCGAATGCAGGCCCTAACTATCCAATAGCTTGTAATAACGGACTAACTCTATTCACCTTAACAGGATTCCAACTAATAAAGTCATAGGCTTTAGGCCTGAGTCAGAGTGTCAGTGGTGGCGATGAGGCTACCGCGGCACTGGTGGTCGGACCGCCGTATTCTGACTCTGGCAGTCGGACCGCCATGGGACCGCCGCAACCGCTGGGGATCTGCTATCCCTTTGCAGTGGTGTGGGGGTCTGAGGATCGCAATATGCTGCCTGTGCTGCTGCGGCACCGCTAAGCATATTACGACTTTCCTCACTGCTACCCTTTTCATGGCGGTGAGCCCGCCATGAAAAGGATGGCGGTGAGGATACATGCAGTGCCCCCCTGTGTGCATGCAACCCAGTTCCTGCACGGCATGGACTGCAAGCAGGAACTGGCTTTGGTGCTCCCTCTGCGCTACAGTTCTAAGGCTCACATATGAGCCTTTGAACTGCAATGTTGCGGGACCGCCACAGCACCGCCTGCCAGACCACGAGGAAACTCGAAATCTTGTGGACAGCGGGCGACTTTGGCAGTGTGGGAGCAGGGCGCAGGCGTGGCGGTCCGCTCTCACACCGCCAAAGTCGTAACCAGGCCATTTATCGTCCCCATTACAACTGAGGGGACAATGGGTGCCACCTAAGGTTTGAACAGGAGTAAAGGTGATGGTTAGGATAGCATTCCTATTAACTTTTATTATTTATTTGCTGACATAATGGCTCCTAACTTAGAGGTGCTGTTTCAGGAGTCTCTTTGGGTGCCATGCCAGTCTCGATGTACAATGCCATGACTGTGCTGTTCCAAGCCAGATAAAGACCTATACATTTGTGGGCCACATAATCCCATTTCATTGTGGAATGCAAACACAAAAATCTCCGTTAAATGTCTTTACCTAGCCTGGAACGTCAACTACCAATGTTAGTACAAAAAGACCAACCCAGCTTTAATAGAGGCTGTCTCTCCACTGATAACGTACACAGACTCTTAGATATAATTTCCGCCTTTATGGGCTGCGCAGAGGGCTGCTCTGATGCTAGACTCCAAGAAGACCTTTAACAAAGTCACTCTGTAATTTTTTGTTTGCTATGTTGAATACAGTCATCATTAAAGGACAATTTTATTTGGAACTTGGCTAACTCCTTAAGAATCCTAAAGCTCCAGGTCCTAAAAATGAGAGACTCTGAGTTTGACTCACTACTGTTTACTTGGCCCACAAACCTCCCTCCATCTAACTAAAAGTAAGAAATCTGGGAACTCAGTCCAACTCGGACCTCACTTATCTTCCCAAGAGGATGTGGTGGCAAGGAATCTAAGCATGCAGCTATTCTTCGGAAAATACTCCATCTGTATAACTACCACAGAACTGAGCTAATAAGTGCCTTCATTCCAGCATGCCTCAATTACTGCAACATTATCTACCACAGCCTCCAAGAGAAACTCAAAGCAAGCCCCAAAGAAGGCAGAACCAAGCAGCCAGAATGTGCCTTAACCTACATAAGGTAGCACACATCTTGCCCTTTAAGCTCTCAACTTACTCTCTGCAGAGGCCAGGATTAAACGCAAAGTCATGTGCACCATTCACAAAGTGATTCTAAGATAAAGGTCTTGCCTAGCTGCTGAAATTGACACCACTCTACATTATGGGCAGAGATCTTCGCACACGGTATCCATGTCGGATCAACACACCATCGTCCACCTGTCCTTCCAGAGGATGAAATACAGTGGCAGATCAATGGGTGTGCCAAGACAGAGATTCTCTAACACCACGAATTTCACACCACATGAATTTGGGAGACTCTTGAAAACTGAACTTTTTAGACTTACTGTCAATTGAGACGGACTTCGACAAGGGTGGTGCTGAAGGAAATCGCACATGGTTAATAAGCCCACCCAACTGGGAGCTAGCTTCCTCTCACAACAATCAACTGTAGTTTCTCTCCTGCCAGAACTATTACGTTACTGGAGGGCAACATGTAGTACTATACAAAACTCATCAATACATTAAACAAATGTAATACTGGGCTGTGTTAGACCACAATAGACTCTTGTCTAATGCACTGTTTCTCAATAATACCAACCTTCTTTTATATCAACCGTAAACGTTGAACACATGATCGAGTATTTGACAGATGGTTATGGATATTTGGGACCCAATTACATTGAAAGGCGGGCTTATTGGGAGGGAATCATCCTGCAGGCCGACTTGGGTGTGCACCCTTAATTTCTAAGTCATAATATCGATGGTACTTAATATCAAATACAGAATATAGAGAATAGCATTTTATCGAGGAAAGTATTATTGTTGGTAAGTATATTGTTTTTTATTTTTACAATATAATTTTAAATATCTAAAACAAATATTTTTGCATAATAGTTTACGTGTTCTAATGTATTATTTATGCTTTTTAATATTAAATGAGTTAATATATTTTGTAATATGTTTATTATAGTGTGCTCTCTCTTACCAGTGCGCCTTTGTCTCCCTCGGAGTTGTTGCTTGCCCTCACCTGCTGTCTATGTTGTTGCTTGCACCCTCCTACCCTCTGTGTTGTTGCTTGCCCCCTCCTACCCTCTGTGTTGTTGCTTGCCCCTCCTACCCTCTGTGTTGTTGCTTGCCCCCTCCTACCCTCTGTGTTGTTGCTTGCCCCCTCCTACCCTCTGTGTTGTTGCTTGCTACTTCATGTTGTTGTTTGAAACGGTTGTGCTCCGTGTTGTTTCTTGCCCCCCAACCACCCTCCATTGTGCTCCTTATTGTTGCCCTGCTGCTGTACAACATGGCAAAAAGACATTGGCAAAGTCAATAGTTCCCTTACGCGAGAACTAGTTCCCTTACGTGAGAACTATTGGCTTTGCCAATGCTTGTTTAATGTGGCAGGCACAACACGCATCTACAGAGGCTACTTAATGGGACTGTAGAAGAACCTCTTACCAGGTTATGATGCACATTCAGTGCCTGCTCTACCCATAAAACGTTTTACCTGTAATGAGATTGCATCATTGCTTCTAAAGAGGATGGAACACGTTTAATGGGAGAGTAATGGCACTTCTTTCTCCACCAGGTGCAAAGCTTTTAGGATTAAATCTTTTTATTAGCAAAAGATGAAGCAAAACAGTTACACAGCAAGTCGCATACAATCCCCCACTGGGCCGGCCACTGTATTCCAATGCGTAAAGACGAGCAATGCATAGGATGCAAGAGAAGTGGTTTCAGAATTACAGGAGGATTACGCAGCATGCCATCGACAACCCAGATTGGGCCGTCCACGTGGGGAGGATAAACCTGGCAAATACAATATACATTCTAAATCCAAGAAATGCCCCGGAGGGGACAGCAACTCTCGAGCCATTGATGCGCAGTGTGCTTAAGAAACTTCTCAATTAGTCAGGAGAACAAAGTACATTGGTAAAAAATAACAGTTGTGGATTAACCAAAACACCCCACCCCCTCTCCTTCCGACTGTGTCCGCTCAAATGTATAGTTGCTAGGGAAACCCTCGTATTTCAGGAGGGCTGTGAGGTCGTGTCGACGTCCTGTTCCAGCGGGATTAATTTAAGAATGCGCAAATATGCTGGGCATGTCAGTTCCCTAAACTCTTTAGAGAGGAGAGTGATAAATGGGGACCATATTTTCGCATAGGTAGTTGGGTCAATATAGGCAGGCATAGGTAGTCGTTCCATTCCCAATAATGACCAGAGTTGGTGAAGCCATTGCCTATGATCTGGGAGTTTAGTCGAACCCTAATTTGCTAAGAGTATCCTATGTGCGACATTAAGGGCCATAGCAATCTGTCGCCCCCTGATGGACCGGAGCGGATAAGTGAGAGCATTGGGAAGCCCCAGGAGCGTGTAGTAGGAGGGGAATCTCGGTCTTAAGAGCACAATCTATATCATTTAGAACTGACTCCCAGAATCTTGAGAGTTTGGGGCAGTGCCATAGGAGGTGGATTAGCATCCCAGGGTTACCACAGCCTCTCCAGCATTGCCCATCACAAAGAGTGTTCCATTTCTGCATGCACGTTGGGGTGTAATACCAGTATGAGCTGATTTTATAAGCTGTTTCGGTGTGACTCATGTTGAACGGCGTGTGATGTGTCCTATAGAATATGTCCCCCCCACCCCCCTATTCTTTGTCCAAGAGGCTACGCCGCAACTCTGCTTCCCAAAGCTGTTGACCAGGTGTCTTTTGTGCGTGTGATGCATTCATAAGAAAGCGATAAATTTCGGAGATGAGTTTCTTATCATCTGCTTTAAGAAACAGCCATTTTTTGAAGGGAGTCATGGGCCTACTTGCTTTGGGGAGTGTGTTGGTGCTAAGTACCCAATGGGAGAGCTGGGTGTGAGTGAACCTATCTTGCTCTGACAGCGAGTATTGTGCTTTAAGTTCATCAAAGGGAATGATGCTGTTATGGTCGAAGAGACAGCCCACTCGTTTGCACCCCCCAGCAAGCCAACGTTTAGCAGCATTCACCGACTACCCCGGTGGGAACTCCGGGTTAGCAAACAAAGGGGTCATCGGGGAGGGGAACGAAGAGTCCAGCGGGATGCCCCACCCTGTCCCAGACTTTCAATATAGGGCTTGTGACTGTAGATGAATAGAGACCCCAGGCCCTATGAGCTCGAGGAAGCCAGGCCTCCTTCCAAATATGCGATCCCGCCACTGTTTGGTCCATGAAGACCCAGTGTTTTTCCGTCATAGGACGGTTCCACTCAATCAGATATGGCAGCTGGGCGGCCTGGTAGTACCGCAAAATATTAGGGACTGCCAGGCCACCTTCCCGCTTTGTGCGCTGCAGAAGATGTTTCTGCAATCTGGGTTTCGTCCCTCCCCAGTTGAAGCAGTCCATGTCTCGTTGAAGCTGCCGCAGCGCACCCGGAGGGGGAGAAAGCGGAAGTGCCTGAAAAATAAAAAGGGCCTGGGGCAGAACATTTTTACTGCAGCATTCCTGCCAAAAAAAGATAGAGGAAGATGCTGCCACTGTTCTAAGTCCTTGCGGATTGTGGCTCTGAGAGTAGTGAAGTTAGTCCATGCAATGTTGGAGAGGTCTCGTTCTAACACAATGCCCAGATAAGGAAGTGCAGTCTCCACCCATTGGAACTCATACATGTGCAGAGTGTCTGTTCTGTGCCTGGCTGAAGAGTGAGATTCAAAATTTGGGATTTTGACAGGTTCATCTTAAATCCTGAGACAGCTCCGAATGCCTCCAGTTCGGAGATGATAGCCTTAAGAGAGGCGAGGGGTCAGGCCACGGAAAAAATAATATCATCAGCATAGAGGCTGATCAGGTGCTGTTCCGCTCTAAACTTAATGCCAACAGCGTTGGGATTATCCCGCAATCTCTGGGCGAAGGGTTCCATGTATAGGGCGAAGAGGAGTGGGGAAAGTTGGCAACCCTGCCTGGTGCCCTGTTCCACTCGGAACCTTTTAGAGCTCACCCCATTCACCCGAACTGTCGCACTAGGTGTGCTATAGATACTATGTCTCCAATTCAAAAACCGCTCGCCCATCCCGAAGAGTTTGAGAGTTGCAAACAGATAAGGCCAGTGCACTCCATCAAAGGCTTTCTCTGCGTCTATCCCCAACAAAAGTGGTTCTTCCCGGGAGCGTTGGACTTTATCAATGAGATGACACAACTGTTTAGTATTATCTCCGCATTGACATGAAGGAATAAACCCTGCCTGGTCAGGATCAATCAGACCCGGCATCAAAGGGCTGAGGCGGTGTGCGAGAATGCCTGCGAACAGTTTCGCGTCAACGTTGAGCAGGGATATCGGGCGATAGGAGCTGCATTGCTCAGGGTCCTTCCCGGGTTTCGGGATCACGGCGATAGCAGCTTGCAGCATAGATTCAGTTAGTGAACCGGACTCCGCGAAAAAAATAAAGAGACGGGTCAGCAGAGGAGCTAGTTCAGAACAAAAGGTCTTATAAAAAAATGGCACTAAATCCATCTGTGCCCGGCGATTTCATGGGCGCAAAGCTTTTAAAGGAGAGTACCAGTACTTGATTGCACGGCCGGCATGAGAATGAAGGACAAATAAGGAGAGAAGTGAGAAAGAGGAATAGACAGACAGACTTTAAGAGACTATTGTTAATAGCACAGCATGCTTTCAAATGCACACACACACCACTTCCTAAACACTAGAAGGGGTCCGAAGCGCACAAAATCCTCCCCAAGTTAAATTTCAGATTCAGCTACGGACCCGCCATGTTACTGGCCAATTTGCTTTACAATGAACCACCGATAATTAACTTACTCGCATATTTAATGGAGGAGCACAGTGTACATCCAGACATGTCACGTGACTGTCCCCTCTCCAAGTGGGCTTTGACTCACACCCCCGCCCATCACAGTCAGGTGACTCTGCTAATAATAGAGTTGGACACATGTGCCCTAAGACCCATCACAGTGCTGACCCTGTGAACCACGAATTCACCTGTGTCAATGCGTCACGTATCAACAAAAAAACTAAAGGCAACTTAAAAATTCAAAGTGAATATAGAGAATTGAGGCTCGAGCATTGTATCCAAAAACATCAGTGTTATGTTTGGTGGGCTGCCCCACTGTCAGCCCCACCCTAAGTGATGATGTGGTAGAAGCCAGAAGAGGGAGGGACCAGGTAATGGGAACTAATAAAGGGGACCCTGGCCCGGACCTCGTGGTTTCAGATCCCGTACCACAACTCCCAGTGTGTGACTCTCATTTACTCTTTTTCCCTCCTCAACTACATTAGGCCTTCCACCAAGTTCCCTAATCGTATTCAGCAGCAGTCCGTGTTAGTAAACGGAACAACTGGTGATGAGGGCGGTCGAACCCTGGTGCCTACAAGCTCCCACCAGTAATCGACGGCAGCGACCTTGGATCCTGCGCCCTGCCTCATGTCTCGAGGCTGCCGTGGTTCTGCCGCGGGATCGAGTTTTGGCTGGAGAACTCAGCGTGCTGCATCGCGGCAGGTGGAACTGCCGCTGGCCCGCCTGCACCGAGGTACGACGGCCCAACACCCCGAGGTCATCTGCCCGACGCCATGCACCGCGTCTCCACTTGGCGGGTGTGGCGTTCCTGTGGCCGTAAGTGCCAGCCCCGCCCAAGCAGCGTGCGGCCGTGCCAATTTCTTCTACCCCGGAGGCCCCCAGAAACGACATCGGCCAGCAGTCTTTATCAACGCCAACCGGCTGGGCATACTCTGCAGTTCCCCACCCACCAGGACACGAAGTAAGGCACAATTGGGGAACAACAGCTGAAAGAAAAATTATAAAAGGAAAAATAGGCAAAAAAAAAAAAACGGGTAAAGTCTTTGCCCTCAGCTGGGAGTGCACACAAACGAGTAGCTTGGCTTCAGTTGGGAGAGCACATAAGCCCATTCCGGGATCTTTCAGGACAGAGTGCCAGCACAGGCCCACACACTAGTGAAATTGAGTGAATAAAACGCGGCGTCTCGACGTAATTTTGCGAGCCGCATCATTTTCTTCTCCATTCCCATTAGTAGTGACGAGGATTACAGTTACGCGCGTCAGCATCTGCCGTGGTTGTCTGCGGCTCATCGCCTCTGTGGACTATACACACGCACACACACATCATGTCCAGTGCCACTGGTGGAACAGTTTCTGCTTGATGGCCTGCCATCTGCACAGACGGCCAACTGGAAAGGCTGGCTGGGGCGTCTTGAGACGTATTTTGCGGTAGTAGGCCTACAGGCCGAACGTCAACGCCCCATGTTATTGCATCTGGGTGGTGCTGCACTACATTAGCTGGGGAAGTCGGTAGAGGAAGCTGGACCGCCGCACACATACGCCACGCTGAAAACAGCCCTGACCGCATACTTTGGACATCTCGCCAACCCTATGAATGCTTCTTAGTACAGCAGGCGAGACAACTCCCCGAGGAATCCGTGGACACTTTTTACACCCGGCTCAAAGAACTAGCAAGCACGTGTACACTGTCGGATGCCAATTATGAGATAAGGGCGCAATTCATTCAAGGGTGTGCTTCCGCCAAACTGAGGGAACACATACTACAAGTCCCTGGGATGTCGATGACAGACATGCTAACCATGTGGAAGTCTAGGGAATTGTCGAAGGTGCGCGCTGCGCACATGGAGGCAGTGTTACAACGCCAGTTGAAGACGGAGCCAGTCAACGCCGTGGTATCCGGAGCATCCGACTAGAAACCGGTGCGCAGCAAGTCGCAAGCCACCAGCAGAACATGATATGAATGTGGTGGGCCTTTTCCCCCCTCATCAAGGCCCGTGCCCGGCTCAAGGGAAAAGATGCTCCGCATGCAACAAACTTCACCATTTCGCAAAGGTAGCCGCCATACCACCCAGGAAGGGACAGCGGACCAAACAGGTCAACACCATGAACACCTCCCAAGCCAGGGAAGACTAGGAAGACATGGATGACGATGACAGAGGGTGCCGTCCATGTCATTCACGCCATGCAACCGGAGGAAGCTCCAAAAAGGTGAGTCCCAAAGTGCAGTGTACTGGTCGCCGGACACCTGGTTCAAGTGCTGATAGACACCGGGGCGTCCATAAATATCATGGCACGCTCAATGCTGCAGACTTTTCCCACGCAACCAGCTCTACGACACACGTCGACCCAGGTATTTACATATGGATCCACTACGCCTCTTCCTCTGGCCGGAGTATTTACCACCAGCATCACCCATAACTCTCACTTCACTTGAGCCAAAGTATACGTCACTCAAGAGGGGTCCAGGATGCTGCTAAGCTGCCGGACGGCCGAGCACCTACAACTGGTGGCATTTGCCTTCGCCATTCATCAGGAGAGCGTGGAGTCGGTGGCAGATTTCAAACCTTTCTTTGAGGGCATAGGATGCCTTAAAGACCACATGGTCCATCTCCACATTGACCTCTCTGTCCAGCCTGTGGCCCTCAAGCACCGAAGAGTGGTGTTTCATCTGAGGCCGAAAGTGGAAGAACCGAGGAAGCTAGAGCAGGCTGACATCATCGAACGGGTTGACGGTCCGACTCCCTGGGTGTCTCCCATCGTGGTGGCATGGAAGCCCAAAAAGGCAGGTGAGGTGAGAATATGCGTGGATATGAGGCTACCCAATAATGCCATCAGAAGGGAGCGTCATCTGACTCCCACAGTCGACGACATCGTAGCCGAGGTGAGTGGCTCTAAGTGGTTCTCCAAAATGGATCTGCGAGCCAGATGCCATCAACTACTACTGGATCCAGAATCAAGGGCCATAACCACTTTCTCAACACATGTCGGCCTTCGAAGATACAAACGAATCAGTTTTGGGGTGTCCAGTGCTGCTGAGGTCTTCCAAGACACCATCCGAGGGGTGTTAGCTGGCCTAGAAGGGGTCCTTAATGTCAGCGATGACATTCTTTTGCATGCCCTCACCTTGGAAGAACACATGGACCGCCTGAGAAACACTTTTCAGCGTCTGCATGACAGTGGCCTTACTCTCCATCGATAGAAATATGCGTTCCTCCAGAAGGAGATTGCTTTCTTTGGATATCGCTTCTCCCAGCACGGGGTGTCACCGGACCCGTCCAAAGTCAATGATATCCAGATGGCGCCAGCTCCCACTACAGTGAACGCGTGAGGCGCTTCCTAGGTATGGTCACATACTGTGGACGGTTCATTCGGAATTTAACACGCCTCACTGCCCCCCTGAGAGAGCTAACGAAAACCAACGCCAGTTGGGACTGGAGACTTGATCAGGAGAAGGCTTTTCAGGACACCAAGCAAGCACTATCTGCTGACACCACCATGGTGTATTTTGACCCAGCCTGGGAATCGGAGCTGTCCGTGGATGCGAGTCCTATTAGCCTTGGGGTCGTGCTGTCGCAGAGACAAAAGGATGGAGAATGGGCTCCAGTAGCCTATGCGAGTCGTGCACTGACGGACACCGAGCAACGATACTCGCACATCGAGAAGGAGGCAATAGCAGTTCACTGGGGTTGTCGTCATTTCCATCTATACCTCACAGTCCACACGGACCACAAGCCGTTGATTCCACTATTCATGGGACTCTCCTCGAAACCCTCACCCCGGATCGGAAAGTGGATCCTGCAGTTACAGGAATATCAATTCCAAGTAGTCTATTGTCCAGGGGCGCAAAACCCGGCCGCTTTTCTATCCAGACACGCCCGACCGGCCACAGAAGAGGAAGAATCTGCAGCGGATGAGGTCGAGGAATACGTCAGGCTGGTGGTGGAGCGGTCACGTCCGCGGCCCATATCACTGGAAGAGATTGTGAGAGCCACAACGGAGGATGAGTGTATGCAACTGGGCGTCGCTGCCGTGACTTCAGGAAGATGGCACCGATTGCTTCTTAAACTGCGATGCAGGACCGAAGTAGCATGTGCAACCCTGATCGCGTTGCACAATGTTTGTGCAGAACTAGCCGTATCTCTAGAAGGTTGCCTCATGAGAGGATCCCGTCTAGTGATCCCCAGGACACTACTTGAACGGGTGGTTGATCTGGTAAATATAGCCCATCAAGGGATTGTTAAAACCAAATCTTGTCTGCGCTGCAAAGTGTGGTTTCCCAACCTTGATAACGCTGTGGAGCAGACTGTTTGTTCGTCATTGCCCCCCGTGTCAAGCGACTGGCCCAGCTGAACCTCCTACTCCGATCATTACGGAAGAGATACCACCCCACCCTTGGCACATAGCAAGTGCCGACTTCGGAAGTCTCCAGGACGGGAGGCACATGTTGGTTGTCATTGATGACTTCTCGAAACACCCCAAAGTCGAGATCATGGAATCGACCACAGCGAGCAACACCATACCATGTCTGGAAAAGAGAATGGGCACTCACGGACTTCTAAAGGAGTTGCGCACTGACAATGGTCCTCCCTTCTCCAGCCACTAATTTGCAGAATATTTGCAGTCTCGGGGTGTTCAGCATCGCAAAATCACCCTGCGCTGGTCCAAGCCAAGGGAGAGGCGGTGCGCTTCATGCGCACATTAAACAAAGTTCTTCGGATTGCATTGTCTCATGGCCAGAACATGGAGTGTGCCCTATACACTTTTCTCAGGGAGTATCTTCTCACACCCCATTCAACGCCCCAGTCAGCCCGGGATCCATCTGCATTAACAGAGCGGTGGGTGACGTCATTCTTCAAGTGGACCGACAGTCGAGTCTACAGGAACTTGCCGCTGGGAAGTTGAGACAACGTCAGGCCAAGAACAATCGCATGTCCAGAATCCGTGGAGCAAGAATAAGATCCTTTGCGGTTGGTGATGTGGTCATGGTGAAAAATTGGAATCCACAGGGAAACTTCACGCTCACATTTGAAATAGATCCATGGATAATCCAAGCGGTGAAAGGAACAATGGTCACGGCCCAGAAGGCAGGAGAGACTATCACAAGGAATGCATCTTGGTTCAAGGAGTACCAGAGTCCCGTGAGCCCAGGTGCTGGGACCTCCTCTGGAATGGTGGACCAGGGAGCAGGAGCTGAGAGTGTATACATGTCTCCAGAATCCAGTGAGGAGGAGGTCTCCTCACCTGCTGTCCGAGACATGCCGGCTGCCGGAAGCCCAGAGACTGTTGTTTGCCCGGCATCTGAACCAGTTCGCCAGAAGGTGCCTGACGGCTGTCAGCACCAGCTAGTAACTGGAGAGGTGATGGTCAGGAGAATGATGGTCGTCGTGGGAGCAGGAGGTACCACCTCAGACCAACGTCGGATTGGTAACGCGGGCACTCGGGAAATGGCCGAAGGGCTGGTAGCCGAGTTCCAGCTGTGGGCCGCATTTTTGGGCAGCCAGGGGCTGTCTGTGCTGTTAGGATGCCGCCAGCGGCCCAGTGGGTGCCTGAGTGGCCTCTCTAGAGGCAGATGGGCGGAGGTATCTCTCCCTTTCTCTCGCTGGGCCGGCCCATTAATGTATGCTGATTGAGCGGGGGCAGGGGGTCTGAGCAGAAGTGGTCTCCATTGCATTCATGTGTGGCTCAGCAGTGTGACCTAATCTGGGCATTTTTTTTTACCCAAGTGAAGTTAATAAAACATGCCCCCCACCCCCTTTCTTTTCATAAAACTTCTCTGAAGCAGTGTTTTGCGGAAAGGCAATACGCAAATGTGGGCCACTTTTTTTTTGGTGTGCCCGGGCCGATTTTTGATCCCAATCCAACCCTGCCTCAGACCAAGTCCTGCAGTGTCTTCTCGCCTGAAGTACTTTGTGTTAACCTAATACATAGAATGGGGGCTTGGGGGTGGCATTCAAAGAATGTCCACCCCCGGGCAGCTTCGGGCACTTGGTTTCGCCCAGAGCGAGCTCGTGCAGGCGAGGCGCCTGCTTTAGAATGCGGCATTTTCAAACGCCGCATTCTAATTAGTGCCAGTTGGGGGTCCTGAAGTGAGGTAGGCAGGCAGCGCGCATATTTTGTGCCGCTCCTGTGTGATTTATTGTCACTTTGGGAGGCTTTCTTGTTGGTTTAAGAATGTCTGAAGCTGCTGATAAGGTGAGGGAGGCGCTGAGAGTGTTGTGTCAGGCAGGGAGGGAAGATTTATTAGCCCCTGGTGTTATAGGTCAAGCTTGGACCGGTTTAGCTGTTAAGAAGAGGTCTTCCTCGGAAGGGGTGTTTGCTGCAGTGATTGCCTGCACATTGTCAGACAGTTCCCCTGAGGTGGTGCCTGAAAGGATTAGTAATTCCCTATGTAAAATGTCTAGAGAGGCTCCCCTGCTTACTTCTATACAGCAGCCAGCTCCTCCTGTTGTGGTGAAGTGTAGAGGGAGGGCTCGCACACGCTCAGTCAGGGGCAGAGGGGATAAAAAGCCAACCTCTCTTAAAGGGATATCCAAGATTTCTGAAGGTGTTGTCTTGGCTAACAGGGAGGTGTTGGGGCCATCTAGTGGCGAATTTCAGTTAAGCAATTCTGGTGATGTTATGACTGAATTTTCTGGAAATGTGTCTACTAGTCGTGACATTCCTATTTTTGGTACAAAACTGTTATTATCTAAGGTTGGGGTCTCCGCTTCTTGCGAGAGGCCACTTTCGCCTGTCATCTCTTCTGATACTAGTAATTTATCAGCGAATGGTTCAGTTTTGCCACATGTTGTCCCTTCAAAGGTTGGTACAAGTAGTGTTCCTGTTGTTTCTTCTGGTTTAAGCTCTTTGAATTTGCCTGTTAGGGTGACGAATAAGGCTAGTGGTTCAGCCTCTGTTGTTGGTGGCACAGACGTTAGCTCTGTTAGAGCAGCTAGTGAGCCTCCTGGTGTTGGTAGGTGGGTGTGGGTTGAAGTGGATAAAGGCAGTCTTGCGGTGCCTGGCAAATTTCAAGTACCCCACATGTCTGCAAGTAGTAGCGACTTGCAGGCCAACGCTATGTCGAAGCTGCAGAAGGGCATCAGGTGCAGCGCACCATCGTTGAGCAGGTTTCCAGCGTCTTGCTCACCTTTTCACACTCAAGTGAAAACTGCTGAAGCAAATTTTCCCAACTCCGTTACCTGATTATAGGCTCTCCCAGTTCAAAAAAGCGGTGAACTGGAGGCACTTTGATGGTGGTGTGGGGGATGAAGCTCAGCCTTCATGCAGTGGGGCTACACAGGGGTTGCATGATAACGATGAGGATGACTTATCCGAGTTAGAGGAGGGTGAAATTGCTAGTCAAGAGGACCTTTCTAACAACCGTTTTCTTTCCAAACAGGGGGGGCTTGTTAACCAGATTTCTCGAGCTAATGTTTTGCAGATGCAAGAATCTCAGAAAAGTTGGAAGCAGCTAGAGCGGTTTTCCAAGGCATCTGATGGAATAGATACAGGAAGACGTGCATCGCTGGACAAGCCCCATCAAACAGGTGAGCAAGTCACTGACAGTCATTCTCAATCCAATGTTAGAAAACGTAAAGCGGTCTCAGTTACTGGAAAAGCCACAGATGCTAAGGTTTGTTGTCATTGTGAATCTCCAAAGTTACAAGAGTGGGTATCCCCTAAGACAGATACAGTTCCAGACAAGGGGTTGGCACCTGGCTCAATTTCTCAGGGGGAAAAGGATGTCAAGGACAAAACCACAGGTTTAAAACGGCTTCCATATATGGGATTGTCCATGCCATTAGGTTCACATCTAAATAAGCATACTAAGGATAAAATTTGGAACGGGGAATTTGTAGACGTTTTTAAGTTGCTACATAGAGAGCTCCAATCCAAGGAAGGTTCTAGGGAGGAGGCTTGGGAGCTAGCGAAGAGACCCAGGGTTCCCACTAACATTGATTCCTGGACCTCAGCCTTTCTGATTTTCGCAAGCGTTTACTATGAAAAGTTTCCGGACCGTTCGGTCTCAATTTTCAAATACTTGGATACAATTAGAAAGGCTCAGGCAGAATTTGGAGGTTTTGCATGGCTACATTACGACGAAGAGTTCAGAGCTCGTCTGGTGTTAGTTCCAGAAAAACCTTGGGGCGAAGTGGATAATGAGTTATGGGTACAGTGGATGTATCCCCAGAGGCCTCCTCCTACATTGCATACCGCCAGCGGGCTTGCTATTACGCCTCGGCCCTTTCTTAACAGAGCCACTCCGGGAGGGGTGGGCTCATGGGCTAAACCTGCAGTTCTTTCCACAGGAGCCTGTTGGAATTTTAACAGGGGTTTCTGTCAGAAGATTCCATGCAAATACAGACAGGAATGTTCAAAATGCGGTGGCAAACACGCAGTCTTGCAATGTTTTAGCGAGCAGACCTCCAGCTTTCCTACCGGTCAGGGCAGAGGAAGAGGCGCCCCTTTCCAGGCTCCTTTCAAAGGCGGTTACACCAATTAATATTCCCAATCTATGTCATTGGCTAAGATTTTACCCTCTAAGGGAGAAAGCTTTAAGATTGGAGTGGGGGTTTAAGGAGGGTTTCAAACTAGGTTATCAAGGTCCCAGGCAACGCAGGTTTGCGCAAAATTTAAAATCTGCAAAGCAATTCCCACAAGTAATTGCTAACAAATTATACTCTCAAATTGCCAAAGGTAGGATAGCCGGCCCCTTCCTTTCTTGGCCCCTTCCCAATCTTATAGTTTCCTCTTTAGGAGTAGTTCCCAAGAAGACGCAAGGAGAATTCTGTATGATTCAACACTTGTCCTGGCCTCAAGGATTGTCTGTCAATGATTTCATAGCTAAAGAGGACACTGTAGTGCAATTCGCCTCAGTGGACGTAGCTCTTGATCTGGTTAAAAGGGCCGGCTCAGGAGCAGAGTTAGCCAAATGCGATATAAAATCAGCTTTTAGGTTGCTTCCAGTCCATCCCCAAGACTTCGAATTACTGGGCATACATTTCCAAGGGCATTTCTTTGTTGACAAAGTGTTGCCTATGGGGTGTGCAGTCTCCTGTCAACTGTTCGAAGATTTTAGCTCATTTTTACAAGGGCTTTTCTCATTCAGGTCAGGTTACATGCAAGTGTCATTATTTGGACGATTTTCTTTTTGTTGGTCAAGAGGGCTCACAGCAGTGTAGCAAGGCACTCCAATTTTTCCAAACAGTGATGCAAGAATTAGGGGTGCCGTTGGCTACAGGGAAGACAGAAGAGCCGGAGACATGTCTCATATTTCTAGGTATAGAAATGGACGCCAGGTTACCAATTGTTAAAGTGCAGGAAATTGTACAGTTGCTGGATCATGCTAAGGCGTAACAAAACTGACTCTATTTGAGATGCAACGTTTATTAGGGCACCTGAACTTTGCTTGCAGAGTAGTAAAAGCCGGGAGATTTTTTTGCCGGAGGTTGGGTTTTGCCATGGCTGGTGTGTCATTACCGCATCACAGGGTCAGAGTGTCTCTTTACATGAGATCAGATTTCGAGGTCTGGTTGATGTTCCTGAAAAGCTTCAATGGTATTCCTATCAGGTCTGTTGATGAACATTTTGTGTGGTCCATACTGATTTTTTCTGATGCATCAGGAGTTAACGGTTTTGGACTCTTCTGGGATGGGAAATGGTGCGCTGAACCATGGCCTCGGAACTGGGTCATTGAAAAACGCAGTATCGCATTCTTTGAATTCTTTCCCTTGATAGTAACAATGTCAGATTGGGGCAAGTTCTTGGCTAATAAATCTGTGCTTTTTCATGTTGATAACAGGACTGTAGTTGATCTGGTCAGTGGTCAGAGCAAAAGAAAAACGCTTGCTTCGGTTGTTGCAGAGGTTCATGCTGAGTTACTTAATGTTGAATATAACTTTTAGAGTTAAGCATATTCCTGGTCTGGACAATAATATAGCAGATGCGTTATCTCATTCTCAGTGGCAGAGATTCCGTGGTTTGGCACCCACAGCAGATCCAGGAAAGACTCCAATTCCTCAGGAGCTATGGTTGCTAGCGGACTGAAGATAAGGATGTTGGTGGAACATTCCCTTGCTATCAGCACACGCTTAGCTTACAGAAGGGCATGGGCAGAATTTCTACAGTCAGGTGCGGCTTGTCGTAACAATGATCACACAGGCTCTTTACTATGTAATGATGACATACTGCGTTTTGTTCTGAGCAACATTGATAAAATATAGCTGCTACCACTATTGCGGGGAAGCTTTCAGGCATCTCCTTTTATGGGAAATGTTTTTGGGGTTATGACCCCTCTTTAGGTGAGTTAGGAAGAAGGATTTTACTAGGTTGGTCTAAGGTAAAGAAACACGAAACAATACTGCGCAAACCTATATCTCTTGACTTATTGGAGGGAATTATACCAACGTTGCCCACACTTTGTTATTCCAAGTTTGAAGTTGCACTTTTTAGTCTGTGTATGTTATGGTTATTTTTTGGGGCGTTTAGGCTATCTGAACATCTAGGAAAATCGTTTATTCAAGGTCTAAAATGTGTCGACATTGTCCGATTCACTGCGAATCCATTTAGAGTCTTCCAAAACAGATCAGAGATGTAAAGGGGCTTCTGTAGTGTTGCGGAAACTTAGCGGTCCGCTATGCCCATGGTTTGCCTGGTTACAATTTCAAGAGTTTACATGTTACCCTAATAACAACTTTATTTTTCAGCACCAGGATGGATCTGCACTAACCGCTTCCCAGCTTTTAGCGGTACTGAGAAAATCTTTGCTCGTATTGGGGCTGAACCCTTTAGATTTTGGTACCCATTCCTTTCGCATAGGAGCAGCTTCAGAAGCTGCCAGAAGGGATGTCTCTTTACAGCAGCTGCGTCGACTAGGCCGTTGGTCATCAAATTGTTGTTTAAAATATGTTAGAGATTTGAATGAATTTTAAGAGTCCATTTCGTTCTTGCTAACCTTTATCTCTTTCTAGGTCCCCACATATCTTCACCGGCATCCATGGCGAATGTATGGATTGTCGGACACTCTTTCGTGAGATGGGCGGCCAAACAAGCTGACAGAAGCCACTATGGTTCAAATTTGGGTTTTAGTTTTGTGGACACGGACATTTTATGGTTTGGTAAGAGTGGGATGCGGTGGGGTCAGCTGTTGCCCAGTTTAAATGAATTGGCTTCTTCTAAGCCTTTACCCAAGGTGTTATTGCTTCATTTAGGGGAAAATGACTTAGTACAGTTGTCTGGCCTGGGCCTCCTTCTGGATGTCAAAGCTGACTTAGCCAAAATTGTGCTTTCTTGGCCCAACACAAAAATCATATTTACCGCACTTGTACCAAGGCGGATTTGGAGGGGCGCTGAAAAGTTTTCTGCCATCGACAGGTCCCGACGAAAATTTAACAGAGAACTACACCAGTTTTGCATCATCAACGATATTAGCTGGCTGTCGCACGATGATATTGGAAAAGACTATTTTCAATTTTTTTAGATCGGATGGGATCCATTTGTCTTTCATTGCAAATGAGTTGTATATTGTAAATATCAAAGATAAATTGTCTTGCATTTTGCACCCGTGGGGTTGAAGGATTGCATAAGCGGCTTTCCTTTTTTTTTTTTCCTTGTTTCAGGTTTGACATTCATGGGGAAATTTATGATATTAAAGAAGGTTGTTTTCTTTCACAAGATGATTTACGGATTTTAATTCTGATTACTATTTGCACAATATTTGGTTATTATTCATCTCCAAGCACGATAAAAGGGGGAGGGGGGGGGGGGGAGACAGGAAAAACGCCTTTACAGGGTTTTTTCCTGGTGGCAGATTGGGACGGGATTCAGGCAGGCAGGAAGGGTTGGGGCAGGCAGAATAGCTTAGGACAGAAGGGAAACAGAGATAAGGGGTTGAGGTCGAGGTTCCAGGTGGGGGAAAATTGGGGATCTATTTGGGGAAAAATTCATGGGGAAAATCTCCTGGGGGATCGATATGGGGGAAATGTCATTGGGGGATCTATATGGGGATTTTTCATGGGGGATCAAGGAGGGTTGGCGGGGTGGGGTTTTTTCTTGAAAGTCATTGATTGCATTATGATACTGTTTGTTGTTGCTGAAATAAAAGCGACCTTTTAACCCCCATCGGTCTGCGATGTGATTCATTGCCCGATGGGGGGCTTGGGGGTGGCATTCAAAGAATGTCCACCCCCGGGCAGCTTCGGGCATTTGGTTTCACCCAGAGCGAGCTCGTGCAGGCGAGGCGCCTGCTTTAGAACGCGGCGTTTTCAAACGCCGCATTCTAATTAGTGCCAGTTGGGGGTCCTGAAGTGAGATAGGCAGGCAGCGCGCTCATTTTGTGCCCCACCCACCCTCCCTCTTTTTTAATACAATTTTCATAGTTTCACTTTTTTCTTTTGGGGATGTTTCCTGGGTTCCGTGGTATTTTTTACTTTTTTCATTAGAGTCAGATTGGGACGGGATTGAGGCAGGCAGGAAGGGTTGAGGCAGGCAGAATAGCTTAGGACAGAAGGGAAATAGAGATAAGGGGTTGGGGTCGAGGTTCCAGGTGGGGGGAAATTGGGGATCTATTTGGGGGAAAAATTCATTGGGGAAATCTCTTGGGGGATCGATATGGGGGAAATGTCATTGGGGGAATCTATATGGGGATTTTTCATGGAGGATCAAGGAGGGATGGTGGGGGCGGGTTTTTTTCTTGAAAGTCATTGATTGCATTATGATACTGTTTGTTGTTGCTGAAACAAAAGCGACCTTTTAACCCCCATCGGTCTGCGATGTGATTCATTGCCCGATGTGTTTTTGGTATACATCTCTCGTAGCTGTGTTGACAATGTTCATTTTTGTTTAAAATAAAGGAGGAATGTTATGTTTGGTGGGCTGCCCCACTGTCGCTGAAATGTCAGGGGTGCGCCACTGTCAGGTCAGCCCCACCCTTGTAGTAGAAGCCAGAAGAGGGAGGGACCGGGTAACGGGAACTAATAAAGGGGACCTTGGCCCGGACCTCGTGGTTTCAGATCCTGTACCACTACTCCCTGTGTGCGACTCTCATTTACTCTTTTTCCCTCCTCAACTACATTAGGCCTTCCACCAAGTTCCCTATTCGTATTCAGCAGCAGTCCGTGTTAGTAAACGGAACAAGTGTCAGGTCGAATCTGACAGCTGGAGAAAAACAGCTTGGCTGTGCCCTTAGTCCTGGTGACAAGACCACACATTAGTGTGTCTGTGTTATTCATCAGGGCAGCGAGGCATGTGGCACACAGGACATATCACACCCCGTATCTACATACTGCTAGCAGTGAGACTTGTCTATAGACTAAGGTTGTACAATAAAAAATTTTGTTGAAGAAAAAAAAAAGCGGGCAAGACAGATTTTTGTTGTTGTTGCAGTTTTGTATAAAGCGAACTCTTCCCGAAGATATTGGAGAGTTTTACATTACAGAAAAACAAATTCATTTTTGATAGGCACCGAGAGATTAATTAAGTGGTGTGCCTAGAATCGCATGAGGTTAAGCCAAGGTCGAGACTCGAACCCTGGTTCCCCGTTCCAAAGTTGGCAGCTCTGGCTCTTACGCCACATCCTCTCAACTTCTAACCGAAAACAGCTGATAAGGATACGCCTCTACATCTTTTAGACAAGGTTTGGCGATAGTTAAGAGTCTCTGTGGCATAAAAAAGAGAGCATTCTCTGCCTTTAAAAAAAAAACACACACAAAAAAAACACACCAGACCGGGTAATACATTTGGTTAAAAAGGAATCAGCTGCACGGAAACAATATTTGCTCTACTTACTCGCCTAAAAATGCCCGTATTTGGTCTTCACAGTGCGCCAAGTAGGTGCTTCCGTGCAGAGTGGAGTTAGAGACGAGCAGCAAACGTCTCCTCGCTCCCATTGTCCGCGCGCCGACCGACCCTGCCGGACAGAAAGAGAGAAACTGTCACACCTGCCTTCGGGGGAAGTGAGTAAATGCGCCGCCTTTGCCCCTGACACCTTGTATTGTATTGTAACATTTCTGTGATGAAAGCACTACGCTGCACTTTCCACCACCTGGAAGTGCTGAGCTTTGCAAATCACACGAGCGCACTATAAGCTGGAAGGCAAAGTTCCTCTTACCAGAGTCAGATGGTCAGCCGTCACGTGCACTTTTATTTAGCGCAAAGATGTCCTGCCCCCAATTTCGTGCCTGAGCGCTTCAACTGTTTTGACAACATCGAATTGCATCATGGGACGTGTAGTTTTACTTTTAACATTGTAAGAATGAGCTAAAAAAAAAACTCAAGCATGCAAATTGTTGGCTACAAGGTAAGGGGCTGGATAAAGGTGTCAGAAATTACATGGCAACTCTCGGAGTCTAATAATCGTGCATTTGTTGTTATTCGTTTCAATTAAATCAGTATTGCCTCAGAAAAACAAGCACTGACAAAATTAATAGATTTGACTTTTATATAATGCCAGTACTCCGATGCATACAGCAACTTGAGTGCATGCAGTGTTTTTGGAGGTGGAGCAGTTCACCAGCTGGTGTGGGGGCAGGGCTAAGGCCAGGGATAGAGAATAAGGGTCGATGCTAGGCTATTGTTGCAGGGTAGGGCTAGTTTTACAGAGGTAATGAGGCATCACTAACATTTTATTCTGTTGTAAATGCATTTATGTAGCACTTACTACTGGTGATGATATTCTGAAGTGGTTTGTGGTGAGTAGCACGGTACTCCAAAAGCCCAAGGTTAGAGGTTAATCCATTGTTTACTGATTGTTACTGGTTTTAGCCTTGTGCTCTCAAGGAAATCATTTTATGCATTTACTCCAGTTGTTTTGTGGTAGATTAATTCTAGTCCCCTTTTGAAGTTTTCATGAGCATGAACTGGACTGGAAGAGTAGTGTTTAGGCTTGCAACTGTCTTTAAATTTAATGATAAAACAAGTATCACATAAGAGAAAAGAAATACATCAGTTTGAGGAGAACATTTTCATGGGAGAGTTGAGGTTTTTTTCCCAAATGACCATAGTTGAGCCGCTTCGCACTGGATGAATATTAAGAGATGCCTATGACAAGAAACTGGGCATTAACTAAATATAAAATAAAATTCAGATTCACTTATAACCTATGCAATGTGTCAGGTTGACAGGATATTTCTACTGAAAAGTAGAGGCATTTTCACTAAAGAGTTTTTGCAGAATAGGGAAAGCACTTCTCCCTCATTCAGTGGACTAACAATGGAATTAGGTCGAGCCTAGGCAGTGCGCATGCAGTGTTTTCGAGACATGCTGTATTCACTATGTGGGCTTTCATTCCGCCCCTCGCTGCTAATTTGTTAATGTGAGAGTCGTTTTGAAAAGCTTTCTTCTATGTGGTTTGTTTTACTTATGTGTCCCTTCTTGTGGCTAGTTTCCTCCCCTGAAGTATTGGCCTATTACTAGTCTCCTTTCTCTGTAGGGTTTTTTCCTTACTGTTTGCACACTCCTTTTTTTGCATGTTGTTTTAGTTAAGCTTGTGCGCCATGCATTTCCGTTAGGCCTGTGCGCGATGCGTTCTAAGGTTTTCTTTCTATAATATGCTATCTTGGTTTAGCAAGGCTTTCTTATGTCTGCAGCATTTTTGGAATTTATGTTTTTGTTTTTTTTAAGGTTCCTTTTTTCCGTATGTTGTTCTTGCTATGGCTTAGACATTTTAAAGAAACAATATCTTGGCCTTCAGGAGGAGAATGCATTAGTTAACCCTTGCACTAGTACTGTTGCGTTTTTCTTTCCGATAAATCCCCTCCCGTAGTGGAAGATAACCAGAGAGCCAGCAAGTCGACTGCCTGGATCAGGGCCGGCGCTAGGCATGGGCAGTGTGGGCAGCTGCCCAGGGCCTCGCGCTCAGCTGAGAAACAGGGGGCCCCCGCTTCACTGTGAAAGGCCACACTTTCACAGTTAGCCAAAGCGTGGTGGCATTCCTGGGGGTGCAGGGGTGAGGGGAAGGAGCAAACAGAATGGGACTGGTACAGCAGCTGGGCCAGCAATTATGTTGGCTCAGTGTCCGGGGCGAGGCAGCGCCTCTATTAAGTACCGGCCATGCTAGGCGCCCTTTCGGCATTTTGTTGCTAGGTGATAGAAGGCCCCTTTGTTTCCAGACACAGGTAAGCAGAGGTGGGTGAGGGGAGGAGGGAACAGCCAGATCAACTGGCTTTTGTAATCTTTGCATCACACATAGCAAAGATTGCTTTGATGTTAATGCGCATTTGAAATGTAGGTAGAACTGCCAGTGCTAGGGCAGTGTTGTGCAAAATGCATCGTACTGCTTCAAGGCCCAGGGGAGGGGGCCCCCTTTCCTGGGCCTCGAAGCGCTGGAGCCAGCTGTAAGGTCTAGGTGTGGGGGCCCCTTCCCTGGGCCTTGTAGCCATTACTCCCTCTTTCCTCTCCTTTCATTTATTTGGTCCTCTGGGAAATTGACCAAAAAGAAAAACACTTTGCTGGAAATGTCTTTTGGGAAATTTTTCTATTGCAAAGTGCAGCCTCGGGATGGAGAGAAATAAAAGTTTCAAAATGTGAAAAATAACTAAATAAAGCAAGACAGAGTGGGTCGCAAAGTGGCCAGATTGATTTTATTCACACACAAAACACAGCGCTACTTTACAGAGTTTGCCAGTGAGGCGCTACTTTTATTTTCTCTTCTTTCTTTGAACAACATTGTTTTCCCAGGGTGGGGAAGTGCACCATTCCTGGAGGTACTGCAATACCTGGTTGATTGGAAAATAAAATGCGTACCGCGGCTCTGTGTTCATGGATGTGGACTTTTTAAATCATACTGCTTATGATTTGTAAGGATATAAGTAATGAACATTGAAATGGGTCCCTTCTGGGCCCTGTAGTCATGTCCTTAAATGAATTACATTGTGCGCTGCATCGCCGATTTGGCGTTGCAGCGTGCGCAATGTAATTAGTTTTATTTATTTATTTACTCAACTCCGTTCGGCCGTATTCCGGAGTTTACTACCCCCACCCTACCCCCTCCCCCGTCTCACCGCCCCGCAGTACTCTCTCGAAGAGCCGCTACTGGTTGAGAGATGTGCCCAGAGTGACGCTTTCAGCTTCCTTTCTTAGCAGTTAGTGGTAGACTACAAGCCATCGTCTTTCAGGAAGCCTCCTGCAGAGTCCAATAGGGCTGGCACGGAGTTTGTCATATGCACCCACCTGCAACACGTGTATATCATTAGAGAAATCTAGCGACCTAATCATAAAGCCAGCCCCTCCCCCCCTGTTTTAACCAGAACACAACTTTCAGGCATGAAGTTGCCTTTCTTTTTTCCTTGTGAACCGAGTTGATGGATGGATGTCTCAAGTGATTTTGGTGGATAATGTGTCCTCTGCATCCTGTTTTTTCCCTGTGGCATAAGTAATGTTGTGCCCAGTAGGGCTGGAGCAGAGTCAGTCTGATTTGCCAGTCTTTAATGGACACATGCCGTTTGATAAGATTCCAGTTTTTTAATCAACCTTTTTTATGGCGTCCTATTAAATGCACAGAATCTAAATCTTGTGCTATGCAATCAGGGTATCTTGATGCACTTATTTAGGATTTTGTGCAGTGTATAAGAGGTCAGCTCTTGACCACTTCTTACCAAAGTATGGAGACTTGTTGGGCTAATTCCCCCTCTGCCTGGCTCGCCGTTCTCGCTTGTGAATATAGTGTTGACGCCACTACGTAGGTGCTGACGGGGCTTGCTGTGCCCCAGGTGCTTTTGACTGTTAGTACATCCCTAGAGCCTCTGAAGGCATCCCTGCGAGGTCTTAAAGTCGACTACTTCAAAAGCTCTTAAGTTAAGACATTTTGAGTGCTCTCATTAGCGAAGACCATGGCTTTGTTTTCATGGGTTGACTATTTGGATACTGTACCTCGGACACTTTGTCATGTAGTGTTTGGTTTCTTGACTATGTGGATGGAATATATTTTTGCGAGGGGATTATCAAAATGTATATTTTGTCTACATTGATAGTGTGTCCTCTAACATTAGGACTTATTTTAATGCTGTAGAGCTTTACTAATGAACTGTCAACCTTTTGTGTTTAGACACAGTTGGTCTTCAGTTGTAGTGCCTAAGTATGGTATTACTTTTTGTTGGGCAGTGTTGCAGGCGTGTTTCTTGCTCTGCAAGAAATTGAAGCAGAGTTTGCATACATTTTTCATATTTTGCTATTTGTAATTGGAAAAGTCTGTGCCAGTTTCAAGCAAAGTTTTTACCATCACCTGGTCGAATCCAACATCAGCAGTGCTGTTGTCTCAAACACTTTAATTAAAGCGAGTGAAATATGCCATGATGGTAGACGTCTTTGTTTCAATCTCTGGGTGGTGTATGTGATAGGAAGCTACTAACTGCCCTGTATGGTCTCCTCCTGTTGGGAATGACTCTCCAGCATACCACGTCAGGTGAAGGGGTGGGGAAAAGGACACATCGATTATTAGCCTCTGCAGGATCTTAGGAATTTGTTTTTGTAGTACTTATTATACAGCTCCAACCTACCCTCCAAAGGAAGCTAATAGCTGAACCTTGGAGGAGAGAGAGTCGTGCGGCGCTTTTCACAGAATTTATCATTCTTCACATCCAGCATCCAAGACCTGTATTGGATATCCGGGCACGATTCAATACAGCTACAGAACATATACGTGGTTCTTGCTAGCATAGATTGCCTTCTGTTGGTGACTTGAACTCAAGCACCCTTCATGTTCGATTTTATCATGAACATTGACTTGAAGAAATTTTAGCTTTATTTGACACGATCGCAGCTTCTTGATCAGACCTCAAGCTTTGAATTATCATCTCTGCCAGCCAATTTTCAGGGCGATCTCTCTCAAGGGTCCTTTCCTTCATATCAGCCTACGTTCTCAATAGCTGAAGTTTGCATCCTATTAACTCCCAAGAATTTATGTGGCATTTCCTGAAGAAGGCGTCCAGTACGCCGAAACGCGCGTAGAAAATTACCATCTGTCTCCAAAAAAAAAAAAAAATTGTTTTATTATTAAAAAAAATCTCTAAGCCACTTTGAATGTTGCTGCACATTATGTCATTTAGGTTATCTGTTTTGTGTATTTTGGTTTGTCCTCAACTTTAGAATTTATGTTTATATGATATTTGTATGTGGTGTTTGTTATATGTAGGTATGGATTTGTATATCCAAATTTTTAACTTATATGAATAAAATGATCAATATTTTAATTTTTTGTTAGTACACTGAGTCTATTTGATTAACAATGTGTCATGTTTAGGACTTGATATTTACTTAGTCCATTGTTGCCTAGGAATGTTATTTTCTTATTTTCTTATGTATTTTCTTATGCTTTTGACTGTTAGTACATCCCTAGAGCCTCTGAAGGCATCCCTGCGAGGTCTTAAAGTCGACTACTTCAAAAGCTCTTAAGTTAAGACATTTTGAGTGCTCTCATTAGCGAAGACCATGGCTTTGTTTTCATGGGTTGACTATTTGGATACTGTACCTCGGACACTTTGTCATGTAGTGTTTGGTTTCTTGACTATGTGGATGGAATATATTTTTGCGAGGGGATTATCAAAATGTATATTTTGTCTACATTGATAGTGTGTCCTCTAACATTAGGACTTATTTTAATGCTGTAGAGCTTTACTAATGAACTGTCAACCTTTTGTGTTTAGACACAGTTGGTCTTCAGTTGTAGTGCCTAAGTATGGTATTACTTTTTGTTGGGCAGTGTTGCAGGCGTGTTTCTTGCTCTGCAAGAAATTGAAGCAGAGTTTGCATACATTTTTCATATTTTGCTATTTGTAATTGGAAAAGTCTGTGCCAGTTTCAAGCAAAGTTTTTACCATCACCTGGTCGAATCCAACATCAGCAGTGCTGTTGTCTCAAACCCTTTAATTAAAGCGAGTGAAGTATGCCATGATGGTAGACGTCTTTGTTTCAATCTCTGGGTGGTGTATGTGATAGGAAGCTACTAACTGCCCTGTATGGTCTCCTCCTGTTGGGAATGACTCTCCAGCATACCACGTCAGGTGAAGGGGTGGGGAAAAGGACACATCGATTATTAGCCTCTGCAGGATCTTAGGAATTTGTTTTTGTAGTACTTATTATACAGCTCCAACCTACCCTCCAAAGGAAGCTAATAGCTGTACATGGTATCATGTAAGGATCCTGCTGCTAGATTTGTGGCATTACAAATACATGCAAGTATGTTTAAAATGAGAACTGAGGGCAAGAAGCATGAATAAATAGAAGAAACGCAACACAGCAGTCCAGTGAGGTCAATGGAGGGAAGGGATGTAGTCTTAAGATTGTACACAGTTTGAAGAAGGGGGGTATTAGACCTTTCCCTAATTGCATCAGCAAAGGAGCAAATCTAACATGCGAAGGGAGGTTGCACCAGGATCTGTATGTGCAGAGAATACCTGTTGCTAAGGTCATTCTTTAAGTCTTTTGGATTTCTTGCGCAGGCAAGAATGCACTCCCGTTAGTTCTGGTGCCACAGAACTGGCAGACTTTAATGGCATCGAAGTTATTTGGTTGCGTATCTTATCACGCAGCAGGATTTGAACTGGGTTCTCACAGGGGAAAGAGAAACAATGCAGTTCTTTCAATGTGGGAAAATGTGCTTAAACTTTCTTTGGTTGGTGATTAGTCGTGTTCTGCTTACAGAATGACTTTGATCGGTGTCTTTTAGGAGGCCAATGAGTAGTGTTTTGCCCAAGAAGAGGTCTTCCACCAAAGTCCGGACGTTTAGGAGAGGAAGGGATTCATTTTCAGAATGATTGCCCGGAATGAAGTTACCCTTGGCTGTTTGTGGTAAGTAATCCCAAAATGACCACTCCTTTTCTGCAACCATCGGCTCTTTACACAGTAGCTTTTAGCTTCTCACCAGGCTCTGAGTGACACACAGTCTTTCTGATATGGCTCAGTAATTGTACATTGAGTGGCCTTATAAATGTAGGTTTCCATGGAACCCATGCCTGGTTATTTCAGTAAGATTAAATATTGGCAGTCTTCAGAAGACTAGGAATAACGAAGTTAAATCTGAGCATTACCTCTTTGTCCCTCATCGGAGATCTTGCACCCAGGATATAGTGCTGCATGGTTAAATACTTATAAGGTCCCAAAGGCGAGACCTATTGGCTATGCCAATGCTTGTTTAATAGAGGCATGGGTCTGTGATCATGGAAAAGAATCAGTTTCTACGGAATAAAGAGTTTTTTCAGGCTTTGTGAAACTTTTGCTTTAAATACCAGTGACTATAGCAGTGAATAGGGGCATTTAATGAAAATACAGCAGAAATGAAACCCGAACACCTACATTTGTGAAGTAAGTGAGAAATGCTATGAACTCAGTTAGCTACGAGGTTTCATTTTACCCATACAAAATCGCATTTTTGCTTTTGTGCCTTTGAAGAATGCATTCCTATTCCCAAGGTGCTGCTCTTACCTATGTTCTGTTAGAGATGATCTAATTTTGCTCTGCTGTGTCACTCCACCAGTCTTGTGGCATAGACACTTCAGTCTGCCTCCATCACCTCATGTTGTTTTTTAGGTCTCTCCTGAGGCAGCGCACATGCGCTGTCTCTTCCAGATCTAATGTATCTTAAACAAACAGAACAAGCATTTGCAATGCAATAGGTCTCGCATTTGCGAGAGTTTAAGCTATTGGCATTGTAAATGACAATGCCTTTTATTTGTGCTTTAAAAGCCATTACATAAATAACAAGTACTGTGTTTTTCCCTAATTTGCAGAGGTTTGCAAAGAAAGCCTTTTGTGCTGACTTTGCTAACAATCCCGATGAAAATGCCCACACAGTCCCAATTCTCTCCTTTATAGCCCCTAGATACCTGTGTATCAGTTAATTAGGGAGATGCAATATTTAAGAATTATTGCTCACGCTAGAGGAAGGAACTGCTACAAAAACAAGATTACATTCCAAGTTCAGGGGTGAACAAAGCCGTCAGCACTAAACTGGACTGTCGCATTCCACTGAATAAATAAAACCAGCATGCCTGCAAGTGCGCTGCCTGGAAGTAAAATAGGCTTTAAATTAATGCGTTGTCCTTATCGGTGAGACAGGAACTGATGCACAAAGTTGTTGCCGGCGCTAAAGCCTGGCAATTTGAACAAGGAAAACAACATAACCAATGAGTCGATTAAACTTGCAGCCTGACAGCTAAGGTCTTTCTAACTACACACATGCCCCGATGTTTACCAACAGGTTATGGAAGGGGAACTGTGAACGTCGCGGGACGGTGGAAGCAACGAAGTGGGACCAGTAAAAGGCTGCAGAACCACAGAGAGTGGAGGGGGCGGAGCAAAGTGCCCATTGCATGCATACAATCAAGCAATGACAAACCCAGCACAGAGAATACACGCAAGTTGGAGGGAGCAGTTAAGTTTCTGTGCTAAATAAAAAAACATTAAAAAAAAACATGAAATCAGCTCTGCATTCGCCTTTGTCACACATAATCCCACTAAGCTGTCCAGCCATACCGGCAGTAAAAACACGAAACCATGCAGTCAAACCCTAAAGAAATGTACACAAAGCGCATTAGAAATGTACATAAAGCGCATTTACTGTTTGTGCTTGTGGTACAGCGTGCCTCATTGTTCTGCTCGTGGAGGCTCTGGGAGAGCGCGCTGTGCATGCAAAACATTAATAAAAGAGTCGCTTAAACTTGCAGCCAAGGTCTTTCCTCTTACATACGTACCCGATGTTTACCAACATGAAGGAATCCCTATCCGTGCTGCTGTTTTTGGAGAACCAACTGGGCCAAACGCAGCAAATCAAGATCGAAAACTCGCTAATTGATCACAAGGTGCTCAAAGCCAGCAGCAGTCTGCGAACAGAAGGCAGAGGATTTAAGGCAGCGAAGACCTGCATTTACGTCGCAGCACTGAAACATCCCCCACCGCCATTGTACTAACGAAGCCCTTTCGAGTCCGCCGTGAGCAAAAGAAGAGCCGCCGTGAGCGTGCACATCAGCTGTCCGGGCAAGTGCACATCAGAACGCGCCGTAAGCGTGCACATTTGCTGTCTGGAGATCGCCAGCAAAGACCAGCGTGACGGCGACCGCATTGGCTGCGAGGTACACCGATCACCCTGTGAGCTCTAGGGACACGCTGCAGGGCATCGCATGAAGCATGGCGGAACGACGGTAAGGTGGGGGGTGGGGGGTGGCAGGCGCATGGCTGACTGACACTGGAGGGGGTGCAAGGACAGCTGGGGAGTGCGTGCAATGCGGCTGGAGAGGACGGAAGGGGGACAGGAGATGTGCACATCGCGTGCCTGGACGTGCGTGTTCACATTTCCAGTCCGGCCTGCGCGTGCACATCTCCTGTCTCCCTTCCGAAGCAAGTCGACGACAATAAGTCTCGCTAGCGACAGCGCTTCGCGATGCGTCGCTAGGTCGAGACCTAAAAAGGGCTTAGAGCCCACCCATTACTTACAATTGGTTGGTGTCTTCGTCACTCTCACTTCTTTTGTCTTCATTGGTCAGCGGCACTCTCCCTCTCCTCACCCACACACAGGGACATCCATATGGAGCCTGCACAGATCGTATGAATCACTCCACTACACACAATGCCACCCTGCATTACTTTTACTACACTCTAAGACACTAAACCACTCCACTCTATGACACTCTATGCCACTCCACTCTTCGACATTCTACTTAACTCAACGCCACTACACTGTACTGCACTCTACTCCACTCTATGCAATTCCACTCTATGCAATTCCACTCTATGCAATTCCACTCTATGCAATTCCACTCTATGCAATTCCACTCTATGCAATTCCACTCTATGCAATTCCACTCTATGCAATTCCACTCAATGCAATTCCACTCTATGCAAATCCACTCTATGCCACTCCACTCTATGCTACTCCACTCTACGACTCTCCACTCTACGACATTCGATTTTACTCTTCACCTCTCCACTCTACAACATTCTACTCCACTCTACGCCACTCCACTCTACGTCACTGCACGTCACTTTACTCCACTGAACACCACTCTGCTCTGACACTCTACTCTGCACCATGTCACTCTACTCTATTCCACTCTATTCTGACACTCCACTCTACAGCACTGCACTCTACTCCATTCTATCCCACTCCACCCTATGCCACTTCACTCTGACACTCTACACTCTGCATAAACCAAAGAGAGAGCGAGGAAATTGTGGGGAACGTCCCTATCCCCAATTCTAGTATAAACAAAAACAATGTGGACAAACCCACTAAGAAGGAAGTGATCAGGACTCACTGTTATGATGAACAATGCCAGGGAACCACTAGGTTTTCTTAAAAGACCCCTCACACACCAACCTAGTTGGTGTCATGCTTCATCATTGGGGTCCCAACTGGGTGGCCAAATGCCCCCCGGTTGTGCTACAACGCCTGATTACAGCAGAGCTGGTGTGGTGTACTTGTGTGAAGTGGTGTAGTGCAGATTTAAAATATCTCTGGGAATCCTTGACAAATGTGTTTATTAGTGGCGGCCCAGGATGCAGTTAAAATCAAATGGCGCAACTAATAAAGTGATTTACTTTTAGTTGTCAGAAAAAAGGTCTACATGTTTCAGCCCAGGTTGAAAAATAGGTGGGCTTTCGTCAGGACCGGGTGAAGAGTGCGAGAGTGGCAAAAAAAGTTTGTGCCACGTGAAAAGTGAATGTCCAACACACGCAGCCAGGACCATGGGAACCACATTAGGTCTCAGCGGGATTGCCGTCTTGACGAAAGTGTGACTACAGATGGATCCCCTCCCGGGTACTGAACCTCTGCCTTACACCTTAATTTAGTGTTTTCAAAGTGGGTCCGTAAGTATACCGACACCACTAAGCACTACCACACACCTTAGCGCGTGTGTTGGACATTCACTTTTCACGTGGCACAAATTTGTTTTGCCACTCTCGCACTCTTCACCCAGTCCTGACAAAAGCCCACCTATTTTTCAACCTGGGCTGAAACATGTAGACCTTTTTTCTGACAACTAAAAGTAAATCACTTTACTAGTTGCGCCATTTGATTTTAACTGTATCCTGGGCCGCCACTAATAAACACATTTGGCAAGGATTCGCAGAGATATTTTTAATCTGCACTACACCACTTCACACAAGTACACCACACCAGCTCCGCAGTAATCAGGCGTTGTAGCACAACCGGGGGGCATTCGGCCATCCAGTTGGGACCCCAATGATGAAGCATGACACCAACTAGGTTGGTGTGTGAGGGGTCTTTTAAGAAAACCTAGTGGTTCCCTGGCATTTTTCATCATGACTCTACACTCTGCGCCACTTGACTCCACTCTACAACACGCCACTCAACTCCACCACACTCCACTGTACAGCACTCCACAACACTTTATGCTTCTTCAGGCTACTACACTCTACGTTACTCCACTCTACACCACTCCACTCTAGGCCACTCTACTCCACTATACGCCACTCTACTCCACTATATACCACTCTACTCCACTATATGCCACTCCACTCTACACCACTCCATTCAATGCCACTCCACTCTATGGCACTACAGGCCACTCAACACTACTCCACTCTGACACTCTACTGCACTCTACGCCATGCCACTCTACAACATGCCACTCTACGCCATGACAGTCTACACCACTATACACCATTCTTCGCCAATTTACTCCACTCCATGCCACTCCACTCTACACCACTCAACTCTACGACACTCAACTCTACAACACTCAACCACTCTACGCCACTCCACATCACTTTACTCCACTCCACTCCACTCTACGAATCTCTGCTCTACGACACTCTACTCTGTGCCTCTTCACTCTACTTTACTCTACTCTGACAGTCTACTCCATTCTACGCCACTCTGTTCCACTCTATGACACTCTACACTCCACTCGACTTCACTCTACGACACTCCACAGTACTCCATGCCACTTTATGCCATTCCATGCCACTCCACTCTACTCTGACGCTCCGCCCTACATCACTACAATCTACAACACTCCACTCTGCAACACTCCATTCTAAAACACACTACTCCACTCTACTTCACTTTATTCCTTGACACTCTACTCCACTCTACGCCACTCCACTCGACAACACTCTATGCCACTGCACTAAACCCACCCCATGATTTATTTATTCCACTCTACTTCACTCCATTCTACGCCACTCCACTCAATGGCAAACCACTCATCAACACTCCACTCTACTGCACTTCACGGCACTTTAGTCCACTTTATTCCACTCTCTCTACTCTATGCCACTCCACTTTACAACACTCTGCGCCACGCCACTCTACGTCCCTCCATTCTACAACACTCTACTCCACTCTACTTCCTTCCAAGCCACTCCACTCTAATCCATGATATTTCACTCTGCTCCACTCAATGCCAATCCACTCTGCGACACTGCACTCTATGACACCCTACTCCACTCTACGGCCCTCCATTCTACAACACTCTACTCACACATCCAACTGTTCAAAATCCAACAGTTCACATTTGTTTATAAAGTGCCCAGTTAGTTAAAACCATTGCACCTTCCAACAATAAGACAATATTATTATTTTTTTCTAAATAAAAAAGATACGAGAACTATAATCATATGCATAGTAATTTCTCATTATTATAAGTAGAAGAATCATTTAATACAGTTTAAAATGCAACATATTTTCAATAAATAATCATTGTGTATTAAAGTGTCAGTGCTCGGCCGTAGTCATGACTGTAAAATCTTATTGCAGTGGCTGAGTTTAGCCACTGCGGCCCGTGCAAAACAGGGCACAGCTGTCGGCCTCCATTGTCAATGGAAGGACGGAAACCTGACCTTAAAGGGGCAGTACTCGGCCTTAAGTTTGTTACCACACGGTCTCTGTCAGCTGCCTGGCAACAATTAGTCAGAAAGACAGGTGCAAGGTGATATCATTAGATATTATTTCTTGGTTGTGCAAAATGTAATAAAGTGACCATCCCCGGCTATAAACCACACTTTTTCCTTTCAATTATTCTCTAGACTTAAACCAGTAACTCAAACCAGTTATAGGCTCTTTAAATCTGCCCAAGCCGAATGCCTTAACAGATAGTCAGTTTCACACTTGGAACCGGTTCTTCAACTTGCTGCACCTTCTGGCAGACAATGAAACAAGCGGCGGTGCTCATCAGGATTGATCTTCAAGAGATATCTTTTCAAGTTTTCGCTCAACTCTCATGAGATTTTTCACCAGCCTGCAGTTCTGCTGTATGTCTGTTGATCTGAAGAAGGCTATAACGGCCTGTCTGCAGTGACGTAGTCCCCAGCTGTTGAACATTGCTCTTAATATGGACTAACGATCCTCCATTGTGGCTTTGCATAAACACATTATGTGCAGTATTGTTTCGGATCCAGGACCATTGGCATAGCTCCCTTAACTCTACTCATTGCCATGGTGGAGGATGAAAGACACCCCAAACAGCATTTCAAAAACCTCCCTTTGATGTTGTAGATGTTAAACCTGGAGTTGAGATACGGTTGGGGTTTTACATTACTCTACTCTACTCCACTCCACTCTAATACACAATATTCTGCTCTACTCCGCTCTAAGACACTTCACTCTTCGCCACTTTTCTCTACATCACTCCACTCTATGCAATTCCAGTCTTTGCCACAAAACTCTATACTCCACTCTATACCACTCCATTCTACGACACTCCACTCTACCACACTCCACTCTAGGCTACTCTACTACGCTGCTCTACTCGATTACACTGTACTGCACGGTACGCCACTCCACTCTACAACATGCCACCCTACGCCATACCAGTCTACACCACGCCACTCCACTCTAAGCCACTGTATGCTTCTCCATTCTATGACACTCTACTCCACTCTATGCCACTCCATGCTACAAAACTCCACCGTACAATCAACACCACTCTACTTCACTCCATGCCACTTTACACCACTCCACTCTACATCACGCCACTCCATTCTATGACACTCTACACCAGTGTATTCTACAATACTTTGCTCCACTCTATAACACTCTACTCCAGTCTTTGCCAACCCACTCTACTCCGTTCCGTTCCACTCCACTTCACTTCATTCTACTCTACACCACTCTTCTCCACTCTGACACTCTACTCCCCTCTTCGCCACTCCACTCTATGCCACGCTATGCTACAGCACTCTGTCACCCTACTTCACTCTACTCCACTCCACTCCACACCCATTTATTCAACCCTACTCCACTCTACTCTACTGTCTCCATTCTACGCCAGTCCACTCTGACACTCCACTCTGCAACACTCTACTCCACATTACTCCACTCTACAACACTCAACTCAACTCCACTCCACTCTACCCTACTCCACTTTGCACCCCTCCACCCCACGCCACTCTATGATGCTCTACTCTAACCCACTTCACTCCACTCTGCAACACTCTATTCCACTCTTCACTACGACACTCCACTCTAAGACACTCCATTCTACAACAATCCACTCCACTGTATGCCACTCCACGACACTGTATGCCACTCCATTCTACGGTACTACACTCTACGCCACTCCACTCTAACACTCTACTCGACTCTACTCTATGCAGCTCCACTTTGACACTCTAATTCACTCTGTGCCAGTCCACTCTATGCCACTCCACTCTACGCCCTCTATGCTACTGCACTCTATGACACTCTACTCCACTCTTTGCCACTCCGCTCTACGACCTTTGTAAGGAAATGCCTCTTTTTGCATGATCACCCCCAAGGTTTTGGACTTATACTGCTGGTTTTTCGACTCTGAAAGTGCACTGAGGCCTGCTAACCAGACCTTAATGCCAGTGTTCTAACACCTTAGAAAATGTATATTGAATTGGCTGCTGTCATTTGCCATAAGTTGACTTACTTATAAGTCCCTAATATATGGTACCAAGGGTACCCAGGGCATATAAGGCACAATGTCCCCCTAGGGCTGTAGTACTGTGTTGTAACCAGAGGTTGTTGCATCCTCTCCATAGTTCCCAGTTCCCTACCGCTCAGCTAGTGTGAGTGTGTTGTAATGGAATATTGATGAGTGCCTGGTTTGTATGAATGTCAGTTGAAGAGAGTGGGCAGAGCAGCAAGGATGCTGCTCCTGGTGGGGCTATATATAATGAACTTGTACCTTAAGTGATTCTTCTACAATAAATCTACATCTTATAATGTACGTGACTGGCTACCTGACTATCTGCATCCACAAAAGTTTTTTTTTTTATATATAAATCTTTTTATTGATGACTGCTTTAACACTTGACAAACAATGCAGAAAGGTATTCACTGAGTATGTCGACAACGGACCATACTTTGCCGAAACTGTTCTTACATGTGTATTTTGGTGACACTTTCCCCAACTCTTATTATTCATTATGCAGCGCACCGCGACGCCCCTCGGCTTTCGGGGGCTTGCACACATTCCCTCTGTATTTGTTCCCTTTTCCCCATATTTGTGACCACTTTTTGGGACAGCCCCTTGATTCGTATACTGTCCTTTCCATTAGCATGCACCAGTCCATATCCCTCTGTGTTGGTGTTTCCTGAGAGCCCCATAGTCTAGCTATATTGCGCTTGGCCACTATCGCTCCCAGTGTCAACCAGGTCCTTTCTTTGCTGTTAAGGTCAGTGGGTCCCCAAATATTCAAGAGGCATAGTCCTATCTTGGGTTCTATTTTAATATTCAGTACTTCTTCCATGCACTGTATCAGTGCTGACCAGTATCTCCTAATGTATGTACACCCCCAAACAATATGGATGAATGTGCCTCCTTGACCACGTTGTCTCCTACACTCAGCGTCTGCTCTATAGCCCATTTTAGCGAGCACCAAACCAGATAGATAAGTTCTGTGCAGTATTTTTAACTGCACCAGTCGTAATCTGGAAGAGATTGCAGTGTCTCTGGGGGAAGCCAAGGCCTCCAGCCATTCCTCGTCCTCCATCTCCGGGACGTCGTGCTCCCAGTGTGCACGGAGCTGGAGGAGGGGGTCAGGTATGCTATTGATTAGCTTCTTATGTGTCAGTGAAATGGACTTATTCGGCATATATTCATTGAGGAGTCTGTCTTCGAGTGGGGAGAATTCTGGAAGCGACCCCACCCCCCTTGGGATGACAGCCCGCAGTGCGTGTCTTACATGCAAGTATCTAAAATGCTATGTGTGTTCCAATTCATATTCTGTTTGCAGCTGTGCAAAGGGAATCATGTCTCCTTTTTTCCACAGATCTCCCACCCTGGAAATCCCTATCATATCCCATCGGTCAAAGCCCTTGGTGTTTCTTAAGTTTCCAAACCTATCTGTGTCCCAGAGAGGGGTAGCCTGTGTGATCCTCTCCGCCCACCCCATGCTCTTGTTGACTGTGTGCCATGTTTGGACTGCGTGTGTCGTAGAACCTGTTAAGTGTAATTTATTGGGCTTGGAGTAGAGTGCTTTTTCCCCCTGGGAGAAGCCACCAGTCCATTTGATATCCAGGGTCGTACTGGGATCTGTATATTACTTGGTTTATGACTGTCAGCTGTGCCGCCCAATAATATCTTTTGATGTCAGGGAGTCTGATTCCTCCGTCATAACACCCTCTTATTAGTTTTTGGGTCGATATACGGGGTGGTTTTCCTTCCCACAGGAGCTCTATCAGTTCACTTTCAATAGCTTTAAAGTAATCTGATTGGACGGGGCACCTTGAGTTTTGTAGGATATATAGAAAGCGTGGTAAGGACATCATTTTAAATAATGCGGCACGTCCCAGTAGTGACAGCGGGAGCGATCTCCAGTGTCTGACATCGCTTCTAAGTCTCTGCAATGGGGGCAACAGGTTCAGCTCGGAATGCAATACTGGGTCTTTGGTGACATATATACCCAGGTATTTGAATCCCTCTTGTGCCTCTGCTATAGTATACCCTTTGGGTAGAGAGGGGGACTTGCCCCTTAGCACGTAAATAACTGATTTGGTCCAGTTTATACTGTAGCCCGAATATTTCCCAAAGTTGGTGAATATATGTAACGCTCTATTCAGAGAGGCACCCGGTGCTGCCAGGTATAACAAGATGACGTCAGCATATAGGGAGATACGGTCTTCCCAACCCTCTGACCACCTGAGTCCCCTCAGAATTGGGTCTCTACGTATCCACATCGTCAGCGGTTCCAACATCAGGGCAAAGAGCAGCGCGGACAAAGGGCAGCCCTGCCTGGTTCCTCTCTCGAGGGTAAACACTGGCGATCTCCTATTGTTGACCACCACTTGAGCCAGCGGGTCCCTGTACAGGAGCTGAATCCAGCTCAGACCACAAAAGTTATTTGTATTACAACACTGGCCACGATTTGGAATCTAACCTAGGCGTGAAAGGATATTAAAGAAGAAGATAAAGTCTATAAGAAACAAAGAAGAAAGAAATTGAAGTTTTAAGAAGGAAAGTGAAACGCCCTGGAAGCCCTACCATTTTCTTTTCAACCAGACAACCTGCAGTCAAGTCAAGTTTGAAGGGTGTTTTGGACCTGCTTAACTTTCAAACATATGCTGCCTCTGTATCGTGACTCCTATGCCAACAAGCATTATACTGCTTTGTGGGGAGCAACTCGCAACGAGAGTGGCAGTGTAACAGAGGAGGGCAGCGCGTAACTCGTGCAGAGCGCCGTCATAAGTGTTAAGACTGTATTTAGATTTTGATTCATTTAGAGCCCCAGGTGCGAGAGACCTTATGTACTGTCATTTAGATAAGTGGGCCAATAATGTCCCAGTAACTGGCAAATTTTACAATTGATTTAGTGGCCCTGGTGCACGAGACTGTAGACCGTCATCAGGAGAACTGTGCCAAGCGTCTTACCTCATATTGTCATGCCGTTGGTGTGCAAGGATTTATGCGGCATTTGAAAAGGCCTGCGAGGCATTTGAAAGGGCCGAAAGACTGCCATGAGATGTTTCCATGGATTCCAGGTGAGGCTGCACCTGCGACGTGCACTTCTTTCAAGAACTCCTGGCGTGTGGGAGGTACACGCATGTGGCCGAATTAGTGAAGCAATTTAGGTGCGTGTGAAGTGCGGCGCTGGAGAGACCTGCAAGGCTGCTGTGCACTCCTTCCTTGGATTCCAGGCATGGGGTAAGTACATGTGTGAGGCTGACTTTTGACGTCACAGCTGTGACTGGAATGAGTATGAATGAATTATGAATGAATTCATTAATTTTATTGCATAAGTTAATTAAAACCATTGCATAACAATAAAACACATAATGAAAACAGCCGTGATAATGAATCACAAATGTGCCTTAGCTAAACTCTTCAAGTAAATGAACAGAACTTCCATTGCTTTCATGTCCAATGACAAAGATTTTACATAAATCATTGCAGCCGGCCCTTGCGTCAAAGTTCGAGAAAGGCAAGGTGACTTCAGGTTATGTGCAAGAAGGTGCGCACTACTCGTTGGACCAAGCCATGAAGACAGTATCCTCAGTTTTTTATCCCATTAGTTCTCCTACTCTGTGGCCCTCACCCTTTAGCAGCACGTGTTTTGCCCATGGTCCCAATTCTCTAGTAAAATGCATGTGCTCTGTACGATTAAGTTGCCTAAAAACTTAGAATTCATGTTAGCAGCATCCCCTTACTCGATGGATTGGCCCCCGGAAACAGTCAGTTTTCCGGGTCTTCCTCCATTTCCCTTTGGCAGTGCCTATTTTGCCCTTAGTCCAAGTTCTTTGATAAAAGTGCTGGTGCCTTGTACCATCATGGACCCTAAAGCAAACTTTTAATGAGTGAGGTAGTTGGTAATCCCTAATCACTGATGTTCCTAATCTGAAGGTAAGTAGATCCTGTCGGAATGCTATAGGATCCATCCACGGCATGTCTTTGCTGATATAGAGATGTAATCTCGTGATTTCATTTTGGTTAGGCGAAATGACCAGCCCCTGGTTTTAGTTTAAAGTAATCTAGTGGCAGCTTTTGCACTTTGTGTGGGCGTTGAAGGGTGCCAGGACGGGGCTAAAGAGCGTCCCTGAGAGTTTGTGTGAATCTCCCACAGCGAGCCAAGGTGGAGAGGTCCTTTTTTGTGAAACATATCGCTGAGGCCTCTAAGCAGGTGCTTGCTCCTTCCCTCAGATAAGTCTAAGTAGGATTCTCCTTTCGTGGGCTATGGCGGGACAGCAACACAAGAGATGTAGCCATGATTTGTGTTTATAGTTACAGAGCCTGCAGGCTCCTCCGGATATTTGGTCAGCCCAAGCCCGGGTAAAATCCACAATCGGTATGGCCAACAATCGCATGTACATGATCTTTCTTCTGGTTTTAGGATTGAGAGAAGCCGAGAGATAAGTTTGAGGTTTGGTTACCAGATATGAGACATTTAACGGGGCCAGGAAGGGAGAAGATTCTAATGAAGCCTGGTCTTGCTGAAAGGAGGCTAATTGTACTTGTCTGTTGATGGTCTTTTTCCAGGTTGCATAGGGGATACAAGTCAGGACAAGTACAGATTGATTTATCTCCGTGGTGACAAGTGCTCTCTTAAGCTGGGTGTTCCATGGTGAGCCTGTTTTTTCAAATATGACTATGAGGCAGCTCTTTAGAGATTTTTCAGGTGATTTCAAAATACGAATGTAGTATTTAAGAAAGTCAGCCTCGACGGTTAACGCTTGTTTGACCAGTTCAAGTTCCAGCCTGAGTCTGGTCCTAAGCAGATATTTTGGCAGTCGGAAGATCTTTTTGTAGCCAACACACTGAGCCCGCTCCAGAATTTCAGAGCAGGCTCCCGGGAACGCTTGATGTCCGTAGGAAAGTGCTGGAAGAAGGGATGCTTGAATGACTTTCCTTATTCCATCTGCTGACGGACTTTTTAGGTTATTTGTTGAGTTTGATTAAACCATAAGTAATGGCCGACTGGAATGAGTACTGTTGATTCGATACAGTGGGTAGCAGCAACTTTGGGAAGCGTGGCAGCATGGTGATCAGGAAGTACATGGCACTGTATTGTGCTTTGCAGTCAGACATTTGGGCAACTTTCCAACTGTCTATTCCAATTATCAAAGGAAGTGGAACGTTTCACATCTATTTCTCTTTGGGAGGCATTATACAGCCGGGTGATAAGCCCTGTAGATTCCCCCCCCACTGATAATGCAATTTGCAATGCTTTCAGCATTTTCGGCTCCTCTGGGAATCCTGAGTCCAGCGCTCTAGCAGCCATGCTCAGCCTGGTGTAAACAAACCCCTGAGTCGCGTTATATTGGATCCCTGGTGTAAAGTCATTTAGGGATAAAAACTTCCCATTAAGATACATATCCCCCAGTTTAGTAATGCCCGCACCGGACAATATAGTCAATGCCCCCGTCTCGCACGCTACCGAAATATCCGGGTGCGCTGCAATCGGCATAGCCGGTTAGTATAGATATTCATGTCCTGCATGAGCACCCAGGGCCTTTCACGCTTTAACAGTGCACGCAACTGTATCTATCTCTTTCTTGTTCCCCTGTGTTTTATGTTGCAATATCATAGCAGTCAGCGAAAAATGATGTGCAATATCCGCCTCCACCGCCAGGTGTGGCAGGTAACGCTGGGGGAAGTACCAATAATGCACAAATTGGGCGTGCGCACAGAGATAATATAGTCGTAAATCCGGGGCTTCAAAACCTCCCTTTTCAAATGGTAACACCAGTGTTTCCCAGCTGCATCTCGCTTTATTGCCTGCCCAAACCAGTCCCAACAAGCATGACTGCATAGCTTCAAAGATAGCTCTATTAAGTGGTAAGGGGATACTCACAAATAGATATAATAATTTGGGAAGAATTGTCATTTTGGTAACAGCTATCCGGTCAGCAAGAGACAGAGGGAGGCGGGTCCATCTGGCAACCTGGTCACCCAGTTTTGCGATCACTCGCCCATAGTTCATGCCAATCACAGTTTCAGGGTCTTTGTGCACCCAGACTCCCAAATATCGCACAGGTTCACTCGACCAAACCAGTGGAAACTTCAACACCAGCTCCTTTGTGCACTCAGTTATGGGAAACACTGTAGACTTACTCCAATTAATACCAAGGCCTGAGTATCGTTCGAAGCGGACATACTCCCTCAACAGAGACTCCAAATGCAGTGTGGGTTCCCTCACATACAATAGCATATCATCTGCATATAAGGAAATAGCAAGCGGGCGCTGCCTGAAGCCCAGTGCCGCAGCAGCATGACCCTGCCTTATCTTGCAGGCCAAGGGCTCTAGAGCCAAAGAGAACCGCATTGGGGACAGGGGGCATCCCTGCCTAGTGCCCCTGCAGATAGCTATGGGATCCGAAACCACCCCATTTACACGCACCCTGGCAGCAGGACCAGTATATAGGAGGCGTACCAATTTCAAGAAAAACTGTGGCATCCCCATGCGCTGCAGCACCTATAGTCCCAACGTAGCGAGTCGGAAACTTTAGCCGCATCCAACAGTACAGTGGCAGCTCAGGGTCCAGCTGATGCAGCACAGCAAATATAGGTCATAAGTTATGTGTTGTGGATCTTTTGGGTACAAACCCTGAATGGTCCGGTAGGACCAGATTTGGGATCAGGGGTTGCAATCTGTTAGCGATTATTTTTGCTAGTATTTTAGTGTCAATGTTTATCATGGAGAGCGGCCTGTATGACTCACATCTGTTGGCTATTTTGTCTGGCTTTAATAGCGCCACTATGAGGGCTTCTCACAGGGAAGGAGGGAGCACACCTTGCTCATATGCTTCAGTGAAGACCTCCAGCAACCTGGGGGCCGATAGGTCTACATAAGCTTTATAAAATTCACTCAGCAGACCGTCCAGGCCCGCGGCCTTGCCATTAGGGAGCACCACTATGGCCTCTTTAACGTCCTCAACTGTCCAGGGCTGCGTGAGATACTCATGCTGGCCCAGAGACAACCAGCCCAATGCTATGTTGTCCAAGTAGTGTGAGAATTCAGATTCTGCAACGGACGACACCGGCCCATATAGACCAGAGAAGAACCCCATAAACACCTGACTGATCTCCGGTGTGGTATGTCGTGCCTCCAGGTTATTGTCTAAGATTTCTACGATGTGTTCCTGACCTACAGACGTTTGCAGCTTGCTGGCCAAAGAGCGGCTCGACCCCCTCGCCAAAGTGCCACGCAATCCATCTCCTGGATCTATGCTGCGATTCCTGCTCGGCCACTTCATCATATTCTGATACTAAATTTCTCATTTGGGCCTACAGTGTACGGGTGGGTGCCCGTTCATATGTACATTCAAGCTAGCGTATCCTATTCTCCAAATGTCTTAGTCTGGTTCTTAGTGACTTTAGGACCCTGGCCTGCGCTCCTATGCATTCCCCATGAATGGTAACTTTGAAGGCCTCCCACAGAGTCCCAGATCCCTCGACCGTGCCCTCATTCTCCGAGAAAAAATTGGTGATAGCGGACCCAATCGTAACGCGAAATACTTGATCAAGCAATGACGACGACTGTAGACGCCATTGAAATGCCAGCCTCGAGTGGGTCGGTATGTCCAATTCCAAAAGCACAGGGGCATGATCAGAGAGTGTCTTAGCGAGGTGGCGGACCAACGTCGTCCATGAACTAACCTCCTTGGACACGAGCCAATAGTCCAGCCTGGACCATGAGCCATGCACAGTCGATACAAACGTGCCCTCCCTCCCATTCAGGTTGTGACTACGCCACACATCGAAGAGGCCCTCCGCCTCCATTATCTCACTAATCATCTGTGCAGCATGTTTACCATGCCATACTGTGTTGGCAGATCTATCCAATTGTGAGTCTAGGTACACATTCAAATCGCCACCCCAAGTCACAGATGAGGGGGGCAATGCCTCTATTCGCCTCCAGATATCATTATAGAACGCGGGGTCATCTACGTTAGGACCATAGGAATTTACAAATAGAAGCCTCGTACCTCCCAAGCAACCCTGCAGCAGGAGCACCCTTCCCTGATCATCTTTTTCCGAATGGGTCAGTGTAAACGGAGTCCCCCTCCTCACCAATATTAACACACCTCTCAAGTATGTGGAATAAGACGATGCTACTGTGACCACTGCCCAGTGAACTCACACATTCTGTTCTGTGTGGTTAGTGAGATGTGTCTCCTGTAGGAACGCCACCTGGATGTCTTGCCTATCTTAATATGCCAGCACCTTACAGATCTTTTTGGGGTTATTAAGGCCTCGCAAGTTCCATGTTAACAATTTAACGGTACCACCGGGGCCTATTCTTACCTATTCATGACCTGCTATTGTAATTATTACAGAGATTTCTGACAGCACAACGTGTCGGAGCAACCAACACATGCGGCCTGCACTGCACCTGGATCAAAGCATAGACAAACATCCCTCCCCCTACCCTCTTCAGCACCTACAACTTGCTCAAGCCATCCCAAAAACAAGTGAACATAGCCTAATTACAGAACATAATCCACAAATAGATGTGGGGTACACCCATGGGGGAACACCAGAGTGCAATCAACCTCTCAGGTGATTGGGAGGTGGCCAAACATACAGGGAGATTTTGCTCATCAATCATGTATCTGTCCACAAGGGGGCTCGTGTGCATAGGATCAATAGCAACAAAATTATTCCAATACTTACGCACCAATAAGCAGAAGTACGATCGGTGATCATGAGGAACCAACATTATTCGATCACCCCCAGCAAACACAAAAACATCAGTCTCGATCCCCGGCAGCTGCTCCTACCCATATATCTCGATTGTTGAACCTAGATAACCTCAATAGTACATGCGGATCAACGACCCTCAGCCCTCTTCATCCTCCGGGGCTCCAGAAGCATTGTGTCGGCTTCGTTTGAGTGATTTAGCATAGTCCATAGCAGATTTGGGCCTAGTGTAGATTTTAGCTTTACCTTCTGTACTGATATGCAATCTGGCTGGGTATAACATTGCGTACAGGATGTTCTCCGCCAGTAGCAGTTTTTTAACAGGCTGGAATACCCGCCTCACTGCCTGAACCGTTGTAGTGAAATCCGGGTAAAAGGCCAGGTCATTTCCCGAAACTTTATGGTGCCTTTCTTACCGGACATGCGCAGTTCTGAGTCACGGTCCCTATAATTGAGCAGGCAGGCAATGATTGGTCTCGGCGGGGCGCCCAGAGGCGGGCGTGCCACCAGCGATCGGTGGGCCCTTTCCACGACCAGCATTGTTGACAAATTTTCCGCTCCAAAGATCTCACGGAGCATTTTCTCCACATAGGGCTCCAGTCTCCCCGTGTTGGTCGATTCCGGCAGGCCTGTGATCCGTAGGTTAATGCGTCTCGACCTATCCTCGAGGTCCTCATTTTTTGCCTGGATAACTGCAAGCACCTTTTCCATGTTGAGGGTTTTGGACGAAACACTTTGCAGACTATCCTCTGCATCAGAGATGCGCTTTTCAGCTTCTCCCATTCTGGCGCCTTGCTTCATGTGATCCGTTGTGAGATTGAGGGCATCAGTCTTACCGTCAATGGATTGCAGGCTACTTTGCATAGCGAGGAGAGTTGGTTTGAGTGATGGTGTACCCTCAGAAGGGGCATTGAACTCCGAGTCCGAGGTTTCTCTCTGCTGCGATTTGCCAGGTTTTCGCAGCTCGAAAGTGAGTCGAGATTGATTCTTGTCTGTTTTGCCCATGTTGTCCGTATGAGCCACAACTGTCCGTGTGAATCTCATCCCGCCGGCTGGCTATGCACTTCGCAGCGCCCCCAGCCCCAGTGGATCTTTTGCCACAGCAGGAGTCCCCGCCAAACACAGCAAATTCCTCACAGACTCTATAGACTGCTTGGGTGGCCCCCGACCACATATACTGTGCTGAGATGCAGTTCAGTGAGACCCCAGTGGCTATATGTCTCAGTGCGTGTTGGGTTGGAAACAGACAGGTACTCCCCACTCCGCCTTTACCAATGCCTGTTTATTTATTTAGCGTGGCCTCACAGCGGGACAGGGGACCACGGGACATCACATACAGAGCGTGCCACCAGCGCGAGGCCTGCTACCATGTACCTCAATTAAGCCCACACATCCAGATATGTAGGCCTACAGCGGCCTGCGCTATGCGCCCAAATTCACACTAGTCCTGGGATTTAATTTAAGGCTCCACGGGTCTCCTCAGGAGCAGCTCCACCATCTTCTATGTGGGAACTCCCGCGGCCACTGTCATCGCTGAGTGGGGCCCGGCCTCCGGACAGGGAAGGCCCGCCAATTGCGATGGCGCCACCGCTGTTTCCACTAGGATGTGTTATCCCCACCGCTGCGATGCTCCGGGAACTCCCCAGGGTGCAACTCCCAGTCCTGGGCCCAACGCAGCGCAGGGAGAGAATTACAGCACGATACATTATCCTCCAGTTTGGGCTGCTCACCGCCCCAGGGGGGCCTCCTCAGATCACAGCCGCACGTCCGCGGCAGGTCGCAACGGCAATGTCTTTTGATTCAACTGGTGCCCAGCAGACATAATCACACGCAGGGGACCCCGGCTCACAAAGGCCCGCGCGATATCTCCACGGCAGCCCCGCTCTCCAGCAGGGGTCTCAGCTGGGTGCCGCCGCGGTGCACATGGAGTCACAACAGCGGATTGCGGGCAATCTCCTACACCGCCACGGCCCCGGATCTCGTCTCTGTGGTACAGCAACAATGTCGCTGGATCCCTGCACAGGCAGTCGAACCCAGGGCCTCCCACGGAGGCCCCCGGCCTACAAAGGCCCGCGCGGCACCTCAGTGACAGCCCCGCTGACCAGCTCCCAGCAGGGGCCTGAGCCGGTTCACCCAGCCGCCATGGCGCATTCAGGGCCGCTGCAGCGGCGACCAATAATTGCAGGGTTTCAGACGATCCGTCATTCTGCCACTGCCTCTAACTGCGCCACAGCATTACAGCAACGATGCCCTCCAAGTCTTAACACAGGATGTTTAGTTTGGAGCAGGATATTAATCGGATAGCGTGTTCGGCCGGTGGAGCTGCACAAAATCGCACCCATCTTGCTGTGCACCCTCTAGCGCCCCCCAGTGGTGATGTGTTTTGAGTACATACCCCATGGTCCACCTGATGTGTGCAGTAGGGGGGTGAGTGTTATGCGGTCTATAATTTGAGATGATCTTCCCTCATCGTTTGGGGAGATGGTGTTAGGGGTCATGTGTTGCGCTCTATTGTTAATAGCGTCCTCCCTAAGGGGTTAAGGAGTAGTGTAGTGGTCGTGTGTTGCTCTCTAGTGTTACAAGTGTTCTTCCTAAGGGGTTAAGGTGAGTTGTAGGGGTCGTGTACCCTAGTGTTACTAATTGTCCTTCCTAAGGGGATAAGGAGAAATGTAGGGGCCTTGTGTTGCACCTTGCACCCTAATGTTCCGTGGTGTTGCCTTATAGGGTGAGTGTGTGTTTTGCACCCTAATGTTCTAGTGTATTGCAGCATAGGGTGAGAATGTGTGTTGCACCTTCTTGATGCTGCGTGTGTCCTTCCTAAGGGGTTAAGGATTAACTGTGTGTAGTAGGGGGCATTGTTAGTTCCCCAAGTCCTGCAGGGGATTTAACCATTTTGATTATATACGAGTCGAATATTTATAGGACTGATTGAGCATTTACTTCCATCTTTTGCCTTTTTGTAATTGATGATTTAGAAGTTCAAATATTTAGGGGGCTGACTTATTGTTTATTCCCATCTTACGTCTGTTGGTATTTTCAATTGTTTCTCTAAGAGGAGGAGATGTGTTGTAACCTGTGGTTGTTGCTAAGCATCCTCTCCATAGTTTCCAGTTCCCTGCTGCTCAGCCAGTGTGATTGTGATGTAATGGAATGTTGATGAGTGCCTGGTTGGTATGAATGTCAGTTGGGGAGAGTGGGCTAAGCAGCAAGCATGCTGATCCTGGTGGGGCATTTACCATCTTACTTATAACCTGCAACCTAAAACATAACTTCTACAATAAATCTACATTTTATAATCTATGTGACTGGCTACCTAACTACCTTCGTAAAAAGAAGTTATTTGTATTACAACACAATGGCTCCCAGCCTTTCCCTGCAGCCTGGAAGAGCAGTTTAAACTGCTAATTCGACTTTGTCATTTAAACCAAAGGCAAAGCCCCTACTCCCTTTCACAATATATATTAGTCTCGCCTAACTGCGGCCTATGGACCCTAATTGCAGGGAGCTGTTTATTACTAAGTAGGACATATACTTTAATATATCCTAACAGCAAAACTTCCAAATTTTTGATTTTGCTGTGGAGAGGTTAGTGGCCCCTTTGGCCGAGTTACCAGCTGACCTCGTAGGAATGAGCTAACTTCTGAGTAGGGCCACTAAAGTGGGAACTCCAAGTTATAAAATTAATCGTGGCACTAAACTCAGCTTGATGCCCAAGTCAAATTAAATGTCACTTTTAAGGAAAGGCAACTTGTGGAAAGTTGCCACCCTGTTTCCTAGTATGTCCAGTGGCCTTGCACAGTTGCTGGATACCAGACCTCTTCTGCCCTCCTGGGGAGTAGTGCAAACAACTCCCAGGCTCAGGAACAATAGAAGACTGCTACAGGGAGAAGTGTTACCTCCCCCTTGCAGGAAGCTACTCAGGGTGTTGGCCCAAAAGGCAAAATCGCTTGTGCTGGGCAAATGGCGATTGCACTCTTGAGTGGGCGCCCTTTTTTTCGGGTAGACTGGCTGGTGGCGAGAACAGAAAGGGGAGACCAGTGCCCAAACCAGTTTACCGTGGGCATGAAGCCCATAGGTAGCCACACCTCTGGAGTAGGCTGCCAAGCTCCTACCATCCAAGGAAGGGTTCAGACATCTTGGGAGTGGGCAGAATAGTGCACTCTGGGATTGCTAGATGCCACACATAGCCGGAAGTCATCACAGGGCGGAAGGGATCCTGGTAGCCCATTGACTAGTGACCGCATCATCCTCCCAGGGCACTCTCTGGGCAAAAATATGGCACCACTTGCACCTTGAACTTTAGATCACAATGGAAATGGATAAAGGACTGAAGAACTACCCCCCTCGTGGTCCCTGAACCTGGTGAGAGAGGCTGCACCGACTGCTGGACTGCAGCTGCCGCACACTGGGATAGTAAAGATAGGACTCTGCCTGTGGCTCCTGGCTTGTTGAGCAGTTGCTCCCGAGCCCCAGACCAAGGAAGTGACTTCAAAGGGTAGTCAGCTGACCCCTGGAACAAGCGCACGGACAATCAAAGCTGATGAAGTCCATTCCAGCAAGTCAGTAGCCACTTTCTTTAAATCTTTACTAACCGCCGCTGGGCGAACCAAGTGACCGATCTCTGATAGCCAAAAGTTGTACCTGAGCCTGCTCGATCTGTGAGTGTTGTCTGAGTTCAGATTGGTCACCAAAGAGGGACACCAACCTTCACCAAAGAATACCACTGGACCCGCTGTGTATGGAGACTGATAGCCCAGCCCCAGCTGGCCTTCTACTAGCTCAAAGAGAACTTCGAGTGACAGTGCCCCTGTGGCCAAATTGCCCCACCTTACCTATGGACCGAGTAATAACCGCAAGGACATTCCCATCAACCACATAGCACATTGACTTTCAGCATCAAGACCAATCCATTAAAGTCTATGGTGGTCTTGAAGTAAAGTGTGGAACTGGACTTTAGACTGCTTTAGTGACCAGGTAACTGCCCAAATACTCCTTTGTGGCATCCCGTTCTTCTCTATGTTGGATTTGTAAAACCACTTGGTGCGGAGTAGACAACCACAAACTTTTCAAAGGTTTCTAAACTTAATGGATACCAATGCTTGTTTGCACTTTGGACTAAAAGGCTGAAATGTATTAACAATCTATATCTCCGGAACCCTCTGGTGGATTCTGCTCATCTTGGTGTCTAAAAATTCATAAAAATATATTCTATTTTTTTTAATTCTTGTCGGATTTCTTCCTTCTTGTGACTATTTCTTATTTTGTTGTTTGGTGTTTCTAAATGCTTTACACTAGTTTTTTTTGTCTAAGCCTTGCTTTTCTAAACCACAGCTACCCAAGGTTGAGCTAAAGTTTTTACAAATGAGCCTGACTTGACCCAAGGCAGTTTTGCGAGTGTATTACATGGTAAGGTTGCATCACCATACCATGTAATACACCACAATCCTCATAACACTACACTTGATAGGAGAAAGGATGGTTACTTGTTTGTCTATAACCCCATAGGATACATTGGCTTGAAGGTAGCCCAGTGGGCACAGGTGGAAACATTGCTTGGCTCAGGGTAACTCCTTATGGAGCTTGTAGGGGGATGTGGTGTGTTTGAAAAACTTCATACAAATTTGTGAGCTATGTATTTTCTGTATAAAAGAACTACAAGTAGCTATTCGGATGTAACTCCTTAGGAATGCATGAAGGTGAGGGCAACCAGTTTGGTGCCACCTATTGAGTGTAGCACCCCTCTACACTACCTGTATGTGAATAGCAATCCACATACAGGTAGTGTAGAGGGGTGCTACACTCAACAACACTCCACTGTACTTAACTCTATGACACTCTACTTCATTCTACTCCACTCTATGCCACTCTACTGCTTGCCACACCACTCTACGCCACTCTAATCAACTCTACTCCACACCACTCCACTCTACTACACTCTATTCTATTCTACTTTACTCCACTCTACGCCATTACACACTACACCACTCCATGTTACTCCACGGCACTCTACTCCACTCAATGCCACTCCACGACGCTTCACTTCACTCTACAGGGGACAGTCCTGCCGGGTGCCCCAATGTATGGCTATGGGATCCAAAGCCTGGCCGTTAACTTTGTTCCTAGCTGTGTGGGGAATAAAGAGCTGAGATGCAGCCCTGGAATCGGGCACCCAGACCAAACATCTGCAAGACATCAAAGAACATACCCAAATCCACCTTATCAAATGTGTTTTAAGCGTCAAGGGATAATAGGATTGCCCCTGTGCCGTTTTTACTGGCTATATCAATCAAATGCAATACATGTTTGGTTTTGTCACTGGTAGCAATGTGGCAGACAAAACCACCCTGGTCAGAATGGATCAAGTCAGGAAGAAGCCGTCCAATCTTTTGGCCAGTAGCTTATCTAGAAGCATGAGGTCCAAATTACACAAGGAGATTGTGTGATAGGAAGGGCAAGTGCTAGATCCTTGTCCGGTTTTTGGATCAATGCGATAGAGGCCTCAGTCAGACTATACACCCCTGGTGGTGGTTAAATTAATAAAACGAATAGTTAGGATGGGAAGAATGTGAAGAGCAAATCTCTTGTAGAATAGTGTGGTAATCCAATCCGGTCCCGGGGCTTTAGTGGGCTTAAGTGGGTTAATGGCCCCCAGTACCTCGCTAGCAGTAATAGGTTCATCGAGTTCTGCAGCAAATGTAGCGGAGAGATGAGGGAGAGGAATGGAATCTAAATAGGCTCATCTTGAGGCTCCGGGGGTGTAATATGCCACTTATAGGGACTGGTAGAAGGAATGGAAGACCTGGAGTTTACCTTCAGTGGCAGCGTGTGTGGTGCCCTTGCTTTCTTTGATCTCCCCATTAAGTCTCTGAGTCTAGTATGCCTGTAGGTTTGCACTAACATGGTGCTTGGTTTGTTGCCCCCATCATGAAAATAATCCCCCAGTCTGGTGAGGGTGTAATTGGCCCTATCCAGTTAGAGCGTGTCAAGTTGACTTCTCACTGCAAGCACCTCCCGCCACAGTTTATTGGAGAGAGTGCACTTGTGCCGCTGTTCAAATTCCACCAACTCCATAACCAGATGGGTCCTAGTAAGCTTGTGCATGAGTTTGAAGCATGCAGCTTCCTGTATAAAGGTTCTTCAGATACTGCCTTAAGAACATCCCATATTACATCTCCATTTCCCTCATATCATTGAGGATAGACATAGTCATTCAGCCACCAGGGGCTCCTGGAGAGCCTGGCTGGGGGTCAGTTCCAACAAAGAGCGATAGCTACAGGACCACGATCTGAAAGTGTCAGGGGGAGTTGGTCAGCCTCAAAGACACGGTGCTTGAATCTTGTTCTAAAAAAAGGAAATCAATTCAGGCATATGTGCAATTGAGAGAGGGTGTTGTGTTTTCCATGCATCTATTAGCCCTGGGTCAGCGAGACATGCTTGTCCCTCAGGAGATAACGTGGGGGTCCTACTGCTTTGATTTATCTTGTATTACACTAAGGACCATATTAAAGTCTCTTCCAATTATCAAAATATTGCACCCTCATGTGTGGGTGTTGCAGTGAGAATTGCCACTCCCATTTTTTGGAGCACAAAGATGCGTGGTATTGGAATGGGAACTAATATAAATGGAGTGGACGTGTATCCACCCTCAAGAAATGGGTCGCCTAAGGTAGGCAGACGGCAGCACTGATCGAGGGAATTTCTCCCAAGATACCCAGTCACTGGGAGGGGTTATTGAGACCTCAAACATTATATGTCACAACCTTTATCGTTAGAGGATTAGTGATCATTGAAGAGTGATAGGGAGGGAAAATATGCTATTCCCTACGCAGCCCCAGACCTGATATGTAGCTACAGTGGAGGATGGTCCTCTGTGCCTCGCCTCCCAATCCACTCCCTAAGCCCGGATATGTAGAACAAGAATATGTAAGAAACATCTAAAAGAAGAATGAAACAAAACATCAAGCAGTAGAGTCCGCCCTCATTACGGGCTAATATCATCCTCTACACTGGAAAGGGTTGGAGAGGGGTTAACTGCTATGTAGACGTTAGCCCAATCCCTGGTCCCCATCCAGTCCTGAAGAGAGAGAAAAACGATGATGCAGTAACAGTCCCACAGCAGGGCAGGCTAACATAGATTGAAAAAAGGGAAGATTTTCCTGGAAATAATCGTCAGCAGCGGAGTGACGTAGGTGTTTAAAGAGCTGATCCTTGCTGCTTTTGATTGCTGTGGGCGGGCATATTCCGCTTTGATCACTTGGGGACTGTTCGTCACTCAGACTCTTGGGACCTCTGCGTTCCTCACAACCAGGGAGCCCCCTCCTCCGCAGTCTCCTCAGGCTGGCACAGAATCTGCTTAGCTTCTGTTAGTGAGGCTGCGTTGTGTGTTCGCCCTTCCCAGGGAAAGATGATGTTTGTGGGTGTTATGAGTGATGAGAAAGTCCGTAATTGGTTTGAAGCTGCATCACATGGCTGCCAAGCGCTCCTGGAAGAGAAGAAACTATACGCTGTTGAAGGAGATGGAGTCTCCCTGTCTAACCTTGGTCATGATTGCCTCCTTGTATGCAAAATGATGAATATGGGTGAGAATATCTATTGTACAAATCCTAGCTCTTCGGAGAAAGATAACCCTATTGGCTATATGCATGTGCATAGGGTCGCCCTCACTACTCTCGAGGTTACTGACCAACAGGTCTGAGAGGTAATTTGAGAAGTCAACATGAATGATGGTGGATGGTATTCCTCTGATACGTTGATGTTCGTGTTGTAGAATGTGTTGTTGTAGGACCTCATTCTTTTCGCTGACTTTGTTAACATTAGTTTCAGTCTGTGTAGTGTAGAGAGAGATTCTCTTTATTAGTAACAGAATGAAAATCGGTGGGCCTAGTTGATTTTCCTTCGAGAAAGGATGGTTGCTTATTTCTCTATAACTCCTTAGGAATGCATTGGCTTGAGGGTGGCACAGTGGGCACATGTGGAAACAGTGTTTAGCTCATGCTACATCCTCATGGAACTTGTGGGGTGATGTGGTGCGCTTGAAACACAGAATAAAAATGTGTGAGCATGTGTGTGCTTGAAGTTGAACTCAAGCAAAACAGAGGTCCTCATATTTGCCAGCAATGCCAACTTTTGGACACCAGATTAGTGGCCAGCGGAACTAGTGACGCTCCCAGAGCCAACTAGGAAAGCGAAAAACCTAGGAGTCTTAATTGACAACAAACTGACATTTGAAGACCAGGTGAATGCGGTTAACTCCACAAGTTTCCATCTTCTTAGGAGGATAAGGAAAATTATGTCCTTTTTGCTGGCAGACAGCCACAAGGTAGTGATAACATCCTTAATCTTATCACGTGTGGACTACTGCAATAGTTTATACCTAAACATCCAGAAGAAACATCTAAACAGGCTTCAACTTGTGCAGAACACAGCAGCAAGACTTTTGACTGGAACAACAAAATTTGTTTCAATTAAAAAAGGAATAAAACAGCTGCATTGGCTCCCTGTCAAGCAGCAGATTAAATTCAAATCCTTATGCACAGTTTTCAAGGCCCTCCATGGAAGAGGTCCGGAACATCTAAAACAGTGCTTTAAATGGTATGCTCCAAAGAGAGCACTCCTATCGACCGGAGCAAGACTTGTGGTAGTACCCACATTTAAAAAAGCAAATTGGGGGGGAAGAAGTTTAACCACATGTGCCGCCAGGGCCTGAAATGAGCTTCCTTTCCACCTCAGGAACACCACAGAGCTGTTGACATTCAGGAAGGGACTTAAAACCTGGCATTTTACCTCCTAGGTTAACGCACACCCGACAACCAGAAGGCAGCACTCAGCGCCAGGACACCTTCGGGTAACCATCGCGCTTAAGAAATATAATTAACATAACATAACAAATGTGATTATGTTATAGAACAAGTATAATTACTAATTTGGATGCAACTGCATAGGAATGCAATGAGGTGAGGGCAGCCTGTTTGGTACCACCTGTTGTGACAAATTCTGCTTAGCTCACACAATTTACATACAACTACTATAGAGAGATGGTCCCTTTATCAGTTTGGAAATTGGTGAGTCAAGTTGATCTTGATAGGAGAAAGGATGGTTACTTGTTTCTCTATAGCCCCATAGGATACATTGGCTTGAAGGTAGCACAGTGGGCACAGGTGGAAACATTGCTTGGCTCAGGGTAACTCCTTATGGAGCTTGTAGGGGGATGTGGTGTGTTTGAAAAACTTCATACAAATTTGTGAGCTATGTATTTTCTGTATAAAAGAACTACAAGTAGCTATTCGGATGTAACTCCTTAGGAATGCATGAAGGTGAGGGCAACCAGTTTGGTGCCACCTATTGGGACAAGTTTTGCTCGGCTCAGGCAATTCACATACAGGTAGTGTAGAGGGGTGCTCTCTTTATTAGGATCAATATGAAAATTGGTGAGACAAGTTGATCTTCAAGGGAGAAGACAGTATTTGCCTGTAACGCCATAGGAATGTATTAGCTGGTGGGTGGCATAGTGGGTCCAAGTTTTGGTGGTAACTTTGCTTCACTCGGCTAAATCCTTATTAACCTGTAGGGAGAAGCTTGGTGTTTGAGAAACAAAATACATATTTGTGAGACAATGTTTTTTTGCTATAAGAGAACTGTAATTACTTATTTGGAATTAACTCCATGGGAACGCATTGAGGTGAGGGCAACCAGTTTGGTGCCACTTGTTGTGGCAAATTTTGTTCCGCTCAGATAATGCACTGTAGGTCGTGTATAGGGGTGCTCTATTTGCTAGGATCAAGATGAAAATTAGTGAGCCAAGTTGATCTTGATGGGAGAAAGGATGGTTACTTATTCGTCAGTAATTTCATAAGAAAGCATTGGCTTGAGGGTGGCACAAGTGGAAACATTGCTTGGTTTAGGCTAAATCCCTATGGAGCTTGTAAAGGGATGTGGTGTGTTTGTGAGCCAATGTGTGTTTCCTATAAGAGAACTACAATTACCTAGTCACATTTAACTCCATGGGAATGCATTATGGTGAGGGCAACCAGTATGTGCCATATGTTGTGCCAAACTTTGGATCAATATGAAAATTGGTGAGCCAAGTTGATCTTCATGGGAGAAAGAATGGTTTATTTTTCGCCTATAGCTCCTTGGGAATGCATTGGCTGGTGAGTGGCACAGTGGGCCCAAGTTTTGGTGGAAACGTTGCTTGTCTGAGGCCCAATCATTGTGGACCTTGTAGGGATGTGATGTGTTTGAAAAACAAAATACATATTTGTGAGCCAGTGTGATTTTTCTTTAAGTAAACTGCATTTACCTATTCAGATATAATTGCATATCAATACACTGAGGTGAGGACACCCAGTTTGGTGCCATCTGTTGGGACAAATTCTGCTTGGTTCACACAATTTGCATACAAGTACAATAGGGGGATGCTCCCTTTGTTGCAGGGATTCTGCTCAGGAACAGAACTATGCTTGGGACCATAAAACGTTAGTAGGCAGGGACTGAGTCACCATACCACCTCAGTAAACATGAGCCCGAGTCCGACTAGCTATAGTGTCTCACCTGCCATCCTAACCATATCCAGAGAGACAAGTGAATGGAGACCCCAGAACACAATACTCCCAACCCTCTCCGGTATTGCTGTAACAGGACACACCCTTTAGCTCTCACACTCATATTCGTCCACTATAAGATATATATCAGAGACACAAAGGAAGTTTGAAATGTTTATTTACACTATTGTGCCCTAGAATGCAGTATTCGTGCCAAAATCAGAAAACAAATGCCTAACAAAAATATAGTCTGCATAGTCTGTAAACCATATATTATGAAAAGCCCTGCCATATTATAAGACAGATTAGCCTAGCCCCCTCCCCTTCTACAGAAGGAGAATGATTATATAACAAAGATCTCTGGGATTAGTTGAGGACCCCATACCTTAGCATACACAGGTGGATTTCTACATCACAGGTATAGCTGTGCTCTACCCTCAGAAATTGTCTCTCTCTATGTATGTTACATCACTGTGCATGCCTATATGACAAGGCTCATATGTTCACAAACAACAGCTGCACTCATGTGTTGTGTCTAGGTGGTAGTGCCTGACCAAAACGAAATAACAAGGGACACTGTTGTTTGACCTTGTTTGCTGTGTTTGGACTAAATCCCAGAAAAAAACAGAACACGAAAACAGCTACATTTTCTGTGTGAAAGTACAATGTGGCACAACAATAAGCGTGTTTATATAGTAATGACCCACGGCGGAAGGACGTGTTTGCAGGCTCTTTACATCAATTTTAAGATAGCTGTATTGAGAGACTGTAAAAGACAGTAAATAAATCCCTCTTTGAGTGAGGAGTACGCCGGTTAATTAAGAAGTGAGGGAGTGAGGACTCTCTCCCAGATTGAAAATTATTGATTTTAATGCAACACTTTCAGTGAAATAACTATAAATAACGTTCTGCCTAGAAATTACAATAAAGATCCCATCACTAACTTTACAAGGTTCCCAGGACCAGAGTATCCTAATATGACCAACCAATCAATATATATGGAGTTGGCAGGAAAATGAAATAAGGATTGAGTTTAAAGGCAACCATACAGTGCCAGCCAAGAGAGACCAATTGTTTGTCTTGAAAAAGATGGGAAATTGTTAGAACCATCGAAACGCGTCGACGCTCCATTCAACACAATCCGTGGAAACAGCTTATCCTATAGATAAAGAGTAGAAATTTTATCTAGGATCTGTATTTGAATTATTTCGACTGGATGTGTTTGTAAATGACAAATTGTATTGTCTATATTTGTCTCTCCGTTACGTGTGTGTTGGCCTATTTTAGTGACTATAATCCCTGTAATGATTTTTATGTGTGTCTAACATTTGTGTTGCTTTTATCAGTTTGTGTTGTTATTTGAATGTTTGTAACACAGGTTTTTATCGGTAAATGAAATTGATGCTATTTTGATTGTAATGAGCTTTTATAATTGTTTATTGTATACATTGAGTGATAAATTTTAAATAAAACAATATTTTTAATACAATCTACAGTTGTGTAGGAATAACCTTAACTCAGTATCTTTCTAATATATGGGCAATAAAAATCCTTTGTACTGGGAAATTTAGAGACCCAGTTATAGTATATTTTTTTTTCACCAAGGGATTTCTCCTTTTACCTATATAGTAATGAGCACAAAGCAAATGCGGCCTGCAACGTGCACAGTTAAGCTAACACAGAGAAAACTACAATGGGCCATGCACTAAACACATGCCACCTTTATTAGAATAAGTGTGAACATTTTTGAGCCAAGTTTATCTTGATGGGAGAAAGGATGGTTACTTATTCGTCTATAGTTCTATTGGAATGCATTGGCTTGAGGGTGGCACAGGTGAAAACATTGCTTCGCTCAGCCTAAATCCCTATTGACCTTGTAGAGGGACATGGTGTGTTTGAAAATAATCATACATATTTGTCAATCATTGTGCACTTTGTAGGGGATGTGATGTGTTTGGGGAAAAATTGCATATTTGTGAGCCAGTCTGATTTTCCTATAAGAGAACTGCTATTACCCATTCAGACATAATTGCATAGGAATACATTGAGCTGAGGGCACCCCGTTTGGTGCCACCTGTTGTGACAAATTCTGCTCGGCTCAGACAATTCACATAAAAGGACTATAAAGGGATGCTTCCTTTATTAGAATGAGTGTGAACATTTGTGAGCAAAGTTGATCTTCATTGGAGAAAGGATTCACCACCCTATAGCTTTTTAGGAATGCATTGGCTAGTTGGTGGCGCAGTGGGCCCATTTGTTTGGTGGAAACGTTCCTTGGCTCAGGGTAAATCTTTGTGGACCTTGTATGGGTGCATGGTGTGTTTGAAAAACTAATACATATTTGTGAGCCAATGTGATTTTTCTACAAGAGAACTGCAATTACCTATTCAGAAAACATTGCCCAGGAATACATTGAGGTAAGGACAACCAGTTTAGTTTCACCTGTTGTGACAAATTTTGCTTGGCTCAGGCAATTTACATACTGGTAGATTAGAGAGATGCTATCTTTATTAGGATCGATTTGAAAATTGGTAAGCCACGCTGATCTTCTTGGGAGAGAGGATGGTTACTTATTTGCTTGTATCTTCATAGAACTACATTGGCTGGTGGGTGGCACAGTAGGCTCATGTAATGGTGGAAACTTTGCTTGGATCAGGCGCAATCCTATGGACATTGTAGGGTGATGTGGTGTGTTTGACAAACATCATACATATTTGTGACCCATTGTTTTTTTATAAGAAAACTACAATTCCCTATTTGGATGTAACTCCATAGGAACGCATTGAAGTGAGGGAAACCAGTTTGATGCCACATTTTGTAACAAATTTTGCTTGGCGCAGGAAATTTATATATAGGTAGTGTAGAGGAGTTCTCTCTTTGCTCGGATCAAAATAAAAATTTGTGGGCCAAGTTGATCTTGATGGGGAAAAAGGATGGTTACTTATTCGTCTATAACTCCTGAGGAATGATTAGCTTGAGGGTGGCTCAGGTGAAAACATTGCTTGGCTCATGCTAAATCACTATGGAGCTTGTAGAGGGATGTGGTGTGTTTCAAAAACATCATACATATTTGTGAGCCAATGTGCTTTCCCTATAAGAAGACTACAATTGTTTATTCTGATGTATCTCCATAGGAATGCATTGAGGTGATTGCACCCAGTTTGATTCTACCTGTTGTGACAAATCTTGCTCTGCTTAGGTAATTTACATACAGGTAATATAGACTAGTGCTCTCTTTATTAGAATCAATATGAAAATCGTTGAGCCAGCTTGATCTTCATGGGATAAAGGACGGTTTCTTATTCGCCTATAGTTCCTTAGAAATGCATTGGCTGGTGGGTGGCGCAGTGGGCCCATGTTTTGGTGGGAACGTTGCTTGGCTCAGGCTAAATCCTTATGGACCTTGTAAGGGGATGTTGTGTGTTTGAAAAACAAAATACATATTTGTGAGCCAATGTGATTTTCTTATAAGAGAACTGCAATTACATTTTCAGACATAATTGCATAGAAATACATTGAGGTGAGGGTACCTTGTTAGGTGCCACATGTGACAAATTTTGCTAGGCTCAGACAATTTACATACAAGTACTATATAGGGGTGTTCCCTTTATTAGAATCAATATGAAAATGTGCAAGCTAAGTTGATCCTCATGTGAAAAAGGATGGTTACTTATTAGACCAGGCACGCAACCACATAGGTCAAAAAGGGCTTCAGCCCCCCGCCCCGTCGTGTCTCAGCCCGGGCTGCTGCAGCTCGAACTGCTGTGGGCTCGGCTGGGCAGTGTCTGGAGTCTTATCTCGGGCACGCCCGAGTTTTTCACAGGTCTTTAAAAACCATTTGCATATTTACATACCTTTTGTAAACTGGTTACCGAGGTTTAGTTTTTTAAGTCTCGCCTGAGCCAGCGCGCATGCGCTGCTCTGCGAGGCATTAAGTAAGGGCTTTTCAGGCACATGCATCAATGTAGGCTTTTGCGATTCCTTAATTGCGATTATTAAGGAATCGCAATTAAGGAATTGCAAAAGCCTATGCATGTAGGAATCGCTATAAAATTAGTAATTCCCAAACATTCCTTAATTGCGACTCGCAAATTGCGCATGCAATTTCAAGGGTGCAAGGGTGTCAAAAGGACACCCTGTTGCACCCCTGAAATTGATCTGTGCACAAATGTCGCGCACACACATGTCCAAAGGACATGTGTGTGTAACCTACAACTTTGAAAAATGCACTTTAGTGCATTTTTCAACGTTTTGCAAATTACCATGAAGTTCAACTTCATGGTAATTTGCGCCCCCTAGTAGCGAAATCGCTACTTCAAAGTGGTTCTTGCATTGCATTTAAGGAATCGCAAAATGCGATTCCTTAAATGCAATCGCAATTTGTGAACTCGCAATTAATTGCGAATTCTCAAATTGCGAGTGCCTTGACCCTTCATGCATCGCAAATGCCCTTTTTGCGGGCGCAAACGGCTGATTTTTGCGAATCGCACCGTTTGCGCTCGCAAAAATGGTTGATGCATGTACCTGTTTGAGCTCTGAACACACGCTTGTGCGTGTACTTTTTTTTCTGAGCCCGCAATTGGCTTGTGCATGTGTGTTTTTTAAAAACACAGCACGCAATTGGTGCAAGGTGGGTGATTGTCCCGCCTTGTTTGTTGGATGGCCTAGGGTCCTCGGGCGCGAGCTTCAACCTTATCTGTCTCCAATTATCGCGTTGGCGGTAATTGGAAACAGATGGTGCTCGCTTTTTTGTTGTTGTTTTGTTTCCCGTAAGAATGAACCTCGTGGTAGCTATAACCCCTCAATTGGCTATAAACACTGCCTCAGGCTAAGTTTTAGTCTTTGAGAATGGAGACTACACCAGGCGTCACAGATTTGGCTGGATTTAGTTATTTTACTTTGGTGTTTTGTGTTTTTACTCTGCCCATTATGTTTTGTTTCGGAATTGGTGAATTCGCAATGAGTATTCATCCCGTCCCGTCTTTAAGGAGCCCATCCCTCTCTTGGTAGGCAGTGTTGCTGTGTGCCCACTTATGCCCCCCTCTTAGTGGCTTAACTGTTAGAGCTGCTTCTCTATACTGAAGTATGTACAGTCCTGAGCAGTGTTCTCCCTACCTAATTGTGCACAATCCTGAGCAGGCTTCTTTCTCCCTAACAAATTGTGCGAAATTCTGAATAGTTTTCACCCATCTAAGTGTGCGCAATCCAAAGAAATGTTCTCCCTACCTGTGTACAATCCTGAGTAGTCGGCCCGCTATGTTAGGTGCATAATCCTGAGCAGTGAGCCCGCTATGTTAGGTGCACAATCCTGAGCAGTCAGTCTGCTATGTTAGGTGCACAATCCTGATACGTCAGTTTGCTGTTTCGTGCACACTCCTGAGCAGTTCGCCCCTAGTGTTCCGTGCAGAATTTTGAGCAGTTAGCTCTTGTGGGCAATCCAAGGGTTCCACCTATGTTCAATGCACCGTCCTGACCAGTGAAGCCCCTCCCCTCCTCTGCCTGGCCCCTATGCACAGTCCCGAGCAAGCACCTACTGTCCCGTTCATTGCTGATTCCTTAAAAGCCAATCCTCTCTCTCTCTAAATCTCTCTCTCTCTCTAAATCTCTCTCTCTCTCTAAATCTCTCTCTCTCTCTAAATCTTTCTCTCTCTCTAAATCTCTCTCTCTCTCTAAATCTCTCTCTCTCTCTAAATCTCTCTCTCTCTCTAAATCTGTCTCTCTCTCTCTAAATCTCTCTCTCTTTCTCAATCTGTCTCTCTCTCTAAATCTCTCTCTCTCTCTCTCTCTCTCTAAATCTCTCTCTCTCTCTCTAAATCTCTCTCTCTCTCTCTAAATCTCTCTCTCTAAATCTCTCTCTCTCTAAATCTCGCTCTCTCTAAATCTCTCTTTCTCTCTAAATCTCTTTCTCTCTCTCTAAATCTCTCTCTCTAAATCTCTCTCTAAATCTCTCTCTAAATCTATCTCTCTAAATCTCTCTCTCTCTAAATCTCTCTCTCTCTAAATCTCTCTCTCTCAAATTCTCTCTCTAAATCTATCTCTCTCTCTAAATCTCTCTCTCTCTCTAAATCTCTCTCTCTCTAAATCTCTCTCTCTCTTTCTCAATCTCTCTCTAAATCTCTCTCTAAATCTCTCTCTCTCTAAATCTCTCTCTCTCTCTCTAAATCTCTCTCTAAATCTCTCTCTCTCTAAATCTCTCTCTCTCTCTAAATCGCTCTCTCTAAATCTCTCTCTCTAAATCTCTCTCTCTCTCTAAATCTCTCTCTCTTTCTCTAAATCTCTCTCTCTAAATCTCTCTCTCTCTAAATCTCTCTCTCTCTCTCTAAATCTCTCTCTCTCTAAATCTCTCTCTCTCTTTCTCAATCTCTCTCTAAATCTCTCTCTCTCTAAATCTCTCTCTCTCTCTCTAAATCTCTCTCTCTCTCTCTAAATCTCTCTCTAAATATCTCTCTCTCTCTCTAAATCTCTCTCTCTAAATCGCTCTCTCTAAATCTCTCTCTCTAAATCTCTCTCTCTCTCTAAATCGCTCTCTCTTTCTCTAAATCTCTCTCTCTCTAAATCTCTCTCTAAATCTCTTTCTCTCTCTCTTTCTCTCTCTCTAAATCTCTCTCTAAATCTCTCGCTCTAAATCTATCTCTCTCTCTAAATCTCTCTCTCTAAATCTCTCTCTCTCTCTAAATCTTCTCTCTCTCTCTCTCTCTCTCTAAATCTCTCTCTCTCTCTAAATCTCTCTCTTTAAATCTCTCTCTCTCTCTCTAAATCTCTCTCTAAATCTCTCTCTCTATAAATCTCTCTCGCTCTAAATCTCTTGCTAAATCTCTCGCTCTCTAAATCTCTCGCTCTCTAAATCTCTCTCTCTCTCTAAATCTCTCTCTCAATCTCTCTCTCTCTCTAAATCTCTCTAAATCTCTCTCTCTCTCTAAATATCTCTCTAAATCTCTCTCTCTCTCTAAATATCTCTCTAAATCTCTCTCTCTCTCATAATCTCTCTCTCTAAATCTCTCTCTCAATCTCTCTCTCTCTAAATCTGTTTCTCTCTCTAAATCTGTTTCTCTCTCTTTAAATCTCTCTAAATCTCTCTAAATCTCTCTCTCCCTCTCTCTAAATCTCTCTCTCTCTAAATCTCTCTCGCTCTCCAAATCTCTCTCTAAATCTCTCTCTCTAAATCTCTTTTTAAATCTCTCTCTCTAAATCTCTCTCTAAATCGCTATCCCTCTAAATCTCTCTTTCTAAATCTCTCTCTAAATCTCTCTCTCTAAATCTCTCTCTAAATCTCTCTCTCTCTCTAAATCTCTCTCTCTCTAAATCTCTCTGTAACAATGTTCTTTACTCTTTTGTATATAGTCCTCCTGTGTTCACTATGCATCAGCATGTTGTCCTTTGACTAGCACCATAGTGCTAGAATCCTGATGAGTGTTGAGGAGTCAGTTGCACCTGGCTCTAGCTGCTTGATGGATGGGATCTTACTCTCTCTGGAATAAACTTACTTCACACCTCTCCTGCCACTGGCTGTGTTTCATTATCTTGATTTTACACTGGCGACGAGTGAAAGAAACCTACCCAGCGTTTCCAGAAGAGATATAAAAAGAAAAAAGAATAAAAAGGTCCCAACATCTAAAACTACAATCAATCAACGCTTTTCCTACCTACGTTCCACGTGAGTTGCTTTAAAATTATTGTGAGACATAGAGTTTTTGCCACATTCCTCACCCTTTGGTTATTTAATACCCGAGTTGGGAGGTCTCGATGTGGGCTCTTTGAGGTTACCCCATTTCCGTCTTGTTGGGAGCAACTGCCGCCTTTCTCAAGTAGTACACTGTTGTGTACCATTGAAATAATTGAGAACTTTGAGGCAAGCTCACAGGGCAGGGGCTGGCCTGTCTCTCATATATATATATATATATATATATATATTATTTTTGTCTTTTTTTAAAAAAAGGGCGTTTTCTTCTGCTTAAAAACTGCACTTGCAACTTGGGCTGCTTCACGTTGGATTGTTAAGCTCTTGGGCTGCTTCACGTTGGATTGTTAAGCTTTGGTCCTGCCTACACCGGATTTCTGCTAGCCGTAAAATAAATTCCCCAAGTCACAAGATTATTTCACCTATTGAGGAATCTTTTACTCGAGTGTCTGTTGGAAGAGTGGGGAGGCTGGCATTGCTGCAGGTACATGCTTTGATTTGAAATTTTCATGGTCAGACTGGCTACTATTAAAACTTTGCCTAAGTGCGGTTACATGTTTGGATTTGAAACCGCATCTTCGTTTTCTTAACCACGCGTACTTGTTTGACTTTGAAACTTACCCTGAGTTCTGGAGTCGCTGTGCCAGCACCTGCTGCTTGGATCTTCGTCGTCACAGAATCCCTGAGAGTTCTTCACCCACGAACTCCTTCATTGTTCATCGCCGTCCTCCTCTTTGCTGCTCATTGTTTTCCTTCCTTCTAGTGACGTCATCGCGTCACGTTACGCTACGCTCTACGTGCGTAACGTGGCGCCATTTTTCTTTGGTTTGTTTGCATTCTCAGTCGGAAGAAAAGGATTTCAGATCGGAACGACTTTGGAATCTCCTTAAAGGTTTTTAACATACTTCTAACGTATTTTAATTCGTTTGCACGCGTATTTTTTTTTTTACAGGATTCAAAGAACTTTTGACACTTCCTAATTTATTTACAAGCATACTTTCTTACAGGTTGTTCTCCTTTCGAGCTTCTCATTTGTATTTGCGTCATTTATTGATATTTGTGGCACATTCGTACTGACCTCATGTGGTGAAATAGGTCATTCACTTTTATAATTCATCTTGTCATTTCTATTTGCCACTTACTTAATGTGCAGGGGCACTGAGGTTTCAGGTTCTACTTGAATTTTATTCATTTTGAGTGCAATTTTATTATACACGACAATGCAAAATGTAGCTACTCCTCCTTTTTTTTTTTGTCAGCCCCTGGAGATCCACCTATCAGGTGGCAAAAAATGGAAAAAGGTTTTCGAGAGATATGCCAAGGTGTGTGGGACAAACCTTAGTGCAGAGAGGAGAACTGCTCTTCTTTTACATTGCCTTGGCTCAGAGGGCCAAGAAGTATTTGACCATTTGCCTGAGATTGATGATCCCAATTTGAATGAATATGAAAGTTGTATTTTGAAATTAGATAGACACTACCTACCTAAGGTAAGCACCATTCTTGAACGTTATCATTTTGGTCGCAGGAACCAAAATGAAGGTGAGACAGTTGAAAATTATATCACGGCTGTAAGGAAGTTGGGGTCGTCTTGTAAATTTGGGGCCCTGTTGGAAGAAAAAATTGTCACTTCACTACGTCTTGCAGGGCAAAAAGAAGTAAAGCAAAAGTGAATTTGGTGTGTCGGAATGAAGAGAGTGATAGTGAGTCAGATACTGATATTGACTGTGGACAAATAGTTTCACAGGTCTCCAATAGCAACAAGAGAGGTCCTGACAGTAAACCACTCGGCTTCGCATGGGATCTGGAACAGTATTACTGAAGGATTCGGTACCACTGGACAACAAGGGACAACTATCGTGTTGACCTTTCGCAGGTCTTGCACGATCCTGTATTTCCCGCTCGGTTTCTGTAGTCCCATAATAGGTGAATTACAGGGGCTACCTCTGATCTCTTTCAGAATGCCTTTCTCAATGAAAGTCTCGATCACAGGTTTTATCCCTGCAATCGTTTCAGGCGACAGGTTGAATTGAGGTGTCCTGGGGAAATCAACATTCTGCTTCACCTCAATCCGCACCGGTTCAACCCCTCTTATTAGACCTATTTCATCGCCTGCGAAATCCCACACCACAGATGACACCGCATCTCTCAAATCAGGTGGAAGTTCTTCCACAGTCACCATTGGGTACAGATCTATACATAGATGCTGATTTGTAACCTTAAAGTCAGCATCGTCATCCCTCGTCTGAACCTCCACCCCTGAGGTGTACAATAAATCGTGCAGTTCAATTTGCACAACAGATCTCTTCCCAAAAGGCAAACTGGACTCGTATCACACACTACAAACTGATGTCTAGTTTGGAAGGAACCTATCTTTACTAAGATCGGTTCTGTCAACGGGCTGCTTATTCTTTTATTCGCTACTCCAACAACCTGGATTGATTGTCCCGAGAGGGGTAGGTTAGGGACCACTGCTGATCTTACAGTAGACCGGGTAGCACCAGTATCAACCAAAAGTGTGGCAGGATGACCCTCAATATCTGCCTCCACAAAAGGTCCCCTCTGGTCTACCTCCAAGACCGCTCCAAGCGTGCAGTCTTCCTCCCCCTCAGGCACCGTCAGGATAAAGGGTCTGAGCTACTCTCGTCATAGTCTTCGAACAGGGGCATCTATTGGTACGTTCGTATTCCTTGTGAAATCCTTGGAGCCTGGGGAACCTGTGCTTGAGGGCTGTATATCCCCCTTTCATCACCCTAGGCCTCGTCACGGTGTTAACTACCTCCGGCGCGGGTGCCTGAACCCCCTCTTCCTCTTCCTGAACTGATTAGCTGGGTTCAAGGGACACTCGCGTTTCCAATGTCCGACCTGACGACAAAGATGACACGCAGTGGTCTTCTTCAGTGTGGCCACGTCCACTCCCGTCTTGGGGTCTATTGGTTTTCCTTTCCCTGTCCTTGCCCATTCTGGTTCCCCTGGAAATTTCCTTGCTTTCTTCCTAAGGTCCCTCCATTAGACTGACCCTGTGCTGTCTGCATCTGGACGAGCATCAATTTGTCTTTTAGCTTCCGATGTTTCGATTCCACCTCATCACTACAGTACCTTGCATACCTCAAAATTTCATCTACCGGCTTATTCTGCCAGCAGATCAGATGGTGCTGTATCATGAGGCTGACTTCTGATCTCAGACCCAGTACGAACTTTGAGACAAACTGTCCCATATCCTTGGGGTCTAACGTATCTAATCCACTATACTGTTTGAAAGCTTGCAGAAGTCTTTCGTAATATTCATGCACCGTTTCTTTGGGTTCCTGTACAGTTCGATCTATCTTAACCCAATCTATATCTTGAGGTGAAATCTTCAGTTTTAGCCATGTAATCACCTGCTCAAATTTTTTCATTACAAGGGGTGATGGGCCATTTGTAACCGCCTCCCTTTCAGGTTCCGAAGTCGGCCACTCGACAGCGACTTTACAAGCTGTCCACAAATCTCCCGGCACCACTATGTCAAACAAGGCGTTCAAATCAATCCACAATACTTTAGAAATTTTAACAAACCGCTCAACCTGCTTGTACCACTCTACTGGTTTCTCCCTCAGCCGAGGAAAATCATTTGTAAATGCAGCCAAGTCACCTCTGTTCCACGGCACATGCACATACCCTCCATTCTGTACTTCCCTTAAAGGAAAATTTCCGACACCCGTCGCCCCCCCTCCTGGAGGCGGCGTTTCCCCCTCAGCTTTCTTTGCTATTTTCTTCTTGGACCACCTTTCTTCCCATTTGTCCAACAAAATCCATATCCGCATCCCTACAATCAGATCTCTGGTGTGTGTTCTTAATCCTGTGATTTTTTTCTCCTCCAGCTCCTGGTCACTGTATTGCAATCTATGCGGTCCTTGCAACGTTTTAGTTTTATTCAGGTCTACCTCATATCTTTTGGCCAACGCCGTTAAGTTTTCATGTGCTATTCTAGCTTTCGAGTCACATCTTTTGCTACGAACAGCAGCTCATCTGATCCATAAATTTCTATTCTTTCCAAAGGCAGACTCCCGCTAATCATCTCATCTACCTCTGCTTTCAACCTTACTACGTCTAGCAACCTTGCCTGTACTGCACTCCTCAGTACTTCTCGACAAGTTGAGCCGTCCCGCTCATCACAGTCACTATTCTGTCCTTGTGACCTATTCCCTTCCATCATATTCCTGGAACTTGGTCTGTCTTCCGAGATGTTTTGTTCCCTATCTCCTGGCATCCTATCACTTTGGTTTCTTACCGTTGGTGTCCACATCCTCAAAGCTGACTTGGATTCGTGCAAAGACCTCGGTCTGACTGGTCTCTCATCCTCCTGTCTAAAGGAAGAGTCTGCAGTAGCCGGTAACGGCGTACTTGTCTCCAATGGTCTTGGGAAATGAACCACTCGTACTCCGAACCCATTCCCACTCTCACTGGTTACTTCTTCCCTTCCCATCTGTACGGAACTCCCTTCTCTCACTCGGTCTGGGTCATATACCGGTACTATAGGGCCAATGGTAACCGGTACTGTCAAGGAGTCCGGTATCCTGGTGTTCCCAACAGGAGGCTGTGTTATCATAGACGTCGTCGCCCCTTCCGTTCCTGTGGAAATCCTTCCCACTACTCTCATGCTAGTCTGATTCTGCCGCTGGAGTCGGCTTTCCCTCTTCTGAATCTGGATTAAATGGAGGTGGCCTCTCTGCCAGCAACCTATCTAACAGGCTGTCGTCTGTATCACTGTCGTCCTCATCGATTCTTGTAATTTTTCCATTTTGTATTAGCAGTGGGTATAACTTATCTCCCTCAATCGTTTCCACTCTCCACCTTTTCTCCAGTGCATCCCACCTTGCATCTTGAAATGCCCTGATCGATTTCTTCACCCTTTCCTGGCTCCTGTCTCTCTTCCTATCATACGCTGCTCTAATCCACGCATGTAGCGCCTCAAACTGTGTCGGTCTAGGTAGTGGTCGTAAAGAAGCCATTATACTTTTTAGCTGGTACAACACCTCTAACCTGAAAGTGCCATAGCGTGGGAAAGTCAATTCTCCCTCTCCAAAAGTCATTTTGTGCCAATTTTCAAGCCAAATTATGGTATGTAATCCTACATTCGTAGCCATATAATGTGCTGGCGTATCCTCGGGAGGAGCTTCCTCTCCTTCCCAAGTAACCACATGTCTGTCACCTCTACAAAGTTCCCGTAAAACTTTAAAACATTTCATGATGAATCAACTTTTTATTTGCACTCAAAATGTCAGCTTTTACTTCCTGATTTCAATCCACCAATGCCAGCGCGGCTCACACCAACCGGCCTATCGCAGCGCGCACTTGTCTGACGTCACTTTTCCTCCGCTCGCAGCAGTTCCCCTCCTTCCTAATTCACTCGTTCTCGCTCGCACCTGTCCCAATCATACTCTGAAGTAATGTCCGTCCTACCGAACAATTACCTCTCTGACTGTCAGTCCACCAATGACCGATCAGCCTCTCGAGCTTGTTGACCTCAATCTGGCAACCGTCTGTCCGCGAAACGACCGGACAATCGCCTCTAACACACTCGATAGGATTCAATCACTCGATGTTCTGCACACAATAACCTACGACCTGCGTTGGTTATTCACACACTCACACATGTGTTCCCTATCTTCAGTGGGTCTGTCAATGACGTCTCGTGACCCCCACAACCTCTGGTCAACGCTCTCAACTCTGGGTGTGTTCTACACCACAATAAATCTCCCGGTCCCGCGCGCGCTCACGGTCCGGTCCTCAATCACACAACTCTCGTTCCAACTCCGCAAGACATCACACGACAATAAAACACCGCAATCTACCAAACACCACTCTTTTCATACTCACTCTACCACGAACTGCTACTTCCGCCGCACCGTCGCTCTCTCCGTCAGTTTTCAACGACCTCCGACATCCTTCTCCTACGGTCCACTGGATCAGCATCACTCGGGCTCTATGGGGCAACTTAATCTCCTATCTTGATCTAGATCTCCCCTTACCATCAAAGGTAACCATCCTACTCTGCTACCAACTGATAACGCCGATTCTTATTTAATTATCTATAAGAACCTTCTGGTCGCCAGGATCTTTTTACCTGTTGAATAGTGTAAAGGAGAGAATCTCATCTGGTTATATAACAGCTTCCATTTTGTCTGTAAGGACCACTGACTCCGAATTCAAGTTTATGAATTTATTATCGCCAAAAACAACTGGACATGCAAACACCTCAACACGAGGTTAAAGAAATAGATGGGCACTAATACAAATAATAACCTACGCAGGAGTCTCATCCGACTCAGAATAAAGAGGATCGATAGTTCTAGAAGGATCAACCAAGCTATGATTGCTCCAATTTCTACGTTGCTCTTCATTTATCTAAGCAAGCTTTAAATCAATTGCTGTCCCTACACTAACTCTTAGTGACATCCCTACATAACGATTTTCCCAGGCAAGAGTAAATAAAAGGTGTCAGCTGTGAAGACTTCCTCAGAAGTGCAATCACATAGTACCTAAGCTCAGATTCTTTTATGCTCCTTCATCAGGACACTCTCTGGTCCTCCTCTCTGGTCTCCCCTACCTCTTCTCTGGCCTCCTCCCTCGGGGCACTATCCCTAATACAAAACCCTAGTACAATTGTACACGCCTTTGTCACGCCTCCTTGGCCAGGTCTTCTTTCTTGTACTTTTCCATCGAAACGGTTACTTCATCCTGGACGGTTGCGATGACCTTGAGTCCCAGGCACCTTCTCCGCTGAAAGTATCATCCCTAAATTCCATTGCACTCCCTGTACCATGCCTCCCATCTCTCTAACTTTAGAAAACAAAGAGTTAGACTTTTACTAACGAGACATGTGTCCTTGCACCTGCAACAAAAGATACGTTCAACAGAGACCTTCTACTGTGCTAATTAAATCTACCGTTTGTGCCCAGAGAGCCTTACCAAGAAAAACTTTTCTCTGCCTACAAAATAAGCTAACATAAGAATAAACTAGGCCTTTCCTAGTCATATATGTAGTCAGGCCTTTACATATGACTTTTAAACACACATCTTACTTTTCTCTATAAGCATTTTCATTACAATTCATATGCGAAAATGAATTACATGTGCAACTTTAATATGGTGCACGTTTAAACTATTGCAATTAAATTACACACGAACTGATTTATCTATGCATTATTTTCCACACAATTAACACAGTTATACTGCTGATTCACTTAATATCTGCGAACTATTCACTATTTACTAAACATGCATGAATATACAACTGAATATATACGGATATATGTCTGAATATATGCGGGTGCGAACTACCAGTGATTATGATGCACCCCTACAAATTTCACAAGAACATGTCGCTCTATCATTATCAGACCAGCATGTTATTTGCAGGCAATATTTTATAATAACATACAACCTTAAATAATTCAGCAAACTCCATTTTATCCGATTTTGCATTGTCATACCATGAATATGTTGTTTTTCAAGCGCAAAACACATACCATTATTACGCCTATTAGGATATAGTCTGACAAGCCAACTTTCCACAGAAACATGGGACAACTTTCCCGGCAAAGTTCATATTCATATTAAGAAATGGAGCACCCCTTTTCAATACCTGTATGTAAATTATGAGTCGATCATAATTTGTGTCACCATATGAGTCGCCCTGGCCTCAAGGTATACTTAAGGAGTTCTCCCTGAATAAGTAATCATACTTTTCCTGTAGGAAATTCACACTGGCTCACAAATATTTAACACACTACGTCTCCCTACGAGCTCAATAAGGACTTAGACTGAGCGACCACTGTACCACCCTCAAGCCAATGCATTCCTATGGAGTTATAGACAAATAAGTAACCATCCTTTCTCCCGGCTAGATGAATATGGCTCACCAATTTTCATATTGACTCTAATAGAGCATTCTTCTACACTACCTGTATGTACATTGCATGAGCCGAGCAAAATTAGTCACAACAGGTGCCACCAAACTGGTTGTCTTCACTTCAATGCATTGCTATAGATTAACATCCAAATTAGTCATTGTAATTCTCTTACAGGAAAGACACATTGGCTCGCAAATATGTAGGAAGTTTTTCAAACACACCACATCCGCCTACAAACTCCATAAGGATATAGACTGGGCAATACAACATTTCAACCTCTGCCCACTATGCCGCCCTCAAGCCAATATATAACTATAGAGTTATAGTCCAATACAGGGACGCAACTATACCCGAACTTCGTGGGGGGCTAACACTCCCAGCCAGGGCTGGAACTAGCACTGGTCTCACAAGGTGCAACAGTCTTTTTTGGCACCCTCCCTCCCCTATTTCCTCCTTCTCCATGAATTCCCTCACTATCACTCACCAACAATGCACCTCATCTCTCTATAGCACCTTTCTCACAAACATTTCATTTTTTTATAGTGCTACTCATATTTTACTCACACTCAGGGCCTTATTTATGAGGCCCACTGCGCCGCCAGAACGTCACTTTTTGTGACATTCTGTGGCGCAGGAGCCTGCTCCATATTTACGAGGCAGCACTAAGCTACTTTTTGTGGCTTAATGCTGCCTCATAAATATGGTTCCCTTTAACGCGTTCCCAGCAACATCTATGGCTTTTTGACACTGCCCCAGATTTACAAAAAATCGTAAATCTGAGGCAGCGCCAAAAACTTAAGCCTCCCCAGGGGAAGCACAACAAGGAGACATATCTTCATTTCTCCTCGTTTTTCCTTTTTCTATGTGTTTTGCATTCTGATCGCTGTGAGTGCAGGGTGAGCGTGAAAGTGAAGGGTGAGAATGAGGAGTGAGTTGTCTGAATGCAGGGTGCATTCTCAGACACTTAAAGTAACTCAGCATGTTATTAACGGCGGCGTAGGGTTTCAGATACACGTTAAACTATTGCTATTATGGTATTAATCAGGGATCGAGGGTGGAGGAAATAAATAATGTGCTGATCCTGCAACAAACTTCCTGTCTTATGATTAGGGTTGCCAGCTCATTATTTTGATGTCCCAGATGGTACAAAAATAAGCAGTCACCTAAAACCGTATTTGCAGCACTTATCTGTGCATACTTCGAACAGCAAAGTTAAATAGATAGCACTTTTATTTGTGTTGTATGGCTGCCGTAATGATCCATGACTGATAATTAAAGGGAACAAAGACAGAAAAGTCACATTACAAATGAATACATACTTTTTTATTTATAACCCTTTTTAGTGTCAAGATTAGGTCTTTGCAGGCTCTTAAACAACACATAGCTGGCATTTTTCTTTTGGGAACTTTATATTCCTTTTCATGAAATGCATTCTCACACTACAGCAGTAAATGTAAAATACAAATGCAAGGAATAGGCAGGGTGGGGGTCCATGGGGTACTGGAACCATTAAAAAACAAGCATTGGCATAGCCAATAGGTCTCGCCTTTGGGACCTTGTGTTTAGCCAGAACTTTTGGCTATGTTGTAGAGCATTGTGGCTGCTATGCATTATGTTGAAAAGTTATATTAAAAAGTGTGAAGCATTTTTGTTACCTTTATACAAACGAAGACAACATTATATACAACTGAAAAACCTGATTAAAAAAGATTTTAACATAAAAAATGTCTTCTACTTTTTTGTACTTGCACTGCTGGCAACTTTTATCCTGCACTGAGTGGTATTGTGTGGAGTGTATGTTGCATTCAGTAGAGTGTAATTATGTGGCGTGTAATTATGTGGCACCGAGTGGTATTTGGAGTGTATGTTGCATTGAGTGCAATATAATTATGTAGCATATAATTATGTGGCACTGTGTGGTATTATGTGGAGTGTATTTATGTTGCATTGAGTAGAGTGTAAGTATGAGGCATGTAATTATATGGCACTGAGTGGTATTATGTGGAGTGTATTTATGTTGCATTGAGTAGAGTGTAATTATGTGGCGTGTAATTATGTGGCACTGAGTGGTATTATGGGGAGTGTATGTTGTATTCAGTAGAGTGTAATTATGTGGCGTGTAATTATGTGGCACTGAGTGGTATTATTTGGAGTGTATGTTGCATTGAGTAGAGTAATTATGTGGCGTGTAATTATGTGGCACTGAGTGGTAGTAGGAGTGTATGTTGCATTGAGTGCAATGTAATTATGTAGCATATAATTATGTGGCACTGTGTGGTATTATGTGGAGTGTATTTAGACCTATTGCATTGCAGATGCTTGTTCCTTCTCCCATTACTGGTGCGCAGACCTACGTACCTATGCATCAGTAGAGTCCCAAAGTGGCTGCGAAGGAGCGACCCTTGCGTCCGGCTCCTGTCAGGCTGTTGTCACCTTAAGGCGATGACGCGTTCTCCAGTGCTTACTTGTCTGTGTCTATGGGGTCTTACTCTGCACTTCTGAGATTGTAGTTCCTGCGACTCTGAGAATTTGGAGAGACAGCCAGCGAAAGAGAGCTACAGCCTGCTTTGCTGCTGAGTAACGCTCACCCGAGTGAACCATCTTTCATTGACTGGATCTTAATTGTATTTATATAGCGCCTTGTAGCTCTGTGGGTTCTTCCGAACGCTTGCCACAGAGAACGAATGAGGGAAACGGGGTAGGGGGAGAGGACTTCTGGGTGAGCGCGAACTCCACCCGGCAGGTTTCAAAGTGCTAGTTGGAAAATAATAAAAGATTCTGGATGAGTTTGAAAGTGAGACAATGCCGAAAGGGGGAGGAAAAATTGAGAAGAGGGGGGGGTGAAGAGAGAGATTTAGAGAGAGATTTGAGAGAGAGAGATTTAGAGAGAGAGTGAGATTTGGAGAGAGAGTGAGATTTAGAGTGAGATTTAGAGAGAGATTTAGAGAGAGAGATTTAGAGAGAGAGATTTAGAGAGAGAGATTTAGAGAGAGAGAGAGATTTAGAGAGAGAGAGAGAGAGATTTAGAGAGAGAGAGAGAGATTTAGAGAGAGAGAGATATTTAGAGAGAGAGATTTAGAGAGAGAGATTTAGAGAGAGAGATTTAGAGAGAAGATTTAGAGAGAGGAGAGAGATTTAGAGAGAGAGAGAGTTTAGAGAGAGAGAGAGAGAGATTTAGAGAGAGAGAGAGAGTTTAGAGAGAGAGAGATATTTAGAGAGAGATTTAGAGAGAGAGATTTAGAGAGAGATTTAGAGAGAGATTTAGAGAGAGAGAGAGTGTAAAATCAAGATAATGAGGCACAGCCAGTTGCAGGAGAGGTGTGAAGTAAGTTTATTCCAGAGAGAGTAAGATCCCATCCACCAAGCAGCTAGAGCCAGGTGCAACTGACTCCTCAACACTCATCAGGATTCTATCACTATGGTGCTAGTCAAAGGACAACATGCTGATGCATGGTGAACACAGGAGGACTATATACAAAAGAGTAAAGAACATTGTTACAGAGAGATTTAGAGAGAGAGAGATTTAGAGAGAGAGAGATTTAGAGAGAGAGAGAGATTTAGAGAGAGAGATTTAGAGAGAGAGATTTAGAGAGAGATTTAGAAAGAGAGATTTAGAGAGAGATTTAGAAAGAGAGATTTAGAGGGATAGCGATTTAGAGAGAGATTTAGAGAGAGAGATTTAAAAAGAGATTTAGAGAGAGAGATTTAGAGAGAGAGATGGTGCTCGCTTTTTGTTGTTGTTTTGTTTCCCGTAAGAATGAACCTCGTGGTAGCTATAACCCCTCAATTGGCTATAAACACTGCCTCAGGCTAAGTTTTAGTCTTTGAGAATGGAGACTACACCAGGCGTCACAGATTTGGCTGGATTTAGTTATTTTACTTTGGTGTTTTGTGTTTTTACTCTGCCCATTATGTTTTGTTTCGGAATTGGTGAATTCGCAATGAGTATTCATCCCGTCCCGTCTTTAAGGAGCCCATCCCTCTCTTGGTAGGCAGTGTTGCTGTGTGCCCACTTATGCCCCCCTCTTAGTGGCTTAACTGTTAGAGCTGCTTCTCTATACCGAAGTATGTACAGTCCTGAGCAGTGTTCCCACTACCTAATTGTGCACAATCCTGAGCAGGCTTCTTTCTCCCTAACAAATTGTGCGAAATTCTGAATAGTTTTCACCCATCTAAGTGTGCGCAATCCAAAGAAATGTTCTCCCTACCTGTGTACAATCCTGAGTAGTCGGCCCGCTATGTTAGGTGCATAATCCTGAGCAGTGAGCCCGCTCTCTCTCTAAATCTCTCTCTCTCTAAATATCTCTCTCTCTCTAAATCTCTCTCTCTCTCTCTAAATCTCTCTCTCTCTCTCTCTAAATCTCTCTCTCTCTAAATCTCTCTCTCTCTAAATCTCTCTCTCTAAATCTCTCTCTCTAAATCTCTCTCTCTAAATCTCTCTCTCTAAATCTCTCTCTAAATCTCACTCTAAATCTCACTCTCTCTCCAAATCTCACTCTCTCTCTAAATCTCTCTCTCTCTAAATCTCTCTCTTCACCCCCCCCCCTCTTCTCAATTTTTCCTCCCCCTTTCGGCATTGTCTCACTTTCAAACTCATCCAGAATCTTTTATTATTTTCCAACTAGCACTTTGAAACCTGCCGGGTGGAGTTCGCGCTCACCCAGAAGTCCTCTCCCCTACCCCGTTTCCCTCATTCGTTCTCTGTGGTAAGCGTTCGGAAGAACCCACAGAGCTACAAGGCGCTATATAAATACAATTAAGATCCAGTCAATGAAAGATGGTTCACTCGGGTGAGCGTTACTCAGCAGCAAAGCAGGCTGTAGCTCTCTTTCGCTGGCTGTCTCTCCAAATTCTCAGAGTCGCAGGAACTACAATCTCAGAAGTGCAGAGTAAGACCCCATAGACACAGACAAGTAAGCACTGGAGAACGCGTCATCGCCTTAAGGTGACAACAGCCTGACAGGAGCCGGACGCAAGGGTCGCTCCTTCGCAGCCACTTTGGGACTCTACTGATGCATAGGTACGTAGGTCTGCGCACCAGTAATGGGAGAAGGAACAAGCATCTGCAATGCAATAGGTCTAAATACACTCCACATAATACCACACAGTGCCACATAATTATATGCTACATAATTACATTGCACTCAATGCAACATACACTCCTACTACCACTCAGTGCCACATAATTACACGCCACATAATTACTCTACTGAATGCAACATACACTCCACACAATACCACTCAGTGCCACATAATTATTTGCTACATAATTACACTGCACTCAATGCAACATACACTCCAAATAATACCACTCAGTGCCACATAATTACACGCCACATAATTACACTCTACTGAATACAACATACACTCCCCATAATACCACTCAGTGCCACATAATTACACGCCACATAATTACACTCTACTCAATGCAACATAAATACACTCCACATAATACCACTCAGTGCCATATAATTACATGCCTCATACTTACACTCTACTCAATGCAACATAAATACACTCCACATAATACCACACAGTGCCACATAATTATATGCTACATAATTATATTGCACTCAATGCAACATACACTCCAAATACCACTCGGTGCCACATAATTACACGCCACATAATTACACTCTACTGAATGCAACATACACTCCACACAATACCACTCAGTGCAGGATAAAAGTTGCCAGCAGTGCAAGTACAAAAAAAGTAGAAGACATTTTTTATGTTAAAATCTTTTTTTAATCAGGTTTTTCAGTTGTATATAATGTTGTCTTCGTTTGTATAAAGGTAACAAAAATGCTTCACACTTTTTAATATAACTTTTCAACATAATGCATAGCAGCCACAATGCTCTACAACATAGCCAAAAGTTCTGGCTAAACACAAGGTCCCAAAGGCGAGACCTATTGGCTATGCCAATGCTTGTTTTTTAATGGTTCCAGTACCCCATGGACCCCCACCCTGCCTATTCCTTGCATTTGTATTTTACATTTACTGCTGTAGTGTGAGAATGCATTTCATGAAAAGGAATATAAAGTTCCCAAAAGAAAAATGCCAGCTATGTGTTGTTTAAGAGCCTGCAAAGACCTAATCTTGACACTAAAAAGGGTTATAAATAAAAAAGTATGTATTCATTTGTAATGTGACTTTTCTGTCTTTGTTCCCTTTAATTATCAGTCATGGATCATTACGGCAGCCATACAACACAAATAAAAGTGCTATCTATTTAACTTTGCTGTTCGAAGTATGCACAGATAAGTGCTGCAAATACGGTTTTAGGTGACTGCTTATTTTTGTACCATCTGGGACATCAAAATAATGAGCTGGCAACCCTAATCATAAGACAGGAAGTTTGTTGCAGGATCAGCACATTATTTATTTCCTCCACCCTCGATCCCTGATTAATACCATAATAGCAATAGTTTAACGTGTATCTGAAACCCTACGCCGCCGTTAATAACATGCTGAGTTACTTTAAGTGTCTGAGAATGCACCCTGCATTCAGACAACTCACTCCTCATTCTCACCCTTCACTTTCACGCTCACCCTGCACTCACAGCGATCAGAATGCAAAACACATAGAAAAAGGAAAAACGAGGAGAAATGAAGATATGTCTCCTTGTTGTGCTTCCCCTGGGGAGGCTTAAGTTTTGGCGCTGCCTCAGATTTACGATTTTTGTAAATCTGGGGCAGTGTCAAAAAGCCATAGATGTTGCTGGGAACGCGTTAAAGGGAACCATATTTATGAGGCAGCATTAAGCCACAAAAAGTAGCTTAGTGCTGCCTCGTAAATATGGAGCAGGCTCCTGCGCCACAGAATGTCACAAAAGTGACGTTCTGGCGGCGCAGTGGGCCTCATAAATAAGGCCCTGAGTGTGAGTAAAATATGAGTAGCACTATAAAAAAATGAAATGTTTGTGAGAAAGGTGCTATAGAGAGATGAGGTGCATTGTTGGTGAGTGATAGTGAGGGAATTCATGGAGAAGGAGGAAATAGGGGAGGGAGGGTGCCAAAAAGACTGTTGCACCTTGTGAGACCAGTGCTAGTTCCAGCCCTGGCTGGGAGTGTTAGCCCCCACGAAGTTCGGGTATAGTTGCGTCCCTGTATTGGACTATAACTCTATAGTTATATATTGGCTTGAGGGCGGCATAGTGGGCAGAGGTTGAAATGTTGTATTGCCCAGTCTATATCCTTATGGAGTTTGTAGGCGGATGTGGTGTGTTTGAAAAACTTCCTACATATTTGCGAGCCAATGTGTCTTTCCTGTAAGAGAATTACAATGACTAATTTGGATGTTAATCTATAGCAATGCATTGAAGTGAAGACAACCAGTTTGGTGGCACCTGTTGTGACTAATTTTGCTCGGCTCATGCAATGTACATACAGGTAGTGTAGAAGAATGCTCTATTAGAGTCAATATGAAAATTGGTGAGCCATATTCATCTAGCCGGGAGAAAGGATGGTTACTTATTTGTCTATAACTCCATAGGAATGCATTGGCTTGAGGGTGGTACAGTGGTCGCTCAGTCTAAGTCCTTATTGAGCTCGTAGGGAGACGTAGTGTGTTAAATATTTGTGAGCCAGTGTGAATTTCCTACAGGAAAAGTATGATTACTTATTCAGGGAGAACTCCTTAAGTATACCTTGAGGCCAGGGCGACTCATATGGTGACACAAATTATGATCGACTCATAATTTACATACAGGTATTGAAAAGGGGTGCTCCATTTCTTAATATGAATATGAACTTTGCCGGGAAAGTTGTCCCATGTTTCTGTGGAAAGTTGGCTTGTCAGACTATATCCTAATAGGCGTAATAATGGTATGTGTTTTGCGCTTGAAAAACAACATATTCATGGTATGACAATGCAAAATCGGATAAAATGGAGTTTGCTGAATTATTTAAGGTTGTATGTTATTATAAAATATTGCCTGCAAATAACATGCTGGTCTGATAATGATAGAGCGACATGTTCTTGTGAAATTTGTAGGGGTGCATCATAATCACTGGTAGTTCGCACCCGCATATATTCAGACATATATCCGTATATATTCAGTTGTATATTCATGCATGTTTAGTAAATAGTGAATAGTTCGCAGATATTAAGTGAATCAGCAGTATAACTGTGTTAATTGTGTGGAAAATAATGCATAGATAAATCAGTTCGTGTGTAATTTAATTGCAATAGTTTAAACGTGCACCATATTAAAGTTGCACATGTAATTCATTTTCGCATATGAATTGTAATGAAAATGCTTATAGAGAAAAGTAAGATGTGTGTTTAAAAGTCATATGTAAAGGCCTGACTACATATATGACTAGGAAAGGCCTAGTTTATTCTTATGTTAGCTTATTTTGTAGGCAGAGAAAAGTTTTTCTTGGTAAGGCTCTCTGGGCACAAACGGTAGATTTAATTAGCACAGTAGAAGGTCTCTGTTGAACGTATCTTTTGTTGCAGGTGCAAGGACACATGTCTCGTTAGTAAAAGACTAACTCTTTGTTTTCTAAAGTTAGAGAGATGGGAGGCATGGTACAGGGAGTGCAATGGAATTTAGGGATGATACTTTCAGCGGAGAAGGTGCCTGGGACTCAAGGTCATCGCAACCTTCCAGGATGAAGTAACCGTTTCGATGGAAAAGTACAAGAAAGAAGACCTGGCCAAGGAGGCGTGACAAAGGCGTGTACAATTGTACTAGGGTTTTGTATTAGGGATAGTGCCCCGAGGGAGGAGGCCAGAGAAGAGGTAGGGAGACCAGAGAGGAGGACCAGAGAGTGTCCTGATGAAGGAGCATAAAAGAATCTGAGCTTAGGTACTATGTGATTGCACTTCTGAGGAAGTCTTCACAGCTGACACCTTTTATTTACTCTTGCCTGGGAAAATCGTTATGTAGGGATGTCACTAAGAGTTAGTGTAGGGACAGCAATTGATTTAAAGCTTGCTTAGATAAATGAAGAGCAACGTAGAAATTGGAGCAATCATAGCTTGGTTGATCCTTCTAGAACTATTGATCCTCTTTATTCTGAGTCGGATGAGACTCCTGCGTAGGTTATTATTTGTATTAGTGCCCATCTATTTCTTTAACCTCGTGTTGAGGTGTTTGCATGTCCAGTTGTTTTTGGCGATAATAAATTCATAAACTTGAATTCGGAGTCAGTGGTCCTTACAGACAAAATGGAAGCTGTTATATAACCAGATGAGATTCTCTCCTTTACACTATTCAACAGGTAAAAAGATCCTGGCGACCAGAAGGTTCTTATAGATAATTAAATAAGAATCGGCGTTATCAGTTGGTAGCAGAGTAGGATGGTTACCTTTGATGGTAAGGGGAGATCTAGATCAAGATAGGAGATTAAGTTGCCCCATAGAGCCCGAGTGATGCTGATCCAGTGGACCGTAGGAGAAGGATGTCGGAGGTCGTTGAAAACTGACGGAGAAGCGACGGTGCGGCGGAAGTAGCAGTTCGTGGTAGAGTGAGTATGAAAAGAGTGGTGTTTGGTAGATTGCGGTGTTTTATTGTCGTGTGATGTCTTGCGGAGTTGGAACGAGAGTTGTGTGATTGAGGACCGGACCGTGACGCGCGCGGGACCGGGAGATTTATTGTGGTGTAGAACACACCCAGAGTTGAGAGCGTTGACCAGAGGTTGTGGGGGTCACGAGACGTCATTGACAGACCCACTGAAGATAGGGAACACATGTGTGAGTGTGTGAATAACCAACGCAGGTCGTAGGTTATTGTGTGCAGAACATCGAGTGATTGAATCCTATCGAGTGTGTTAGAGGCGATTGTCCGGTCGTTTCGCGGACAGACGGTTGCCAGATTGAGGTCAACAAGCTCGAGAGGCTGATCGGTCATTGGTGGACTGACAGTCAGAGAGGTAATTGTTCGGTAGGACGGACATTACTTCAGAGTATGATTGGGACAGGTGCGAGCGAGAACGAGTGAATTAGGAAGGAGGGGAACTGCTGCGAGCGGAGGAAAAGTGACGTCAGACAAGTGCCGCGCTGCGATAGGCCGGTTGGTGTGAGCCGCGCTGGCATTGGTGGATTGAAATCAGGAAGTAAAAGCTGACATTTTGAGTGCAAATAAAAGTTGATTCATCATGAAATGTTTTAAAGTTTTACGGGAACTTTGTAGAGGTGACAGACATGTGGTTACTTGGGAAGGAGAGGAAGCTCCTCCCGAGGATACGCCAGCACATTATATGGCTACGAATGTAGGATTACATACCATAATTTGGCTTGAAAATTGGCACAAAATGACTTTTGGAGAGGGAGAATTGACTTTCCCACGCTATGGCACTTTCAGGTTAGAGGTGTTGTACCAGCTAAAAAGTATAATGGCTTCTTTACGACCACTACCTAGACCGACACAGTTTGAGGCGCTACATGCGTGGATTAGAGCAGCGTATGATAGGAAGAGAGACAGGAGCCAGGAAAGGGTGAAGAAATCGATCAGGGCATTTCAAGATGCAAGGTGGGATGCACTGGAGAAAAGGTGGAGAGTGGAAACGATTGAGGGAGATAAGTTATACCCACTGCTAATACAAAATGGAAAAATTACAAGAATCGATGAGGACGACAGTGATACAGACGACAGCCTGTTAGATAGGTTGCTGGCAGAGAGGCCACCTCCATTTAATCCAGATTCAGAAGAGGGAAAGCCGACTCCAGCGGTAGGAATTGATGAGAGGCAGAATCAGACTAGCATGAGAGTAGTGGGAAGGATTTCCACAGGAACGGAAGGGGCGACGACGTCTATGATAACACAGCCTCCTGTTGGGAACACCAGGATACCGGACTCCTTGACAGTACCGGTTACCATTGGCCCTATAGTACCGGTATATGACCCAGACCGAGTGAGAGAAGGGAGTTCCGTACAGATGGGAAGGGAAGAAGTAACCAGTGAGAGTGGGAATGGGTTCGGAGTACGAGTGGTTCATTTCCCAAGACCATTGGAGACAAGTACGCCGTTACCGGCTACTGCAGACTCTTCCTTTAGACAGGAGGATGAGAGACCAGTCAGACCGAGGTCTTTGCACGAATCCAAGTCAGCTTTGAGGATGTGGACACCAACGGTAAGAAACCAAAGTGATAGGATGCCAGGAGATAGGGAACAAAACATCTCGGAAGACAGACCAAGTTCCAGGAATATGATGGAAGGGAATAGGTCACAAGGACAGAATAGTGACTGTGATGAGCGGGACGGCTCAACTTGTCGAGAAGTACTGAGGAGTGCAGTACAGGCAAGGTTGCTAGACGTAGTAAGGTTGAAAGCAGAGGTAGATGAGATGATTAGCGGGAGTCTGCCTTTGGAAAGAATAGAAATTTATGGATCAGATGAGCTGCTGTTCGTAGCAAAAGATGTGACTCGAAAAGCTAGAATAGCACATGAAAACTTAACGGCGTTGGCCAAAAGATATGAGGTAGACCTGAATAAAACTAACCTGAATAAAACTAAAACGTTGCAAGGACCGCATAGATTGCAATACAGTGACCAGGAGCTGGAGGAGAAAAAAATCACAGGATTAAGAACACACACCAGAGATCTGATTGTAGGGATGCGGATATGGATTTTGTTGGACAAATGGGAAGAAAGGTGGTCCAAGAAGAAAATAGCAAAGAAAGCTGAGGGGAAACGCCGCCTCCAGGAGGGAGGCGACGGGTGTCGGAAATTTTCCTTTAAGGGAAGTACAGAATGGAGGGTATGTGCATGTGCCGTGGAACAGAGGTGACTTGGCTGCATTTACAAATGATTTTCCTCGGCTGAGGGAGAAACCAGTAGAGTGGTACAAGCAGGTTGAGCGGTTTGTTAAAATTTCAAAAGTATTGTGGATTGATTTGAACGCCTTGTTTGACATAGTGGTGCCGGGAGATTTGTGGACAGCTTGTAAAGTCGCTGTCGAGTGGCCGACTTCGGAACCTGAAAGGGAGGCGGTTACAAATGGCCCATCACCCCTTGTAATGAAAAAATTTGAGCAGGTGATTACATGGCTAAAACTGAAGATTTCACCTCAAGATATAGATTGGGTTAAGATAGATCGAACTGTACAGGAACCCAAAGAAACGGTGCATGAATATTACGAAAGACTTCTGCAAGCTTTCAAACAGTATAGTGGATTAGATACGTTAGACCCCAAGGATATGGGACAGTTTGTCTCAAAGTTCGTACTGGGTCTGAGATCAGAAGTCAGCCTCATGATACAGCACCATCTGATCTGCTGGCAGAATGCCGGTAGATGAAATTTTGAGGTATGCAAGGTACTGTAGTGATGAGGTGGAATCGAAACATCGGAAGCTAAAAGACAAATTGATGCTCGTCCAGATGCAGACAGCACAGGGTCAGTCTAATGGAGGGACCTTAGGAAGAAAGCAAGGAAATTTCCAGGGGAACCAGAATGGGCAAGGACAGGGAAAGGGAAAACCAATAGACCCCAAGACGGGAGTGGACGTGGCCACACTGAAGAAGACCACTGCGTGTCATCTTTGTCGTCCAGGTCGGACATTGGAAACGCGAGTGTCCCTTGAACCCAGCTAATCAGTTGCAGGAAGAGGAAGAGGGGGTTCAGGCACCGCGCCGGAGGTAGTTAACACCGTGACGAGGCCTAGGGTGATGAAAGGGGGGATATACAGCCCTCAAGCACAGGTTCCCCAGGCTCCAAGGATTTCACAAGGAATACGAACGTACCAATAGATGCCCCTGTTCAAAGACTATGACGAGAGTAGCTCAGACCCTTTATCCTGACGGTGCCTGAGGGGGGAGGAAGACTGCACGCTTGGAGCGGTCTTGGAGGTAGACCAGAGGGGACCTTTTGTGGAAGCAGATATTGAGGGTCATCCTGCCACACTTTTGGTTGATACTGGTGCTACCCGGTCTACTGTAAGATCAGCAGTGGTCCCTAACCTACCCCTCTCGGGACAATCAATCCAGGTTGTTGGAGTAGCGAATAAAAGAATAAGCAGCCCGTTGACAGAACCGATCTTAGTAAAGATAGGTTCCTTCCAAACTAGACATCAGTTTGTAGTGTGTGATACGAGTCCAGTTTGCCTTTTGGGAAGAGATCTGTTGTGCAAATTGAACTGCACGATTTATTGTACACCTCAGGGGGTGGAGGTTCAGACGAGGGATGACGATGCTGACTTTAAGGTTACAAATCAGCATCTATGTATAGATCTGTACCCAATGGTGACTGTGGAAGAACTTCCACCTGATTTGAGAGATGCGGTGTCATCTGTGGTGTGGGATTTGCAGGCGATGAAATAGGTCTAATAAGAGGGGTTGAACCGGTGCGGATTGAGGTGAAGCAGAATGTTGATTTCCCCAGGACACCTCAATTCAACCTGTCGCCTGAAACGATTGCAGGGATAAAACCTGTGATCGAGACTTTCATTGAGAAAGGCATTCTGAAAGAGATCAGAGGTAGCCCCTGTAATTCACCTATTATGGGACTACAGAAACCGAGCGGGAAATACAGGATCGTGCAAGACCTGCGAAAGGTCAACACGATAGTTGTCCCTTGTTGTCCAGTGGTACCGAATCCTTCAGTAATACTGTTCCAGATCCCATGCGAAGCCGAGTGGTTTACTGTCAGGACCTCTCTTGTTGCTATTGGAGACCTGTGAAACTATTTGTCCACAGTCAATATCAGTATCTGACTCACTATCACTCTCTTCATTCCGACACACCAAATTCACTTTTGCTTTACTTCTTTTGCCCTGCAAGACGTAGTGAAGTGACAATTTTTCTTCCAACAGGGCCCCAAATTTACAAGACGACCCCAACTTCCTTACAGCCGTGATATAATTTTCAACTGTCTCACCTTCATTTTGGTTCCTGCGACCAAAATGATAACGTTCAAGAATGGTGCTTACCTTAGGTAGGTAGTGTCTATCTAATTTCAAAATACAACTTTCATATTCATTCAAATTGGGATCATCAATCTCAGGCAAATGGTCAAATACTTCTTGGCCCTCTGAGCCAAGGCAATGTAAAAGAAGAGCAGTTCTCCTCTCTGCACTAAGGTTTGTCCCACACACCTTGGCATATCTCTCGAAAACCTTTTTCCATTTTTTGCCACCTGATAGGTGGATCTCCAGGGGCTGACAAAAAAAAAAGGAGGAGTAGCTACATTTTGCATTGTCGTGTATAATAAAATTGCACTCAAAATGAATAAAATTCAAGTAGAACCTGAAACCTCAGTGCCCCTGCACATTAAGTAAGTGGCAAATAGAAATGACAAGATGAATTATAAAAGTGAACGACCTATTTCACCACATGAGGTCAGTACGAATGTGCCACAAATATCAATAAATGACGCAAATACAAATGAGAAGCTCGAAAGGAGAACAACCTGTAAGAAAGTATGCTTGTAAATAAATTAGGAAGTGTCAAAAGTTCTTTGAATCCTGTAAAAAAAAAAATACGCGTGCAAACGAATTAAAATACGTTAGAAGTATGTTAAAAACCTTTAAGGAGATTCCAAAGTCGTTCCGATCTGAAATCCTTTTCTTCCGACTGAGAATGCAAACAAACCAAAGAAAAATGGCGCCACGTTACGCACGTAGAGCGTAGCGTAACGTGACGCGATGACGTCACTAGAAGGAAGGAAAACAATGAGCAGCAAAGAGGAGGACGCCTTCTTTTCGATACCGCTCCATGAGGAAAGCCAATTTCTTTTTGCATTCAGGCTGGAAAATCGCGTGTTAACATGGTGTCGTATCCCTCAAGGGTATACAGAAAGTCCATTGATCTTTAACCAGATCCTGAAAAAGAATCTTGAGAGTCTTGTGCTGCCGCAGAACTCAGTCCTCGTGCAATACATAGACGATTTACTCATTGCCTCAGAAACAGAAGATGCTTGCAGAATTGACACTGTAGCCCTGTTGAACCACTTAGCAGAGAATGGACATAAGGTGTCCCCAAACAAGCTGCAGTACTGTTTGAATGAGGTACAGTACTTGGGACACAGATTGGAAAAAGGCAAGAGGAAGGTGTCACCAGACCGAATTGAGGCAATAATGAGTATGGCAGTACCCACCACACAGAGAGAAGTTAGGATGTTTCTGGGAATGGTCGGCTACTGTCGAAAGTGGATTCCTAGTTTCTCCTTGAGAGCAAAGCCTTTGCAGAGGCTTACGCACAAGGATGCGAGTGATCCGGTACCATGGGATGAGGAGTGCTTGATGTCATTCCTGAAACTGAGAGAGGAATTGTGCAGTGCTCCGGCACTGGGGATGCCTGATTACAACAAGGCCTTTTCATTGTTCTGTTGTGAGAGGGAAGGATGTGCATTAGCAGTCTTAGCTCAGAACCATGGAGGTGTCCGTAGACCAGTTGCCTATTTCTCAGCTACTCTAGATCCAGTAGCTTCTGCGTTGCCCGGATGTCTAAGATCCGTTGCTGCAACAGGTGTCAGCATTGAAAGATGTGAAAGCATTGTAATGGGACATCCACTGACTGTATATGTGCCACACTCGGTTGAGTTATTAATGACCAGAACCAAGACTCAGCACCTAACGAACAATAGGTTAACGAGGTATGAGCAAGTCATACTTGCCGCAGAGAATGTGACTCTGAAAAGGTGCTCTGTCTTGAACCCTGCGACATTGATGCCTACACCGAACGCAGATGATGAAGATTGTGCGGACCATGATTGTCTCGATGTGACCGAACTTTGCACCAAACCGAGACCTGACATTGTCGATGAACCGCTGGCTGACCCAGATGAAATTTTCTTTGTCGATGGTTCATGCTTAAGGGACAGTGTTGGGCAATTGAGAGCAGCGTTTGCTGTGTGTACCATTTCGGGAGTGGTTGAGGCTGCTTGCCTAGAAGGAGTACGCTCCGCGCAGGTAGCTGAGATCATTGCCTTGACTCGTGCCTGTTTGGCCGCTGATCAAATTCGAATCACGATTTACACCGACAGCCAATATGGGTTTGGTGTGGTGCATGACTTCGGGCAGTTATGGTCTCAGAGGGGATTTTTGACATCATCTGGCTCACCCATTAGGAATGGAGAATATGTAAGACAACTGTTGGATGCATTACAGCATCCGAAGGAAATTGCTGTTGTTAAATGTTCCGCGCATGGGAAAGGGGAAGACTTTGTGTCATTGGGCAACAATTACGCAGACGAGGTTGCCCGGTTCTGTGCAGAACAAGGATGCATATTCACAGATAGATACACAGGGGAGAGCCAAGAAAGAACCGAGCTCAACATAATGTTGGCCATGGCAGACACTTGGGAAGAGCTCAAGCGATTGCAGGATGAAGTCTCAGACCAGGAGCGAGAGGGATGGATCAAAGCAGGTTGTGAAAGAGGAGACGTGGATGTGTGGGTCTCCAGTGATGGGAGAGCCGTATTACCAGAAGAGTTAAGTCCGATGGCAAGGCTGATACATGGACAGGCACACCTTGGTAGAGATGCAATGATGAGGGTGTTTAGACAGACGTGGTATAACCCACGATTTCGGGCAATGGCTGAAACAGTGTGTCAGAAGTGTGTTACGTGTCAGCAGATGAATGCTGGAAAGAAAACTGTAGTTATATTGAGTCACATTGGGAGGTCAGGTGGGCCTTTCAACAGGATACAGTTAGATTTCGTGGAAATGCCTAAGTGTAATGGGTTGAGGTACATTTTAGTGCTGGTATGTGTATTCTCACGGTGGGTGGAGGCTTACCCAACACGCAGGTGTGACACTCTCACAGTGGCTAAGTTATTGTTGAGGGAGCTCATCCCTAGGTTCGGGATCCCAACCTCTTTGGAATCTGATAGAGGAAGGCACTTCCACAGTGAAATCATGAAGTTACTTTGTGCTGCATTGAATATTGACCAGAGACTCCACTGTAGTTACAGATCAGAGGCTTCTGGGATGGTGGAACAAGTTAATGGAACTTTGAAGGCCCGGATGGCAAAAATGTGTTCTTCGACATCCCTGGAATGGCCCGATGCCTTGCCTCTTGTGTTAATGAGCATGCGAAGTGTCCCAGACAGGAAAGCCGGGTTGTCCCCCCACGAGATACTAATGGGAAGGGCAATGAGGTTGCCGGCAGTACCAGCTACAGCCTTGATAAGCATCACTGATGACTTGATTCTCGATTATTGTAAAGGACTATCTGATGTGGTCCGTTCTGTATCCCAGCAGGTGCAGGCTGCAGTGGTCCCAGCCTCGAGTGATCTGTGCCACGACCTGTGCCCAGGAGATTGGGTGCTTGTCCGGAAACACGTGAGGAAGAGTTGCTTGGATGCTCGCTGGCGTGGCCCGTACCAGGTGATACTCATCACGAACACAGCAGTAAAGTGTGGAGGATTGCCTAACTGGGTGCATGCCTCCCATACCCGCAGAGTTTCAGCACCCTTGGAAGAAACAGCTCCTCTCGTAGATGAAAATCCAGCTGATGTGGCAGGGCCACATGAGAGGACAAGTCAAGCTGTAAGGGTTGCTGACACAGCTGGTGGTGCACTAGAGCAAGCTGAAGGGGGTTTCAACAGTTCGAACCCTGACGCAGACACCGAAGACAGAAACGGTGCAGTGGGCGGAGAAGAGTCAGATTCAGCAGAAAGAGGAAGTAGTGCACTGGGTATAGCAGGGGAAGGCAGACGAACGAACAGAAGTGAGGAGAGTTGGCCTGAAAGACAGAGGCGACGGAACCTGAGGTTAGCACCTGAAAGAGACCTTGCCCCAGCGTCTGAAGCGTCTGAAACAGAGGCAAATGACGAAGACCAGGCTCAAGATAGTCGGCAAAGGTCGAAAAGAACAAGAGTACCTTGTCGCAGATACTCTACCCCTGAGTGGACTTACACAGTGTTTGATGCAGGGGGTAGTGAGCACGGGAAGGCTGAGGTCAGTGCTGGTGGTCCGTCGGAGCCCGAATGTGGTAGTGAAGGTGGTGCTGCAGTTGCCAGGGCTCGAAGTAGAAGGAATACTGACCCTCACAGTTCCGAATCCCCCGCTCCTGAGTGAAGTCCGACACTTGGTTCTGCATCGACTCGAATTTCCGTCTTTTGGGTTTGAGCCGTCTTCACATGAAATGGTAATCTTGCGTCTTGAACTTTTGTATCACGTTCTGGAAGTGCTCAATGAGGATCTTATTATGGATCAACTATAAACTGTAAATAAAGGTCTAAAAGAAGACGATAACCTAGGCCCGAGTGGAAGAAGAATAAACTTAGGGACTTTCCACAGAAGAGGAACGAAAACTAGGGAAGTCTTTTTCTGGACTGTGTAAATAAGACTGTGATCGAAAAGGGAAAATCCGTAGATTTCATGGTTGCTCGAGCTGGTTAAGCAAGTCACGAGTCAAGGACACAGAGACTTTTTCAGGGTTCATTGCTATAACCAAGAACTTTTGAGAACTTTCGAAACCATGGAGCCGGGAGATCCCAATCGTAGATCTAAGTGGATTGTAGGCGTACTTATAAGTGGTGTGATAGTTTCTATAATCATAGTAATCATAGTCTCATATACTGTTTCACATGAGCTAGAAGTGAAGGGGGTGCCAGGGACACCTACACCTACTACACCTAGCCAAAAAGAGGTAAACATGGGAGCTGACAGAGCTTTGCTATTAGAAGAAAGTCGTAGGCTACATATAGATTTGTCTAGGAGTGATTTTAAGCTTAATGCAGATGCCAGGCTGCTATATGAGTATGTTGATGCGATGGATGCGAAAGATTGTTATGTGTGTATGCAGTTGCCCGCTTCAGTGGACGAGGGTATTAGGTATCACCATCTTCCACTGACTTATGGAATTTCATGTAGTCTTTTGCTTAGTATATTTTATGAGAGAGATCAGTTTGAGTATTTCTTTTCCAATTTCGACGCAGTGCTTCCTGAAGTCCCAGCTTACAAGCATTTGAATAAGTATGACTATTATAAGACCGAGGATAGGCTCAGGAAGTTCTTCATACCGACTTTGGAATTGGATACAGCATTCGCTCACAGACATAATCTGACCTGCTCATTGTCAGATGTAGAGAAAAAGTTTGTAGATCAGGTAGAGGACAGGTACAGAAAGCTGACCCAGTCACGAGACATGGGGCATAACAGACCTGATTGGACAGATGAGGAAAAATTGCATAAGACAAAGGGAAGCTATTGTCCTATAGCGCTAGACAAAGAGCAGAGGGGTAAGCTGTGTATAAGGCGTTATCAGACTTACTACGAAAAGGTTGCAGTGGGACAAAGCACTTGCGATCACGTTTTCACCATGGCAGATGTGGCAAAAGATTTTCTCCAAGGTCCTGTACAAGTGATACCAACAGTGTATTTTGTGTGTGGGAAGAATGCTTATGTGAGGTTGCCTGCAAATTGGTATGGAACATGTTATTTGGGAATAATATTTCCAAAGATTTACCATACAGAGGATTTGGAACGTCTAGAAAGTGGGAAGCATTCAAGAACGAGAAGAGCTGCAAGTGCAGGGATCATTGTGGGGGATATCTTTGGAGCTATGATACCCAGTCTGGGAGTAGTCTTGAATGATGTGAAAATCCGGAGATTAGCGACTGTGGTAGATGAATTATCGATGAATACAGCAAAGTCATTGGTACTGGTGGAAGGAGAGATGTTGTCGATAAGGGCAATGGTTTTGCAGAATCGCCTTGCTTTGGATGTCTTATTGGCAAAAGAGGGCGGAGTCTGTAAATTGTTGAAGATTCAAGAGTGCTGCACTTATATACCAGACCGTAGCAAAGATCTGGAGAAATATATAAGTAATATCACTACCATCCACACAAAAATAGCGGATTTGACTGAAGAGGGGGTTTGGGAAAAAGTTGGCAAGGGATTTGGTCAAGTGGGAAGCTGGTTTGCAAATCTGGGAAAGGGATTCCTTGGGTATGTTCTGAGACCCCTCCTTATCGTGGTGGTTTGTCTGTGGATTTCGATCAAGGCCTACAAGTGGTATCGAGCAGGCCGAGTTAAGAGAGCTTTGAGGGAAAATGAGATGAGACTGGCAAGACTGCAGGACAGTCAATATCAGAGGCTCAAGAGAATGGAGAATCAAAGATCAGGGAAAATGGCAACGAGTTCTGTTTAGGTCGGTTCTTTCTCCGAGGGAGTTGAAGGAAATGTGATGACAGGAGTCATCAAAGGGGGGAACTGATAGAGCGACATGTTCTTGTGAAATTTGTAGGGGTGCATCATAATCACTGGTAGTTCGCACCCGCATATATTCAGACATATATCCGTATATATTCAGTTGTATATTCATGCATGTTTAGTAAATAGTGAATAGTTCGCAGATATTAAGTGAATCAGCAGTATAACTGTGTTAATTGTGTGGAAAATAATGCATAGATAAATCAGTTTGTGTGTAATTTAATTGCAATAGTTTAAACGTGCACCATATTAAAGTTGCACATGTAATTCATTTTCGCATATGAATTGTAATGAAAATGCTTATAGAGAAAAGTAAGATGTGTGTTTAAAAGTCATATGTAAAGGCCTGACTACATATATGACTAGGAAAGGCCTGGTTTATTCTTATGTTAGCTTATTTTGTAGGCAGAGAAAAGTTTTTCTTGGTAAGGCTCTCTGGGCACAAACGGTAGATTTAATTAGCACAGTAGAAGGTCTCTGTTGAACGTATCTTTTGTTGCAGGTGCAAGGACACATGTCTCGTTAGTAAAGACTAACTCTTTGTTTTCTAAAGTTAGAGAGATGGGAGGCATGGTACAGGGAGTGCAATGGAATTTAGGGATGATACTTTCAGCGGAGAAGGTGCCTGGGACTCAAGGTCATCGCAACCGTCCAGGATGAAGTAACCGTTCCGATGGAAAAGTACAAGAAAGAAGACCTGGCCAAGGAGGCGTGACAAAGGCGTGTACAATTGTACTAGGGTTTTGTATTAGGGATAGTGCCCCGAGGGAGGAGGCCAGAGAAGAGGTAGGGGAGACCAGAGAGGAGGACCAGAGAGTGTCCTGATGAAGGAGCATAAAAGAATCTGAGCTTAGGTACTATGTGATTGCACTTCTGAGGAAGTCTTCACAGCTGACACCTTTTATTTACTCTTGCCTGGGAAAATCGTTATGTAGGGATGTCACTAAGAGTTAGTGTAGGGACAGCAATTGATTTAAAGCTTGCTTAGATAAATGAAGAGCAACGTAGAAATTGGAGCAATCATAGCTTGGTTGATCCTTCTAGAACTATCGATCCTCTTTATTCTGAGTCGGATGAGACTCCTGCGTAGGTTATTATTTGTATTAGTGCCCATCTATTTCTTTAACCTCGTGTTGAGGTGTTTGCATGTCCAGTTGTTTTTGGCGATAATAAATTCATAAACTTGAATTCGGAGTCAGTGGTCCTTACAGACAAAATGGATGCTGTTATATAACCAGATGAGATTCTCTCCTTTACACTATTCAACAGGTAAAAAGATCCTGGCGACCAGAAGGTTCTTATAGATAATTAAATAAGAATCGGCGTTATCAATAAGATACAGGCAGAATAAGAAGCTAACTGCAGCCTCATCACATTCTTTTCATTTTAGGCCCTGCTGTGGTCCTAGGCGGGTAACCCCTGGCACGGCACAACGACCATGGACCCTCGGCCTGCCTCGTGCGCCCCTCCTGCTGAGTGAGGTAAACGCACCTGGCAGGTTCTGTTGTTTCCGATGGCCTGTTCGCTTGGCTCGCTCCACTCTTCACTACTCCGCCCTCGCCTGTTGTTGGTTTCGTTTCTCTTGCTGCGGACAGTAGGTGGGAGGAGGGGGTGGGGGAGCGAGGGGAGGGGAGGGGTGGCTGTGAGGAGAGACTGCACCTCCTGGAGCCGGAGAGGAACAGAACCGAATGAAACAGCTAAGAGGCGCCGGACAGTGAACGGAGACTATGACATTAAGGTAAGGGCCCTTGCACCAGTCTCCCTGGAGTATCTTGTAGCTGGGGACACAAAAGCAAGGAGGTCAGTGCCAGACCGGTCCTGGGGTGGGTAACTGGCACAGTGGTCTCCAGAACAGACTGCAGCGTCTCCTCATTACTGAGCGCGGAGTCTGACAACACCTGTGATTACTTATATCTAAGAGCTGCTTCCTCTCTGGATGAGCAGTTCCCCTAGTGTTTCAGAAAGGGGTGCCGATGCTTTCCGTTTGGACACTGCTTAAAATCGATCAATTTTTACACTTCGTTATAATTTTCACAAGATGCGCCTTAACCTTTTTTAAGAGTGCTAATTGTGAGTTTGCAGGAATGGTGGTGCGCAGGAGCTCAATATTTTAATATCTCTTCTTGAAGGTCCGATGGGTGAACCTAGAGATGTCGGTAGCTGCCGTGGGAATGCTGAGTGTGCATATCCGAGCGCATGGCTGTGGCATGTTGACTCAGCCCTTCATTCTCCTGAGGTGCATAAAATCGGCGCCATCGTACGTCGGTCACTAGCTTTGTGACAACTCTCAAAGTGTGCGCCTTCGCTCTGGTGACCGGATTTTTTGCTAAGCAATCACAAGCATAATTTATATTTTTATTTTCTCGTGAGTAAACGTGACAGCAATTAGTTAATTAATGGGTAAACTGTTTCTCGTGTGGTATAATCTAGTCCGAACATTAGTTTGCCCTTCTCTCTGGACAGCCTCGGGCTATTCTTTTGGAAGATGATGATCACGCAGAAGGAATTTGAAAAGTTTACCGTTATGTTTACAGTCACTTTTACATCAACACTAACTTCCGCCGGTATCATGCTTCCTGAGTATTAACAGTCGGTTTTCATTATCCAAGTGCCATTCTTTTCATAACCACTGAGCAGTGACGAGAGGAGAGTGCCTCACGGAGATCCATTACTGTCTGCATCAGGCAGTCCACCCGCTGATCTATTTTACCAAAACCACAGATAATCATATCTGATATTCAGTATTAGAATATGGTGATTGCCACTGTTTGTGACCCGTTTGTTCGGTGGGGCTCCGGTTTCTAATCAAGGGGGAAGACAAATTGACATTGGAGATGCACTGTGACCTCCTGGAATGAGGCTAGTGGAAGTGATACACAGCCATTTCACTAACAACCATTGGCAAAGCCAATATGTTGGCAAAGCCAATATGTCTCACTTATGCAAGAGCTATTCCAACGTGTTTTAGCTGGGGCGGCTTCTCCGTAATGGCGGAGGAGCGTTGCCCCACTGCCCAGAGCCAGAAGATGATAAATGTAATGATAATAATACAGTGTTATTATCATTTTATTTATCGCTGTCTGAGCTGGGCAATGAGTATAGGGCGGGGCAGGGAGGAGCAGTAGTGTGCACTTATAAGTGCGCATGTCAGTTTGGCTGGCCATCTTAGGCCGGCCAAACAGACATGTGCACTTCTGTTTCTCCAACCAAGCTGTGTTGCACAGCCAGGTTGGAGAAAAGCCACAGGCTCTCAGGCACTGTCCGAGCGGCTAACAAGGCCACTCAGACCAATCCTGGTTCTGCTCTCATGCTAGGTATAGCATGAGAGCAGCGTCTGGATTGGGTGGGGACCTGTGCTTTGAGGCCCAATCACTTCCATGCCGGACCAGAGGAGCAACGAGGCGGCCGTCAGCGGGAGTGGAGCAGCCGGTAAGTCTTTTTAGGTTTATTTCATTCCCCAACCCCACCCCTCAGCCACCCTACCACTTTTGATAGGTGGCGGCCTCCACTGTGTTTTAGCCATGTTGTACACCACTGTGGCTGCTGTTCAGCATGGATAAAGGGTAGTGGTATAGAGGAGAGTGGAGTGTCATAAAGTGGTGAACAGTGGAGTAGAGTGCAGTGGCGGCTCCTCTGCTAAGGCGGAGGAGCGTCGCCCCACTGAGAAAGTCAAAATGGTAAAAATAAAATGATAATAACTTATCGTTATTATCATTTTATTTTTACGCTCTTGCTCAGCTGGGGCGAGGCTGCTCTGCTCACAGGGCAGGACGGGTCGGAAAGGAGTGGTTTGCCCACTCCAAGTGCGCAAGAAGCTTTGAACAGCCGTCTCGGGCCGGTCAAACTGTCATGCGCACTTTACATTTTCTCCATGTAGGCTGCATTATAGCCTGCATGAAGAACATGCCCAGCCTCCCATTATCTGGCTGAGCTCCGATCCACGGTGCTCAGACCATCCAGCGTTGTGATTGGCTATTGGGAGGCTGGGAGCCGGTGCTTCCTGCCCTGGATGCGGGCAGAAGAGGACCGAGAGGAGGCGGTATTTTCACTACCTCACCCCCCTCCGCGACCTGCCGCACCACCGCCATTAAATACCAGCCACCGCTGGGAGAGTGGCAAAAAGTGGAGGGAAGTATTGTGGACTGGAGTGTTGTGAAGTGCAGTGTCGTGTACTGGAGTAGACTGGAGGGGCGTAGAGTGGAGGGGAGTAGAGTGGAATAAAGAGTCATAGAGCGGAGTGCCGTAGAGGGGTGTAGAGTAGAGCTGCTTAGAGTGGCATAGAGTCATAGAGTGTACTGGTGTGGAGTAGAGTCATAGAGTGGGGTACAGTGTCGTAAAGTGGAGTAGAGTGTGGTAGAATGAAGTGGCGAGGAGTGTCGTAGAGTAGAATGGCGTAGATTGGAGTGGCATGGAGTGTTATAGAGTGGCCTAGCGTGAAGTGGTATAGAGTGGCATAGAGTGGAGTGGAGTCTCATAGAGTGCAGGATAGTGTAATTGAGTGGAGTATAGTGTCGTTTAGTGGAGTAGAGTGTCTTAGAGTGGAGTGGTTTAGAGTGCAGAGGAGTAGAGTAGAGTGGTGGAGAGTGGAGTATGCATGGTGTGGTAGCGCACTGCCATTACAGACAACACATTTTCAGTTGAAATGACTATTACATTTGCACATACAGTTTTACTGATAAAACTATACAGTGCTCAAACAATAATGTCTGGAAATGGCATCACCTAATGTACTGATTTGTTTTGATCATATCAAAATATTTGTTTCCACCACACTTCCAAAGTACAAAAAAGTGCTTCATATGTGCTTTCATAATTCTGATATATTCTGAAATATTTGCACAGTTCATTTACGGACATTTACATTTTGTTGTGTGCTAGAAAAAACCTTTTATTCCCACTACCTAGCAAGATTGTCACATAAATCCTCTCATTCTGAAGTCAGAAAAAGAAAAGTAAACACCAAGCTCCCTCAGAATACAGAGCCTGGCATTTGACCTCTGTCTTCGAATGCACAGCAACTGTGACAAGATAAGAACAAAATTAAAAGATCTATATACAGAAAGCGAGTACTTGTGGAAGAATACAAGGAACGCTGGTGAATAATCTTTGCTTCACTGTCTCTAGGCTTCGATCTATATACGAGCCCATGTTACAACCCAAGCTGCGATTCACACTGAGACATATAATTTATTCATGTAGGTGTTAATATATGAAATACCCACTCAAACGTCTTTTTTTGTCCCTGAAAACATTAGGCATTAAATGATTCTACATTTATGTTATGTTTTTTTTTTTAATAGCCCATCTGCCACCAGTTTCGCGATTTTGGACTAATTAAAGGTAATCGCAGAGAAAAATATGAGAAACACTTTCAGATCTAATTGTTAATCACAAATAATACTTAGGTTGAATTGAAACTTAGATTATATTTATGCTTGAATAACCATAGTGTAAATGGTGTGCTGCCCCTTCTGCAACGAAGAGCCCCAGAAATTACCCCTTTTCTGGGCCATTCACCAGGTAAAGAGGTTGCTACCAGGGAAAAAAACACACGCTGTGCCGTCACATTTGCACGCAAGCAGGAGAGATGTGGGCATGCCTAATGTGCAATAACTTCATATCTTGCACTCCTCTCTTGGGCTCAGTGGGATGGGTGCACCTTCTGTACAAATAGATAGGGGATTCAGTCCACCTGTGTTCTCCTCCGACTTGTGCCGTGGTGGGCCTAGAAAATGTTTACTAAACCTCAGCCTGGTGAAGACCTTACATGAGTATATTGTAAAACATGTACTAGTTTTAGTCCATGTAAAATCAGAGTCTGATTACCCAATTTTAAACCTCTTGATAACCTAAGGGTGGCAGACTCTTGGCTCCAGAAGCATTGGAAACCTAGCCAACATCATGCTCGCTGGAATAGAGTCGTATATGAACAGTTGAACGAGCTCAAGCTCCAACAATTGTTGCCTCTAACTTCTTGCCTTAGTTGCTAGAGGAAGATAATGCTACCTACCCTATCCCCCTTGTATCCAGTAACTCATACTCATTGGGGCTACAGGGGACTGTGTACTCCAGTGCAAAGTAAGCAAACTTCCAAGAGTGGCACCACTGCTGGGTTGCTCCACCTTCAGGTTGGGCCTAACCCTTTGGGGTCTAGCATGAAGCCTTGCTTGCTATGGCCGGAGTGGCCTGAGCTTACCTGCCTGCATGATGAGCTAGACTGTGCTTGGCAGCAGTGGACCATTTGATCTCAGGAAGGGCTTCACGCAGCCCAGCTGACTGGAGAATCTGCATGGAGGATGTGTCAATACACCAAAGTCTCCCAGGAGTGATTCCCTCTGCTTTAATGATCATGGACAAAAACTAAAATCTGCAACATCTGGGTCAAGGAGATGCAACCTCCCTTGTTGCCCCTAACGTGCCTGTACCCCTTTACCTTTCCCAGAAGACAGCAGACATAATCCACCTCAAATCTCCAATATGGTTTCTTGGCTGGAGAAGGTTGTTCTGATTTTGGAACCACTAGAACCATCTTTCTAGCCAACATGGTCCTGAAATGTCAACATTTGAAGTCTTGTTTCCAGTGGGAACTGGTGAAGTTGTTGATTCCAGTGATCAACACTGCCACAGGACAAATTTTAATGACATTGGTAGATTTTAAGACACATGCCTTTAAAGTTTAGGTTCCCCAGGTCACGTCATAGTGGATGCTGGCCCACCACAATATCTGCCCCACATTGAAGTTATATATATTTATTGTTTGATTAATTAAATCATTACAATCCACATATAAAAATCGAAACTTAAAAAACATTAGAGACTATTTTTTCACTAAGCTCCTCCAATCATCCTCAATGGAAATAAAGCAATAAAATCGTTAATATAAAATTTCTTCTAGAACAAGGTAACCATCGCTTAAGTGAAACATAGTATCAATTAAAAACTATTAATAAAAGATAGAGGTTACTTCTAAAAACAGCAGGTAGAACACCAACTTGTAAAAGAGCATCCCAAAGTTAATGTACAGTTCAAAGTGACAACAGTCAATAGTCAATGACAAGTCGTTGAATTCGAGTTCCGTATTGTGAGGCTGGGGCTGAATACACTGGTTTTGCTAGGGAGCAGCTTCAAAGATGTACCGTTTATATAACCACCTGGGCTTGTTCCCAGGTTTTGACACAAGGCCTGGAATTTACTGGTTATTCTTGCTATATGCAAGGTGGATAAAAAGTGGCTTAGTGCTGCCTCGTAAATATGGAGCAGGCTCCTGCGCCACAGAACGTCACAAAAAAGTGATATGCAAGGTGGATAAAGAGTGTGAAGCTAATATTTAAAGCTGTGTTCTCGGGATTCAGTGCAGCGATGATACCCTGCTTACAAGATCGGACTCCCAATCTGTTACACTCTGGCCTCAGTTTTAATCTGCGCAAAGACAGCAATGCTGGGCAGAGGCATACAACATGCTCCAAAGACTCAACCGATTCCCCGCAGCCCCTGCACAGAAGCTCATCCGATGGGCGACGCCAAAGGGGTAAATGTTTCAGGAAGTGCCACTCCCCCAGTCTGAGTGCCATAAACCACAGTTTTAGATACAGGGGGTATGTGCAGGGCAGGTATGATGGAAGAGAGGCCAACTGATAAGAGTTGATTACTTCCCATGCATGCTTGCGTTTGGCGAGGGACACTTTATCAGAAGAATAGGAGCACATTCGGATGCGCTTCTTGATACTTATTTTAAAAGCTGTATTACTTCGGTTGAGGTTCCAGAGGTCGCTTGCTGATAATTGCTGTACACATTCATGAAAAAACCGACTGTATGACCCACCAGGATTGCTAGAGCTGATGTCTGACCATAACAATGACTCGAGGGAACCAGCTCCAGCCTGCCTTAGCTTGTGGCACATTTTTAAATAAGCACCTGCGATTAGCATTTCGTAGTTTAGAAGGCCTAGTTCTAATCGGATCTGTGCAGCAGATGCAGGTTTTGGCAGCTAAAGGACCCTTTTATAAATCTTAGTCACATGTTGATTTAATGTAGTACTGAGTTTACCCAAGGAAATTTTAAAGCCGTATGACAACATGGGGCCTATTTTGGCTCTCATGACTTCCAACATTGGGGCTAAACTTGGACCTGTCAATTTTTTAGAAAGTTTTGAAAGGTTCACTTGAAGAGCTATGGCTTTCATATCGATGTCACTGCGATGTTTGGCAAAGGTGCCCCTAGACTCGATGTTGATCCCCAGGTATTTATATGATTTTTCTACCACGAGGCTAGAGTTGTTATATGACCACCCACCACCTCCATGTTGCTTCCTGCCGAACCTTTTGCTCTGTCTCTCTATTCCCCTCTAACTCCTACTCGCTGTCTTTCTCTCTCTTACCTCTGTCTCTCTTCTCGTTATCCTCCCCTCGTCCCCCTGTGTCTGTCTCTTCCTTTTGCTCTCTCTCTCTCTTGCAGCCCTCGCACACCTATGGTGGCACAGGAGCCTCGAGGGGTGTCCACCCTCGTACACACTGGAGCACGGTGTCCACCGCAGCCACGTGTCCGCTCCTATCAGCACCGCCCTCGGGCCGGGGGGTTCTGAAGCCCACCTCTCCACACTCACAGCCGCGAGCGACCCCTCCGAGAGCACGCCCCGGGCCCCAGAAGAGTAGGGGCTTCCTATAGGAACACACCCAGGCTCCATCCTGTAGAGAAATCCTATAGCCACATACAAATACCCAGGCCCACCGCCTTGAGGGGATTCCTACAGGCTGCAAGGGAGTTCTGCTGCCCACATCTTCACTCCTCACACCGCCGGGGGTCCGTGCCCCACGGAGATCCCAGCATGCACTGCCAGGCCGAGCTCCGGCTCTCCTCCTCGGGCCAGATGAAGGCGGCCAGGCGGCGCTACAAGACCTTCATGATCGACGAGATCCTATCCAAGGAGACGTGCGGCTACTTCGAGAAGCTGTCCCTGTACTCGGTGTGCCCCTCCCTGCTGGTGAGGCCCAAGCCCCTGCACTCCTGCACAGGTAAGGGCCGTTTACGCACTCTGCGGCTCTCACGGACACATGCACACTAAAACACGCGAATCCACATACCTACAGACACTGCTTCACACAGCTCAATAACACACAGACCCTACTCCCTCTCATAGATCACTCGGACACACACAAACACCTACGTCTTCACACAGGTCACATACACACACACCTGTCCCCACACAGATCACTCGGACGCACAAACACCTCATTCTTTACAAGGGGTATATGCACACACACACATACCTGCTCACCCACACATCACTCTGACGGACACACCCACTTCTTCACACAGGTCGCATGCACACACACACCCCTACTCACCTACACAGAGCCACTCTCTCCTTCACACAGATGCATTCACACCTAACCCATCAGACAGTTCACACACACACAAATCACACCTACACTCACCAGACCACACAAACCTACGAACTCCACACGTCATTCACAGAGACAAGCAAAGCACTAGTCCATCCTGCACAAGTAAGAGTCACCTCACGCACACACCACTTAGAAAAAACACAAGTCATACACACACAGACACACGTACACCATACAGATCACCCACGGTTGTAGACTCCACAGAGAACACACAGATCACATATATCCAGACCCCCAAGGAGGCACATAAACACAGACACACACATCGAGATCACGGACAGGTACAACCCTTACTGATCAGTCTTGCAAATTATTCACGGTTTCGCCCTGCCTGTTATGCCCGCGCCCCACACTTGGTTCTGCTTGTGCTGGGGTCCTCGCCCTGTTTTGCCTGCCTGCTCCTCCGGTCTGTCTGTATTTGCGTCCTGTCTGCCTGACCCTCTCCCTCATCTCTGCGTGCCTGTATCTGCTACTCGGCTAGGCCTGTCAGTAACTGCTACTCTGCTGCTCTGCCTGTATCTGCGCACTCTCCTCTGCCTACGAGTATCTGCGCACTCTCCTCTGCCTGCTTGTATCTGCGCATCTGCGCAATCTCCTCAGCTTGCCTGTATCTGCGCACTCTCCTCCACTTGCCTATATTTGAGCACTCTCCTCTGCCTGCCTGTATCTGCGCAATCTCCCCTGTATCTGCGCGTTTTGCTCTGCCTGTCTGTGTGCGCTCCTCTCTGTAGGCTTGTCTCTGCACTCTCCTCTATGCCTGTATCTGCGCACTCTGCTCTGCTTGCCTGTACCTGCACTGCTCTGCCTAACTGTACCTGCCCATTCGGTTCTTCCTGCCTGTAACTGTCCACTCTGCTGTCTGCCTGTATCTGTTCACTCTGCTCTGTTTGCCTGTATCTGTCCACTCTGCTCTGTCTGCCTGTATTCGCCCACCCTGCTCTGTCCACTTGTACGTGTGCTGCTCTGCCTTGCGGTACCTATTAAGGAAATTTTATATAACCTCTCTGCTGCAGTTCGGTTTAATAACTTTGTTACTTCTATACGTGAAAAAATTGCCTAGCTCAGAGGCACTTAACTGGTGGTCCGTGGTCCCCTGAAAGTCTGCATCTGTTTACAACGTTAAATATATTTAGCAGATTAATAGTATGTACACACAAAAAGCAAAATGTAAAAATGAAAAATGTAAACGATCAGTAAACGTGAAGGTATTGGAAATCAGAGGCTAAACAGTAAGGTTAATATCCTCAGCTTGATTGGTGGGAGCAGCGTGAGTACAGCCAACAGAATCTAGGATGAACAATTGGTAACCTCAAATGAAGCGCTGACACGCACTGACAAAAAGACAGCATGAATTAGGAGTCAAAAAGCTAAATTAATAGGCTAGAGTATAGCATAGCACTTCGTCATTTAGAAGTGAAGTAAAATACTGAATGTTACAACTTTCTCACTAAAATTTAACTTTTTTTGTGCATATTTTGTGTTTGAGATTTAAAAAATATGTTGGAATTTGTGTAATGGTGTATACTTGTTGCTGTATTTTTTTAAACGTTTAAATCATAGAGATTGCTTAGGCAGGGTCGCCGGCTTCCAGATGTGATTCAGTGGGGTCCACAGAAATCAGAAGTTTAAGAACCGCTGTTCAATCATAATTGATACCTGCAACTCATTGTTGTGGGAGTGATTGAGGCTTTGTATGTCGACAGTCATGGCTTCCCTCCAGACTTAGCAATGGTAATAAATAGCATATTTCAGCCTACGTACAATAGATATATAAATATATATAGTGCAGAGAGAGTAAGACAGAGAAAGAGACAGGCACAGACAGACTGGTGGCCGTGACAGGGGAGAGCAGAGGAATGAGCATGAGGCTTTGAATAGAGGGAGGAGACAGTTGGAATCATACTACAGTCACAGATCCGAGGCAAGGAGGGAGACATGGGCAGGAGAGAGACTGCCAGGGAGAGAGAGACAGTGCAAAGACAAGCTGAAGGGAAGGGTAGTGAAACATGGAAGGAGAAGGGGGCATTTCTATTTACTTTTCGAGTTTATGAGCGGTTTCAGGGCGCGCACACTGAATATGGTCCCCAGAGTATCAATAGGGCACATTATCAAGGATAAAACATCAAAAAAATATAGACAGGTGTGAGTCTAGATTTTCTACACCTAACACCACATATTGTATTAATTGTATTTATATAGTGACTCTACAATAGTCTACAGTGATGAGTACATATCACAAGAATTACCACTTGCTATTGTTTAATATGCTAAACTGAGGGATACATTAAATGTACTGTGTTCTGCTATAGGTGATGAACTTGCCACATAGAGAATTTTATGGCGTTCCGGAGCATGAGTTGTGTTTGAGTGTTGCTTCCTTCTTTATTCCTTTTTGTTTCCTTTGGCTCTCATTCATAGTATATGTACAATTGCTAAGTGCTTGTATTCATAAACCTTCTACTCTATTTAAAGGTATTTTCTGTATTCCTGGTATGAATGGCTCCAAACTAAATGGCCAAGAATGAGTTCTGGTGTTGGAATATGCAGAAGGGTTCAGGTTTGTGCAGTAGAATGTGATGAGTTTTCAACTTCCAGAGAAAATATAGAGAGGACATGAGATGAGAGAACTCTCTTAAGGGCATACTTTTTGAGGAGGCCCTCTGCTTTTGATTGCAGTGGCTCAGTTTATTTGGTGATTCACAATTCCAATCATGGGTAAAACATGGCTTGTTGAACATAGATGAGATGTACTTGCAAATTGTTTCATTGCACATTGCATTTCAGGTTTTCAATTTGACCAATCCTTTGACTTCTTACCAACGAAATATGAGTGTCTTCCTGGTCGAGGACCACACTGCTTTTTCTCTTATCTGTCTTGTATCAAGACCCTGCTGGACTATGGGGTGAAAGAAAGCTTGAATAAGCAGCTACCTATGTTATATGACATCTCTTTATTAATGTAATAACTGCACTTTCACAATTGCTTTATTAACCATCCTGCTTTCTCAAATTGCTTGAAAATGCACCATTTGTCCACTCTTTTTTCAAAATTTTCTCGGGGGGAGAACCCCCCCCGAACCCCTGTTAGGTTGTTCGGGCTCGCTCGCTAAGGTGCAGTATGCCAATAATTTTACGCCCCACCACTTTCAAATGTCACCAGCCACCACTGCCCGGGGAAATGCACTTGTGACGATATCTCCTCGCAGTGCACCATGCACACTGTCTTCCTTTGTAAACATTTCTCTGGGATGAGGAAGAAATATATTAAACCTTTGTTATTGCAGCTGGGTTTTGTACGACCAGCTTTCATGTACTTGTAAATGTTACCAAATATCTACATATCTGTAATGTCCCGATTTCTGTTGGCCGTCATTAACTGCAGGAAGCAACTGTAAATTGAAATTGATTGTGTAACTGATGATTGCATTTGTGCACCGCAGTTTTTTAGCTTTTTAATCAGTTTGAACTTTTATACTGGTTTTTAAAAATTTGTCATGGATGTATTATGTAGCTTTTATGATTCACGCTGTGAGTTCGAATAAAGCTTATTTTGACTTTGACTTACTGTGGCTAGAATTTTGAGCCTAGGTTAATGTTTGTTTACAGAGCACTCTCAATGAGCCTCTTCTTATGCATCCCTGAGTAATTTGAACTTCAAATGCTCTAATGTGATTGGAAGAAAGCATTTACCATAGTAATCTTTTAGGAGAAGGAGAGAAAACAGAAAATCCATTTCAAAATAGGGAATTTAAAAAAATGCGAGCTTTGGACAGAGATGCTTTGAAGAGAATGACTTCCCAGAGAATGACTTTAGATGACAAAAGCAAATTCTCTATATTTTTAGGATTCAGTTTCACAAAGCCCTGCCCATCTAAGCTGGATAGATTCCAAGGGCCAGGCAATCCATGACTTGAGGCCTCCAGGGTAGCTTTAAGAATTGAGGCTTCCAGGGTAGTTTTAAAACCTAACCACCAGCAGACTATATTCAGCATGCATATTTGTGGTTACCTTAAAGCCAAAACAGCCAAAGGTAAGTGGTAGAGACCAAAAGAAGCAGGTATAGGGCAGATCCTGGTGGTATTCTCCACCTCAGCTATTTGTGGTCTTAGTTAAAAGAGCTCACTTGTATTACTTGGGTTTGCTTTGCAAGGAAGGACACCAGCAAGCCAAAAGCAGAGTCACCCACACCCTGAAAGCCTCGGAATCAAGATACAGTGGCTCACTGTATCAAAGACAGCTGACAGATCTACTAAAACGACCACCCAAGAGCCAGCATCATCTTTAAGTTATCAGTTACAAAAGTCACCACTGGCTCTAGGCCAAAGAGGTGATGGAAGCCGGCTTGGGAGTCTACCAGGATGTTTTTAATTTCCACATGTTATTGAAATTGAGCAGTGGCCAATCTCTCTAATAACTTTCCCAAATAGGGGAAAAAAGTAATTGGCTTAAACTTAGCCAGGTCCTCTGCATTCAGCCATGCTTTCTCAAGTAGTCTGTGAACTATTGCTTTCTTTCAAGCACTGGCCACCACCCTAGTATTAAGTCATGCATTGATGATAGCTGCAACATAGGGTAACCATCTGTCTGATGTCTTTTATCTGATAGGCTGGACAGATATTTGTGATAGAGCCGAATGGCATACTGCAAGTCATCAAAGTTTCGCAACCTTTTGCAGGGAATGGGGGAAAAACTCAGTAAACTTATTTTTCGTAGTAGTTAAGCAGGCTACCTAAACCAGAGCACCCCCTGGAAAACCTGTGAAGAGTAACTGCCATCAGCCAGATAGCAGATCTCTTTATGAGTAACTAGACTGTGTCAACCCGGTGGTTTCATAGTGTTCTGGAATTACAGTCGTCCAGCTTAGGCATGATTCCCCAGGTTGAGCCCATCATGAGTTTCCTGCAATTAAACCTGGGACTGACTGCTGCATGATTGGTTCAAGAACATCGTGGTCTTGCCAACCATGGTTTCCACCTTTCTATGGTGGGCACATGCTCCCAGCATTTTGGTGGTACACCTCTTCCACCTGGTCCATTCGCATCTCTCGGTCATTGCTGAGTTCCCATTTTGGATGAGGTTTATATTGGAGGCAACACTGTATCTGTGCCTTGTGCGATAAGCCAAATTTGATGCATCCCAGTAACATGTTGAAGAGAAAGGTGATCTTTAAAACCTTTCTGTCATGAATGCCATTCATCCCCCTAGATTGTAAGACCCCTAGATTGTAAGGCAGTGCCAGGGATACATAAACCCTCTAGATTGTAAGGCAGTGCCAGGGATTCAGGATAAATCCCAAACATCGTTATGCCCACTAAAAAATCCCACCCCCTTTCCCGTGCAACCAGCACGACCTTTGAAATATGTGTATTTGGTATGAATCAATGGCATGATTCTACTTTCAATATGCGTGATAATGATCTGTTAAGAATGAGGCTCGGTAGGAGAGCATAGACTTACATGTGTATTTGGGGGAGAGGCTCGAGACTCGGTGGAAGAGCACGGTTTGTGTTCGGGAGGGAGGCTCGGTTTGGGAGCGGAGCGCGGACTTCGCTCTGAACATTTGCCGATCAAGAAAACAGCCGATCGGGTGCAGGGCGCGTCAGCGTCTAAGCGCTACAGTTAAGAACAACCCTTGACCATGCCGCGTTACGCAAAGAACGCGTAGCGACGTGGCGGTCATATTGGGTGTGGCAAGGCTATTTAAAGCCATACCCAGTTCTAGAAGGCGCTTAGCCTTCCGTCGTGAATCATGAGGTATCCAGGGACGCTGCAGAGTGCTTACCTGCAATTGATGTCAGCTGTTTTCTTCGACGTTCCTGCTTGCCGGTTTTCTTCATTCTGGAGAAAAAGACAAGACAACAACAAAGAAAGTTAAGTGCACATTTTTTTTTTTTTTTTTTACAAAGGCGCCTATCGCAAGAAAGAGATGGCAATTTGCAACAGCATTTGATAAAAAAACATTAAAGAACAATTTTTGGAAAAAACCTGTTTCAAGCATACCGATCACGGAATGAACATTGTTTTTGAGAATATGGACAATTAGCAAAATTATTGTTGGTAATCATTGTCAGTTGTCAAAAGCTTGTTTCAGTACTACAATAAAGAGTGGATAGCAGAGTTTGGAGTCAGTAAGAAAAGTAAGTATTATTGAGATAGAGATCAATAATAAGAATTGTATTTTGCGCCAAGTTTTTTCTGAACCAATTAGTAATAATGTGATATTTGTTGTTCTAGTGCAACCACAATAGGAAAGCCTAGTGAACTGAACTACTCCCTACAGCTGATTCACATAGTTATCAACCATCACAAGAACATCTGGACGCCGCACAAAATCTATAGATCGCAGGTAGGAAAATTTTGATTACACAATAAGAAAGTAGTTGGTTAAAAAAGTGCCACTTCTATAAAAAGAAATACAATACTGAACGTTAGTACACATTGCTTCGCAGGTCGACAATAAGAAATCATCAAGCGTCCAGTATCCGGCCCTCCTCCCTGAACCCTACTACGTATCCCTAGTGAATCATCAATACACAGGGTATAAGGTAGGGTACTGGGAAGTTGGTCCATAACGTCTCTGCGAAACTCAACCTTGCGGATTCAAGGTAAGAACGCATGGTTAGTCTGACACTTTCTTCCACTGTCAACATTTAACATGGTGGTTATCAGACAGTACTGTGCTGTGGTACATGTGGGGCATACCAATGTGTTTAGCCGCCCGAGGGGTGTTTGTGTAACTCCCCCTCTGGGCGTGAGTCCCGATAGTCTCGACTGTGACGTAGGGACGAGGAAGTGAAATAAAGAGGTCCGGCATGTAGATGAGTGGGAGAAGAGCATAATGTGTCCTGGTTTAATTCATTACTTGATCCGCCGTGCGTTCACCGCCGGGAGAGGTGAACATAACAAGTGGCGACGAAGCGGGTGGTTCCTGCGTCTGTTTTGCTCCCGTCCCGTTGCCTGTGGATGTGCTGCGGTGGTCGAAGAGCGCGCTTGCCTGTGCTTGGTCCCTGCAGTGCAGCCTGTGTTGGTGTGTGGGCCTGCGCTTCTTGTGTGGCTCTCGGCTCCACTGGTGGGTTCCTCTGGTGGTCGGACGGCCCCGTTCCCTGCTAGGGGGCGTGGCTTGCTGTCCTGGATGACGCGGCAGCTGTAGATGGGCGGCTCCAGTTGGGACTTGGCACTTGCTTGTGTGCTCATACTGTGAGGGGCTGCCGGTGGATACCGGAGTGCATTGTGGACCGCGAGCATTTCCTTGCACAGGGGAGTGGAGTGGCCTGGCAACTCACAGCCTTTCGCCCGGCCTTGCGGTGCAGGACCTGGTCTCCGTTTTGGCAGGCAAGTGCTTTCCGGTTTCCAGTGTGGGAGGAGTGCATGTTTGTTTGGAGCCCCCTCATACTTTGCTGAGGTGGTCAAGGGACAGTGCTTGTTTCTGGCGGCCAGGACCTGGGGGGTTGGGGTGGTTTTGCTGTACCCACTAGCTGTGACACCCAGTCACTGGCGCCAAGTCTACTCCCAGCGCTATGTCGGCCATTCCCCCTATGGAGCCATTTCTGCTTGATGGTCCTCCTTCATCTCAGGCAGCTAAGTGGAGGGACTGGGTGGATCGCTTAGAGACTTACTTTGCTGCCATTGACCTGGATGAAGAACGCAGGCGTCCCATGCTATTACATTTAGGGGGACCAGCTATCCATAGATTGGGTAAATCAGTGGTTGAGACGGGCCCGCCACATACCTATGTTACATTGAAACGAGCACTCACAGCCCATTTTGAACCGCTAGCGAACCCCGATTATGAGCAGTTCCTGCTACGTCAAGCCAGGCAGCTACCTGATGAGTCAGTTGACGCGTTTTATGCGCAACTGAGACACTTAGCTAGCACATGCACGTTGCCTGATGCGGCGGATGAGATCCGTGCCCAATTTATACAAGGCTGTTCGTCTACTAAGCTATGTGAAGCTATCCTGCAGATCCCGGGCATGTCAATGGCCGACATGCTGACCAGGGGCAGATCCAAATAACTGTCGAGGGTACGGGCGGCCCATATGGAGGCGGCACCCCAACACATAGTAAAAGTGGAGCCGGTCAATACTGTTACTGCCAGGGTCCCAGACAGGAGGAAACAGAGGAATAAAACGTAGTTGGAACCCAGAACCTGTTATGGCTGTGGAGGACCGTTCCCTCACAAAGGCCCTTGTCCTGCATATGGGAAAAGATGTTCAAACTGTGGTAAGATGAATCATTTTGCGAAGCTCTGTCGCTCCGCACCGATGCCACGGTATCCTCGACCGCTCAACCAGGTGTATGCCAATGATCCTATGGTTGAGGAGGGAGACATGGACGACGACGACGTGGAGGGAGCTGTTCACGTCATACATGCCTTGCAACCGGGAGGTTACCTGCGGAAACATATTCCAAAGTGCAGTGTGACGGTGGAGGGCAATCAGGTGCAGGCCCTGATTGACACGGAAGCATCTATCAATATTATGGCCCATTCAATGATGCTCACTGTTAGAAAAGGGATTTCTGGTTGGCTAGGGCATGCGCCTAAGCCAGGCAGAAGCCACCACTCTAGTCAGGGCAAGGGAGTTACACGCTGAAGATAACCCCTGCTCACCCCCTTGGTAGCTTGGCACGAGCAGTCAGGCTTATCCCAGAGGCAATGTGTAAAGCGTTTGCGCAACACACTAGGCACACCACAAAAGGAACTCCACATAAGGTTATATATAAAAATAGCCTTTGTATTATCCAAAACACATTAGAATAGTAATCACACAATATACACTGTGCCAACTGGCACTAGGCAATATTTACAGGGGATTATATACACATGACAGGGCCAATTGGGCCACTGTCAGAACCATCACAAAACACAAATGGTAAATGTAGAACACAACCAGTAATGACTGGCAAAACACTGTACTCAGCATAACATAAATCATATTATGCAATCAGCATCACATCAGGCGTAAAATACATTATGCGCCAACCTCATAAGCCTAAACACATTAGGTAATAATATCCTCACCAGCATAAACACATTATGCAATAACCTCACAAGCATAAACACAGTATGCAATAACCTCCTAAGCAGAAATCACATTAGGCAATAACCTCATTAGCCTAAACCTCAGATTAGGGAATAACCTCCTAAACATAAACATCAGAGGCATAAATCACGGTGCATAAATCACATTTCCTAGGCACCACATAAATCACATTAGGACCTGGCGCCCTGCCAACCTAACACTGTTCCCCTGGCCAACTGGCCTTCTCGGAGGGCTCAAATGCCCTATGTCCATAATCTCAGGGCGTGCTGCCAATGCAGCAGAATCCAAAGTGCGCAACTGCGCTGGCCTAAACGTTGCAGCTGCCACTAATTGCTGTGCAGCTGTGAAGCAAAATGTGGGCACTGGCACTCACTGTGCCCTCTGGGTGGGTCCCCACTGGGACTCTGTAAACAAATGTGCCCCACGTTGCAGTTGCCCGCTATGGCGGCGCATCTGAGGGAAAAACAGACACTGACACTACCGTGCCCCTGGAGTCCACACTAGGACTCTAAAATAATAGTGCCCAACGTTGCAGCTGCCCGCTACGGCGGTGCAGCTGTGAGTAAACAAAGAGGCCCTGCTCTGGGGCTCTCTAAACAAAACTGCCCCCAAAACGATCGTAGCACTGGCACTAAGGGTGCCTGGGGGAGCCCCGATCTCTTCCGGGTGCCAAGAAGAAGAAAATGCCCCCTTCGTTGGAGCGGTCCGCTCTCTGGCGGGTCAGCTCAGAACTAGGCACTGGCAATGTGCCTCAAACCTGGCCCTTCTCCTGGGACCTCTCGGGGACTGGGGAAGTCGGGCATGGAGCTTTGCAAGGCTCCGGCCAAGCCCCTCCCCTCGGGGCTCTTCCCCCTTCAGCCTCACTCACCGCGCTTCTGGGCAGGACTCCTCCGGTCCAGGCGGCAGGCTCCCGGAGAGCCTCCACTCCTCAGGGACTCTCCTCTTCTGCGGCACACGCGGGGCTTCCCTTAGCTCACGGGAGCCCCTCTCGGCATTTCCAGGCTTCCGGCCACAAGCGGCAGGCCCCGCCCCCAGTCAGGCGGACGCGCCTGACTTCCTGGTCTCGACCGGGCAGCGGCGGTGATTTCTTTTTAGTGCCATAGTGCGGGGTGGGCACCCGCCTCACAAATCAACCCATAAGCGGGGTGGGCACCCGCCAACAACTCCAAACGCGGGGTGGGCACCCGCCATCAATAAAAAGCACAAAGCGGGGTGGGCACCCGCTCGACAGCGGCAAATGCGGGGGAATCCCCACGTCGGGATTCCCTCTAACAGGGCTGCAGCTCCGTGCTGCGAAGCCCACGCTCTGCTTTTGGGGCAAATTAAAATATAGCGCTCTCGAGGCTCTAAGTCCTGGAAAACACAAGGAAAAGTTCTTCGGTCCATGGGGCGTAGCTGGGCCCAGGGAGGCCAGCACACAGGGCCCTCCAGCAGGGAGGCAAGCCCTCGTGGCGGTTCCTCCTGGGCCCCAAGCAGCAGAAAGCCCCCAACAAGTCCAGGAACAGCACAACGTTCATGGGGTCACATCCCCTATATTTATATTACATCAGGGCTTTGTCTGCCCTGGCACAGGGCTTGGGGGAACCAGCAAAAACTGGTTCAGGGGGGAATTGGAGCACTCTGTTTACCAGGCTCCTCTTCCCCTTTGTCAGGTGGTGGCTCGGTGATCAGACACACCACAGGGGGCGGAGCCAGCATTGTACAGGGCAGGCACAATCCTATTCAGGGTTAGGGGACTACTCCTCCCACTACTCCAAATGTAGATGTCCCATTCAGCCTAGTGCTGACTCACCCTGCCCCTCCTGGAGCCACACACACCTCCCAGCCCCTGTCACTCAAAAGCCAGACATGCAATTCACATCAGGCAGGCAGACACATAGCACACAGAAATGCCAACTTCTAAAAGTGGCATTTCTAAAATAGTTATAATAAATCTGTGCACACCATTGTGCAGCATTTATTACAATTCCAAATATACTAAACTTGACCACGCTGCTCCTCTCATATCAGGAATTACCACTGAAACACTTATCAGGGGATCCCCAATGCATTCCTATGGGAGGGCAGCCCCACAGTAGTGAGAAACCAAAAATGGCTGTTTGTCCCTACCAGGACATGTCACACATTTAAGGTACATGTCCTATCTTTTACCTACAATGCACCCTGCCCATAGGGCTAGCTAGCGCCTACCTTAGGGGTGACTGACATGCAGTAAAAGGGGTGTCACAGACATGGCACACACTTTAGGTGCCGCGCCACAGCGGCAGTACCACTGCGCGCACAGGCCCTGCAATGGCAGAGGACTGAGATAGGTTTGAAAGGCTACTTTGGTGGGGGGCGCAATCAGCGATGCAAGCCCACAAGTAGCATTTAATTTACCAGCCCTGGGTACATGAGATACCACTTTACAAGGGACTGACAGGTAAATTAAATAGGCCAAACAGGTGTAGACCAATATTACCATAAGTAACACAGAGCGCGCACGCACTTTACAGTGGACAGCAGTGCTAAAGTGCCCAGAGGCCTAAAACCACCAACACCATGTCAGAGAAAAGGCTAGGAGAAAGGCAAAAAGTTTAGGGATGACCCTGCAAAAAGGGCCAACTCCAACACAACCCCCTTCCAGCCAAAACGTAGGGTAGACCAATCACTACCTTGATGGGCTTCCCTGCTTTGGGCGATAGAACACGGACGCGGGCCCGCAACTGCAGGGACACCTTCCGGTTCTACGCCACTCTGAACCCATGTGGTTCCCTCTGTCAAAGCTCTCAGGACCAACTAGACTACCCCACTGGTACTCCCTGGTTGTCCACGGCCAGGACCAGGCTCTAGGCCACCCAGATGTCACTGGTCCTTGCCAATCCACAGAGTGGGGGCAGTAACCCCTGGCACATAATAGCCATTCTCCACCCTTCCTCTCAGTGTAGTTCCAAACTGCCACTGATCCTCCAACCTGGGGTTCCGCACTCTCCTCCTATGAGAGGCAACCTCACAACACAATTCACCCACCAGTTCAGGACCTCTCTCCAGCAACTGGTCTACCAACCTGGGATCTAAACCCTCAGGTTGCACCGGGGTCAGAGGCGAGGACTCCCTCCCTCTGCACCCCCTTCCAGAGCCCTGCACCCTCCCAACTGGAGTGGTACCCCTAGAAGCTTCATCGGTCAGGACACTGATTACAGTTGTCCTTCCCTCCAGGTCAGGCATACCTTGAACCTGGTTTCCCAACCCAGGGACAGAACCCTGATGCTGAGCAATTGCCTGGCGAACCAGGACTTCCTGGGAAGTACATATACCCTCCCCGAGGGTGACACATAACTGATGTGTCGTGTGACAGTCTGCCTGTCCATTTGACAGTGCATGAAGATCTCCCAGGACAGAAGTGGTGTCACCATGGTCATTCATTGGTGACTCAGCCCTTCTGGCTGGCCCCTGACCCACTGGTTCTCCCACTGGGGACTCTTTCCCCCTCTCACCCTTCACCTGGACTTCTGCACCCTCCACTTAGGAGTGGCAATGCCAGACACCAGAACTGATGGAGGTCTGATTACAGACACTCCCAGCTCACCTGACACGGGGAGATCCCCCTCAACGGACGGTCCATCAGGACAAACTAGGCTCCCTACCTGGTGTTCCCTTAAAGAACCATCCAGTACTGGAGACTGAGGTTGAGGCTCGGAATGCGGCCCAGTCTCACTCCTTCTCCCGCGAGACAGGATGTGAGGCCTTGCAACCTCCTCACTATAAGGCAGCAGTCTTCAATCTGTGGGGCGCGACCCCCAGGGGGGTCGTGGAGTCCTGGGAAGGGGGTCGCGCATTTCCAGGCCTAACTTCTGCCTGGAATGCAAAATGTGCTTTTCCTTTTGGACAAAGGCCGGGACCCTTCATTCCGATTGTTAAAATGCTTTAGCTGAAGTTAATTGACTCTCACGTGCTGTAAAACGAAGAGGCCTGGTAAAACAATCCTTCAAGTAAGTGTTCATGCCAGGGTGCCTACTTGCCTGAATGACATGCAAATGTGCGCTGGGAATTAATCTGCAAATGTAAAGGATGCTTGGAGTGGTTCTGGCTTTAATTGCATGAATCACTCCAAGCATTGTGATGGCAAAGATGTGGTTTTTTGCATGGTGGTGCAAAGAGTTAACAACTGGGCTGTGAAGTGCATGCTTGTAACCATAACTGCATTTACACAGTGCTTAGTACCCCTGGGGAGGTGTTGAAGGGTCAGGTATGCAAAAAAAAAAAAAAAAAATACTTATGGTCTTATATTACTTAAATCTACATTTTGGAAGCTCCATTTTATTTTAAAACTATTTGCACAGTTTGTAGCAGTATGTATTATAATGTGTGTAATGCAAGTATAAAATAACGACTTACACATTCACTGTGCTTTCTGTCACAGGCTGTGACCTCATAGCACTAACAATACACAAGTCACTATTCTCCACTGCGCCAACCAAATTTAATTCTGTCTATCTGGTTACACACAGCCCTCTGCAGTGCATTAAATAAGAGCTTTCAGAATGTACTACAGTGCATTTCCTTTGAGTAAATGTATTTTTCATTTAAGCTACCCATTATTTTATATGTAGCTACCTGATGATGAAAGACCTAAAAACTAACATAATATTTTGGGGCTGATTTATGAGAGGCTTGCACTGCCAGATCGTCACTTTCTTTTTAAACTTTGGCGGCACAAGCGTCTCAATCATATCTATGAGGCGACGCAAAGTCACCCTGCGTGGCTTTGCATGGTCTCATAGATATGGAGTAAGACAAAGCAGCACAAGCGCTGCGTTGCCTTACACTATGTCAAGTAGGCATTCCATAGGCATTGCAGTGGGTGTTCTCACGCAACACCCATGGATTTTGACGCTGCCCCAGATTTGTAAAACCATGTAAACCTGGGGCAGCGCCAAAACCTTACGCCTCCCCACAGCAGGCGTAACGAGGAGAAATGTTTTCATTTCTCCTTGTTTTTCCTCTTTCTATGTGTGTTCCTCTTTCTATGTGTGCTGCATTCTGCCCCTTGAGGGGCTGCCCTACGCCAATGCCTCATAAATAAGGCTTTTTGTTTTAGCCACACCTTTGACCATACCCCCAAGCTCTCTTACTGACCTTTGGTTTGCTAACCACTGTTTAATTTATTTCCCTGATGTAAAAATGATTTGCTGTGGGAGTTGGGGGCGTTTATGGTTGTCGATAGTTGGCAATGATGAGGAGGACCAAGTTCTAGAAATTTTTGTCAAGAGGGGGTCCTTACGCTTAAAATATTTTGACAGGGGGGTCTCGGCATCAAAAAGTTTGAAGACCTCTGCTATAAGGGGACCTAGCTGGGCTACTCTGAACCACTTCCACCACTCTGGGTTGGAAGATACCTGAACCACTCCTCTTAGGGTCACTCCCCCATGCCTCTACAGATCCTCTGGCAACCACCCAAAGGTCTGCCTCCCGTGCAAGTTCCCTAGGATCAGAGAACTCACACTCCAACAGGTGTTGGCGCAACCCCGGAAAACAATGACTGAACATGTGCTCTCTGACAACCACATTGAACAGCCCTTCAAAATCATTTGCCGTGCTAACCAACACCCAATCGTCCAGTGCATCACAACATTCATCCACAAACTCCCCCCAGGACTGGTGAGACAGTTTCTTACTGCCCCTGAATCTCAACCTGTACCCCTCTAACTGGGAACCAGGTACCATACTCTGGGAACTGGGAATGGGACTTCCTGCACTGGACTCCATATTGCTGCCACCACTGGACCCCACCCTTACTGGGGAATCCAGACAACTAAAACTGCACTCAGGTGATAATCTACCCTCCAGAGCTAGTGTCTCCTTGCCAATTAAGTCACCACTGCAGGCCAACCCCAGAAATAGCAAACAGCACAGGGGCAGTAACTTCCTCCAGCTTGCGCTGCAGGGCCACCCCAGAAATAGCAGTCTGCACAAGGGCAGTCAAAAACTGCTTCAGATTCTCTGGTTTCTGTCCTTGGCAAGATACACAACTCATAGTGCAACAAGAGAACACATTTCAAAGAAATGATACTTTTAAGGAGAAAACAAAATCAGAAACAATAATCCCCAAACTTGTGATTATCTAAATGCAGAGTTTGTAGTGCAACCAGTTGTCGCTGTGGTACTGCGCAAACGCAAGTCCTATCCTCACCGCTGACAGTCAATGTTAGAAATGGGATTTCTGGTTGGCTAGGGCTTGCGCCTAAGCCAGGCAGAAACCACCACTCTAGTCAGGGCAAGGGAGTTACACGCTGAAGATAACCCCTGCTCACTCCCTTGGTAGCTTGGCACGAGCAGTCAGGCTTATCCCAGAGGCAGTGTGTGTTGCGCAAACGCTTTACACATTGCCTCTGGGATAAGCCTGACTGCTCGTGCCAAGCTACCAAGGGGATGAGCAGGGGTTATCTTCAGCGTGTAACTCCCTTGCCCTGACTAGAGTGGTGGTTTCTGCCTGGCTTAGGCGCAAGCCCTAGCCAACCAGAAATCCCATTTCTAACACTCACGTTACCCGTTTCACCGGTCCTGAGCCCCACTGCCACCAGAGTCAATGCCTATGGGTCCACTGGCAGGAGTGTTCACTGCTGAAGTGGCGCATGGAGCTCGATCAACGAAGACCAAAATATATGTCACAAAAGGGGGCCAAGGCATGCTGTTGAGTTGCCGGACGGAGAACTACTTCAATTGGTCGCCTTCGCACCCAGTGTGCATCAAGAGAATGTGGAGGACATGACGACACAGTTTGCACCGCTGTTTGAGGGTATCGGCTGTTTAAAAGATCGCCTGATACAGCGTCATATCGACGAGTCGATTCAGCCTGTGGCCTTACGACACCGGAGAGTGGCATTCCATCTTCGGCCGAAGGTGGAGGAGGAACTGGCCAAACTTGAGCAAGCGGGTATTATTGAGAGGGTGGACGGCCCGACTCCCTGGGTGTCTCCGATTGTAGTGGCCCCAAAACCCAAGCAGCCAGGAGAGGTTCGGATCTGCGTGGATATGCGCCTACCTAACCTCGCCATTAAGTGCAAAAGTCACCTTACCCCTACAGTAGATGACATTGTGGTCGAGGTTAGTGGGTCGAGATGGTTTTCGAAGATGGATCTACGTGCCGGTTATCATCAGCTGATGCTAGACCCTGCCTCCCGTGCGATCACCACGTTTTCTACAAACGCTTAAGTTTTGGAATCTCCAGTGCTGCGGAGGTCTTCCAGGACACATCAGGGGGGTCCTTGTCGGCCTCGATGGTGTGTTCAATGTCAGTGATGACATTTTGGTGCACGCCCCCACCCTTGAGGAGCATTTTTCCCGCCTAAAAGCTGTCTTTCAGCGATTGATGGAGAACAGACTTACCATCCATAAAGAAAAGTGTGACTTTCTTAAAAAGGAGATCTCGTTTTTTGGCTACCACTTTTCACAAGATGGGGTGTCGCTGGAACCCCTGAAAGTCCAGGATATATGAACAGCTCTTGCCCCCATCAATGTGACTGGCGTAAGAAGCTTTATGGGAATGGTGAATTACTGTGGCCGTTTCATCGCAATTTAACCGATCTTACTGCTCCGTTGAGAGAATTAACTAAATCCAATGTTACCTGGAATTGGGGACCGGAGCAGGAGAGCGCCTTTCAGGCCACCAAGCAAGCCCTGTCGGCAGATGCAACATTGGTGTATTTCGATCCGGCGAAGGAATCCGAGTTGTCTGTGGATGCCAGTCCCATCGGACTGGGGGCGGTGCTTTGTCAGCAGCAAGGCAGTGGGGAATGGGCCCCGGTGGCATATGCCAGTCGAGCGTTAATAGCAATGGAACAGAGTTACTCGCATATTGAAAAGGAGGCCATAGCTATCCACTGCGGGTGCCGCCATTTTCATTTATACCTGTAGGGACAGCCGTTTACTGTGCACACGGATCACAAAACGCTCATTCCGTTGTTCATGGGGTCATCATCTAAGCTCCCACCCCGAATTGAAAAATCGATTTTTCGATTACAAGACTATTGTTTCACTGTGGTATTCCGTCTGGGAACTCAAAACCCGGCGGACTATCTCTCGAGGCACGCCCGTCCAGCCACTCGGAGCAAGGAGACGGAGGCAGAAGAAACCAAGGAATACGTGCACCTGGTAGTGGAACGATCCAGGCCTCTTCCTATATCTTTGGATGAAATCCTGGAATCCACAAATGGGGATGAGTGCCTCCAACTCTGCCTCTCTGCTTTGAGATCCGGGAAATGGGGCATCTTGTTAGACAAAACGGTGTATCGCACTGAGGCCGCAAAGTCTACACTGGTGTCCCTTCACAATGTGAGGGGTAAGTTGATGATATCCCCGGAAGGGTGTTTGATGAGAGGTCCACGGTTGGTGATTCCTGGATGTCTGCAGCAGAGGGTGGTGGACTTGGCCCACTTGGCTCATCAAGGCGTCGTCAAGACGAAATCCAGACTAAGGTGCAAAGTGTGGTTTCCCAGTCTGGATGCCCTGGTGGAACAAACGGTGAGGAGGTGCTCACTTTGTCAAGCGGCCAGGCCTGCTGACCCCCCAGCACCCATCCATACGGAAGTGATTCCACCATTTCCCAGATGGGCGTCATATGTTGGTGGTCATTGACGATTTCTCCAAGTATCCCGAGATTGAAATTATGGAGTCCACCATGGCCGGCCAGACTATTCCTCGTTTTGAGAAAATCTGGCAACCCATCGATTGTTTAAAGAACTTCATACCGATAATGGCCCTCCTTTCTCAAGCCATGAATTGGCAGAGTACCTCCGGTCCAGGGGAATCTGTCACCGGAAAGTCACCCCCCTATGGCCTCAAGCCAGTGGGGAGGCGGAGCGCTTTATGGGCACTCTTAACAAAGCCACCAGGATCGCGGTGGCAGAAAGACAGGAGTTGGACTGTGCTTTGTATGGATTCCCAAGAGAGTATCAAATGACCCCTCACTCTACCATCCAAGTAAGCCCCATGTCCTTGTGCATGAACAGACCAATGGGTGATGTGATTCCGCACCCCGAAGTTGTATCCGCCAAACAAGAGCTGGTGGCAGACAGACTGCGGCAATGCAAGCTGAAGAATGACAAGGTATCAATGAGGCGTGGAGCGAGATCCAGCTCCTTAAAAGTAGGGGATGCCATCATGGTGAGTATTCAATACCCTAAAGGAAAGTTTAGCCTGCCTTCAGAGATTGAGCCATGGATAGTCAAGAAAGTGAATGAGACTAAGGTCAAGGCGACGAGGAATGGAGCAACCATCACGACGAATGTGTCATTCTTTAAGGCCCAACAGAATTCTAGCAGCAGTCAAGCAGGGGACTGTGTGCTCCCAAGTGAGCCGACCTGGGATCCGATGATCATTTTGGACCTGGTGAGGAACGTGAAAGTCTCGGATCTCCTGGTCGGGGTTTGTCCCTGTCTGGACAGGGAGATGCCTGTCCGCCGGAGGAGTCGCCATGTGGGGCGCCTGAGTGTGACCTGTTGCCCTGCCCCGGAGAACCTCAGGGGCCTGAGGCTAGCGTACGACGAGGGGGTGCTGAGAGGTACCAGCTTCGGCCTTGCCCCGCCAGCTCGTCGCGTTTGAAGAACTTTGTAACGTATTGAACTGCCTTTATGAACTGACCACATATTGTTAAATTGTATGTTTGTTTTGGCACAGTAATGGTGGCATTTTGTGTTGGTTTTTGTCTTTACAGGTTTTGGAGGAGTGTGCTGTGTTTCATGTGGGGCATATCAATGTGTTTAGCTGTCCGAGGGGTGTTTGTGTAACTCCCCCTCTGGGCCTGAGTCCCGATAGTCATGACTGTGACGTAGGGACGAGGAAGTGAAATAAAGAGGCTCAGCATGTAGATGAGTGGGAGAAGAGCACTACCTTAATATGTCCTGGTTTACTTCATTGCTTGATCCGCCATACGTTCACTGTCAGGAGAGGTGAACAGAACAAGTACCACACCCTCTTCTATATGAGAAACCAAGGGGATCCGCACTGCTCACAGCTCTATCTTGTGGTAAATGCCCTCTGGGACTCTGACTATATTGCATTGTATTGCATTTTCTTCTAGTCTCCAACGTTGGAGCGATGGATAGCAGATTGGATAGCAAGAGCAGGTATCTACATTTGAGTGGAAAATCTACAGAAAGTCTAAAATTCCTCCATCTTGGAATCCTGGCATGGGTCAACCGCAGAGTCGTTTGGCACTCATCTCAATGCCACTTGTGACCCGTTCCCTTCCTGGGTGAGCAGGGGTATCTAGTTCCTTCGGGAACAGCCTAATGTTGGACTGAATAGGGTGTACTTGTATACCTCTTCCAAATGTATCTGATTCTGACGGCCCTTAAGAACTACATGTAGAGCTCACAGTACCGATCTAGTGGTCTTAGCTTGGTCTAGCCAAGTTTAGCTTTGGGACCTGCTTCATCAACTTCAGAAACACCTCTTGTAATGAAAAGAGGGAAGAGTGACGCACCATCTCCCGCCTTCACACAGCTCAGCTTGAATGCGTTTCCTGAGGAATTAAACTTTGCTTATCTGTCTCTCCTAGGACTGATGAAAGCCATCTCTTCTCTGAGGCTACTACAGGGGTGGGTCACTTTATCCAAGATGGTAATGCTACAGAGGCTGCTCTGTTACTTTGCAAATTTACCAATCCCCATTCCCTACCTGGTGTTCTGTTTGCTAGACAGAATGCTGGGCGATCTGATCTGGAATAAAGGGAGACAAGAGTTGCTCTAGTGATACTGCAATTACCCATAGAGGTTGGGGGCCCCAAACGTTAAGCATTACTATCTACCTGCACAATTGCAATGGCCTGCCTGCTGGCTTGTGGGGCTTAACTCAATAGTGGTGATAGCAGTGTTCAACTGTGACACCTTGAATAAAACACGTGTTGTTCCTCCCATAATCATCAATGCCTGCCTACCCCAACAGCCTACTCCACGTAGCTTACAGATGCTAAAGCAGAGACCTGAAATTCACTCCAGGGACTCATCCGTACACACCAGATGCCCCGTTGAGCTCCCTGGCTGTGTATCGTGGGGTGCTAGGCAAGGAAAGGATGGAGACCTGGGAGAATGCAGGGGTAGGCACACTCGGAGCTTTGTTCCAAGACCATAATCTGATCCCATTTGATGTACTGTTGGGATAAACTGACCTGCCACCGTAACAGTTTTTAACACACAGATGCCTAACTGCCGAGATGGAGCACCTCTGGGGAGAGGTGGCCCCTGAACCCGACACATACACTGAACGCAGGTGCTCTTTACCCACGGGACTGGGTGACACCTTATCTTGTGGATCATGAGAACCATCCCTGATAACACAGTAGATCCCCTTGCTGACCTGTGATCCCACTTGGAACAAGATCTGGGATGCCATCTGACTCCCAAGTAATGGAAGAGATTGCTTAAATATCCACACATGGTCTCATGCAATGGTCGCTTCCAGTACATACAACACATTATACTACACAGAGCCTACTTGGCACCGGCCAAACTGCATAAAATATACCCTACGACTTCCTTCGCATGTCCTCATTGCCGACATCCTCAAGCGAACATACTGCACATGTTATGAGATTGTCCTATAATGCATACTTTTGGGACATGGTCTGTACGATCCTCCAGACTGACACAGTTTGTCTAGACCAAACAGAATAGACTCTTGTCTCTTGGGCCTCCATAGTCATAAAAAGGCGGGAGGGGCAACAACTCAACTTATTGATCTGGCACTTTTGTTGGCCAGATGCACAATTACAATGAGATGGAAAGCAGCGTCACTCCCACAGGCTCCACAGTGGCAGGCTACAGTGTTACATTGGGCTGCAGTGGAATCCATGTCACTGCACAGGGAGGACCTACGGGGCCTGCAGAGGCACCCTATAGCTGCATTTTAGGAGGACCTCTGGCACACGCTCCAAAGAGATCCTGATGACGATACATACCCACCGTAGACACAACCGCGGTTGACAGGCGCATATCCCTAGGTCGTCACCGCACAACACTACATTTGCACCAGAAATAAGAGAACAGGCTCAGTGTTGGTATCCTTCTATTTGCTGCAGTAATATGTGCCTACTTTTCTGCGTGCGATATGAGAATCCTAATGCTGATGTTGATACAATTACAGATTGTAAGTCTGTGGCCAAGCTGCCATAAATGCTATTTAATGCAAACAATTCAATAAAAAGTTTTTTAAAAATCTGTCTCTCCTAGGAAAACTTGGAAGGTTATGGCTGTTGCCAAGAAATCATCCACCACGATTTAGTACAAAAGTAATTTTCTGAGATTCAGCCACCTGTTAAGAAAATTCATACCTCTCATCTGCTCATTGAGCACGTTGTGCCCTTTTCTCATCACCTGGTTGAACTAGGGGCCAGGTATATGCTTGCATAACTAGTATCACGTTCTTTGGAGACTACTGGAAAAGGCCTGGGTAGTGTTTTCATGGCCATATAGTCTGTTGAAATATATCCAACGGTATGCTACGGCTTTCTGTGACTGAAACCTGAACCTAGCAGGTTGCAGCCTGAACCCTTTTCAAGACACCCACCTTATATGATTTCAATGTTTTTGATTGGAATATTTCTTTCTTCTGGGGCATAACATTGACCAGTCATAGGCATGGTTCCCTCTAACCTGCGTGCCTGAGCGGGCGCGCACACCTAAGTTTCCCTCCGCGCAGACACCTACAATCAGCGCGCACTACAAAGGATTCCACGCATTCAGTAAATACTTCACTGGAGCCTCTGAAGTGCGGCTCATGGTGATGCTGCTGCGCTTCCAAATGCATTTCTAAAGACGTGTTTTTCGTCTTTAGAAATGCTAATGAGGGACGTTTAAATGCCTGCAACGCTGTCATTAAACAGCAGGAGAGTATTCCCAGAGCTTTCTCTGCAGCCCGAGTCCCGTTTGCAAAGTCCACGGACCTCTGGCTCCTCCACATAGCTGCCAAGGTTTCAGATTGCCATGTGTGACATCTTCGTAATTTTAGAGTAATTATGAGTGCATTTCAATGACTATGAGTGACACTGAGAATTTCATTATAAAGAAAATTGAGAATATTTTTTGCTGAAAGTATATGAGAAATCTTTCAAGCTTTTAAAGTGAAGTAATAGGACCCGGACCCCCCAGGTTGTCCCCGGCCCCGCCCCCATCAGAACCCACAAATCAAGACTTGACGACCAGCGCTGTGGGTAAAGAGGCCATGTTTATTATACACGAACACATATAAACATGACAATATATCAATAATCTTCAAATTTCATGACATATATTTATCAACTTTGATCACTGAAGTGAAGTCCCCTGCACACGGGGCCAGCGCTGCAAGGAAGAGAGGCGAGGGTCTGGGCAATGTGCCCTAAATAGGCCCCCAGCCCTCTCCTCCCCCCTCATTACCGGCCCCGGCCGGAAGTGACGTCACTTCGCCCCGGAAGTACTTCCCGCCGTCCGCGGCGACCACTGCTTCAGCCAGGAGCCACGAGGGCGTGGCCGGGATCCCGGGGGCCCGGGTCCTAATGGCGCGCTTCTTTATAGTACGCGCTTTTCAAAGGAGGTGTAAAATATAATTAGACTGCCGTTAATCAGGACAGCGGTGCCCTTAACCGAAATCGATTACATTCAGAAACTAAAACAAAATATATTTATCCACTATACCAATAAATATATCGATCCAAAAAATTTGTATTGCTAAATCTCTCTCATGTAACAGATAGCGATAGCATTACATGCTGTGTCAGATAAGTTTTTTTGTCGCCCGACTGATCTGAAAATAATGCCTGCATGTTCGTTTTTGTATGTGATTCGTTTTACTGGTCTGGCATAGGAAGTAGAGCGGTGTGAAAGCCCATGTATTTAAGATGCGACACCATACTTATTTTTTAGGTCCAATAAAAAATATAGCATCCTACAACACTGAAAAGGAAACTAGTAAAATGTGCTTTACTAGAGATCCCATAATACGTTGATTTTTATATAGCATTTTTCACTGCACTTTTGGCGCTTCTCACTTCTCTATATAACAGGTGTTATTGTTTCCTAAACTAATGGCATTCAGTTTATCGTGAGCAAAATCAAGCAATGAAGACAAGGGGAACACAAAAATATCAGAAAGATCACCCATTTGAGCAACAAGAAACTAAGTTAACTGCTGCAAAACGTAAGAAATATAAACGACTTCGCTTTATCAGACTCTAGCCAAAATTGCAGACAAAAGATAAGGCACACTGAAAGCTGCGTGACTCGCAGACTCACACACAGCGACATGAGCAGTAAGCACAGCTGCATTCGAAAGCTGAGAGTGGGAGACATGCATTTAGGTCACAACTAAGCAGGCAGCTGTACTTTATGGGAAGGCACTGTGATTGACATGATCCACACTTTACACGTACAACTGGGTGAGCAGTTCACCTATGTTTGCACTGTCCGTTTCCATTAGAATAATTGCTCGAAATTCTTTGTATTTTAAGAAGATGCCCTAATAAATCGAAAGTAAACGGTGCCATTTAATTGGGCACCAAGAATAAACCGGACACAGCCTACGCTATTTTACAAGACGCTCTAATAAATATTCGTTCCCTATGGGAGATGGTTTGCTGTGCTGTGATAGCTGATCTGGCCGGCCGGGCAGACTGAGGGTTTCTGGATTAACTAAGTGAAGAATCCACCTTCATGTGCGGTTTCTGACTTTTTCCCTCTGCATGTGAGGAAGAGAGACCTGGCGCTGTCAAGAAACAGGGAGGGGGGCCCTTGACCAAGAAATAAAACAGGCCATAAACCGCTTCAGATACCCGCTCTCCCAAGGCTCCACACAGAGACACCCAAGGCGCAGCGGAACACAGGTCATGAGGATATATCAATATAAAATAAACACTGACCTGACTGGGAACACGGACAACGGCAATTGGCGGCCCCGCTGGCCGTAAGCAATGATTATGCTGAGTACCGTGGAATGACTGGCTCAGTCCTGTGGCAATGATTCTTCTGCTCAGCCCTGATTACACACATGTATCCATGACGGCGCTGGTGGGGCCGGGTCCAGTAGCAGCTGCCGGATACCGCAGGTGTGCAAGCTACTAAAAGTAAGCCATTATTGTTTGCGGCAGGTAGCCATGGGGACGGTATCACGATTGCTCCATCAGCCAACTTTGATCTGCGTGGCGGCCCACCCGCTCCCGCCTCAGGAAGCTGGACACAGGCCCGCCTAAAGTCACTTGTCAGTCAAGACACTAGGTAGCAATTGGGCTCTGACCCGTCCTCCTCCGACGTCAGGGATATCGCGGCACGTTGGTGTATTTGTAACTTTGTAACATTGTAGCACACCACTCTGTACAGCTGAACTAAGCTATAGCTCAGCCAAAGAGCACCCTTAGTTTGCCGGCAGCAGCGCACACTGCGCGCTGCCACTGCAGCTTGTATGGTGCTTTATAATTATAGCAGCGCTCTCAGCTTTACAGCTGAGGTGCTATAATGCATGACTTTGCATTTCAGTGCGGTGATGCGGATCACCACACTGAAATGCGTTAGTCTAACGCCTGATGCGTGGTACTTGGCAGAGCTGCCTCCACCTTTTGTTTTCTCCTTCTGTGTCTGGCTGTGGCGTCACACAGGCTTGTCTGAGGCCTTATCAGTCTGTATGCTGGTTGGTCTCTGTTCAGCAGCCTCTGCTATTTTTGCTGGCCATTCACCTCTGCAGTGACTTGTTAAATGCTCTTCACCAGCGTGCTGCACCTTACATCACTGCCTCCGACCAGGCCACCTCCTGATTTCTCCAGTACTTCTCTTTTTTGCACTGTGTGGCGTCACTGGCTTCACATGTGCTTTTACTGTTTGTAAGATGCTTCCATCCAGTACAGCACCTTCAGCTTTTATTGTTAGTCAGTTACATATGCAGTGACTCCTAAAATGCTCCCTACTGCATGCTGCCATTCACATTTGTGTCTCCCGCCTCAAACTGCTCAATATGTTAGTTTTTCATTCCACTTCTCGAAACTGCCAGGAGCTCTGCAGTATGTGCCGTTGACACTTAGGCAGCGATTACACACACAGCAGCAGGGCTAGTTCTAGGGCTTTTGGGGCCCCAGACAGATTAGGAACAAGTGAGTGCCCTTTTCATATCTTTTATTAGTGAAACAGGTTATTGCCAACTGTATACACATGACAAAGCAAAAGATGAACAAATAGGGCAAACATTTTAGGCTTAGCAGAGAGTACACTCTAAGTGGCCACTGAAAATACTTGCCCAGGCACTAAGTACTTAAAAGGTCATCAGGCATTTAGGGGCATTTGGGGAATGATTTCGTAATATTACTTATCTGATTATAAAAACAACGTCAAGTACTTCGGAACGTGAGCCAGAAAGCAAGGACTGGCAGTGGACTTCCCAAACAATAGGCCTTTGCCCACAAACCAGTTCACCAAGTTCTCCCACTCACCTCCATTAGAAATGTTGCAAATCAACATTTTTCAAACAATCATAACCTTTTGTAAAGTATCTTTATTTGAATCAATCAATCACTCAGCATTTTTAGTGTGCAGCGCTGTCACCCCTAAGGATATCTGGGTGCTGGGATGCAAGGCCTCTGTCAAAAAGCCAAGTTTAGAGTTTGTTTCTGAACTCCGCCAGGGAAGGTGTCCTGGGGGAAGGAGGGGCGCTGGGCAGAGGGAGGAAAACGGCAGGAAGAGGGCAAGAGACGAGCAGAAAAAAGCAAAACAGAGAGCAAGAAGTAAGCAGAAAAGGCAAACAGAGGGTGAGAAATGAGCAGAGAAGGCAGAAACAGAGGGCAAGAAGTGAACAGAAAAGGCAAAAAGAGGGCAAGAAACGAGCAGAAAAGACAAAAAGAGGGCAAGAAACAAGCAGAGAAGGCACAAACAGAGGTCAAGAATTGAGCAGAAAAGGCAAAAAGAGGGCAAGAAATGAGCAGAGAAGGCACAAACCGAGGGCAAGAAACGAGCAGAAAAGGCAAAAAGAGGACAAGAAACGAGCAGAGAAGGCACAGACAGAGGGCAAGAAATGAGCGGAGAAGGCACAAACAGAGGGCAAGAAATGAGCTACTTTGTTTAACTTTATTATTGCACACATATGTCTGCCATTTTTAGCCGATAGCATGTTGTATTTTTCTACTACTTTTTCTTTCAATTTATCTTGCAAATGTGGCTCAACTTGTGAATGTGCTGTATTGTGGTTGTGTAAGTTGGTGAATGCAAGAATGAATAAGTGATTTATGGATGCACAAGTGCAAGGATGATTGACAGGGTGCATGTGTGATGACTTATTCAGTGCTTAAACCAATCGGTGACCAAGAAGTCACTTTAAATTAAAAGCAAGGCTTATTGACAGTGCCAATGCTTGTTATTTACCTATAAGTGGTAGCGGATCCACTTGCCTTGTTGCACATCTTATCACTCAGTTGCGCACACAGGCAATAAAAGAGTGCACACCAACATTCTATTGCCGCACATGAGAAAGAAAAATTAGAGGGAACATTGGTCATAGGTGAGTTGCACGCCCTTTGTGCCTCAGAACCTTTCACGTTTTATTTTTCATTTGCCGGCTCTGAGCTAGCGCTGTAGGGAGGGGTGGGCCGGGGCATGTGAGGGGGGAGGAGTGCTGTGCGCTCTGCAGCACGGGGATTGAATGGGACTCTGTCCCAGGGGCTGCACAGGGCAGGAGGCGCATGAGGCAGCCGGCAGCTTCAGGTAATTTATTTTTCTATATATATTATTACTAACACCCTGCACTCTCCCCCCGTGCTTCCACCCGCAGTCCCACCCATACTCCTTCCTTGTTCACCCCCATCCATTCCCACCCTCCACGTTCCCTCCACACACCTCACCACCCTTTCTTTGTGGCAACCGCCACTGCCAAACACACATGTGCACATAGGTTTCTCCAGCCTGGCTGCATGGAACAGCCGGGCTGGAGAAACCCCCACAGACTCCCTAGTCTGAGCAGAGCGTCTTTCTAGCACAGGGATTGGATGGGAGTCTGTCCCAGGGCCTGCTGGGACAGGAAGAGGGCAGGAGGTGCGGGAGGGGGAACACCCCCCTCTACACCCCGCGCTCCCCCCACCCCCATGTGCCCCATACCCCCCTAAGTTCCCTCCACCCTCCCCATCACCGTTTGTTTGTGGTGGCCGCTACTGTGTAGATTGCAACAAAAGTGGTTAACTCAAGGAAGAAGATGTATCCACCTATTTGAGAAAGGAGTGTGTGTGTGTAGTACTCCATTTCTATTCTGGAAATAAAACTATGAGTACCAGAATGTAAGTTTTTTTTAATCTGAGCTTTAATTCCGGACTAAATCAGAATAACATTTTGCATACATGGGTCACTAGCACATTTTCGTAGAGTTGTTAACAGTGTCTTATATCTGTGAAAGTAAGTGATACACATTTTATCCACCTTGGGGTAATTATAGGCCAAGACAGCGCAGTTGGCATTTGAACCTGTAACCGGCAGACTTCACATAGGCCTAGGTAGCGAGTGCTTAACACAATGCGTTACTTTCTTAGCATATGACATAGGTGTCGGTTCCCGGGGGGGCAGGCTTAACAGTCTGTAGTGTTATTACTCAAAAGGACAAACAATTGTTGCTTGGAATATGTCAGGCGATTGGGTCCCTATATATAAGCTACCAACAGTGATTAATTGGCGTGCATACCGTTCTCGGACGAGATCGATCACATCTGAAGAAACACTAATAAAAAAAAACTTACAAATTTCATGAGAATTTTTTTTTTTCCGAGAAACATCATAGTTGCAATCCCAAACCTCAAAAAATGTGAAGTTGCTATAGCTCCATTTGAGGCAGCATTCATGACCTTACACATGATATCACAAATGACGTCCTTCATGGCATCACTGATGACATCACTAATGACAGTTACCAGGGGTATCATCAATGATTCTATACAACGCATAAATAACTACATTAGGGCAAAGACTTTGCAAAGGGGCACATATGTATGGCTTGCATAGTACAGTCTTTTGTCATGACCTTCACACTGTAGGTGTTGGTGCCAGCACATTTTGGTAGTGCATGCAGAGTATGGCTTTTAGTTTTAGTGTACTCTTTTGCCAGAAGAGGAGCCTAAAGGAGTAATAGGACAAGGCAGCAGTTTAGGAAGACATTTTGAAGTTTTTTCTCATCATATCAAACTCGGCGCAGCTGGCCCCATACAGATCAAACCAGTACCAATATCGAGGCAAAATTGCCCAAATTGTAATTTCATTTATTTTTCAACAAGAACGTGGTGGAGCTAATCTCACTCCGTTTGGCACCATTTAAGTGTTTGGTATGTAGAGGATTGGTAATGGTTCTTAAAGAATACGCCTTGGCACTGAAACATTTGACTGGGATAGGCCTGACAGTCCTGTGACTACGTCCTCAAGAGTCATACAGCGTCGAAACATCGACAAACCCTCCCTCTTGGTTTTTACATGTAATTTAACTTTAAATGATTCCACTCTGACATATGCAAAAACTACTATTAATTTTATCAATCAATGATACAACCATTGGGAATTGTACAGTGTCTTTTATCTATGTTTTTTGTATATATGTGTTTAAGCACCATTGGAGCACTGCGTTGTCTGTTCTATGATCACTTATTTTGTTAATTGTTAGACTTGATTGGAGTCAAAACATTATAAGATGCAAACCATATCAGTCCTGTGTTTTGTCTTCTTTGCTATTAATGTTGGTCCAATGAATACATTTTATTTATTAAATTTATAATGCGCGACAGCTACCCAAAAAGGGTTTCCCAGCGCTAAAGCAGATCAGAGACTGTGTTTGAAAAGTGGCTTACAGGTTATTGGTTAAAAAAGCCAAGTCTTCAATGATTTGCGAAATTGGACGTATTCTGTTTCGTTTCGGAGAGCTATGGGCAGGGCATTCCAAAGTGAGGGGCCTAAATATGTAAATGACCTTCCACCCATCAGAGATAGTTTAATTTTAGGAACAAAAACTTCCCCTGAGTGGATGAGCGGAGGTTACGAGGAGGGACGTATGGACGGACCAGAGATTGAAGGTATTGAGGGGCAACTCCTATTTTGATTTTAAACATGTAGCTCAGGGCTTTGAACTTGATTCGGTTCTCCACCCTGAGCCAGTGCAGGTCTCGTAGATGGCCGGAGATAGAGGTGGCTCTAGGAACCCGGCACAGAAGCCTTGCAGCGGAGTTCTGGACCATCTGCAGCCTGCAGAGTCACTTCCTTGTTTGAGCCCAAATAGAGAACATTGCCGTAGTCCAGCCTTGAAGTGATCAAAGCATGGACTACAGTTTTCTGAGTGGGCTCTGGTAGCATCCAGATGACCTTTTTTTAGCCACTTCAGGATGGTAAAACATGTGGCAGCTACCTTGACAGCTTGGGAGTGCATACTGAGCGAGTTATCAATGGTGACTGTAGGAGAGTAGGATCTGCTTCACAGGGGTACCCCCACTTTTTGCTGATACTTCACTGGTTTTCGACATTAGTCTGGCTGGGGCCCTGCTATTCAGAACCCCAGCCTAGCTGTTTCCTCTTTAAAAGGGTCTCCATGTGCCTTAGGCACATCACTGATTGGGATCTGGAGTGCCCTTGTAAGTCCCTAGTATATGGTATACTATGTACCAAGGGCATAGGTACCTCAGAGGCCTGCCAGGGGCTGCAGCATGTATTATGCCACCCCTGGTAGGCCATCCAAACTGACACCACAGGTCTGCTACTGCAGCCTGGGTAAGGTGGTGCATGCACCCCTTGCTGTGGTATAGGTTACCTATATCACTAAATGCATACACACATATAAACCTATAAGTCACTCCTAAGGCAGGCCTTATCAATCCTAAAGGCAGAGTGCATGGTTCCTATGTGAGAGGGTGCCCCTGCATGAGCAGGGCCCCTCTGCAGCGTTCGGAGACCATCTCTGATGCTGTTTGTAGTGCAGCCTGACCATATACTCTTAAACGCATTATATCCTCGCGGTAAAATGCTAACTATGGAATGGCTGCACCTAAACATGTCGTGTTTGGTGTCAAACATCTTGGAATACTACCCCCCGCCAATCCTGGCGGCGGGGGTAGCATTCCACCCTTCTAGAGGGAAAGGCATGTTAACTCTGACGAGTCCGGTAACTTCTTTCCAGAGCCCTGGCATCACAAAATGGATGCTGCTGCCACAGACACGAGTCTGGCCTCCTGCTGCTGGACGAAACTCCGGCAGGGGAGGCCTGGACAATAGGTTTCCTGTCCCAGGGAGGTGTGACCACCTCCCCAGACAGGACAATGTGTATTGGGGCTGGGCGGGAGCACTTTCGGGTGCTTTGAAGTCCTGCACTGGGGGCACATTTGGTGTCCCTGTGCATACCCCAGTTCAAACCGGATCAGGGGCTTGCAGCCCCTGCTTTGGCGCGAACTGGACAAAGGGAAAGGGGTGTAGCCACCCCTTTGCCCTGACCCACCCATAGGTGGGGCCACAGAGTAGTCCATCCCCTATTTTTAGAATAAAGGTAGGAACCCAGTCCCTAGGACTTTAGATTATACCTGGACGAAACTCTGAAACAGAATCCTGGACCTTCGACGCTCTACTCACGATTAGAGGACTGAAGAATCTCCCTTGGGGTCAAGGAGTGACTCCCTGCTTGGCAGGCACCAAAGAAGCATCTGTCCGGTTCGCATCACTGAAGCTCCCGTCGGACGCCGAAGTCATCGCATCACCAGAGGTGGATTCTCAGACTTCCCCGAGGCTACCCTGAGTCCCCAGCAAAGCTGAGGCCCGTGGCTATCGTGGGTGACTTGAGACCGTGACCCCTGGACACCGAGCACATTTGCAAGTGCACCATCTTCTGGGTCTCCCAAGAAGTCGTGCTTTGGGCTCCGAGTAGCCCTAGCCTCCAGCACCACCTGCACCGAAGATCACTGGCCCCCACTCCACGAGTGTCCTGTAAGCCAGCTCCACGTGCGGCGTCACGAGGCTCCTTCGCGGTCGCTAGCCCGTTGGCTAGTAGCCCTTAACGAAGGCCAATCTTTTCTTTACTTGGCAGTCTGGTTGCTCCAGGCCTGCCCTCACTTACCCTCGCTGGGTGAGTCCCCCAGACCTTGCTGGTCTGCATCATCGACGATCTACATCTTACTCGAGACTTGCCGTTGCCAAGGCTTGTTGGGTCCAATCTGGTCGCCGACACCTCTGCACTCGACAGACATCGAGCAACAGCCCGAATCCTGCTCCTGGTCGCCGACAACGCCTCCCGGACCTCGTGGCTGAAGAGTCAAGACGACCGTCATCGAACCTGAAGCACTCGACATCGGTGGGCATCTGTCCATCGCCTCCCTGGTCACTGGCTAGTGACCCAGACTCTGTCCCCTCTGCTTTCAGGTTCTTCAGAACTCCGATCCACTCTTGGATCCACCCGGACACTTTTCTCCTGGTCGCCAGCAGCACTTTGCAGCAGATCGCCATAAGAACCGACGACGAAACCCGACCCCGAAAGGCACCTATGCACCCGGCTTCCCTGGGTGAGGTAACACGAGTACTCCGGTGCTCCCGTGGGTAGAGACTCTTCAAAGTCCTAGATCTCAAAGGGTTTTGTCCTAGTCCTCTTTTAAGTGTCCCTTTCCTCTATTTTCCCGATCCCGACTTTCTCCATAGAAGTTAACGGCGTATCGCGGTTGTGTATTTACACTGCACGCGTCTCCCGTGGGTCCCCTGTGTCACTACCGTGGGTGGTTCCTTGTGGTCCAAGCACTTCTAGAGGCTCTAGGCCTAGTGTCTAGTTCAGTCGTGGTTCGCATACCACTTTATTGGTATATGGTTTGGTACGCCCCTAGGGCCCAAACGTGTATTTGTGCTATTACTGTGATTTAAGATCTTATAACCTATGTATTTCGAACTCTAGCCTCATAAAGAGACTAGAGGGGTGTGTTTAGTAATAAATACATATATTTTGAATATATACCTGGTGTGGTGCTCTTTCATTTGGTCACTCAAGAGATTATAGACTGGTAAAACAAGCTGCTTTACATTCCTTCAAGACTTAGCCTGAAGGCTGCTCTCCATAGCTACCACTAGGATAGCTTTCAATAAGGTTGTCTTTAACCTACCTACCATAAGAGTCGATTTGGACTGGTGCACGGTGCCCACTATAATTAGTGGACAGCATATGCCAGGCCAACTTCTCACATTGGTGTGCAGCGTGTGGGATTCCAGCTTGCTATTGTTTTACCAGATAATCTCAATTGAATTGATCAACTGAAAACCACTAAAGGTACCTAAGGTACATATAATTTAAGCTTAGAATATCAGTAAGTTCTACTGAACTTAGAGTTGTGTGTTAAGGGATAGCACAACCCTTTCTACAACTCAAGAGAGTTTAGTAGGCCACACTAGAGTAGGTAGTGCATACACCACACCACACTAGTAATGTCTTTAAAAGCAGGATCCAGAGATGCCCTGCAGGAAGCCATGGAGCTTCCCCTCCAAGTATGACACACTCCCATTCTTGGAACTGAGAGCTTTGTGTAACGTGAGGAAATTAAGGACAGGCCAAAGTCCCACCACCCAACACCTCCAGGAGTTGTTGGTGGCTTATGATCTTAGTAAGTCTTCAGAGACTGAAGGGGTAGGAGCAGAGGGTGGGCCAGCAGATGAGGAAGGGGCCAGGGGTACTACTACCCCCAGCCCCCTCTGAAACTGACCAGGAGGGTGACAATGACCCTGACCTGGAAAACCCAATCCCTTCTGGGGAAGATGAAGATGAGGATCTGGAGAACCACACCTTTGTCCCCCCAGGAAGGATTATGAGTGTGCTCAGAAAGTCTAGGTCTCCTTCTCAGGAGTCTAACCACTCTGGCACCTCCATAGGGAGCTCTGTTTCTTCTCACAGGAGGGAATCCTCTCATGAGAGAAGAAAGAGACTGGTCCAGTATGAGGAAACTCAACTGGAGATCAGGAAGAAGCAATTGGCTTTAGATAGAGAATCCCTAGATCTCCTTAAAGAGAGAAGAAAGTTGGGACTAGAGTCCCATGGTGGCAGCCATGTCCCTAGAGATAGGGAAAGGTCCTATGACCATAGGAACCTGAGCAAGATTGTCCCTCCCTACCAGAGTGGGGATGATATCCACAAATGGATAACTGCTTTAGAGAGGGCCTGTAAAGTACAGAAGGTCCCTCAGGAGCAGTGGGCAGCAATCTTGTGGCTCTCCTTTGCTGACAAAGGTAGAGACAAGCTCCTCACTGTTAGAGAGGAGGATGCTGACAATTACAAGGTCTTGAAGAGTGCTCTTATTGATGGGTTTGGCCTAACCACTGAACAGTACAGGTTGAAGTTCAGAGACACCCAAAAAGCACAGACTCAAGACTGGGTAGACTATGTGGATTGTTCTGCCAAGGCTCTGGAAGGCTGGTTGATGGGCAGTAAGGTGTGTGACTTCTCAGGATTGTATAATCTGATAATGAGGGAGCAGATTCTTAATAACTGTCAAAACCAGCTGTTGCATCAGTACCTGGTTGACTCTGATCTGACCTCTCCCCAAGAATTGGGAAAGAAGGCAGACAAATGGGTCAGAACCAGGGTGAAGCAGAAGGTACAGAACCAAGGTGGGGAAACCAAGAAGCAAGATGCTAAGAACTCTGACAAGGGTGGGGAGAAGGGTAAAGATCAAAAGTCTTCATCAGGCCCCCAAAAATCTTCTTCTGGTGGGGATTCCCAGTCTACCAAGGGTAAAGGCCAAAGAAAACCATGGTGCAAGGTCTGTAAGCAAAAGACCCACTGGACCAGTGATTGCACCAAGTCCAAAGACTCCAGTCCAGCACCCACCAATGCCCCTAAGGCACCTGTTCCCCCTAGTACAGTTGGTGGAAGTGCTCCAGCAAAGGGTTTAGTAGGGTTCACCCTGGGAACTGAGTTGGGCTCTGACCTAGTTAGAGAACTGACTCAGGCTGTGTTAGTCTGTGATGGAGGCATGGATGTGCCCTCCTCTATGAGTCCCAGTAATCTGGGCAAGTACAGACAACAGCCTTTAATCAATGGACGAGAGGCTTTGGCATTTAGGGACACAGGGGCAAGTGTCACAATGGTGACACAAGACCTTGTGCTACCTGGGCAAGTTATGCTTGGTGAGATGTACCAAGTGACCAATGCTAGCAATGTCAGAACAGACCATACTCTGGCAGTTGTTAACTTCTCCTGGGGAGGGGTAACTGGCCTTAAGAAGGTTGTGGTAAGTGCAAACCTACCAGTCGAATGCTTGCTTGGCAATGACTTAGAGACTTCTGCTTGGGCAGAAGTGGAGCTCAGGACCCATGCAGAAATGCTGGGGATCCCTGCAGATGTGTTTGCTGTGACCAGGTCACAAGCTAAACTGTCTAAAACTGAACAGGCCTTGGATTCTGGAAGAATGGACCAAGTGCCTTCCAAGAGGAGGAGTAGTAGGGTTAAGGCAGTGCCTTCCCCTTGGCTCAGGAGGAAGATCAGTCCCCTGAGGAGGATGATCTCAGCCCTGAAGAAGGAACTGTCCCAGAGGAACTTGAACCTGACCAGGTTGAGTTCTTGGGGACAGGGGGACCTTCTAGGGCAGATCTGAGCCAGGAGCAGCAGAGCTGCCCCTCCCTTGAACCCCTCAGACAGCAAGCTGCTGCTGAGGCTGCTGGGAAAGCTAGTGGTCCCCATACAGTGTATTGGGATGATGGACTCCTGTACTCAGAGAGTAGAGACCCCAAGCCTGGTGCTACCAGGAGGTTGGTAATACCTTTGAAGTTCAGGGGCTTCCTATTGACCCTAGCCCATGATATTCCCTTAGCAGGACACCTGGGCCAGAACAAGACTTGGGACAGAATTGTCCCTCACTTTCACTGGCCCCACATGTCTGAAGACAGTAAGGAGTTTTGTCGCTCCTGTGTAACCTGCCAAGCCAGTGGCAAAGCAGGTGGCACTACAAAGGCCCCCTGATACCACTACCTGTGGTGGGGGTGCCCTTTGAGAGGGTAGGGATTGACATTGTTGGTCCCATGGATCCCCAAACAGCATCTGGGCACAGATTTATACTGGTGGTAGTGGATCATGCCACCAGGTACCCAGAGGCTATACCCCTTAGGACCACTACAGCACCTGTGGTGGCAAGGGCCCTCCTGGGAATTTTCTCAAGAGTGGGCTTTCCTAAGGAGGTGGTATCAGACAGGGGTGCAAACTTCATGTCTGGGTACTTAAAGGCAATGTGGAAGGAGTGTGGAGTTACTTATAAGTTCACCACACCCTATCACCCACAATGCAATGGTTTAGTTGAGAGATTCAACAAAACCTTGAAGGGCATGATTAAAGGGCTCCCAGAAAAGCTTAGGCGTAGATGGGACATACTCTTGCCCTGCCTTTTATTCGCATATAGGGAGGTGCCTCAGAAGGGGGTTGGGTACAGCCCTTTTGAACTTCTGTTTGGCCACCCTGTGAGGGGTCCACTGTGCTTGGTGAAGGAAGGATGGGAGTTACCTCTCAAGCCCCCAAAGCAAGATATAGTGGACTATGTACTTGGTCTCCGCTCCAGGATGGCTGAGTACATGAAAAAGGCAACCAAAAACCTTGAGGCTAGCCAGGAACTTCAGAAGGCCTGGCATGACCAAAAGGCTGTTCTGACTGTTTACCAGCCAGGACAGAAGGTGTGGGTGTTGGAGCCAGTGGCCCCAGCAGCTCTCCAAGACAAATGGAGTGGACCCCACACTATTGTTGAGCAGAAGGGTGAGGTCACTTACTTAGTGGACCTGGGAACACCCAGGAGTCCCCAAAGGGTTCTCCATGTCAACAGACTTAAGCCATATGTGGACAGGGCAGACATGGGCTTGCTCATGGCTACTGATGAAGGGCAGGAGGAAGAGAGTGACCCACTCCCTGACCTGCTCTCACAGAACCCTGACGATGGGTCAGTTGATGGTGCAGCCTTGGCAGGCAGCCTCACTACCCAGCAACAAACTGATTGCAGGCAAGTCCTCAATCAGTTTAGGCATATGTTTTCACTGACACCCAGTCAGACCACCTGGTGCACTCATGAAGTGGACACTGGGGACAGTCTGCCTATTAAAAACAAGATTTATAGGCAACCTGACCATGTCAGGGACTGTATCAGGACTGAAGTCCAGAAGATGTTGGAATTGGGAGTGATTGAGCCCTCAGATAGCCCTTGGGCTAGTCCAGTAGTCCTAGTACCCAAACCTCACACCAGTGGTGGGAAAAGAGAGATGAGGTTTTGTGTAGACTACAGGGGCCTCAATGCAGTCACTAGGACTGATGCCCATCCAATACCCAGGGCAGATGAGCTCATAGATACTTTGGCCTCTGCCAAGTATCTCAGCACATTTGACCTAACAGCTGGCTACTGGCAGATCAGACTAGATGATACTGCAAAGCCCAAAACAGCATTTTCAACCCCTAGTGGGCATTATCAATTTGTGGTAATGCCCTTTGGTCTGAAAAATGCACCTGCCACTTTCCAGAGGTTGGTGAACACAGTTCTCACAGGACTGGAGGCCTATAGTGCAGCTTATCTAGATGATATTGCTGTCTTTAGCTCCACCTGGGAGGATCACCTGGTCCACCTCAGGAATGTTTTACAGGCCCTGCAAAAGGCAGGCCTGACTATCAAGGCCACCAAGTGCCAGATAGGGCAGAGTCAGGTTGTGTACCTGGGCCACCTTGTGGGTGGAGGCCAGGTTCAACCTTTGCAGAGCAAGATCCAGACCATCATGGACTGGACTGCTCCCACTACCCAGACTCAGGTGAGAGCCTTCTTAGGCCTGACTGGGTACTATAGGAGATTTGTCAAGGGGTATGGATCAATAGTGACACCCTTGAATGACTTAACTTCTAAGAAAATGCCCAAAAGGTTCAGTGGACAGCTAGCTGTCAAAAGGCATTTGATGACCTCAAGCAGGCCATGTGCACTGCTCCAATTCTGCAGAGTCCTGATTACTCCAAGAAGTTCATTGTTCAAACAGATGCATCTGAATTGGGGGTAGGGGCTGTACTGTCACAATTGAATGAAGAAGGTCAGGATCAGCCAGTAGCTTTTATTAGCAGAAGGCTGACCCCTAGAGAGAAACGTTGGTCAGCCATAGAGAGGGAGGCCTTTGCTGTGGTCTGGGCTCTGAAGAAGTTGAGGCCATACTTGTTTGGTACACACTTCCTGGTTCAGACAGACCATAAGCCCCTCTTATGGCTAAAACAAATGAAGGGTGAAAACCCCAAACTGCTTAGGTGGTCCATTTCCCTACAGGGGATGGACTTTACAGTGGAACATAGGCCTGGGAGTAACCATGCGAATGCAGATGGACTCTCTAGGTATTTCCACTTAGAACATGAAGACTTAACTGGGCAAGGTTAGTTTAATGTCCCTACGTTTGGGGGGGTTGTGTAGGAGAGTAGGATCTGCTTCACAGGGGTACCCCCACTTTTTGCTGATACTTCACTGGTTTTCGACATTAGTCTGGCTGGGGCCCTGCTATTCAGAACCCCAGCCTAGCTGTTTCCTCTTTAAAAGGGTCTCCATGTGCCTTAGGCACATCACTGATTGGGATCTGGAGTGCCCTTGTAAGTCCCTAGTATATGGTATACTATGTACCAAGGGCATAGGTACCTCAGAGGCCTGCCAGGGGCTGCAGCATGTATTATGCCACCCCTGGTAGGCCATCCAAACTGACACCACAGGTCTGCTACTGCAGCCTGGGTAAGGTGGTGCATGCACCCCTTGCTGTGGTATAGGTTACCTATATCACTAAATGCATACACACATATAAACCTATAAGTCACTCCTAAGGCAGGCCTTATCAATCCTAAAGGCAGAGTGCATGGTTCCTATGTGAGAGGGTGCCCCTGCATGAGCAGGGCCCCTCTGCAGCGTTCGGAGACCATCTCTGATGCTGTTTGTAGTGCAGCCTGACCATATACTCTTAAACGCATTATATCCTCGCGGTAAAATGCTAACTATGGAATGGCTGCACCTAAACATGTCGTGTTTGGTGTCAAACATCTTGGAATACTACCCCCCGCCAATCCTGGCGGCGGGGTAGCATTCCACCCTTCTAGAGGGAAAGGCATGTTAACTCTGACGAGTCCGGTAACTTCTTTCCAGAGCCCTGGCATCACAAAATGGATGCTGCTGCCACAGACACGAGTCTGGCCTCCTGCTGCTGGACGAAACTCCGGCAGGGGAGGCCTGGACAATAGGTTTCCTGTCCCAGGGAGGTGTGACCACCTCCCCAGACAGGACAATGTGTATTGGGGCTGGGCGGGAGCACTTTCGGGTGCTTTGAAGTCCTGCACTGGGGGCACATTTGGTGTCCCTGTGCATACCCCAGTTCAAACCGGATCAGGGGCTTGCAGCCCCTGCTTTGGCGCGAACTGGACAAAGGGAAAGGGGTGTAGCCACCCCTTTGCCCTGACCCACCCATAGGTGGGGCCACAGAGTAGTCCATCCCCTATTTTTAGAATAAAGGTAGGAACCCAGTCCCTAGGACTTTAGATTATACCTGGACGAAACTCTGAAACAGAATCCTGGACCTTCGACGCTCTACTCACGATTAGAGGACTGAAGAATCTCCCTTGGGGTCAAGGAGTGACTCCCCTGCTTGGCAGGCACCAAAGAAGCATCTGTCCGGTTCGCATCACTGAAGCTCCCGTCGGACGCCGAAGTCATCGCATCACCAGAGGTGGATTCTCAGACTTCCCCGAGGCTACCCTGAGTCCCCAGCAAAGCTGAGGCCCGTGGCTATCGTGGGTGACTTGAGACCGTGACCCCTGGACACCGAGCACATTTGCAAGTGCACCATCTTCTGGGTCTCCCAAGAAGTCGTGCTTTGGGCTCCGAGTAGCCCTAGCCTCCAGCACCACCTGCACCGAAGATCACTGGCCCCCACTCCACGAGTGTCCTGTAAGCCAGCTCCACGTGCGGCGTCACGAGGCTCCTTCGCGGTCGCTAGCCCGTTGGCTAGTAGCCCTTAACGAAGGCCAATCTTTTCTTTACTTGGCAGTCTGGTTGCTCCAGGCCTGCCCTCACTTACCCTCGCTGGGTGAGTCCCCCAGACCTTGCTGGTCTGCATCATCGACGATCTACATCTTACTCGAGACTTGCCGTTGCCAAGGCTTGTTGGGTCCAATCTGGTCGCCGACACCTCTGCACTCGACAGACATCGAGCAACAGCCCGAATCCTGCTCCTGGTCGCCGACAACGCCTCCCGGACCTCGTGGCTGAAGAGTCAAGACGACCGTCATCGAACCTGAAGCACTCGACATCGGTGGGCATCTGTCCATCGCCTCCCTGGTCACTGGCTAGTGACCCAGACTCTGTCCCCTCTGCTTTCAGGTTCTTCAGAACTCCGATCCACTCTTGGATCCACCCGGACACTTTTCTCCTGGTCGCCAGCAGCACTTTGCAGCAGATCGCCATAAGAACCGACGACGAAACCCGACCCCGAAAGGCACCTATGCACCCGGCTTCCCTGGGTGAGGTAACACGAGTACTCCGGTGCTCCCGTGGGTAGAGACTCTTCAAAGTCCTAGATCTCAAAGGGTTTTGTCCTAGTCCTCTTTTAAGTGTCCCTTTCCTCTATTTTCCCGATCCCGACTTTCTCCATAGAAGTTAACGGCGTATCGCGGTTGTGTATTTACACTGCACGCGTCTCCCGTGGGTCCCCTGTGTCACTACCGTGGGTGGTTCCTTGTGGTCCAAGCACTTCTAGAGGCTCTAGGCCTAGTGTCTAGTTCAGTCGTGGTTCGCATACCACTTTATTGGTATATGGTTTGGTACGCCCCTAGGGCCCAAACTTGTATTTGTGCTATTACTGTGATTTAAGATCTTATAACCTATGTATTTCGAACTCTAGCCTCATAAAGAGACTAGAGGGGTGTGTTTAGTAATAAATACATATATTTTGAATATATACCTGGTGTGGTGCTCTTTCATTTGGTCACTCAAGAGATTATAGACTGGTAAAACAAGCTGCTTTACATTCCTTCAAGACTTAGCCTGAAGGCTGCTCTCCATAGCTACCACTAGGATAGCTTTCAATAAGGTTGTCTTTAACCTACCTACCATAAGAGTCGATTTGGACTGGTGCACGGTGCCCACTATAATTAGTGGACAGCATATGCCAGGCCAACTTCTCACAGTGACGCCCAAGTTGCGAACTTGGCGGGAGGGTATGGGAAGAGCACCCATCTTGCAGGGCCAGTGTTGAGGGCCCCAGAGTTCCTTGTTTTTTCCAAGTATAAGGACCTCGGTTTTCTCACCGTTGAGTTTGAGGTAATTTGATTGCATCCACGATGCGATTGTGCTCAGACCCAACTGAAGGGGAGAAGGCCCGGCCGTGCTCTTCTTGGAGAGAGAGAAAATGATTTGGGAGTCGTCCGCATAGGAAAACAGGGTCAGCCCGGACTCTTCTGCAACATCGGCTAAGGGTCTTACGTATAGGTTAAAAAGTAAAGGGCTAACTATGGAGCCTTGAGGTACCCCATGGGCAAATGAGTGGATATCGGAACTAGCTGTGGGGGAAAAGACTTGAAAAGTGCGATTCGTGAGAAAAGAGATGTCATTTCAAAGCTGAACCGCAGATGCCCAACGATCTTAAAGTTTTAATTAACACGGTGTGAGACACCGTGTCAAATCCTGCGCTTAAATCCAGCAAAATGAGGGCCACAGTGTCTCCCACGTCCAAATGACGGCGCAGTCTTTCCGTTACCCCCAACAGGGTGGTTTCTGTTGAGAAGCCAGCTCTAAAACCCGATTGGGAAGGATGAAGAAACCTTTGTGTTTCAACTAACAGAGAGAGCTGTGCATGGACATGTTTCTCTAAGATCTTTGAGAAAGCAGTAGCAGCGAGATGGGCCGATAGTTAGAGGGTAAATCGGGGTCAGCATGGCCTTTTTGAGGAGAGTGAGTATCATGGCATGTTTCCAGTCAGGCGGGACAGTAGCTTCCTGCAAGGAGACATTTAGGAGATCCATGACCACAAACAAAGATGGCGGTTCCAGCTGCTGGAGCACGGAGATGGGCAGAGGATCCCTAGGTGATCCAGATTTAATACTGTCTAAAAGTTTTTTTAGGGTAGTTGCGTTTAACCGGGGCCATGTGTCCAAATAATTAGCAAGTATGTTGGACGTCCTATCCTGGTTAGGAAGCATGTTATCCATGGAGGATGGTGCAGGTATTACTGGAGGGGAAGAGTGGTTATCATATTGCACGCGCACTATGTCCAGGTATATTCTCTCGACCTTCTGAACAAAGAAGGTAGCCAAATCCTCACATTGCTGTTTATTAAGTGAAGGGGGCCTAGATTGGGTTTTGGAGCCAGCGAGCTCCTTGACCGTGTTAAAAAGTGTTTTTAGAACAGTTGAGGGCATCAGAGATGGTGGATGAAACATTGTCCGCACGGGCAGTTCTGCAAAGATTGTGATACATTTTTTGGGCAGCTTTGTAATTATTTTTAGATTCGGGGGTATAATTCCTTCTCCACCTGTGTTCCATTGCTTTGCATTTGGCCTTCTCTGTTTTCAGAGTTTCAGTGAACCAAGGTGCGGGGGGCCGGTGATTGTTAGCCCTTTTTTTCGAGAGAGGTAAGCAGATGTCAATGGCATTAAGAAGCCATTTCTGCACCGAGGTAGAAAGCAAGTTCACCATTTGTTTGGAAATGGGCATGTGGGAGCACAAAATCCTATTTAAAGCAGTAACGTCTTTTTTCCAGTCCCTAGTTAAAGTTCCTGAGAGTGAAATAGTGGGTGCAGAGTTCTCAGGGAGTTTCCGACAGAATTTAGTAAGAAAATGATCCGACCAGCATATAGGGAGTGCCGGGGAACAGTGAATCCCAGAGAGATTCGAAAAAATGGGGTCCAACAAATGACCTGCCTCATGCGTGGGGCCCGAGTTAGTTAGGCTAACATTTAAGGCTGCCAAATCAGAAATAAGATTCGTACTAATTTTGCATGTGGGATCTTCTAAATGTAGATTGAAGTCACCCAAAATTGAAAAATTGGCTGTTTTCATAATCAAAGGAGTTATCAGTTCAGGGAAGGAAGAGGCCCAGGGTGCAGACGGTCCAGGAGGAAGATATACTAGCATACCAGAGAATGTAAAATTAGGGGTCAGGGCCAACTTAAATAGGGCTGCCTCACAGTTCGGAAACAAAAGGTGTTCAAATTTGCACTGGTAGTCCTTTTTAAAAATAATGGCAATACCCCCTCCAATCTTAGCAACTCTATCTTTCGTAACTATTGCATAGTTAGATGGTAGGGCGGCAGCAACATCAGGACCAGCGCTCTCATGGAGCCAAGTCTCCGTAAGAAAGATGGCGTCTGGTCGTTCATTGACCAATAGGTCAAACATATCGGATTTGTGCTTAGGGAGGGAGCGGCAATTTGTGTTAAGGAAGGAAAAGTTCTTGTTGAGTGGGGTTGCCTGATTAGTGTTGTAAATGTTATTGCCTTTAATAGTATTTGAGTGGCCTTGAGTGGTCTCTGGGGAGAAGCCACAATTAGAGCATATTTCCACCTTGTCATCTATATCTAGTCGGGTACACTCGGGGGACAGAGATGTACAATAGGCCTTTAATTGGTCAGGTGAATTTTGGAGTCTAGGGGCTCTCATAGAGCGTGAGGGCATGGTCTCCTGGTTACTGTCTTTGAGCTGCTCTTTGGTTAGGTGTTGGTGGCATTTGGGGGATGGACCAGAGCTTTTGGCCATAGGCCTGGGCCAGGCACGGACGGGCGCAGACAGGCTTGCCTTAGGTGCGCCTTTGGCGCAGCAGCGGCGCGCCCACTACGCGTGTCCGTGGCATCGGCCCTTAAGTAATCCCCACCTGCCGCCTTAGCGTGTGACGACGCTGGGGGTGTGAGACGCTATGCAGGTCCGCCCTCCACGCAAACAGCAACAGCTGCGGTGGACCGTGGTCGGAGCATGCAGCGCGTAAGTGAAGTTCTTTTTTAAAATCAGGATATGTCAACAAATAAAATACAAAGTACAGTCTAAGAATTAAGCTAAAATTCGTTTTTAGAAAAGCGCTGCCAAGAGTTCTAAACGCGACTTACATACATCCGCTGCGTGTCCGTTGCATCGGCCCTTAAGTAACTCCCCACCTGCCGCCTTAGCGGGTGATGACGCAGGGGGGTGTGTCGCGCTATGCAGGTCCGCCCTCCACGCAAACAGCAACAGCTCGGTGGACCGGGGTCGGAGCATGCAGCGCGTAAGTACATCTAAGTAACTCTGGTTTATAAGAAGGGACCACTTTCGAATGAGTCCCACGAACAATTGTTAAATAAATGAAGACCTGCCACCATCAGTATAAGCGTGCAATTTCCATATTGAACTATTTGTAGAGTGTGAACTCATGGTGTATATAAAACCACCATTGGCCACTGACTACTGAAAATTGCAGATGAGCTTCAACCACAAGCTTTAACCACTCTTTGCTCCCCTAACTTCTGCAGCAAGAATAACTAAAGGAACAAAGAGACCCACTGGTCAATAGGTTGGCGCGCATCATTTACTCCTGCACCAATTTAGCAGCACTAACCTCTCCCTGGTGCACAGAGTACACCTCTGATCCTCACATGAATCACCACTACACACAAGGACCACTTGTCTACCCTGCACAAATGCATCAGAAGCCATTATGCTGAGCACCGCCGCATAGCCTCCATATATACTGTTTGTATCGCACCTAATAGCCAAGGGCACTGGAGTTATGCGATTGTGCGGCCGCAGAGTTTTTAGCTTGATTATGGATTTGCCGCATTTGCCACATAATCCATCCTCTGCTGCATAATTTGCAGCGTTTAACAAAAAAATTCTTTCTAGCTCAATCGGTTCAAAAGTTACTAAAAATGCAGCAACACATTTTGCTGCATAGTGGAAGGCCCTTTGCAAAGGTTGACTAATTACCTTTCTGTTGCTTATTGCTATATGTGGGTGTTAAAATGGTACTTATGAGGGGCAATATATGCCAAGACAGTGTTAACAAGTATAACAAGCATTGGCCTAGCCAATAGGTCTCGCTTTTGGGACCTTATAAGTATTTAGTTATGCAACTGTTGCATGGCTAAACACTTATAAGGTCCCAAAAGCGAGACCTATTGGCTATGCCAATGCTTGTTAATACTGGCGCACGGCCGTAAAAGAAACGCGGCCGTGGGAACATCAAAGCGGCCGCGAAAGTGATCGCGATCAAGCGCGGCGAGCGATGCGCTTAATGAGCATGACGAGGAAAGCCATATGGCGCCTCTGCTCGTAAGCGCGCGCCCGCGCACATGCACTGTAGCTCTAGGCTGGCCATAGTAGCATTTTTTGAGCCCTCACTAAAAGTCTCGCCAGACCAGCGCATGCGCTGGGTCAGGCGAGACCTAAAAAGGGAACATTCTTTGAATAGTCGAAGAATCTCCTGATTCTATTGAATACATTTCTAATTTGTTCCTACTCTCTTTCTTGCTTAATTGGTTTATGAAGGAGTTAGTAATTTATTTACAGTGTTATGTTAAAAACACAGGTTTACACTAGGTTCTAAACCAGAGTATAGGGGGTAAATTTTGCGCATAATTAAAAACCTGACAGACACAATGTCGATCCTCCTCGATGACATTCCTCATTCAGTGAATACTCACTCTTATCATCCTAAATCTTCAGTTGAAGGCCAGTCTGAAAAACCCAATTTGAAGTCTCCTGAAGCATAAGTGGTGAAGTTCTGCAGTTATGACTGGGTTCATAGCCTTCGAGAGCCTGTGACCATGCACTTCCAAGTCCCAGATCCAATTGATTTCCAATAACCATTCTAGGATTACTATTTTTGCCTGTTTAAACAAATCAACGGTGATTGGAATTATCTGACTTCCCACTTTTCTTCAAGTTTATACCATAATCTCCAATGATACACTTTTATTTCACTTTAAAAGAAAGCTTCTGAAATATTTGCTCATGTCTCACTGTTATTATTATTATTATTATTATTAAAGCTTGTAGAGCGCGCGGCTACCTCCGACGGAGGTGTTCCGGCGCTAGCAGCGTGTCCCACCTGTGGGTCATGAGCCGGACTAGACAGTGAGCTCTAGGGCAGGCCGAACATCATGTTTTTAAGGCTTTCCTGAACATGGTTTCCGAATTAATCTTCCTCAGGTGGTCAGGCATAGAATGCTAAAGTGTGGCGGTTTTCACCGAGAAAGCACGGCCACCGATCCTGGCCTTTGCAAAGCGGGGGATCACCAGTAAATTCAGGTCGTTAGATCTAAGTACTCTGGCCTGGCTGTATTTCTGAAGTCTCCGCTTTAGGTATTGGGGGCCAGTATCCCTGACTGTTCTATACGCCAAGGTCAGTGCCTTAAACTCTATTCTTCTTTTTACAGGAAGCCTGTGTAAGCTGCGCAAGTGGGGAGTAATATGATGTCGCAGTGGCACATTCCTAATTAGCCTAGCTGCTGCGTTCTGAATAATCTGTAATCTTCTGAGCAAATACTCAGGAAGTCCATGGTAGAGGCTATTAGCATAGTCTAGTTGAGAGGTGACTAAAGCATGCACTACTGCCTTCCTGCAGTCCATAGGAAGAAAATGAAGAAATCTCCGCAGAGCCTTCAGTTTCCAGAAACACAGTGAGGAAACATGAGCAATTTGCGCCTTGCCAGTCAGTTGAGAGTCAAACTTAAACCCTAAGTTCCTGGTAGAGGCAACTGGCAGCGAAGGCGGATTGAGCTCAGCCGGCCACCAAAGTGCCGACCCAGGGGCGTGGATTGATTAAAAAACAGAACCTCCATTTTGTCAGTGTTTAATTTTAAGCAGCTATCCGTCATCCACGATGAGATGTTTAGGAGACACTGCCTAAAATTGGCGAAAGCTGTCTCATTGTGCTCTCTAAAAGAGAACACCAGTTGTGTATCGTCAGCATACGAGACAACTTTCACCCCACATTGCTCAACAATTGCTGCAAGGGGAGTAAGATAGACATTAAAAAGCGTAGGGCTCAGTGCCGAGCCCTGAGGGACACCACACATAAGGGGGCTGGACCTGGAGACATGGGGGTGGAGAAACACTTGTTGAGGGCGACCCTCAAGAAATGAGCGGAACCATGCTAGTACCGTTCCCGTCATTCCTAATTGGTTGAGTCTGTGTAGAAGAATCCTATGTGACACCGTATCAAAGGCTGCGGACAGGTCCAGCAGTACCAACATCGCGCAGCTACCCTGATCTACAGTTTCACGAATTGACTCAGCCACTTCAAGCAGAGCTATCTCTGTGCTGTAACCCGCCCTAAATCCAGACTGGGAGTCGTGCAGATGGTTATTTGACTCCAAGAAGTCCGAAAGTTGTCTCTGTACTTCTTTTTCTAGAATTTTGGCCGGGGCTGGGAGAAGAGATATTGGCCTAAATTTTTTTAGCTCTGCTGGGTCTGCATCTTCTTTCTTGAGGATTGGCCGTACATATGCTTTTTTCCAGCTAGTTGGATAGACCCCCGTTTCTAATGAAGCGTTCCAGATGAAGTTCAGTGTCAAATTAAGCCAGGGGGCTAATAACTTAAAAAATCTAGCCGGGCAGGGGTCCAACGGGGAACCTGATTTTGTTTTGTTTAGTTCCACCAGTGACGCCTCCGGACAAAAAGGGCGGAAATCCAACCATGTGCTCAGATAGTGTGGGTTATGTGTTATCAAATCAAATTGTCCCAAAGATGGAAAGGAGGAATAAATAACTAAAATTTTATTCTGGAAGAACGCAGCTAAATCTTCACAGAGAGCCATTGATGGGGGATTGTACTCTTCAGGGCTTGTGGTTTCATAAAACCCTGGACTATCTTAAAAACTTCTTTTGCGGAATTGTCCGAGGACTTAATCTGCTTTGCGACGTAGTCCCTAATGAACGTACGTTTTAGGCTATGAAATTTCCTCAGTGCTGCTTTATATTCGCACTTGGCCAAAGGTTCATAGTTCTTCCGCCAGGCACGCTCCAGCCTCTTACATAGGCTTTTCTCCGTGCGAAGCTCCAGGGTAAACCAGGGGGCCGAAGGTTTATTCCTGGCCAATTTCATAGTCTTAATTGGGGCCATTTTGTCAAGGGCTGAATCAACCCAATCATTAAAGAAAGAAGCATCATGGCTCGGATCACCTGTAAGCTTAGGGGGAGTATTTTGCTGCTCACAACCCATAGATTCAGGTGAAATCTTCCTCCAATTTCTCCTGTCCTCAAATGTCGATCTAACCGGATTACTGCAGGCAACCCACGTTAAATTAAAAGGGACCAGCCAGTGATCCGACCAGGTCACAGGTAAAGGATCCTCTACCTGTAGTGTATGGTCATTCGTGAAAAGTAGATCAAGCATGTGGCCAGCCCTATGCATGGGTAATAATACCTTTTGAAACAGATTTAGCCCCTTGAGGGTATCAGCCAGCTGAACCGCTAAGGGGCAATTCTCATTGTCCATATGGACATTAAAATCACTGAGAACAGTGAGGTTAGTTTGTCTTAGTGAGAGGTCGGCAATGGTGTCATACAACTTCTGCCAATGGGCAGTCAGTGCATTCGGGGGTCTATAGACCAAGAGTCCTGCCATAGAGGAGGTCGTAGAGAATTTAATACAAATTTAATACATTTGGTTATCCATAAAGCCTACAATAACGCAAATCCCTGATCCACACCATACACAGTGTCAAATGTGCATAATACAAACCTGCATACGCCTATAACCATAGAAAAAGGCAAATGACCATCAGATGCACCCATGTACAAACGCAAACTAAGATGAGATGCAAATCATATAAGAACACATTTCACTATCCTATGTAAGCGAGGGAAGCTTGCACAGGATGTACTCTCTCTATAAGAGGGAAGACTGCACTCCTACTGTCAGCACTGTACTGTGTACCCGATAGAGGAATAGACTCTTGCACTGTTCCTGAAAGGCTGTACCTTTTTCTGTACATGAATGTAAACCTGCAACAGTGATATGCTTTATGTATTTATATAATTGCATTGCAGACATGCATGTTACCTGTTGACCATGTTTGAGGGATGCTTGCACAGCTGACACACATGTGCACATGTTCTCTGTGCATGAGAGACACCTGAAGTACTGATGCCTATCTGCTACCTCTCTTGCTAAAGGCTGAAACAACCTTTTCACCAGTTCAAAGCAAAAATGACAGGTATCATTGATACTCTATGTAGTGCTTTGGCCTGACCATTTCACAAGCACAGCTGTGAAAAGTTGGCATCTAAATATTCACGAAAGGAGTTAGCCCCATACATGTCTCAGGTTGGTCCCTTTAAACGTCACAAGACACTTATCAGACACGTGTAAAAATAAATTACATATTTCCTAACATTTAACGAAAGGATATAAGTACACCACAGTTTTAGCCTATGAGCCTAAATGCTTTTAGCCTTCCGAAAACGAGCTGAGGTGAGGAAACGAATATCCTCCTGTTAGGAAGGAATTGGGTTAAACGATATGGCTCTTTCACCAAATGAGCAGACTGAAAACCTATGTAGAAGGCATGCACAGTATCTAGTGACTCAAAGTATTGTAATGAAATGACTCATTTATACCCATCTGCAGTCCCACCGCAGAGACTGGCGTTGGAAAGTTTGATAAATCCATGAGGATGTATCCAGTGAGAACAAAGCCATACAGCACCGAAGCTGCACAAGCAGGTCTGGAGAGAATGGGCAACCATGAACCCATGTCCCACCATCAACAAAAGAACACCGGAGACCTGACAAGGATAAGGCAATTTTATTCAGTCACTATTATAACGTATTAAGTAATACAAAGCTTTGGCTAAATCAATTTTATGAAAAATACATTTTGTGATTATAATAAGTGCAACATGATCGCTTAACAAGCCAGCACAGAAATATGAGACTCCATCCGGCTCTGAGTCCTAGACCTTTTCTTCAATACGATTCAGCCCTGTACAGCCAGGAGAGAGAAATAAGATGCACAATTAAGGCAACATGCCCATTCAAGACCACGGTGCTGCAACGTCTGTCTAGCTGGGATGGAGAGAGATGCAGCGTATGTGAGTGAGCCTACACATTTCAAAAACTGCAGTAGAAACAAAGAAGTATAGGAAAAAGTGAAGTCAGATACGAGAACCCGTGTCGCACAATGTATTAGATTAGATTATAAAAAGGAAACGAATAAGATGATAAAAGAATAAAAAATAATTGAAAACCAAAAAAAGGACAGGCAAAGGAGAATAGAAGGGAATGAGAAAAGAAAAGGAGACGGGGATGAAAAAATGAAGTGCGGAAGTAAAAAAGAACTGAGGAAAAAGAAGAAAATGGCACCATGAAGACACTAAAAACATGGTTTGTGTGTGAGTACAATAGAAAAGCCAGCACAAGCGCGCGCCTCGTGCGGCAGCAGGGGGAGGGGGCCTGCGCGATTCCCTTGCGGGAGCGTGCAGCAAGGCGCGATGATTGCGACCATATGGCGCCACCATATGGCGCTGCGCGCTCCCGCAAGGGAATCGCCAGACGTGCACGCGTTGCCATTGCAAGCAATGCAACGCGTGCACGTTTTTGCCCCCAAAGCTGTGCCGATCGCTAAAGGTCTCTCCTATGCAGCGCATGCGCGCTGCGTAGGCGAGACCTAAAAATGGCAAAACAATGCAGTAATACTATCACGAAATGGGCTGCATTATACTGCATAATTTGTCTTTTCTTGCAGCATAATTTAGTGAACTCTGCCGCATAATTTGGCTGTCTCCTGCCGCATAACTTTAGTGGCTCTGCTTTTAATGTACTTAGTATGTGTATAAAACGCATTAAAGGGCAATTAAAAAAAATTCTCTTCCTGTTGTGACAATGAGAGGTCAATGGGCATATGAAGTCACTTTTCTCCAACTACCTTCCTTTTTTTGCTTTGTTTTTTTTGGTTAAATTTATTTATTGAGTTTTCAATACAAAACGGAACAGTGCACTTACATTTGCTGGTATTATCAGGTGTCCCCACATCAATAGTTCACACACAAACATAGTTCTCATAGTCCTAGCATATACTCCAAAAAGGTTGGATAGTTAATGTAGCTCATCTCTTGATCATAATCTTCTGTTCAAGATATATGACATCGACATGCAACTGTTACCCTGCAGCCATAGGGGAGCGCTGTGTGCGGCCCGTCAGTAAAGTAGACACTCCACATCATGGAAAGATGCCCAACACGCCTGCATGGTTGCTGTGTTAGTGTAGGAGCTTGGCCATCAACTTGTGTGTAGGTGTACAAAGTGTGGTTATGTCTATCAAGCAGCATTGCAGTCAGGACCCTCCCTCAAGTATGTCTGCCGTGGGCCCCAGATGTCACTTCGTCATGAAGTCAAGGGCAACAGCTCGGCATAAGTGTTTAATGATTACAGTATGTGAAACCTTCCAGCCACTCCTTAAATTTGGGAGCCCCTCCTCATCCCCACCTGCATGCCACCCTCCGCTTTGCTAATAGTAACCCCAGTGATATAAACTTCCTGTAGGGGGCTTCAATTTCCTCTGTATATCCCAGCAACGCCACAACTGGGGTGAGGTGAATGTGAGTGTCTACCATTTGCGACAGGGAGGCTGACACTTCTGAGTAGTCTTGTATCACCGCACAGTCCCATGCAAGATGCTGGAAATCTGCCCCGTCCCTCCCGCATCTGGCACAACAATGGTCAGGTCGCAGCTTGTATCTGTAGAGTCTCACCGGTGTGTAATAGATGCGATGTATACATTTGAAATGTATAATACGAAAGCGACTGCTAGCTGTTATCATGCCTGTCTCTTTACAACAATAGAGCCATTGCCTATCTGTGAGTGGTGTGTCCAGCTCTGAATCTCAGCCGGCTCGTGAGCCGCTTTGAACCTCAGGGAGCTCTGCCTGGGCAGTACGGTACAGCAAAGAGACTGCATGTGAGGGTTCCGCAGCCTGCAATAGTACATGTAGTGTGTTTAGTGTGGGTGGTTCTTGGGCCTTAACGTCGTGTCTCAGATATAAAAGTATCTCCAGCAGTGTAGGTGCCTCCCCACTCAGTAATGTCATGTGGTCTTTGAAAACCCCTTCATGATAATGATCCCCCCAGGTGGCTACCCCCCTTTTTTGTAACTTGTTATGACAGGATGCCTCATAGGTGACGAGAATCCGTGGATGGTAAGGAGGGTAGCCAGCAGAGAGTATAGTAAAGGTTTGTGCAGTTTCCTAGCCAATCGTTGCCACGAGAGCGAAGTGCATGCCACCGTGGAGAACAAACTACCTTCGCCGGGGATCTTCACTCCCAAGAAAGAGTTAGAGGGGAGGGGAGCCATATATCCCTGTTCAATCGCCAAGTGGGGCATGAAGGGCGGTGTCCGAAACCAATCGGTCGCAAAATGGGCCTGTGCTCACAGATAATATAGCTTCATATCCGAAGCCTCAAAGCCACCTCTCGAGAAAGGTTGGGTTAGTGTAGTCCAGCGCACTCTGGTTTGTTTGCCACCCCAGGTCAACCGGGTCAGTTGTGTCTGTAAATTATGGAAGAAATGGCATCCAGGGGGGTACGGTATATTGAGAAATAAGTATGGCAACTTTGGCAATACGACCATTTTATTTAGGGAACTTCGACCCATCAGAGATAGAGACAGTGTCTCCAATTACCTTCCTTGACGTGAGGACTAGCCTCTGCTTCAATACCTGTCCCTCTCACTTCCCTGGCTGGATGTTGGAAAGCAGCAGTCTGAGACAGGGGTCCCTCTGTTTTGGTTCCATCCTGTTTGTTGTTTACTTGTTAGGAGCGACATACTCGAAGAGCGCACCTTCTTGCTTTAGTTTCATGGCCCCTTGAATGCGTATAAGAGCTCCACTTGTGTCTTGATTCCAGCCTGGAACAGTGTATGAAGGTTGCCGGAGTCTCAGTGGATTGTGTGGAGACTTTAAGGACTCCAGCAGAAAGTATTACGACTATCAGCATCTAAAAGAGTAAACGGCCCCACCCACCTCCCCGGCCAGCCCGTTCACCATAAAATTAAGCACGCTGCGCGCCAAAGTGAATTCCGTCTGCGCCCGTCCATGCTTGGACTGCGCCCATCGCCAGGTACCCTGGACCTCGCCAGAGAATCGGCTACTCCAGCACCACACTCAAATCCCTGAACCTCGAAAGAACCAACACTGCATGCTGCTTCCAGACACCAGGAATCACAGAAGGTCTCTTCGTCAGCCGACACTACTTCTTCTCATGCTACACCTCCAAAACCACACCGACAACCACCGAACCCCAGAACTGGCTACACTGCATGCTAATCAATGTCAGATTCCTCAGCAAGCACGCCATGGAAATCTGGGACACCATCACCATCGCCAAACCTGACGCAGTCTACATCACCGAAACCTGGCTCAAGCAAGCCTCCACCCTGGACATAGCCATAGCCACAGCCACCTGCAACAAGTACAAAATGATCCACAAATACCACCCACTCAAACCCAAAGGAGGGATAGCCATCATCCACAAAGACTCCGTCAGACTTACCACCACAGAGGATGCCTCAACCCCGATTATGGAACATCTCGGCTTCCAAGTTCATGTGAACACCAAAACAACCGTCAGGGACATCCTCACCTACAGACCCCCAGGTCCCCGTCCAGCATTCTGCAATGCTGTCGTTGAAATTATCCCCACCTGGCCATCGAATCCAATCAATACCTCTTCCTGGGGGACCTCAACGTCCACCTCAACAACCCAACTGACACCCACGCCGCCAACCTCCTAGAGAACATGCACATCAGCCTCACACATCGTTAAGAGCCCCGGACACACCTTCGGCCCCATCTTCACCACCAGCGACAGAATCCATTTCAGGCACACCTCAGAAGTCACCTGGTCATACCACAGCTCGTCCATTTCACCATCGCAGAGACATTCCAACACACAGCCACACCGCATGCCCCTGCGCAACGCAGCTGGAAGAAAGTTATGCAAGACCAATGGACAACTGCCCTTAGCACCACAACCCTCCACACCACAGACGACGTGAACAAGGCCATCCAAAGTTTCTCTGCCTGGATCACCGCCAGCACTGGCAGCATCACCCCATCAAACAACCCAACACCAAGAAGTCCCACAAACACGCCACCTCGGACACCCCAGAACTCCTGCATCAAAAAGAGAATGCAAACGACTAGAAAGACGATGTCGTTAAAGCAGAAATCCTACAGATCAATCAGTGCTAAAATCTGCCCTCGGGAATTATCACCACTCCCTCAAAGAAGCCAAAAAAGCCACCCTGGCCACTCGCCTCGAGAACAGCAGCAAACGCACAAAGGAACATCATCAGGGAATTCTCCACCCTCAGAGTCCGTTAAACACAACCCATCCCTCCCAAGACTTCGGTGACACCCTTTCTAATTACTTCTGCAACAAGATAACAGACATCTACGGCAATTTCAACCCTCACCCTACGGAGCTCACTTCACCCACGTCCCCTACAGAAACCCAGCACAACCACATCACCGACTGGACACCCCTCAACACAGAGACCACCATGACCATCATGACCTCCATACACTCTGGTGACCCGACGGACCCTTTCCCACACCATGCCTTCAAATTAGGGCGAGAGGAGATCTGCCCCCCACTCACGCACATCCTCAACTCGGCAATCAACTCTGCCCCCTTCCTGGAAACCGGGAAACATGCAGAAGTAAGACCCCTACTATAGAAACCCACCGCAGATGCCAACAACTTAAAGAACTACCACCCCATCTCTCACCTCCCATTCCCAGTGAAGGCCCTTGAGCAAGCCATCAACCACCAGCTCATAGATCACCTAGAGAGAAACAACCTGCCGGTCACCTCCCAATCAGGCTTCCGCTCGAACCACAGCACTGAAACTGCCCTCATAGCCGCAACGGACGACATAAGGACCATCCTCGACCGCGGAGACTCAGCTGCCCTCATCCTCCTCGACCTCTCTGAATCCTTTAACACTGTATCCCATCACATCCTGGTCAGCAGACTACGTCACATCGGCATCAGCGGCATCAGCGGCAACGCACTCAAACTCATCATCTTGTTTTTCTCAGGATGCACTCAAGAATACGCCTCCCAACATTAACCTCCGAACCCAAAATCACCATATGTGGTGTCCCTCGAGGCTTCTCACTCAGCCCCACCCTCATCAACATCTACGTGACTCCGTTGGCCAACATCGTTAGCAGTCACAGACTCAACATCATCTCATACGCTGACAACACTCAACTCATCCTTTCTCTCACCTAAGAGACCTTCACCACCAGAGCAAACTTGCAGAACGCCATGACCAGCGTCGCGGACTGGATGAAGTCCAACTGCCTAAAATTAAACACGGACAAGACGGAAGTGCTCAATTTTGGTTGAACCCTCTTCCCCTGTGACAACTCCTGGTGGCCCTCCGCACTTGGACCCGTACCAACTCCCACCACCCATGCCAGGAACCTAGACATTATACTGGACAGCGAGCTCTCAATGAAGTGCCAGGTGAACGCAGTTACCTCCTCAAGTTTCCACATCCTCCGAATGCTTTGTAAGATCTTCAGGTGGATCTTAACCAGCACCAGGAAAGCAGTAACACAGGCCCTCATTACCAGTTGAGTTGACTACGGCAACAAACTCTACGCCGGAATCACAAACCAACAACTGACAGGACTCCAGACCATCCAAAACACTGCAGAAAAACTCATACTGCATCTCCCAAAACGCTCAAGCATAACCTCCCCACCTCAGAGACCTACATTGGCTCCCAATCAAGAAGAGATGGCACTTCAAACTACTCACCCACGCGTTCAAGGCCCTCCACAACATAGGATCAGCCTACATCAAACACTGACTGACCTTCCACCAGCCCACCAGACAACTCCGCTCAGCCCATCTAGCCCTCGCAAACATCCCACGCATCCGTTGAGCCCAAGGAAGGGGCCGTTTCTTCTCCTGCCTCGCTGCCAAGTACTGGAAGACCTGCCTTTTTACCTCTGGACTTCCACCACCCTAGCGGATTTTAGAAGAGCACTCAAGACCTGGCTGTTCGACTGACCTGCCTCTCTGCAGCAGCTTGATACCTCCCGGGGTGATAAGCCACTGTTTACAAATCCGAAATGAATTGAATTGAACTGAACAGCGGTCGGAGCCTTAGCAGGTGTGGTGTGAATTCCGGCTCAAGCTGAAAGAGGTATTCTTTCACAGCCCTACAAGTTTATCAATGGCGTGCAGGGCCGGTTCTAGGACGGTGCTACCGGTGCCTCCGCACCGGGCACTGACTTAGATTGGGGGCGCTGCATATTATGGGTTTAAAAGCACTTGCTGCTGCGTTCCTTGACTCCAGGATTTTTACGGCAACAATAAAAATATCAAGATATCTCCAGTGATTAATGTTCTTCCTAGAGAGAGAGAGAGATAGAGTTTTGTCTAGTGGAAGTTTTGACTCATGATAAGTTAGGGCAGTGGGTTAATATGCCTGCTGCTAAGAACGTGTTACTGCTTTTATCAGAGAGATCCTATTGTTACTGGCAGTTTATAAGTTAAAATCCTAATGTAGAACACTGAGCAAATAACGGTCATCAAAGAGCTGCATGAAAACTGCAAGGTATAGATTAGAGCGTTATGATTTTTTCCCCAGTCTTTCATTATCCTAATGTTGCAAAATGCGTTCATTTGGATAGAAATCACTTCTTATTATTAAAGAGAAAACCTAACCATGGTGTTAAGTTTTAAATTCTGAGTTTGTGCGTCTCCAGATCAAGCACTCTAAAACTATGCTGCCTACCAGTATGTATGACATGTGACTCCTACACCTTGTAGTCCTCTGTCTTATGTAACGTTTCCTATACACTGATTTACACACGTATGATTGATTGTCTCTGTGTAATGTGTGTGATGTAAAGTGCTCTAACACCCTACACTGGTATGAGTAGCTCTATAAAACTCATTAAATGCATCTGAGAGTGAGTGGTTATGGAGACTTGAGAGGCACTGTTAAAAGGTGGTTGTGAGAGAATTCGTGGCAGAGGTGGTCATTGGGAGCAACAAAAAACATTGTCGCACCGGGCGCCACCAGCTCTAATGCCGGCCCTGATGGAGTATTGGCATGTAAAAGTCTCAGTAAGGAATGTGAACCAGGGATTATGGATTTTGCTAATATCGCTATCAGAGTGTGTATGTTCTCTGAGAAGTGTGTGCAGGCTGCCAGACCAGTGCAGGGTGGACAGAGTAGATGAAATAGAAACCATCACTACCTCATCAAAATGTCTGTCAGTGAATTCTGAGAGGAATTGAGCATTTTATGCTCTCCTCTCCCTTTGACCTCATTGTGCTGTATTTGTAGAGAGAGCTCAAATGTACATCAATACCATAAAGAGGCAGTTCCACTCCGTGTACTCTGTGCTCACTGTCTTACAAACACACAACGTAACAATCACCATTCAGCTTTCTGGTAATGATTGCTCAGGTTTTATACCATAGTGTTTGAGCATTGCGGGCAAAGGTAGAATTCCTAGCAAGGAGCTGAGGTAGATGAACTTTTTTGGGGGAAAAGTTTTGAGAAGATTCTTCAAACGGTGGCAAAGTCATTAGTGAAACAAAAAAAAACTCTTCCTATGGAAACTCTGATCTAACTATAACTACACATTGGCAACCATCATACTATTATATATATATATATATATATATATATATACATAATTACTGTTATGACTCCACCACACTGCAGTCGTACTACAACCTCTATAATTCAGTGCAACGGGTCTCTACTGATCTGCGCCTCCTTTCTTTACTTTAAGGATGCTAAAAAAAATTATTTCCTTTCATTCCTTCACATTTGCAAAAAAAAACTTATCGCATCACTAGTTATGTCTAAACTAGATTATTGTAATGGTCTGTTTCTCACTGCTCATCAATACACTTTTAAAAAAAATAAAAAAAAATTTATTGAAGAGCTTACAACAAGGATACACAAAAGTCAGATTGATGGACTGGCACGTAGCACAATCAGCAATAGCAGAGTAAGCTGAATTTTACATCAATAAAGTAATAAGAAGCATATCAAACAGCAATCTAATAGTACCAACCCTAACCCACCACCCCCCCAGAACAAGTATCAATACACTTTTAATAGGCTACAAAATTCGGCAGCAAGACTCTTGTTAAAGATACCAAGACACCAATCTGTAACCTCAGCCATTAAAAACCTGCACTGTCTTCCTATCAGACAGAGGTGCACTTTCAAGGCACTCTGTATTGCTTATAAGGCACTTCACGGTTTAGGCCCGACCTTTCTGCAGCACAGCTTCAAGTGGTACATCCCAGCTAGAACCCTACGATCAGCTTCTGCAAAACTCACCGTTGTACCCAGATTTAGACTGTCTACCTGGGGCAGCAGGAGCTTCTTTTTAGGTACATCTAAAGCCTGGAACGCTCTACCATCAGATCTTGAAAATGCTCCCAACCTGCTGAACTTTAGAAAACAGCTGAAAACTTGGCTCTTCAGCACTTGCTAACCAAGCCATATCTGCCTATATTTCCCTCTGTTACTCTAAGCTAGCGCCAAGACACCTTCTGGTAATCGTGCGCTTTATAAGAATTATTAACAGAACACTCTGCCAGCCTTGACTAACCAGGAGACTCTCCAGTATACGCACACGTGAGTGTAACATGGCTTACTCATACTCGTACTTCACATGCAAGGGGCTACATCATTTCCATGACACATGATATTGGTGGATTGCTGATACATTTTATTTTAATTTCTGTATATATTTGTGTTTTGATCTTTGCATGGATATGACATACCAGAAAAAATTGCGTACTGACGCAGAAGTTGAAGTTGTATGCATGTACACGGCTGAGTACGTGTTAGCGCCGCGACTCAAGATTGATACAGTCATGTCAATATTTCCATTGATGCAAGTTTTACTTTTATGATATTTGAATGGGAGAACAGTCATGAAATCAATTGTTATGTGCATTATCAGCAATGTATTGTGCAAGGGTGATGTGTCTCAAAACTAAGCTCAGCATTTTCATAGTATGTTTTCCATGATTACTTATGAAGTCCATTGTTTGTCTCTTTCACAATGTCCTATTTAAACACTGTGATTCGCTATACGAGTACATGTGATCAAGGCCACTGCGCTGGCAGAAACGAGTCTTGCTGGAAGTAAAGCGATTTTCCACATGATCTCTGAGTGAGCGTCTCTTTGATGTGTCTGATCTCCACTTTGCATATTGTGTCAGCAAGCTCGTCTGGTGCCCAGGCTTCACCCCTCATGAGCCCTTGATCTTTCACGAGAAGCTTGTTTGATATATATAGATATATATATATATATTTTTTTCAATTCAACACGTGGATGCTGGCGTGCTGCCAAATCACCGGTGGTGCTGCTATGTCCTGGCGTCCGCCTAGCCTCAAATATTTAAAGTATCTTGTTCTCCGATCCAAAGAAGAGAGCAGCACTCCAAAGTCAACGGTCTTAAGGTGGTTTAATCAACAAGAGCAAAATGTCAACGCATCAACCCTCGATGTATCTACATTATATACAAGCATTAGACACCATGATGGTTTAAAAGCAACACAACACTACTTAAGGATGAGACCTATAAAATATGCAGCACATAAGATGCTGTTGGAAATGATAAAATGGTGCTTGAAAAAAAATATCTTCCTATTTAATAATGAGCTCTTCCAGTAGTTAAGAGGTACAGCTATGGGCGCCTGCTTCGTCCCCAGTTATGCAAATTTTCCTTTGGGCTGGTGGGAGGAGCAGGTCCTGGGTGGGAAGAACCAGTGCCCAGACAATATAGAACTTTGGCTTGGGTTCATTGATGACCTCTTTCGTGTTATGGAAAGGCACGGAGGAGGAAGCCAACCAATTTATCACAGAATTATTTACATTTGGAGTTCACGAGCAAAATCAGTAGCACACATATTGAATTCCTGGATGTATCCATTCAGGTAAATGGAGACGAACTGGAAACCACCATATACAGAAAACCCACAGCTGGAAATACAATTTTACATGCAGACAGTTACCATCCCTCTCCCCTAATCAAGAGTATTCCCTTTGGGGAATTCTATAGAGCTAGGCGCTAATACAGAACTATGGAGCATTATGATACAGTAGAGACACAAATGAAGGAACGCTTTAGACAGCGAGGATACTCAGATGCCATACTCTGCACTGCAGCACTGAGAGCACGTAAACAACGGAGATAGATATCCCTTTTCAATTCATCCCAGTTGACTAAAAAGAAAAAGAAAACACAAAGTCAGTCCCATAGGTTTATTACCACTTACAATCCTGAGCATGTGGGAATTCCGCAAGCTCCACAGAAACACTGGCATCTAATTAGGGAAGATCCTGTTATAGGACCCCTAGTAACAAGTCACCCTTAAATAACATATAGAAAAGCTTAGTTATTGAGGGATCACCTAGTAAGGAGTGAACTGGCCACAGAACAAGTTAGATCTACATGGCTCACCCCGAAAGAAGGCTTTTATCGATGCAGAAAACGCAAAGCTTGCAAGAATGGTAACTGTGTTAAAGACTCCCTTTAAAAACACTATTAGGAGCAGGGGTAATCTGACCTGTAGAACTAGCTTTGCAGTGTACATTCTAAAATTTCCATATGAGAAAGTCTACGTGGGCAGTACAACACTGCCTGTACATAAACTCATCTTTCAACATATCAGGGCGATTCACAACAATGACCATAGCTACCGAGTAGCACTTCATTTTGGGAAAGTACACCAGAGCGACCCCACTTGGATGAAATATAGCTGTATAGCTCAAATTCCTAAGAGTAGGAGGGGGAGACAGAGAAAGAGAACTTACAAAGCTTGAAACATATTTCATTCTCACGTTGGATAGTAAGGAGCCTAACGGATTTAATGTGGATGAAGAGCTGTATATAAGCTTATACTAGACCCACACATCTATCCCCTCAGTGCACAGCTTTTTGGTACTGCAGAAAAAGTTTCCAGCATGGCAGATATTTTATGTACTACATACTAAGTATTGTAAGCAACCTTGAGTTATTAGACAGAATCGTCTCAACATGACAATTTCTATTTGACATAGAAGACTGTGTGCACCAGGTACTAACCTATGTACATGTGCATGTTTTGCTTCAGAAGATGGGCTATCTGTAAAGTTTTCACCACAATATGAAGGCTGCAGGTAGTATGATATTTAGCACTTTCAGACCTTGGTTACTTTAAGTAAATAGTCCTTCTTTGGACGCGTTTTGCAAAGAGCGTACATTGTTATTAGTAGATACGTTTTACTACTCTGTGGTGTATTTCTCATGAGAGTTTCACTGTCTGCTAAGAGTGTGGTACAGAGTAGACTCTCCAGAGAGTAAACCATGTTAAATACCCACTTTTCTACTTATATCCACTTCTTTTCTGAGTGTAGATTCACTGAATGTCAGGGATTTGATACAGGTAAAGACAGTCCGTAGTAGGGCATTAGTTATGTAAAAGGACTTCAGGATCTAGAGCTGTGATACTCATAGTATGGCCCGTGGGCTGCCAGCGGCCCGGCAGGCCTTCCTTGGCAGCCCGCGGACCTTGCAGGTAATGTATCCATGGCCCCACAACTTTTCACGATTTCACCACAAAATTCGACAAGGGCACTCGTTGCTATTTGCTTTGCCGTTGCTATTTGCTTTGCCGGTGCAATTTTGAAAAAGTTCAGCCTTGGGAAACCCAATATTACGAGTGACAGAAGAGAGTGGAGAGAGAGAGTGGAGAGAGAGTGAGAGAGAGAGAGAGTGGAGAGAAAGAGTGGTGGAGAGAGTGTAGAGAGAGACTGACTGACACAGAGACTGACTGGCTGACTGACTGAGAGACTGACCGACTGACTGAGAGAGAGACTGACTGAGAGAGAGAGACTGCCTGAGAGAGAGACTGACTGACTGAGAGACTGAGAGAGAAACTGACTGAGAGAGAAACTGACAGAGACTGACTGAGAGAGAGCAAGACTGACTGACTGACAGAGAGAGACTGACTGACGGAGAGAGCGAGAGAGACTAACTGAGCGAGAGAGAGAGAAAGGGACTGACTGAGAGAGACTGACTGACTGAGAAAGAGACTGACTGAGAGAGAGACTGACTGACTGAGGCAGAGACAGAGTGACTGAGAGAGACTGACTGACTGAGAAAGAGACTGACTGAGAGAGAGACTGACTGACTGAGGCAGAGACAGAGTGACTGAGAGAGAGAGACTGACTGAGGGAGAGACTGACTGACTCAGAGAGAGAGGGAGAGAGAGACTGACAGAGAGATACTGACTGAGGGAGAGAGAAACTGACTGAGAGAGATACTGACTGACTGAGAGATACTGACTGACTGAGAGAGAGACTGACTGACTGAGAGAGAGACTGACTGAGAGAGTGACTGACTGACAGAGAGATAGAGAAAGAGACTGACAGAGAGAGAGACTAACAGAGAGAGCGAGAGACTGTCAGAGAGCGAGAGACTGACAGAGAGAGAGACAGAGAGAGACTGACTGAGAGAGACTGACTGAGAGACTGACTGACTGAGAGAGACTGACTGAGAGACTGACTGACTGACAGAGAGAGACTGACTGACAGAGAGAGAGAGAGAGAGACTGACTGACTGAGGGAGAGAGTGACTGACTGACTGAGAGAGTGACTGACTGACTGACTGAGAGAGAGACTGACAGTGAGAGAGAGAGGCTGACTGAGAGAGACTGACAGAGAGAGAGACTAACTGACTAGGAGACTGACTGACAGACTGACAGAGAGACAGACTGACTGACAGAGTCTGACTGACTGACAGAGAGAGACTGACTGACTGACAGAGAGAGACTGACTGACTGACAGAGAGAGAGACTGACTGAGAGAGAGAGACTGACTGAGAGAGAGAGACTGACTTAGAGAGAGAGAGAGACTGAAGGACCGAGAGAGAGAGACTGACTGACTGACTGACAGACTGACTGACTGACTGAGAGAGAGAGAGAGAGAGAGACTGACTGACTGAGGGAGACAGAGATTGACTGACTGAGAGAGAGAGAGAGAGAGAGAGAGAGACTGACCGACAGAGAGAGAGAGAGAGAGACATCAGTACTTTGTGAAGTCAGTACTTTGTGCCAGAGGGAGAAACAACAAAAGATTACTGTAGGGGAGAAGCAAGGGAAAGAGCATGAGCTAGAAAAGGGCAAAGCTAAATAAAGAGAGAAATATAGGGGAAAGAGCAGGACATGCACTTCCCTGGAGTGGTAAACACAAATGGTAAAGAAATAAAAGCAAAGTTGTTCGCTGATATCAGCTTTTCAAGGAAACATCTCATTTAATCAGGGTAAAGCCAAATTCCTCTATGAGTGGGACCAGCACAAGAATAGAGAGAAAAGACATAAAATCAGTATCTGGCAATGGAATGGACAAAAAGCCTTTTAATCATGAGCAGTGGGCTGAACCAAAGACCACCCTATGTAATATTGTATGCAAAGCTGTGAAAGACTTCTGAAGCTGTCTATAGCGAGCCCACAAAAATGATCAGAACAGTCAGCTACACTGATAGTGCCAATGGGTAGTAGATCCAGGGTGTGTGATGGCCGTGTGGTAGCGTGGATATGAAGGTGTCCGCCTTGTAGGATGCTATGGCACCGGAACTGCAGCCAACAAAAAAGTCACCTGTCATTTTGCTAATTTCTAAAACCCTAAAGCACAAAATACTTCAATGCATGCTAACAATTATTTGTTATGTATTTAAAGCTTTTCTTATATGATAGCATACCACAGATGAAGATGCAGTAAGTAACATTAATATTTGACATACAGCATTACTATTGACATAAGGAAACCCTTACACATATCCGGGAGAAAAGATGAAGTAAACAGTGAAAGAAGGGATGGTCTTCATCACCATGGCAGTTTTTCGTATTTGTATTGCTTCAGCATGGCTGGATCGCCATCCCCCGTCCTTCCAGCAATGGCAAGGGCGTTTCTTAGAGTCTGCACTATAAGAGCATAAAGGGAGGAAGGCCAGGCGGAAGGGGAATTAAATCTGGGGGGCCCTCTCAGACTGGCCTCAGCGGTCATGGAGTTTACTCTAGGAATAAAAAGTAAACTCTTGGAGTGCTCTTGACCTTCAGTTTTTGGTCCTTGCCTTTGTCATTCCGTTAGGAAGACATTGCAGGCTATTGCGGGGTTAAGGGTGGGCCAAAAGTAACCCTGTGATGGAATTGGGGTCAAAGTGTGTATGAAGCTATGCAATGCCTCTTATGATTGCTATTGTCTGCTAATAAAAATGTGTTATCAAAATGTGCTTTTTGTAGTTACATCTGCTTTTGAATAACAGCATTGTCGCATTGTCTAATGTTTTGAAACTGGTTTGATTTTTTTTTACTCTAGGCCTGCCCTCCACTGACACCGCCCCACACGGACCCCAACCCTACCAGTGCAGCCCTCGGCCACAAACCACACTGTAATTTTGGCCCCCAACACAAAGTTTGTGAGTACCCATGATCTAGAGGAACTTGGTTTTCCCTGAACAGTTGTATATAGATTGAACACCATGTGCAGGATAGGTTACCCTTTCATCTGTGGCTCATAGTCAACATGAACTCGGCTACACGAGGTTTAATGTAAATGGTCAATGTTAAACATAACACAAGGTTGTTTTACCTATGGGGTTTGTATGTATTATAGCAGTAATGATGCTTCATAATATTCTGAGCTATTTTGTACTTACTTTCATAGCTCTAATGCTATTCCCGTTTATAGAGCAATGTGTACAAAAGAAGCTTAGATGATGTCAATAATGTCATCAATGATGTTATCAGTGATGTCATAAATGATGTCATACAGCATGTCATGTGTGATGTAATATGTGAGGTCATAAGCAGTGCATGGCGGAGGCGCAAGTTATAGTTATTACTGCTAACTATAACTGATGTTTTTTTAGTTCAAAACGTTAATGTTGTCAATGACCTATTCAGCGAACTATATCATTACATTAACCTTTGTTTTTCGGTGAATTTGTAAGGTTTAAAAAAAAAAATCAGATCTTTTTATCACACCTAAATATAACGTTACTTTAACCTTTGTTTTTTTCAGTGAATTTCTAGGATCTTTTTAATGTCAAGACATATTTTATTATCATACGTAAAGGCAATCCCCTGCCCTGTTAACGGCAGGTGTTTGGCCACTGGACCTTATGTTTTTTCGGTGAAAATCTGTTTTATTAAAGAAGAGAAGAAGACTCAGCGTGTACACAGCATGTCGCCTACAACCCTTCGGTGGGCCGGCCGCGTGATTAAACAATTGATCAGTAGGCAAGAGTGAGGCATTATGAGACTATGCATGAATATTAAGTTACACAGCAAGTCGCCTACAACCCAAGCAGGGCCGGCCGCATAGTGTGGCAGTTATATGTGGTAGTTGCAAGTTGTAGAGCTCTTTCAAATGGGGAGAGCTGCATAAACCAAACGAACTCAAACGTAGAACAGTAAACAAAAGAGAAGAAAGGAGAGGAAATATGAGGGGAAAAGTCCCCCAATACTCCTAAAAGGAAGAAAGTGAAGGAATAAGAGAAGCAAAAGAAAAAGGGCAAATAAGAGAATGAGAAGAGAGAAGAGAGGGAGGGTAGAGCACGAGGAACGGCTATTGCAAAGAGCGTGGCTGGGAGGACTAGGATAGGGGGGGGAGGAGGGTTGGAGACTATGTAAGGGTGATTTCTTCCGATTGGACAAACAGGCGGCAAAATACAAATTGTTGATGTTGGAGTCAGGAGAATGCGTCAGAGGTAGGAGGATATACAGCGTCTTCGAAAAGGCGTAAAGCCCGGAGTGTCGGGGGCTGAAGACCGGCATGTTCCAGCTTACAGAAATGATCAATTAGTGGTTGCCAGAGTTTGGTGAAGTGAGTGTCTCGGGACTGTAAGCGCGCAGTGAGTAGTTCCATCGCCATGGTATGCCAGAGGCGAGTGAACCAGATAGTGACTGGGGGAGTCTCTGCTTTTTTCCAATATAAGGCTATGAGTTGTTTAGCCGCGCCCAGCATATGGAGACATATATGCCAGTCTCTACGTGTCAGTGCGCGTAAATTATCAGGCTTGATACCCAGTAGAGCACTAGCTGGAGTTTCAGGCAGGGGAAAGCCAAGGACCGATTTAATGTGGCTGAGGATCTCTTTCCAGTACGTGGCCAGAAGTGGGCAAGTCCACCAAATGTGAAGGAAATCTCCGGGGGAGTTCGAGCATCACCAACAAAGAGGAGAGGATGTAGGGAACATCTTATGTAGCCGGTGAGGGGTGTAGTACCATTGGGTCATGACCTTGTATGCGGTTTCCCGCTGGGAGATGCATCGGTAGACCTTTGGAATATGGCGCCAAAGGCGATCCCATTGTGCGGGTGTGACGTCTGTGACAGTTCAGACTGCCATCGAGACTGATAGGGATGCAAGGCGACCCGCGGGGGGTGTTGAAGGATATGATACGTACGAGATATGAGGCCCTTGGAGTTATCGAAAGAGCGGACCAGCCGCTCAAAGGGAGTGAAGGCACGTGTGGCTGCCTGAGTCAGGGATGCCGCGCGTAACCAGTGTCTAAGCTGCAAGTATTGAAGTCGGGCCCCTTCGGGGAGTTGGAACTCCTGTTTGCATTGTTCAAAAGATTTAAAAGTGTCTCCTGCATAAAGGTCCCTGATTGTTCTACACCCGCCATCTAGCCACTCAGAGAATACGGGAGGGTGTAAGGCAGTTGGAAAGAGAGAGTTGCCAGCAATGGGCGTGTGGGGGGAAGGAAAGGTAGTGAGGCATTTGGGGATGGCTACCTTGTCCCAGATGTCGAGGACAGTCTTGGTGGGGAGAGCTATGTATGCGCTGCGGGAGCGTGAGGTCTGGGGCTGCCATGGGAGGTCCCAAATAGAGCGCCCAGTCCCCGCCCTGTCCATGTGGAACCACACCTTCTCACTTTCCCATGCCATCCATTCCGAAATGAAGCGTAAGTGCGATGCCCAATAGTATTCTACCAGATTGGGGCAGGCCAGACATCCCCTATCCCGGGGTAGCATGAGGATTTTATTAGAAAAACACGGTCGACGACCTCCCCAGATGAACCTAGGGAATTTGCGCTGCAAACTGTGAATCTGATGTTGCGGGATAGGGGTGGGGAGCGATTGAAATAAATACAACATTTTAGGTAAGATGGACATTTTAAGCGCGTGTAAGCGGCCCAGCCACGAGAGGGAAAGGGGCTTCCAGGTTCTCAAGTCCTCTAGCACAGTCCGTCTGCATTCCTGCCAGTTGGCTTGTGACCAGGTGGCAAGGGTGGGAGTTAGAGTAAGCCCAAGGTATCTAATGGAGTGAGGGGCCCATCTGTAAGGGACAAGTGCCTGGAGCGTGGGGAGCTCTTCTACCGGAATGGTGAGGTTCAGGGCCCAAGATTTTTCGTGATTGATCTTAAGGCCAGATGCTTGCTTGAATAAGCACAAAAGATGGTAGAGGACGGGCAAGGACGCGTGTGGCTGGGATAACGTAAGGAGGAGATCGTCTGCGAACAGGGCTACCTTATGTTGTTGGCCTCCAAGGGGAATGCCATGGATGTTGGGCGCCCGGCGAATCATAATGGAGAGAGGTTCTACCACAAGGGCGAACAAGAGGGGAGAGAGGGGGCAACCCTGTTGCGTACCTCTGTGTATCGAGATGGGGTTGGAGAGTTGTCCGTTAACCCGGACCTGGGTCGTGGGGGAAAGGTAAGGGGCCATGATGCGGGCCACCATCAGAGGGCCTAGTCCTATTTTGCATAGGACCGCTCTGAGAAAGGTCCAATCCACTCGGTCGAACGCTTTCTCCGCGTCCAGGGACAATAAGCAAGCAGGCAAGTTCCAAAGGTGAGCCTTCCCAACAAGGTGCGCGATTCGTCTCACATTGTCTGCCCCCTGTCGGTGACGAATAAAGCCGACCTGATCGGGGCCTATAAGGCCTGGAAGGTGTGGGTCTAGGCGCTTGGCTAGGATTTTAGTATATATTTTAAGATCTGTATTGAGAAGTGAAATAGGGCGAAAAGAGGAGCAGAGGGTGGGGTCCTTGCCCTGCTTGGGAAGTAGGGCTATTTCAGCCAACCCCATAGATGAAGATGGACCTGTCGTGTCCGTGAAGGAATTAAAAAGTCGAAGAAGATGGGGTTGAAGCTGCGGGAGAAAGATGCGATAGAAAGAGAGTGGCAGTCCGTCCGGACCCGGAGATTTTCCAAGAGGGAGATCTTTCAGAGCACCAGCGAGTTCGCTCTGGGATAGCGGTTCTTCAAGCAGCTGTGCATGATACTGATTTATCGGGGACCAGGGGCAATTATCTAGGACAGCCTGGATCCGCTCCGGGAGGGGCGGCTCCTTAGCGTAGAGGAGTGAGTAATATGCATGGAAAGCTTTAAGTTTAGCCGCCTCGGTGGTAGATCGAGTGTCATCAGTGCACTTAATATTGGCAATGTGCGCTTTGGCCGCTCGCGTCCGTAATCGCCGAGCAAGAACAGTGCCCACTTTATCCCCTCCCTCATAATAGCGCTGCTTTAGCGCTAGAAGGGCGCGCTCGGCCTTGTTGGTGCAGTGTGCACGAAGCTGACCCCGGAGCATTGCCAGGCGTCGTTTGTGAATAACCCGTGGCTGTTCCTGATCGAGCTTCTCAAGCGCCTTTATGTCGCGGGAGAGAGTGGTTTCAAGAAGGCGTGACTCCCGCGCCCGGGCAATTGCTATGGACGTGATATGCCCGCGAATGGTGGCCGTAAAGGCGTCCCAGACTACAGGGAAGGGAGTCTCAGGTATGTCATTCGTCTCGAAGTAAGAGATAATGGCGGCTCAAAGTTCCGCAACATCAACCGGGTCCCGGAGGACATGAGGAGGGAGCCGCCAGCGTGGCGGTTGACTCGCATGAGTGGACAGATCTCGCAAGAGAAGTTCAATATGAGCGTGGTCAGAGACCGAGATGTCCGACATAGAGGCCGAGAGCGTCTCACCAATCTGGGAATGTGAGATAAAAAAATTATCAATGCGCGAGTAGGAACAGTGAACATGGGAGTAATACGAATAGTCGCGTATGTCAGGAGAGTGGTAACGCCGGGCATCGATTAAGCCTAAGTCCTTCAACTGTTTTTTTAAGGTGGAGGACATGGCCCCCGCCCCATGGAATGAGCCATCGCTGCGGTCCATGTTAGCATCCCACACCAAATTAAAATCACCCCCTATGATGAGAGAGGAGTCTGTGCATGACACTCGTTCCTGTAACGTCCCCCGGAGGTAAAGGTCCTGTGCTTGATTGAGAGCATAAATATTGCAGAGAGTAATGGTCCTACCACCAATTCTGACCGCCACTTTAAGGAACCTGCCATCAGGGCTGCGAATCACTTTGGAATCCCCCTGTTGAATGCCAGCTCTACAGAGTATTGCCACCCCAGCAACTTTAGAAGGGGCCGACGCCCAGAATTGGAGCGGATACCGAGGGTGGGCCATGCGGGCTACATCTGTCTTGACCAAGTGAGTCTCCTAAAGGAAAATTACGTCAGGGTTCTGCTGCAAAAGATAGCGCCATATCTGACGTCGCTTATTAGGGGAGTTAAGCCCCTTCACATTAAGGGACAGGAATTTCGAGCAGGGTACGTTAGTCATGGCTAGCAAGTGGTGAGGCCAGGCGCAAGCAGCAGCGGGAGAAACAGTGTGAGGCGGGGGATGGGGAGGGAGAAGGGAGCCTTCCTAGTGCAAAAAGGAGTAGTCCCATGCCACAGAGTGCCACCCTCCCGACAGTAAGAGAGAGGAAGAAGGAGGAAAATATCATGAAGACAGAACACGGAGAGACAAAAAAGCGTATTAAACTCAGCCAACAGGGCCGTTGAGTCCTGTTCCAGACAAGGGATAGGCTAGGCTCACCAGCACAAGCCATCCCGGAGGAGTCACTCTCCAAGGAGCAGGCGAGGGGGTGGGTCTCCAGGCGAAGAGTCATCTCCTGGTGAGCGCTCCGAGGTCGCCACCAAGGCGCTGACAATGCTGGGGAAAGTCCAAGCAAGAGATCGTGAGTCCTTCTTGTCCAATATAAGAGGCCATTGGAAAAGTCAGGAAGAATCGTAGAGCCCCGAGACAGGTGGCAACTTGCTACGGTGTTGTGGGGCGAGAACTTGAGGTGGAGCACCCCTCCTCCATCGAGCGGATGTGCTGTATGATATCCTGCCTGGCCTGCGAGGAGGCCCGGTCATCGGGGCGAGACAAACGGCAGGGGCGACTTATCTGTGTCCATTGTGATTTCGCTGGTTCCCTTTTCAGGGGGGGCAATCTAGTAGGGCTATTGGATGGCGTAAGGGAAAGATGGAGTATTGTGCAGCCTCCTGGAGAGACCTTATCACTCGACGTTTGGACTCCCATTGGAAAATAAGAGCAAAGGGATGACCCCGCTGGTATTGGATGCCCAGACTCCTCAGCTTGTCCGTGACTGGCTTAAAGTCCCGGCGTCGCCGTAGCATAGTGGGTGCAAGGTCCTGGAAGAGCTGGATCGTGGCATCATTGTATTTGAGCTCTGGTTTGGAGCGTGCTGCTTTAAGGATTGCCTCTTTTTCAGTGGAAAAAATGGACCCGGGTTAGTATGTCAGGGACTAGACCAGGGCGGCCAGGAGGTCCCGAGACGCGATGTGCACGATCAAGTGCCGGGGGGGGGGGGAGAGGTCATCATCGCCCCGTATGTCCTGGAGTAAGTCAGCAACAAAGGTCATGATGTCCGTTCCCTCGGCTCCAAGAGGCACCCCTCGGAGGCGCAAGTTGTTGCGACGCCCCCGATTTTCCAAATCCTCTTGCTTGAGTTGGAGGTCAATATGTTGCTCCTCTAGGGTGGCCAGGCGTTGCCATAGCTGCTCTTGATCTTCCGTGCGGGCATCCACTATTTTCTCGAGGTCATCGACCCTCTTGCCAATCACCGTAACCTCCTTCCTGAGTTCCCTGACACAAGAGTGAACTTCAGAGCGGAGCGAGCCAATTTCGGATTTCAGTTCCTGCATAAAACTGGCCATAAAGGATTGAGTGACGGGTTCAGAGGCCCCCCCTGCCGATGATGACATGTCACCAGGGCCTGTAGAACCAGGCTTGTTCCAGAGTGCCACAACAGGGTTATCCTTTGGAGGTATCGCCGTGTCTTTTACTGTTTTCGTGCGAGTCATGGCCTCGCAGAGCCCCCCGCCGCAGGACACAGGGTATGCAGCCAAGGAATGAAGCAGAGGGCGACCAGAAGCTCTACGGGCCTCTAGGAGGAGGCAGGGGCGCCGTGGTGCAGGCTCGCAAGATGGGACAACCAAGATCCAGTGAGAAGAGGGGCGGCGAGTGGGAGGGCGCGACTAGGCCAACAGGATTCCTCCCAGCAATCCGCCATGCACCAGGCGCAGGAGCCATTCGCCCAGAGTCCAAGGCCCCCACAGATGCACCTCAGCAGCCAACAAGAACCCCCCCCCACCCGATGAGGGAGGCCAATGCCCACGGACGAGGAGGCGGCAAGAAGTGGTGTAGCCAAGATGGCCTCCAGTGAAGGCCAGACCAGGAGGCCAAGAACAGCCGAGTCCAGGGCCGCAGCGGTCAGGAGAAGATCTGAAGACCCAGGCAAGGCACAGGGGATTCCCACGTTGTAGAACACCGGAGTAGAAAGTAGACTCAGCTCACGCCCCACCCTGCCGCCAGAAGATCAGGGGTGCACGGTTCCCCCTCGGGTGCATGATGATAAGACAGCGCCGGGGAGCAGAGGAGAACATCCAGCAGCAGGAAAGTAGTCTGGAGGGAAGGAGCGCCGACGTAGATGCCAGGGGGGCCGAGAGATCCCGGCAGACACCCCGGCTAGGTGACAAGGCGCGCGCGCACCACCACTATATAGCTCCTCCAAGGGGTGGCCGCGACGCCAAGTCCCTGGCCGGTTGCGGTCTCCCCCAGACCAAAAGGAAGCGGCACACACCCAAACAAAGTGGGGAAAAGCCAAAGAGGGCCCCCGCCCAACGGAGGACTCACCAGGTCCGGGACGCCCCCAGGCTCAGGCCGCAGCACAGCCGATCACCAGCCAGTCCTCCCAGGCATATAGTGCCTCCGGCCGCTGTCGAAGAATGCCACAGGCCGCCCAGGTCCCCCTCCAGCCTCAAGGGGACCGAGCGTTGCAGGCGAGTTGCGGTAGCCGCGAAGGCCGCCGGCCGCCCCGTGTCCACGGGCAGCGATGGGAAGGCCCAAAATGGCAGGTGCCGACCTCGAGGCCGCAGAGATCCTCCGCCAAGCGGCAGCACCCCGGGCGTCCCGGCCGCCCGCTCCGCAGGTTGGGGCCCCGAAGGCGACTTCCAGCGGGCCAAAGTGATGGGCAGGAGCCCCCGAAGACCCCGGCGGCAAGAAGAGTTCAGGGCCTGGCGCAGACAAAATGGCGGCTGCCGGAGCTCGGCCGCCGCGGTGGGTGAAGGCCGGTGTCCGCACCACAACGGAGCAGCCCAGAGAGGTGCCGTCTCGCCAGGGAGTGCCCCGTCTATTCCGCTGACCAGGTAGGCGAGGCAGGTTCGTCGCCGTGGCCCCAGCACCGCTTTAATGGCTAAAGAAGGCAGCGGCCGGTCGGAGCTCCCAACGCGTGCGTCTCACCTCATCTGCAGGGAGACCTCGCCCCGACCTTATGTTTTTTAAAGGGTAGGGGTCCACATGCCCCCCTGAGCCTTATTAGACCCTGGGGACCCCTTTCCCTCAGGTCCTTTTTAGGTCTCGCCTACGCAGCGCGCATGCGCTGCATAGGAGGGCCTTTAGCCGTCGCTCTGCTCATTTTCAAGCACTGCAGTCGTGCTTGTGGCGGCATCCACCTTGCGGGAGCGAGCAGGGGCGCGCCACAAGCACAAGTGCAGTGCTTGAAAATGAGCAGACTGCGCGCGCACGCACGCACCACTCCCGGGCTTGTTCTTCATTTCTTAGCTCCCTGTGGACCTGGCATGAAGAGGAATCAAATGGCAGATTAATTGAAACACTAACCACCTTCATTTACCGTTCTTCTTCTCAAATATCTTATACTGGTCGGCAGGGATCCATCCGTGCCTTTCTATGCGTGGGGATGCGCTTTACTTCACCACAGTTTGCACCGATTTCACTTCACCACAGTGTGCATCGACATGCTTTGCAGGTGTGTTTCATGCCACGATGCAGCCCATTTATAAGCACTCCAGATTGGTAGGCAGTACGCGGTGTCAAGAGCTATCAAGGTTTTTTCAGAACCACGCATCAGTAACCCGTCCAGTCCATTTTCTTTTTTCATTGCATTCTGGGATTTGTTGTCTCGTTTATGCCATTAAAAAATACAATTTACGAAATCAAAGGAAAAAAAAACATGGAAAACATGGACTGTGTGAGCTACTGGGTAATGGAGCTGGGAAACTAACTGTCCGTCTGCCGGGCGGAGCACATTATGGCAACCTAGTCTCTGCGGTGAAAGGGCGATTTCTTCCTTGGTTAAGTCAGTCATTGTAGTGGAAAGTGGCACTGGTAGCTCAGTCCCCCACACACGTGTGCAGCGCAGGGCCCCGTGGGGGCAGTGCACGTGTGTTGTCTGTGTCGAGTCAGCTCTTTTGTCTGCGCCTGGCACGCGCTGCAGGGAGTCGCTCTGTTCTCACAGACAGATAAAAAAGTGGTTAGAACAGGATGTTCTGAGCTCGGAGGCCCTTCCTCTGAAAGCAGAAAGCGAATGAGTGTGTGCGTGCGCTGTACAGAGGCAGTGGAAACAATGAACGCCAACAGCATTCAGAGCGCCTAGCTTTTAAACACCATTTCTAATCGCCCCACACCCTCCGAATTACAGTCTCCCTGACCCTTCCAACTCCTCTACCCCCACCCCCATCCCTATGTCTTTGTAGATCCTCCTTTGTACCTTCTCGAGTTTCTCTTCTTTCACTTGATATGTTCCACGAATCTTCCCTGAAAGCCTCCATATTTTACTCTTCTCGGCCACTCTTGCCCCAAATATCTGGATTTCTTACCCTCCCTCTTTTTTTCTTGTAATTTCCTACACTAATCCTTTATGGGTTCTGGAGTAGCGTGCTACTCGCCGAAAAAGCGCTTCGACGCCTCGTCAGCTCTATTTAAATGCAATTACAATACAATACACATTCTTGCTTCTGCCCTCTCCCTGTTTTGCCCGCGCCTCTTTTCTTCGTATTACAGCCGCACGCTTTCCTCTCTTTGGGACCTGGACTGCTGCCTTCTGGACATGCGCCAATCCTAGGTTGAGTTCTGCCTTCTCCTTTTCCCCTTCTATCTCCCTGCCTTTCTCTCCTTCGCCCCCTACCCTCGCCTCTTGTCCCAAGTTCTTGCCTTGGCTTCCAGCCCATCCCTATTCTTTGGCCCTACCTGCTCTGCTCCTCCCTGACTTTGCTCCGCTCCTCACATTCGTTTTGGCCCTTGAAGTCACCCCTCCTTTTTAGGTCTCGCCTACGCAGCGCGCATGCGCTGCATAGGAGGGCCTTTAGCCGTCGCTCTGCTCTTTTTCAAGCACATACTCGTGCTTGTGGCGGCATCCACCTTGCGGGAGTGAGCAGCACCGCGCATGCTAATTGGCTGTTGCTCGCTCCCGCACGGCGGATGGTGCCACAAGCACGCGTGTGCTTGAAAACAGCAGCATTAGTTATTCCCTCGTGCACTGCTCAAGCTGCTGTTACACTTTTAGCAAGCATTACTTATTCCCTCGTGCTCTCTCTCTCCACTGTTCTTTGCTCTCTCGCTTTTCTTTTACACTCTCCTTTCTCCTCATCGTTTTCTTTCCCTCCCTCTGTACTCTCTTTTCTGTCCCTTGTTTATTTATCCTTTTTTTCTTTATCTGACCTCTCTGTCCGTGCTTCCTTCCAATCTATCGCCTCGTCATTCATATCTGTCATTCTCTCGTCTCTTTAACTCTCTCTAAGTAGCATTTGTACTGGAATTTGGTACATTGTATTTTTCAATAAAGGGAGAAGACACATTCCTCCCAGGCCTGCTCATGACATTTGATGTTCCAGAAATATGTCCTCGCTATGGAGACTATCCACCATATTCACGTACTCAGGAAAGCCGCCTGAAGGCTCCTAACATAAGGGCACGCCGCCCCAGCACGTGCCATTCAGCTAGAGACAGCGCCAAGAGGTCTTGGAAATGTCAGACTCTGTTATATTATGTTGTTATGTTTTGTAAAGCTATTACCATTTGTACAGCGCCTTTAACCAAAAGAACAGTCCTGAAGCGCTTTCTTAATTTGACCGCCATTTTTATACAGTTCTGTGATTTCCATCCATCGGTTTGCACAATTGTCTGTGTTGCGCTTTCCATATGTTGTGTGCCATACAATATTTTGTCTATTTTCTACCAGTACTCTAACTCATTGTCGACGCACTGCAGCTCACGAGGCCCGACCTAAAACACTTTGAATCCGGCCTCCTCGGGGAACTGTAATCCATCTGTAACGAAACTGGTGCTTATGTAAAGCGCTCTGATACTGGTCTAGTTCGCGCTATATAAAAATCTTTAAAAAACAAGCATTGGCATAGCCAATAGGTCTCGCCTTTGGGACCTTATAAGTGTTTAGCCATGCAACAGTTAATGTTGTTGCAGTAAGGATATTGTGCTGCATAACTAAATACTTATAAGGTCCCAAAGGCGAGACCTATTGGCTATGCCAATGCTTGTTTTTGTTGTAAGGGGGACGTGGGGCATGGGGCGCACCATCCCGAGCCTTATTAGGCCCTGGGGACCCCATCCCCCAGGGCCATTTTTTTAATTAAAGGGGAGGGGGGTCACCTGCTCCCCCCCCACAAAGCCTTATTAGGCCTTAGGAACCCCATACCCAAGGGCTGTTTTTGTTTCTTACAAAAGGGGAGGGATTGGCCCCCCTCCTCATACACTTTAATTTCGCCTCTAGGGGTGGGCTCCTCAGGGCCTACAATGACCATGCGGTCCCCTCCCCTTTATTATTTAAATCGGCCCTACTGAATGGGATCACAGGGCCTCTAGAGTCTCAGAGAGGGGTGCCACGCAGCTCCCCTCCCCTTATATGCAAATTTCGGCTTTGGGGGTGGACTCCCAGGGGCTTTTATTGGCTTGGGGACATGGGCCACGCATTACCGCTTTCCCTCATTGAATATAGCGGGTTCCCTGGGGCCTATAAGTCATTAATGTGGCACAACCGCCATTTTGTTTTGCTCTTTTTGATCACAGCAATTTTTGCAGAGTTTTTTTTTGGGGCTCCCGGGGGAGGAGAGGGGGTATCCCTCAATGTCCCCCTCATGGGGCCTAGGGAGTCAGGGTATTTCTACCTCGCCCCCTTATATCACTTTTCATTTTTTACTTCAGGACAAGGGACTAAGTCCCCAAATTCCGTAATCGCTGCCAGCAACATTTTTATCAATCAATCATTTGTAAAGCACAAAACTGTCACCCCTAGGGGCATCTGGGCGCTGTGGGTCAATCAATCCGGGGTTTATAAAGCACGCTACTCACCCGTGAGGGTCTCAAGGTGCTGGGGGGGGGGGTGCAACTCCGGATCAGTCGAAGAGCTAGGTCTTGAGGTGCTTCCTGAAGGTGTGCAGGGTGGGGGAGCATCTGATGTTGACAGGGAGCTCGTTCCAGGTCTTTGCTGCGATGTAGGAGAAGGCTCTTCCACCTGCTTTGGTTCTGCGGATGCGTGGGGTCTCTGCCAGGGCGAGGTCGGCGGAGCGGAGGTTTCTTTTGGGTACGTGGAAGGAGACTCTTTCGTTGAGGTATTTTGGTCCGATGTTGTGGAGGGATTTGTAGGCATGGGTAAGTAGCTAGTGGAGGTCTCGTAGGTGCTGGGTCATGTGCTCGTGTCGTGGGGTTCCGAGGACAAGTCTGGCTGCGGTGGTTTGGAGCTTGTGTAGCAGGGTTTTGTTGATTCCGGCGTAGAGGGTGTTGCCGTAGTCCAGTCTGCTGGTTATGAGTGGGTGGGTGACGGTCCTTCTGCATTCGGGGGGGATCCACTTGAAGGTCTTGCGGAGGATGCGGAGGGATTTGAAACAGGTGGAGGCGACGGCGTTGATCTGGCGGGATAAGGTGAGGGAGGAGTCTAGAATGATGCCGAGGTTCCGGGCGTGGTTCGTTGGGGTGGGTGGGTTTCCGAGGGCAGGGGGCCACCAGGAGCTGTCCCACGCAGTGGGGGAGGGTCCGAGGACGAGGACCTCAGTCTTCTCCGAGTTCAGTTTTAGGCAGCTGTTGCTCATCTAGGCTGCGACACCTTTCATTCCTTCTTGGAAGCTGAGTCTGGTGTCTTCGGGGTTCTTTGTGAGAGAGAGGTGTCGTCTGCATAGGATGCTATGCTGAGCCCATGCTGTCTGACGATGGCTGCGAGGGGGGCCATGTAGATGTTGAAGAGCGTGGGGCTGAAAGATGATCCTTGGGGTACTCCGCAGTTGATCTCAGTAGGTTCGGAGAGGAATGGAGGGAGTCTGATCCTTTGGGTTCTGCCGGAGAGAAAGGAGCGGATCCATTCGAGGGCGTTTCCCTGTATACCGGCGTCGTGGAGTCTGGCTGCAAGAGTCCGGTGGGAGACGGTGTCGAAGACTGCGGAGAGGTCTAGTAGGATGAGGGCCGCGGTGTGGCCTTGGTCAAGTAGCATGCTGATGTCATCGGTGGCGGCATGGAGGGCGGTCTCGGTGCTGTGGTTGCTGCGAAATCCGGACTGGGAGGGGTCGAGGATGGCGTTCTCTTCGAAGAAGGTGGTCAGTTGGGTGTTGATGAATCTCTCGGTGACTTTGGCTGCGAGGGAAGGAGAGAGATGGGCTGGTAGTTCTTCAGGTCCGTCGGGTCGGCCGAGGGTTTCTTGAGGAGGGGCTTGACCTCTGCCCGCTTCCAGTCGTCAGGGAAGATGCCGGAATCGAGGGAGGCGTTGATGGTCCGGCCTAGTTTGGGTGCTATGGCGGCGGCGGCTCTGTGGTAGATGTGCGGTGGGCAGGGGTCTGTGGGGGCTCCTGAGTGGGTGTTCTTCTTGGTCGTGGTGGTGTCCTCAGTGGTGGCAGATTTCCAAGCGGTGATGGTCGGCTGGGTGTCGGTGGTGGGGAGGGGAGGGGCACGGTGTCCGGGGTCTGTTCACTTAAGTTGTCGTAGAGGGCCTTGATTTTCAGGTGGAAGTAGGAGCTGAGCTTGTTGCAGAGGTCCTGAGAAGCTGCGCAGCGGCTGCCTTTAAGTAGAGGAGGGGGGCGGGACGAGAGCTAGGGAGGCGGGAGTGGGGTCTGTGAAGGGGGCAGGGCAGCAGCGGCGGGAAAAACGGCAGAGCAAGGACTGGCAGGGAAAGGCCTAGCGGGGCAAATTAGGGGGCGGCAGTTAGATGAAGGAGGGCGAGGGAAGGAACAGAATATTGAGGGCAACAGGCGGAGAAAGGAGCAGCTCCAGGCAGGAGTCAGGAGCGGACTGCCGGCTCGAACCCTCAACAGCAGGAGGACTCGGCGCAACTGCGAGGCGACAAGGATGCGGACCTGCCGGGGGGAGTGTTGACCTAGACCGGAGGTGTGACGCGTCCGTCGAAAAGCCAGGTCTTGAGTTTCTTTCTGAAGTCCGCCAGGGAGAGTGCTGTTTGAAGATGGAGGGGCAGGTTGTTTCAGGTTTTGGCAGCGATGTAGGATAAGGAGCGGCTTCACTTGAGCTCAGTAGAGCATCACGGACGCTGTAGGCATCATTAGGTGCCTTTTTTCTTTCCTTGTATGAAGCGGATGCCTTAAGCTCCTGCCTCCAGTTTTGGAGTTGCCTGGTTCCCGATATTGGGCGCCATCTTGGAGAGGGTTTAGTACCTCCAATATTTTAATATTCTTTTATGGTTTATAGCATTCTCACCTTTGTTTTCTGTTTTTCTGCTTTCCCAGTACTTTCCCCTCGCAGGGGAACCTGCATTGGGACTGCGGGGTAGCTGGGCCCAAGGATTGACGCACTTAATTTCGCCACCTGTTTTTGGAACCATCCGCAGCGGCCGCGCTGCTGCCGCGCCAGCGGCAGGCCTAAGGCAAGCCTGTCTGCGCCCAGTTCGCGGCTAGGGCCGGACACACTGCCTTTTTTACCCAGGGAAAGAGAACAGAATTGCCTTTACAGGTAAGAAACTTTGTTCCCTTAACAATATCAAACAGGGCTGCACGCTGGCTGACCCTACTCATTTGCCTTTAGGGCTTAACACTCCATGCAAAAATTGTGGATATTATATCACTCATACTAAGATAGTGCTAAACGCCCAAATCTCCTACCTTGATAGAAGCCCCCCCAAGACTCCTGTAAAAGTTCTCTGTGCACTTATCAATGCCCGATCAATTGTGAAACATGTCTGTGAATTCGCGGAATTCATAGTGAGCCACCAGTTAGACCTCATATTTGTCACAGAAACATGGGCAAATAATTATGCTAGCCCTGATCTTTTAAACTCAACACCTCAAGGGTACTCTATAGCCAGACAAGATAGACTGGTTATAAGAGGAGGAGGGCTAGGGATCATCTATAAAAACTGCTTTAAGAGCAAAATTGACCCTATGCCCAACCTAGAGTGCGAAGCACTCTCCTATAGTCTGGAACTAACTAATAACTACTTCTTCAGAGGACTACTTCTTTATCGTCCTCCAGGCCTAAGAAGTAGTTTCATCCAATCCATAAACACTCTTCTCGAGGCCGGGGCCTGTTACAGCAATTTTACTGTACAAGGCGACTTCAATTTCCATTTGGAACGCTCGGAGAATAAAGACACTGAGGCTATGTTAGAGATTATGAATACCGTAGACCTCCCTCAACTACTGCATCAGCCCACTCAGCCAGTCATACACTAGACGCTATTTTTTCAAATAACCTGCTTATCTCTATTAAGGACTTCCTTCCACTTACCTGGTCTGACCACAATGCTATCACTTTCTAACTAAATATCCCCTCTTCTACCCAAAATAGAAAAACAGACTCTAATCCCACTTCCCATCAAGTCTGGAGTAAGACTGACTATAATATGCTGCGACAACAACTCTCCCGGGCCCAGCCCACACCGTTACCTGACCCAAATCAGGACACAGTTGAATATTGAGACTGGCTAAGCTCTGCCATCTCTAAATCGGTCCCCCTCAAGAATTCCAACTCTGGTAGAATGAAACCATCTGCACCGTGGTTCACTGAAGCCCTCCGCCTCGATAAGCAAAACTGCAGAAGGCATGAGAGGAAATGGAGAACCAACTATGACTCTCATGATAAAGACATCTATAAACTTTTTCTTGCCAAATACAAGACCCTTATCAAAGAAAAGACCACCTTTTTTACGCAGCAAATAGAATCCTCTAAGCACTCTGCAAGGGAATTATTTCATGTCATAAGCATTCTAACCAAAGCGCCAGAGCTAAAAAGACCAGTCAATCTTTCTGTGAGAAGATAGCCCACCATTTCTGCGACAAAGTAGGTCAAATATACAACCAGTTCACCTCTTCAAGCATTGTCGATTCTAGTAATATCCCTGCGACAGCCCACAATCTTAGTGAAGAGTCTAATACCTCGGTCAGCAGCTCTCCAAATAAGCTCAGTTACTTCACCCCCATCACCTTGCCGGAAGTTCTCAAGATTGTCCACTCCAACAAATCTGGATCGCCCTATAACCCATGCCCCTCCTCCATTCTTAAACAGATCCCCGAACCCATCGCCTCTTACTTGACCAACATCTTTAGTGGGATGTTTGGTACAGGAATCTTTCCCAACATGTGGAAAAAGGCTTCTATTCTTCCACTTCTCAAGAAGCCTAATCTGGACTTGGATAACCCAGCTAACTACCGTCCTATCTCCAGACTGCCCTTCCCTACTAAAATAGTAGAAAAAATAATAAATACCGAACTGATGCAATTTATTCAATCCAAACATTTACAGAACCTCACACAATTTGGTTTTAGGGCTGAACATAGCATAGAGACTGCATTAATCAAAACCACCGACGAGTTAAGAATCGTCCTGGATAGAGGTACGGCAGCCCATATTCTTCTTGACTTATCAGCGGCTTTCAATACGGTGGACCATTCCACTTTGATCCTCTGCCTTAAACATCTTTCATTAATAACAATGCTCTTGCTCTGCTACGGTCCTTCCTGACGGGCAGAGAACATTCAGTGATGCTGGACAACCATATGCCCAAGCCATTTTCTCTTCCTTGTGGGGTCCCACAGGAGTCCTCACTCAGCCCCTTACTTCTCAACATCTATGTACCAGAATTAGCATCCCTTATTAGATCTTTTGGCCTCTCACCCACATCATATGCAAATCATTTTGTCTGCTTCCAAAAATGTCAATGACCCTTACCTCCAGCTTCACAGCTGAATGAGAGCTATAGGTAACTACTGCCTTAAAGTCAAACACTACCTTAAATTGAACTCAGACAAAACCGAGGTCATTCTTTTTGGTTTTAGACCATAATTCTGGATCCCTACCTGTTGGCCCACTGAACTAGGAGCACTCCCTTCACCCGTCCAAAAAGTAAAAAATCTAGGCGTCCTAATAGATGATAACTTAAATTTTAGCAAGCACATCAATTCAGTCATTTCCTCAAGCTTCAACACCCTTAGAATCATCAGGAAATTCCTTCCTTTTATTCCCCCTAATTCAAGGAAAACGGTCATACACTGTTAATCTTCTCCAAATTGGATTACTGTAACGGACTATACTTTAAAATCCAAAAGCAATATCTGAACAAACAGCAGAGTGTTCAGAATGCAGCTGCTAGACTACTTCTTGATCTTCCGAAATTCCAATCAGTTTCTTTAGCCATCAAAGGACTCCATTGGCTTTCAGTAGGTAATCAAATTAAATTCAAGGCACTTTATCTTACCTACAAAGCTCTCCACGACTCTGGCCACGAACATCTCAAACAATCCCTAGCATGGTATGTACCCAGCAGGGACTTGCGATCTAAAAGCTCCATGATGGTCACCCGCCCCAGATTCAAAAGACTCTGCTTTGCTTCAGAATCCTCTAAACTCTGGAATAGCCTACCTATAAATATTAGAGCGGCTCCCACCCTGCTTATCTTTAGAAAACTGCTGAAAACATGGCTTTTTAACAACTAGTCTACTTTTAAGCTCCCTGTTCGTCATGCTGATTCAGCGCCAAGACACCCCTGGGTATACGTGTGCTTTAAAAATTTATGAACATATCGGTTGCGGCTGCAACGGAAGCGGGGGGTGTACGCAAGGGCTGGTGAGGCAGAGCGCAGGTGTCTTGCTGATAGATGGAAGTTCAATCGGTGGTTGATGTATGCCCGTCCTTGATTGTGTAGAGCTTTGTAGGTGTGCGAGAGGATCTTGAACTGACATCTCTTCTGAATGAGGAGCCAATGGAGGTTTCTGAGGTGGGGCGTGATGTGGGTCCCTTTGGGGAGGTTAAGGATGAGTCTTCCTGCATTGTTCTGTGTGGTCTGGAGACTTCTGAGGAGTTAGGTGGAGATGCCGGCGTAGAGAGCGTTGCCATAGTCGAGGCAGCTGGTGATGAGGGCTAGGGTGGAAGACTTTTTGATGTTGACTGGGATCCATCTGAAGATTCTGCGGAGTGTGCGAAGGGTGTGGAAGCAGGAGGAGGCGACTGCGTTGATTGTCGTTTCATGGTCAGTTCACTGTCGAGAATAATGCCTAGGTTGCGTGAATGTTCTGTTGGTATGGGTGTTGGTCTGAGTTCTGCTGGCCACCAGCTATGGTCCCATATGGAAATGTTCTTCCTGAAGATCAGTACTTCTGTTTTGTCGGAGTTGAGTTTAAGGCATTAGTCCCTCCTCCAGTTGGCTACGTTGGTCATGGCGTCGCAGAAGTTAGTTATGGTGATGGAGGGGTCTTCGGTGAACGAGAGGATAAGTGGAGTGTCATCGGTGTAGGAGATTATGTTGAGGCCGTGGGATCTAACAATGTCTGCAAGGAGGGTCATGTAGGTGTTGACAAGGGTGGGGCTGAGGGATGAGCCTTGGAGTACGCCGCATATGATGTCCCTGGGTTTGGAGGTGAAGGGAGGCAGCCGAATACTCTGTGTGCCTCTTCTAAGGAAGGAGGCTATCCACTTGAGGGCATTTTGCTGAATGCCGATGTTGTAGAGACTGTTGATGAGGGTGTGGTGGTATACAGTGTCAAACGCAACAGAGAGGTCAAGGAGGATCAGGGCCACAGTCTCTCTGTGGTCAAGGAAGGTTCTGAATGTAGACTGTGGCTGCGATCAGTGCGGTCTCAGTGCTGTGGTTGGCACAGAATCCTGATGATGCTGCTGGCAGCCAATCAGAGCACTTGCTTCTGCAGGAATATGACTCCTACAGGCGCAAGATGGCCCAAGTGAAATAAAGCTCCATGGGCAAATCAGAACACTCTATTTTTAAATGGCGCTCCTGCAAAAGTCCCTTGAGCCTCTCGCAGACCCAACCGTCCAGATAAATAATTATTTTTTTAATCCTAATTTCTGAAAAACTACTGAACAGATTTACACCAAATTACAAAAAGCACAATCTGCGGACCAATATCTAGCTTCCTGGCAAATTTAGTAGAATTTCGTTCTGCAGTTTTTGCTATAGCCCTTTCTAAAGAAGTCTATGGAAAATGCTTTGGGATTTTGCATTTTGGGACCCCCCCCTTTTTTCTCAGCCCCTGCTTGACGGATCATGCTGAAACTTTCCATGCATAAACTAGTTAGAAAGTAGCACCGTTTTGGAAAGTTTAGTGGAGATTCATCAAACTGGGTTAAAGTTATTAGCAACACAAAAAATGCTTTTCCTATGGAACAGCTGACCTAACTTTAACTAACCAGTGATGGCTGCCACTAGGTCATATATATATATATATATATATATATATATATATATATATATATATACATATATATATATATATATATATATATATATATGTGTGTATATATATATATAACACGTCTTCCTGCTGCTCCGTAGGAAATACCCAGACACTTCAAATAGCTTAAGAGAAAGTGTTTAATGGCAAAAAACGACGCGTTTCGGCTTACGCCTTCATCACGGTCAACAAACAAACTAAGTCACGCTCCCATTTAAAGTTAATTTACATAATCATAGAAAGCGGACTGCACCCAAATGCCGTGAACCTTTGTACCAATGTGAAGAACAAGGTAACCATCATAACATGAATACAGGTCTATTAACAAAAATATTATGCTAACAAATAAAGACAATAAACTAATATTATCATCACTTTGAAATGTCTCATTGGAACATATTAAGCTGTTATAATCAAATTACTTCTGTAAACACTTTACAAAAAAGAAACACACAGTAAATGGTTACAAATGCATCAAAACCTCAATAATGTGTGTTTAAATTTAATAAATCTCTTTAGGTAACCTCACGGCGACATGAAAACAAATAAGGGACTACCCCTACACATCGTAACTGCTACGGCGGCCATCTTGACCGTATGCACTGTATAATTATACCAATATCAAACTGTTGTTACAATACTTCTCTAAATACAAGCATAAAAGTGGGGCTAGTTCCTGAATCCACATAAAATATAATGGATTTCCATACTACCGTAATGATGTACTCACATAAAGCCCAAGTGGGCAAATATGATTACTCCAATATGCAAAATGTTACTGAGACAGTCCAGCCCAAGTGGGCAATAAGTTGCAGCGAGACTTCCTCTAATATGGCATGAACTGATGGTTCCAAGTTTTAACAATAAGAAGGTGAAAATCCTGCACCTGTGCGATAAGAATAAAATACAAAAATGTACAGATTAAAAGATTTGTGAAATGCCAATTGTAAAGATCCTGCCATTATCTACATCAAACATTACACATTCAGATGGATTGCCAATTCCTCACTAGAATTTAAACCTTGCGGTATCAAGGTTTCAAAATCAATGATGTATTTCGATTCCAGTTTACGTAACACTAATTGCTGATTACCACCCCTCACATTGGCGGTCACTGCATCTATTACCAACATTCTCAACAATTTTTCATTCTGAAAGTGGTAATCAAAAAAGTGACGCGCCACTGGATAGTGTCTATCATTGTGCCGAATGGCACATACATGTTCCAGAACACGTTTTTTCGCACGATGTATCGTGCTCCCTATGTACATTTTATTACACGGGCAGACTAGAGCATATACACAATGGGTGGTATTACAGTTGAGAGATTTTTTAATTATAAATTCTCTCCTCGAATTTGGTATTCGAAACTTAGTGCAGTCAATGCTGTTGCTGCACGCTTTGCACTTTTACAGCAACGAAAACCACCTTGACCTTCCATTTTTGATGTTACATCATTCGTGTCTAAATTAAAGCTCAAATCATCCCGTAAAGATCTACTTTTCTTAAATGTGATTTGAGGATTACTGCCAAGGTGTTTAGATAAAGTTTCATCTGTCCCAAGAACATGCCAATGCTTTTTTAAGATTTTCCTCAGTTCATGTGTTTGGGATGAGAATGTTGTTATAAATCTAATCTGCTCTGAATTGTCTTTTTGCTTTACTGGGTGTAATAGTTCATTTCTAGATACCCTCTCTACACGTTTCTTTGCCTGCTCAATGATCTCTTGACTGTAACCACGTTCTTTAAAACGTTTGCACATGATCGCTTCTTCACAAGAGAATGCCAACGGTGTACTGCAATTGCGCTTAGCTCTTAAAAGTTCCCCATAGGGGATACTATAAATCAAATTTGATGGATGTGCACTTCTCGCACTCAACAGACTGTTCCCTGCTGTAGCTTTTCTATAAAGTTTAGTTTGAATCTTCCCTTCTTCTATGCTTACTAGCACATCCAAAGCATAGAAGAAGGGAAGATTCAAACTGTAGTAGTGATCAAGGCGGTACGCCGCCGAAACGCGTCTAGGTCGATTGTATGGATTAAAAAACTTCTTTTTTTCACCATCTCACGGAGTCAGTGCCTGTCTGTTCGCCGCCGTCAGGATTGGAGTTTAATATATATATGTATATATATATCTTGTTAATGTAGTTATGGTTAGGTCAGTTTCCATTGAAAAGGCATTTTTTGTTTGTGAGTAGTGAAAAAATGTCTCTGATACCGAAAAAAAACACAGAATGGAATTACACAAACCTAAGCTTGAAAAAAAAACTTTACTCATGAAAGTGCCTTCGCCTTATTTGGTATAAATCCATTCAGTATTTTTAAATAAATTTCCATTCAAAAAATTGTTTTGGGTGTGTGTGAAAAGATTAAATTAGAGCTATCTGGACTGTTAATCTGCAGAGGGACGAGACAGCTTTTTGTCCCGTTGGTCATTTTAGGTCTGTGAACCAAAGCAGGGTTCAAGGACTTAAAGCTCTCTGATTGGTTGGCCACAACAGGAAAAAATATGTTGAGGTTACTATTACAGTACTTGGGGACTCAGTCCCTGGGTCCAGAAAATTAAATTGGAAAGAGCCAACAGAAGGTAGGGGTAGCATCTCCTGACCCTGTGGTCTGGGGCCAAAAGGGTCTCTTAAGTTTAAAATAAAATTGCTGCAGAATCGGCCGACACTTGGTTTGTTTCCACTCAGTTTCACAAACCTGAATCCAGTGTCGTGGATCCTTGCTGGACATTCCTCAGGATCCACAAATCTAGAAGTTGGTCCGCAAACCCTGCAGAACATCGAGCATAGGTCTAAAAGTCAGTGAGGGCTTGCAAGGCTTATCGCAGGATTGGCAAACAATAGCAAAACCAAAAATATACAGGTCCTGGCCAGAAGCCAGGTTCTGTAACCAATCTTGCTCAGTATGTTTCGGATTTCCATGGTGGATTGGTTCAGTGAATGGCCAGAAGCCATGCCCTGCGGCTAGCCCTGCTGCACACGGTTGATGGCTGTGTTCAGTGGTGGCTGGCTTCCCACGGTGGGCTGGGCACAGAACCTAGCCAAAGGCTGGGCCAGGCATCAATCCCTCACTGTCTATAGCCAAAGGCCTTGCACAGTGGCGTGTGGCATCTCACAGTGGAATGGACACAGGAAACTGATGGATGTGGTATGTGATCAAAAAACCTAAAGATTCACTGAAAAAAAACAAAGGTTAAAGTGAAGTTATTTAACTCGATTTACTAGATTTACTAAGAGACAAGACGCAAATTGCACACAGAGTGTTACCTATTTCTGATTTTGCAATGCAACCTATATACTGACTGATAGGTTGCATCGCAAATTCTCCAGTCACAAGAGGTCGCAGAACAAACTGCCTAACAAATATTAATTAGGCAGGTCGCTAATTGTGACCCCTGTGATTAGCTACAAGCACAGGAATTGTGTCCTACAAAGAACAGCACATCACCATCCCTTTGTTTGCATTTTCTTAAATGTTATTATGGTGAAGCTTAAAGAAAAAAAAACACTGTTTCCATTTGTGAAAGCATGGTGGGAGCAGGCAGTGGTCTCATGGAGGGGGAGACCAGTGCCTACTTCCCAACCCGAGGCTGCTGAGATATTTACAATGGGGAAGGTGTCTTCCCCTTTGTGAATAGTTACCACCTCCTGTAAGGTGTTGGTTACTGATCAGTGGTTTGTGACCACAACTGCGGTAGCAAACCATTGATATATATCATTGCATTGCAAAATGCAGTTTGGAGGCACTGCCCCTTTCAGGCCTGCTGTTATGATTCGTAGTGGATGGTAAAACTTCTTTTGTGAGTCATAAAGGCTTTTTGACCTCACAAAATCCGTTTGATACATAGAAGAAGGCCCTTTTACAGTCGCAAACCATCTGATTCCTGGATTATTAGCTGTCTTTGACCGTACTTAATAGAGCTTTCCTTGGAATAAGTTTCTTCACTGGTGAATATCCAATGCTAAGAGCTATACAACTCTTGCACTGGAGTACCTGGGGTTCTTTAAGGTTGGAGATGTAATAAGAACAACTAAAAAGATCCTGATAAACAATGGTCTAGAAAATACTCCCTGCTTGCACCCTACTTTGTACCCTTAACATTGCTGATATGGGCAGCAGCATAGAAGGTGTACGGAATGTTCACCAAGTGTTGTCTGTGGGAGAAATCCGCGATCCTCTCCTCCCAGAGTGCTCCGAGTTTTCAGCGCCAGGATACCCTCATGGGTGACAAGCGGTGCTCTACAAATCTACCTTACATACATACATCTTTCTTTCATGCTTGCTTCCTGGCACTCAGCCACCAACACTCTTGGTGTGGTAGTGGGGCACCGATGGTCACCCTTGATCTGCACCTCATTGCTATCAGCCCCTCAGTGCTATCACCCCCAAGCCTCAATCAGCAAGACACTCGTAGTCCACCCTCCAGTGGGACCGGTGGCGCCATTTTATCTCCAGGCAAGATACGGAGACCGAGGTCTTTTTCATTCCGCAGGGCTCCCTGGTTTGCTGCCTCCGCAACTAAACCAAAGGTGTTCATTTAAGTCTCCAGGCTAATCTTCCATGGCACTGCATCCTTCTCGCACCTTTCTTCGTGGTGGACTTTAGAAGGTACATTAAAGGTCTGTAAACTCGCACCTTCCAACTAGCATATAGATCTTAGCTGCCCCCATGTCTTCTTTTTTGCACTCTTTTCCTCGACTATGTCTACAGTTCCCTACCTTTAGCAATGCTACGAAGCAGTTACATAAACCGCAAATAAATGCTCTTTTCACAGTCAATAAAAAGGCGCCATGCTATTTGTCAGGGAGCTATTGACCGTGAAAACAAAAACAAGCTAGCTACTTGACAAGCTTAAGCAGGCTTAGCTGCTGCTGGTTCTCTGGATTTCCCAGGGACCGAAGCAGTTGTCTTTAATTGAATTCTGTAAAAACAGAAATCCCTCTGATTGCCTCCAAATAAGAATTTAGGAGAATTACTATTTAAGAATAAAATGCCCACCCTACAATTAAAGGGCTTAATGTTTCCTGGTACATTGAGCATTTAACACAGCCGTGACAAGAGCTTACTGTCCGTCGGACCTAAACAGCAAATGTTTAAACCATGGTTTTTATTGCAGCTCTGCAACACTGCTTCATGGCGCACAGAATGTTGATGTGACATGGGTTTTTCCTGTTCGGACTGAGATCTGTGAGAATCATAATATTCATTGACACCATGCAGTTAGGTAAATCCCAGAGAAGCCAGTCTGTTAAATGTGCATATATTTCCAAAGCAACATTACCACTTCGTCCCTCTTCCTCGTCACCCTCTCATCTCTTATATCCTTGTCCCTCTCTTCCATCTCTTGAGTGGCCTCTCGGCGCTATTAGGCAACTTTAGTGTGGCATAAAACGCAATGCAAAGCAACAAACCATTGTCTATTTATCACTGGCATCCAATGTGAGGCTCCTGTTTATGGCCTCTCACACAGATTGTGAATATTGTCCTGATTACTTACCAGTAATCCTCAATACTCCTAGTCCTACTCTTTATGGTCTTTGAGGTGTTACCCATCCAGCTCTTAAGAACAAAACACCTAAAAGCCCTAATCATTTTTTTTTTAACTCCTCCCACATGGTTAGGTATAAGGGGGTTACACTTCTCCTTCAACTGTTTAGTTTCCTGTCACTCTGAGAGGTCTGGCTCTTGATACCATGGCACCTGCCCATGAATGTTCCGTTTCAGAATTACTGTGCTTTAATTTTGTTCCCTCTTTTCAGAGGATTTTGCTGTGCAGGGTCCGTTTACCAGCCCTCGGGACATTTGAGGAAACTGCTGTGCAGACCATTCCTCTATGGATTCATGCGAGACGGCGTAAGTCTTTTATTTATAGAGGTCGCCTCTCTGTCTGGGCCCGGTGTTCTCCTCTCTGTTCGAAGTGCTATTCAAGGATGGGTGGCCGTTCCTTCTACGACACAACAAAAGGCACCTTCACATGCATCCAAGGATTTTTGGCAACATAGTCCTCGTGGCTTATGAGGTTGCATCAGAGAGTTGAATAGATTGGGGTGGAATCTTGGATGATGAAGCAACGGCTTCCTGGTTACCTGGCTGGTGCTCTGCACAGAAATACAGGCACCATCTTGATGGAACCCAGAAGAAAGCCCATCTGTGGAAGAGTCTGGCTATTTAGGGCACTGGCAGCAGTTAAATGTAAGTGCCTCTTCATCTGTGAATTTCAAGGATACTCATTGTGGTTATTTTCTATGAGCTTTCTTTAAAATTAGTGTGAAGTCCAAGAAATAGGCCCTCCAAGAGGAGACATTTGTCCAGAGAATGGAGTCGTTCTCCTGAATGCTACAGTCACAGGCATAAGAAGCACAGGCATAACAAACTCCCTTCTTTGGTACCCAGAGTTATGTGATACTCCCAGACCACAACCTTTTCTTTTGGATTTTGCCTTTCTTTATTGAAGAAACTGTTGAAGCACTTTTTAGGAGATGACCTGCTCCCACTTTTCCTTTGATTGTGCCCGCTGATCCTCCTGCCCCTTGCTCTTCTTCCCTTCCCTTTCCTTCCCATAAATTACACTTGAGAAGTTCCAGGACGACATTCAGTAGATGCAGATGACTGCATTGACGACAATCACTTTCCTGGCATTGAGGCAGAAGGAAAATACAGTAAGAAGGAAGTCCTTACTGATTTTATCGACCTGTGGAGCAATTTGGGATCTCCAGATCCAACAGTCTCATCAACTTCAGAGGCCGGGAACCCAGGCTTGTTTGACAGAGATCTTTTAGCAGAATTTCCCCGCCTTCCTCCACAATGGGGCATTCATACAAAAAAGCCAGAGAATTTGTTTGTCCACGTCCTTTGCCTAAGCTGCATCCACTGCAAGACTTTGATAAATCCTTTCCTGAAGTTCTGAAGGCCCTGTGTCTGGCATGTCGGTCTATAATTGCCTCTGAAGATCCTTCTCCCACCAACAAAAGGATAGAACATGCCCTCAAGAGTGAACACTGGGCTTCTTTTTAGGTCTCGGCCTGCACCAGCGCTTGCGCTGGTCTGGCCGAGAGTTTTAGTAAGCGGGTTTTGGAAGTGCAAACACTGGCTTTCGGCTGGCGACCAGCTTGAGTTCACGATGGCGTGCACGCGCAGCTGGCATCTGGGTTTCCTATCTCTTCCTCATTTCCTCGTCATGGCTCATTAACTCTCTGGACTCTGATGTTTCAATCGCAGCAGCAGCTCACATTACCAACTCAGGGCCCTGGACTACAGTCACATGAAAAACAACAGCGATTAGCATTGAAATGCAAGCTTTTTTTTGTCTAGTTAGAAATATTGCTTCGGTGGGTTGATTTCACCTTATATCGCTATTTGTTTTATATTGGGAGTCACAGCCTAATTACCAGTATTTTGGTCTCTCACTGTTTTTTTTTTTAATATTTATTCGCGCAAAGCTATATTTAAGGTTACTTTTTCCGCGTCACTTCTTCACTCTATTTAAACTCCACACCCCCACTCTTATTGTATCTCTCCTTCTCTCTCTCTCCCCTCTCTAATTCTCTCTCTACTTAATTAACTCTCCCCTCTCTATCTTTTTAGCCTTTCATTCTCTCTCACCCCTTTATCTGTTTCTCTTTCAAACTCCTTCATTCACTCTCTCTCCCCTTCTTTCTCTCTCTCTATCCCGCTCCACTCTTTATTCTATGTACACCCTTTCTCTCTCTTTCTCTCTCACCACCCTCTCTAATTGGGCATTATATCTTCACTCTATCTCTCACTCGGCAACACCACAGCATCACTCAGCGCAACCACAGCATCAATCAGAGCCAGCACAGCATCAATCAGAGCCAGCACAGCATCACTCAACGTAACCACAGCATCACTCAGCGCCACCACAGCATCACTCAGCGCCACCACAGCATCATTCAGCGCCACCACAGCATCACTCAGCGCCACCACAGCATCGCTCAGCGCCACCACAGCATCGCTCAGCGCCACAGCAGTATCACTCAGCACCACAGCAGTATCACTCAGCACCACAGCAGTATCACTCAGCAACACCTGAGTATCATTCAGCATCACCTCAGCATCGTCTCCGCAACAGTCACCACCACCACCACTACCACCTCAGCATCACTCAGCATCACTCAGCACCACCTCAGCCTGCTCTCGGAATCTGGCATCTGTTGATTCTCCCCTAGCGTCTGGCCGCTGCTAGTGTTATAATACAGGTACTAGTTCCCAACCTTCACCCTCCGATTGTTCATGCCCCCTCAAAAAAAAAGCTTTAACAAACAACCATTGCAATAGGCAGAAACAAGTTGCCAGCATTGCAAGAACAAAAGAAAACTGAGGACATTTTTTTTTTGTAAATACTTTTTTTAATATGGTCGTTCAGTTTTACATAATGCCTTCTTGGTCATGTATAAAGTAACAAAAATGCTTCTGACACTTTTTATTATAACTTTTCAGCATGCCGCACAGCAGCCACACTTCTCTACAGCACAGCTTGAAGACATTGGCAAAGTCAATAGCTATGGCTAAACACTTATAAGGCCCCAAAGGCGAGACCTATTGGCTATGCCAATGCTTGTTTTTTTCATTCTCGCTCACACTTATGCGGCTGACTGTTCTGAATCTCTGAATGATTTTCAAGACCTACTGGCAGCCTTGGAAGATGGTTCTGCACCTGGATTGTGCTGCACCTATTAACATCACAGAGAAACAGCTTCAATTAATCTCAGAGATTGTATTAAACACCTTGAAAGGTTCATCCATGGAACAGTGTCAGCTGTAGCGACTGAAATGAATTTTTGCCTGCACACTTGGGAAGGAGAAGCACAACGACACATTCTCCTTAAGCTTCCTTTCTTAGGACAACACCTGTGTGGTCCACGGTTTGGAGAAGGTGGCCAAGTAAGCAGCCAAAGACCAGAAGTTATCCATTCTATATAATCCACATCCTCCTTCTTCAACATGGTAAACACTTGAACCTAAATACCTCTCCTCTTTGTCCTATTGTCTCCTGTGGGTGTCCTTTTAGGGGGGGGGGGCGGGAGTCTCAAGGTATGTGTTCTAGGTCCTCAAGAGATTGCAACCACTCTTCTACAGACACACAGTGCAACTGACTTTTCCAGAAGTACAAACTCACACAGTCGGGAACAAGGATTTTGCTCTAGTGGGACATTCTGTCCTCTCTCTCCCTTACCAGTTAGCTGCCTTTAAGGCTTTTAGACTACTTGAGGATGGATTGGGTTAGATGAGCTCTGAGTTCGCCTGTCCTTGAATACCTTCCCCGGTCCCTACCTGGGCACTTCCTTTTGTCTAAAGGCTCTTTAGAAGCTCTTCCTTTGTAAAATGTTGCCCTTAAAATCCTTCCTGCCGAGATTATTTTTCTGTTAGCGGTTACACCTTTCTGGTAGCAGTTGCATCTGCTTACAGACAGTGGCTCAAGAGTGAGTGAGATCGGCAAGAGAAGTGCTGGAGGGAGGATATAATGGAAGGTGTAAGAGCCTTTCCTGCCATAATTAAAGAAACAAATGAGAGAAGCAGACAAATGATCCTGATGAGGAGCTTCATTTTCTAAATGATCTTTTGAATTCCAGACTCCTCCGTACACCGCAAAAGCAGCAGGGACAAGTGATACTAGTTGAGGATCTGATTCAGGTGCTGGGGGAGATGGTGGTGCAGTCGTGCAACCTAGTGAATCGACGACAATGACAGCATTGCCTAGCACAAGCAGAGATACACACGCTGATGTGCAGATTCAAGCTGCACACCTGTAAGGACAGTAGTGGTTGTAAAGGCTCATAGTGACATTAATATTAGCATTTTAGGTAAAATGTTAAGGAAAACATAGGCTGTTGACTTATGTTGATTTAATTAGATATTTGATTAAAGAAGCAACCAGATGTGCGGATAAAAATTAGAAGAACTAGCTGATGAATGTGAAGTGGACATCAGCAGGATGAACAATGTGAAACAAAATTCCAAAATGAATTTGACATACGATAAAATTGGAGAAATTGGTTTAATCACTTTGAGAGCCCACATTAAAGATTTAGTTGAGAGAACTAGGGAAAGGAGTGATTTAAAGATGGAAAAAAGGGACAACAAGTAGTAAGAAAGTGAAAGAGACTGAAGGTAAGACCCAGAATGCAGTAAGTGATTCAGAAGCAGGGCCGGGAACAATTTTAGAGTTTCATTTGATATCGCGTGGCATGAAAAAATAAGGGCATACGACTTAGATATGAGGCTCGCTCCCAGGCCTTCATTCCTGCAGTTGCTTTTGGTGGAGGTTAGAATGGCCCTCCTGCAGGCTTTCTCCATGGAATATAATTTAATGTTGTTGCCCACGAGTGCTGTGCAGCTCGTCCATCCTTCACCAGTCTTCAGTTGTGAAGCTTGGGTAATTAAACCAAATCCGCACTGTCGTATTTTCCGGGAGGCCGCAAAAACCTGCAGCCTGGCATGCAGCTAGTGAAAAATAACCCGAATGAGCATTTGAGGCTGTCATTAATTTTTTTTTTTTTTTTTAAAGTACACATTTTTTCCAACCGTTAATCTAGGGTCGCAATGTGAAACAAAGTTGAGATCATATTTTTCAGCCTGACTCCTTAGTCCTAGTTCAGTCAACGTCACAGGTTTTCTTGGTTATGGACCTCACTCAAAGTACTTGTTGTCAGCATAAAATATTTTTGAAACAACACCAGCTTTGAGCCAGAGGCCCTTTTCCAGAGCCACAGTCTCGACTGATTGATGAGTGTTACCTGGGCCAGGTGCGTACACCTCTTATCCAGAGCCAGGGGCGCTAGAGGGCGCAGCAGCAAGATGGCCGCGCACTAGTGAAGCTCTGTGGCCGGGCCAAGAATCCGCCTAAAATATCTGCATTTCGAGGTCTCATCGCACATTTGGAAAAAGCTGCATGCCAAACACGTGTACATAATCTAATATGAGCTGACATGGGAGCTTACCAGCAAGCTGTAAGTCGCCGGGATGAGCCAGACAGGTTGCGAGGCACCATTTTTACAGCGTCAAGCAGAGAGAACTAAACCAGCAGAGTCGTCTCGTGGCTGGGGTGGCAACCAGTGGGCAGGCCAGCGATCTGTAACGAGACCGAGGCATGGGTCACAGGTGGTTTTCCCGGCGACGTGGAATCTGGCACGGGGCTCCGCCGCATAGCTGCCAAGGTTTCAGTTTGCTTAAGTGTGCCACTTCGATATTTTCAGTGTCGTTATGCGTGACATTTATACCATATGTGTGACACTTTGACTGGCACATTATTGTGAATAGAAGAAAACAATTATGTCCTTGAAATAAGATAAACTTCAGAAAATACTCACTTTGTGCAATGCCTTAGGAGGGGCCAAAAACAGCCCAGAAAGCTAAGTGATCTTGTCTAGAAGTAAGGACAGACCAAATGTGTCTGTCACGCAACATTCCAGACCTCTTCCCAACTATAGCATGAATTTGTTATTTTCCCTTCACTACCTTCTATGTGTGCAACCACAAACAAAAAACACATGTAAACATGCATACACACACACATGCGCAGAAAGAATTTCGAATTTTGCAGATTGTTTTTTTAGTTTATTTTTGCATAATATCAATAAATATCAATTTATTATAAGTGAATCTACTAAAATCTGGAAATAGCGCCATTGAAGAGAACGAAAACCACAATTCATAGAATCCATTATGTTGGTAAATGATCACTGTTGACTGGGACGAGCATTTTACAACAACACCTCATGGGAACTTCATTACCAACAGCATTCATCTGTCCTCCCAGAGGGTTTAAAGGCGGAGTAGGCCCTGCCAGAATTTTAACCTGCAACCAGATTACTGTCAACTCTTAGAAGCTACTGAGCTATTTTACCATAAATTTCAGAATGAAGACTCTAGGGGGCCGATTCCGATTCCGGCCGGAAATCTCCCCGACCGAGCCGGACCCGGAGAGAATTCCGACCGAATCGGACCCTAGCAGTCCGACCGAACGAGTACGATGCGCACGCATGCTATCGGACTCGAGTCGGTCGGACTCCCATTGAAGTCAATGGGAGCCTGTCGTACAACGCGTACGCGGGCTCCCATTGACTCAATGGGTGCGAGGCGGACAAGGGCGCCCCCTACAGCGTGTACGCATCCATGCGCATCGCGGCGTACATGCACAGGTAGGGGGGACCCATAAGTCCCCCCTGTGTGCGACTCGCGCGCCTATGCGTACAGGGGGGTCCGACGCGGACCCCCAAAGTCCGGCTCCGACAGCTTTTTCGAGCCGGACGGCGCGAGTCGATCGGACTGCTCGCGGCGCGCATCGTACTTACCCGGCCGGGAAACGTCTCCATAGCGCGGTGCGAGTCGTGTCCATGCGAGTCGGTCGGAGCGTGTTGAAGCCGCGTTTGAGTCGGTCGGCGATTTCGCGGGTGCTTGCATCGTACTCGCTCGGCCGGACCCGCGTACGATTCGGTCGGGAAACAGGGCTCCGAATCGGATCCGGTGAATCCGAATCCGATTCGGAGCACTACCGGCCAAGATCGGAATCGGCCCCTCGGTGTTTTTTTCTGCAGCAGGCTCTTCCCATGCCACAAAGCAGCTCTACTCGCCCTGTAACTGCCACTCACTCGGTGTGAGCTTTGGCACGGCCGAAGTTGGAACTACAGATCCAAGTTCGAGTCCTGGTGTTGGCTCATCATCTTGTGATTTTAGGCAAATCACTTAATCTCCCTGTTCCTAATAAACAAATGTGACTTTGTGTAATGTATAGTGCTTCCAAAGGTATTCTTCGTGTCGAGTTCGCGCTATACAAAACAGCACAATCTATATAAAAACAAGCAACTTGCGATGCAATAGGGCTCTCATTTGCGAGAGTTTAAGGTATTAGCATTGTAAGTGATAATGCATTTTATTTATGTGTTTGTTTTTACAATGCCAAGAGGTTAAACACTCGCAAATGCGAGACCTATTGCATTGCTTCCTATTGCAGAGGAAGAGAGGGAGTGAACGGGCAGGAGGAGCAGTCCGCTGCAGTGAGCTGCACCGATTAAAAAAAAAAAGGCGCAGCTCGCTGAAGTCTATTTTTTCAATATTGTAAGGTGTTGGTAAGCAGGACAATATGCCACCTGTGGTGTGCTTTGTACTAAAAGCTTACAATTTTGAAAAAATAGACTTGGGCGAGCCGCAACTTTTTTTTCTTCGTTGCAGCTCGCCGAAGTCTATTTTTTCAATATTGTAAAATTCTGGTAACCAGTGCAGCATACCACCTGTGTTGTGCTGTAGGAGAAAATCATTAAAGAAAATTGTGTTGACACACTGTAAAGAAAACAAATGTGTAACTACAGAAATAAAAGGGCCAGTTCTTATGGGAGGTTACAAATGTAGACAAGGCGGTACTACGAAAGGACTAGCAAGCCAATTAACAATTCAGAAGCTAACATTTACAAAGGACAATGACACAAGCCAATGAAAAATATGGGCGGAGAGTGGGAGGAGCTTCAAGGCCATACCTGAATACACCATGCCTCGCAGAGCAGCGCATGCGCTGCCCAGGCTTGACCTAAAAAAACGGCCACTGGCAGTACGTGCTATGGCTAGTTAGAAAGTCAGAGGCATCCAGTCTTTACACATAGACACATTAAAAAAAAATGTTGGCAGTATGTGCTATGGTTATTAGAAAGTCAGAGCCATTTAGTCTTTACAAAGACATTTTTTTTAAAATAGTTGGCAGTATGTGCTATGGTTGGTTAGAAAGTCAGAGGCCCCCAGTCTTTACACAAAGAAATATATATATATTTATTTTTTAAAGTGAACTTGCTCAACTTTCTGTTCTCTTTCCCATTCAACCTGCTTTTTTACTGTAAAACAGGAAAGAGGTAAAATGCCTTCCCTGAAGACGTTAATGACTTGTGGCAGCATATTTAATGGCACAGCTGCTGCTGCCATCCACGGAATCGAACAACATTCATCAAAATACATTGACTCTTTGAAATGGAAACGCTGGCTAAGTAATGCAACCCAGACTGTAAACATTGCACTATTTGCATCACTTGATTATGACTGTCGGTCACAGACTGTAAACATTGCACTGTTTGTACCATGTGCTTGGGATTGTTCAGACACCCAGACTGTAAACATTGCACTATTTGTATCACTTGATTTTGACTGTCCATCATAGACTGTAAACATTGCACTGTTCGTATCACATGCGTATGGCTGCCAGTGACAGACTGTAAACAGTGTACTGTTCGTACCATGTGCTTAGGTCTGTTTAGACACCCAGACTGTAAACATTGCATGATTTGTATCACATGCTTATGGCTGTCGATCATGAACAGTAAACATTGCACTGTTCATATCATGTGCTTAGGACTGTCAGACACCCAGACTATAAAATTGCACTATTTGTATCGCGTGCTTAGTGTTATCAGACGGAATGAATACCGCGCTCCTGTTTCGTGGTTAGGACTGTCAGAGACAGTAAACATTGCATTGTTTCTATCATATGTTTAGTTAGGGCCATCGAAGACTGTAAACATTGCATATTCTAATCATGTGCTTAAGGTGGGGAGACAGACTAAATATTGCACCACTTGTATGTTGTGATGAGGGTTGTCTGAGACTGTAAACATTGCATATTCTAAACATGTGCTTAAGGTGGGGAGACAGACTAAATATTGCACCACTTGTATGTTGTGATGAGGGTTGTCCTAGACTGTAAACATTGCACTGAGGTTTCATGTGAATTAGGGCTTGTAAACGGACTGTAAAATCTGCAATGCGGCCATCGTGTTCCCGGGTCGATCAGACTGCAAGCACTGAGCTATTTGATATATGGTGCCAACAACAATTTTGAAATATGTACATAGTGCGCTGCAGTCACCAAACGGGTTATGCTGAGCATATGCTTCCAGACGTCAGGCATGAGCTTAACACAGTCCAATCTTATACCCTTGATCATAAGTGATGCTAATGCGTATTTTTTTGTTTTTTTGTTTTTAGGCAATGGCATCAAAATCTGGCACGCTTTCTTTGTATTTCGCTTTGTATGTATTTTTTTACAAACAACAAATGATTAACTGGGATGCGGACACAGTAAATTACCAGTAGCTGAGATCAAAGCATTTGACCCATCACTTTTTCGATTTTCTATATGAGACACCATAAGTGTGACTGGTCTGACCAGGAGTGGGGCGCATGCTCCATGTGCCACAAGACTCAAGCTAAACTCCACTGAGGAGACCCACTGCTGCACCGGTCTGGGATTACTGGTGACCACGTATGGAGGGAACTTGGCCTGGCAGTTCAGGCCGGACTGTTTTTACTAGAATAGGACCAAGTTAGACCTGTGCATGGCCAGCCTCTGTTTGGAGCAGTAGATGGTAAAACACGATACATTGGAAAAGGTAATTACCAGTGGCAAGTTTTAATTCAAGTGTACCGGCAACCGTTTTTTTGTTTTTCTTTGGCATCTTGGCTCTTCTTCGGTGATTAGCCACAATAAGGAGCTACAGAGGGTAATTCATCAGGTCGCCCTCCACTCACTATATCATAATAACCACAAAGACCTGACAAAACAAGGGCTCAAACTATCTAGTTTCCTTTCGTGATACTGGATAGAGGGGGTACATTAACTCTGTATCCTTCAATCCTCTATTAATTATCCAGACAATTTTTATCTAGTATCCAACACCCCAACAAGTTAATAAAATTGTTTATCAGTCCTCACTCAATAGACATACCCCTTAATAAAGAAGTGTATGTGAAAACAAAAAATGTGTGAAGGTGAGAGAGTCCCTCACGTGCGCTCCACCAGAGGGGCTACTGGTTGCTTCTCACCGGCTTGCCCACGTTTCTCATCATCGGGATCTCTCTCACCTGTGAAAAGAATAGAACAAAACGTGTCCAGTATAAAGAAAAGAGGTGCAGACAGAAATGTGTATGTCTGAGACAGACCAAAAAGTGCAAATAGGAAAAATTGTTTCCTCAAAATAAAATTGAGTTATGGTTCACATAAACCAAGTTTCAATTTTAATCACACTCGTGAACCATACTCAACGTTAAAACCAAGATTGCACGTTATAGACCATTCAAAGATGGGCCAACATGTTTCATTGCCTTTTGTTCCTTACGGCAAATTCATCAGGGCTGAAGGTCGTCATCCACCTCCCTGGACATCAACTTTCATAAGAGGAGTGACATGTGGTTGCCAAAGTCAGTCGTACCGGCTTCCCATCATGACGAGGGCAATCCCTTCAATTGAACTGACCCCTTTCTCCGGCACTTCTAGTCACCGGAATTAAACCGCGTTTCAGTGGACTGTTAGCCTCGGAAAGAGTTAAGGCTAACGGTCCACTGAAACGCGGTTTAATTCCGGTGACTACAAGTGCTGGAGAAAGGGGTCAATTCAATTGAAGGGATTGCCCTTGTCATGATGGGAAGCCGGTACGACTGACTTGGCAACCACATGTCACTCCTCTTATGAAAGTTGATGTCCAGGAGGTGGATGGCGACCTTCAGCCCTGATGAATTTGCCGTAGGAACAAAGGCAATGAAGCATGTTGGCCCATCTTTGAATGGTCTATAACGTGCAATCTTGGTTTTAACGTTGAGTATGGTTCACGAGTGTGATTAAAATTGAAGCTTGGTTTATGTGAACCATAACTCAATTTTATTTTGAGAAACAATTTTCCTATTTGCACTTTTGGTCTGTCTCAGACATACACATTTCTGTCTGCACCTCTTTCCTGTATACTGGACATGTTTTGTTCTATTTCTTTTCACAGGTGAGAGAGATCCCGATGATGAGAAACGTGGGCAAGCAGGTGAGAACCAACCAGCAGCCCCTCTTGTGGAGCGCACGTGAGGAACTCTCTCACCTTCACACATTTTTTGTTTTCACATACACTTCTTTATTAAGGGGTATGTCTATTGAGTGAGGACTGATAAACAATTTTATTAACTTGTTGGGGTGTTGATACTGTATAAAAATTGTCTGGATAATTAATAGAGGATTGAAGGATACAGAGTTAATGTACCCCCTCTGTCCAGTATCACGAAAGGAAACTAGATAGTTTGAGCCCTTGTTTTGTCAGGTCTTTGTGGCTATTATGACCTTCTTCAGTGATTACCTTTCTTGCAGCTAGCACATTCTGTTTATTCTATTCCGCACTATATCCCAAAACCGAAGAGCCACTCTCCGAGATCCAGCCGACTAATCTGCGCCATGCAAGAATTTTACTCCAGGAAATATTTTCCCCTTCTCCGATAAATACGAACGCAACCCACATCACCAACAATCACACACCTCGGATGCCAGACTGCCGCTTCTACTTCAGTGCTGTCGATAAGTATGTAATAACTTTTTATGAGAAGTGCTCGATGGAGGTTCGGGTCCCCTCAACACTGTGGATCCTGGGGGTTTTTTAACAGCTCTTTGTCTTCAACACTTTGGAATTACAATCATGTTTAAGCCACCAGCCAGTCGCTGGAGAAAAAAACAAGCAAGGATAGAGGCAACATAAACGGTCTGGTGAAGAAGGTGGGGCTTTAGGTCTGGTTGGTGGGAGGGGGGAGAAACAGACACTAGGGCGATGGAGTGAGATTAAGGAGCGACGGGGTGGGTGGGGGATTGAGATAATGCCGGGCACCCGTGTTAAAGTGAAAGCGGGCGCCCGTGTTGTTATTGAAAGCAGGCAGTAAGAGAAGGCAGTAAGAGAAACTCAATAAAGAAAATAGTGCTTACAGACTAAAAAAGACGTACTGTGTAACAACCGAAGTAAAAGGGCCAGTCGCCATGGGAGGTTACAAATGAAGACAAGGCGGTACTAAGGAGGAACTAATAAGCCTATTTACGAATCAAAAGCCAGCATTTACGAAGGACAATGACACAAGCCAATGACAAATATGGGCAGAGAGTGGGCGGGGCTTCAAGTGCATATTCCAATACAGCATGCCTCGCAGCGCATGCGCGCTGCCTCTAGGCTCGACCTAAAAAGACAAAAGTGTGGTCTAGAAGACTGCAGGGCACTTTGTCCTCAGCATGCACACAATACGGAAATTCACTATGTTCCCTCTACTGACAGCCAGTTGACTAGGTCCTTGGGTGCGTGCAGCCCGGACAAGTGTCACTGTTCAGATGGTAGATAAGCATATCCTGGTAATTTCTCTTCACAACTGCAAGGTCTCAGAATGATAACGCAAATTGACGGCTCAGGCAGTGAGTGACGCACTCTAAATTAAATATATTTTCAAAATCAAGATTATGGATAAAGAATGGATCATTACAGACCTGAGAGTGTGTGACAGAGAGCAAGAGGCTGCGGAGCAATGGTACAGGCTTCCCGGCTGAGCAGCATTCATCATGCTGAGAGGCTGCAGGCACAAAAAACAGGTGGAACAGGCAGTGGTGCAAGCAGCACCTCGACAGGGATGCCAAACTTTAAGAAACATAACTCAAACTGCCTGCATGCGCCTGCAGTCTCCAAGACTCCAGGTCATGTGAATGTGGCCGTGGTGAATTGAGCCAGTGAGCACAGCTGAGCCAGCCACCAGGCCTGGCCGGCTGGCCGGCCGGACCCACCTGGCAGAGATTATCATGATTCAAAAAGTTTCTCAACAAATTCACAACAGGGGAGGCAGCAGACAGTTCAACTCACTGCACAGTGTGTGTGGATCAGTGAGAGTGGTCATTCACACACTCTACAGCTCTGCCAGCAGCATTGGTCTGCGCTGCTTTGGTCAGTGCTGCCTATAGCAGCCCTCCGGTTTGACAGCTTCAGGAGGGCTCTATAAATGCTTAACATTGAATTTTAGTGCAGTGATGTGGACCACCACACTAAAATGCATAATCTAACCCCTGATGCATAGTAGTTGACCGGGCTGCTCCTTCAGACTGCCAGGAGAGTGCAAGGGAGACTACGGGCCAACCAGTTGATTGGGTTGGCCGGGCACACTGTGGCCTAGGCTGAGGCGACCGCTGTCTATTGGCCTTCCATGGGTGTCAGCCGGGGAGCGACACTCACCCAGAACGTCTGCATTGACCAAGTGCCAGGGCCAGGAGATTTACCAGGGCCAGGGAAAAGGACGAGAGTCGTGGTCTGGGCCCACCTGATACATCATCATGAGCTGGCAGATGCTAACCCCAGATGGGGCCTTAATAGCATGGTGACAAGATTGTGAATCTGCTGGTGTCTGCCAGAGGTGTGCTGCTCTGCACAGGTCAGTGGAGGGCCCAAGAGTTTGCAAGAGCGGCAAATAAAGAAACCAACTACAACTTTGCCCATAGAGAGGTAACACTGCAAGCCAAGTACAGACATTCTAACATGCACGTTGAGCAGTGCACCTAGGTGGGAGTCAGACCAGCAGCCCATGAAGTGAACAACTGTTGATAGTTCCTCACTGCGGACAGCCATGCAGTGGCCACCCTGAACACCAGTAAAGCCAGGTAGATCTGCTCGTGCCCCCCCAAAAGGTGAAATGGCTGGTTCTGTTCCTCACAAATTACCCCACCGGTAAGTGCAGGCAGGCATCAATCAATCAAGGGGTTTAAAGCGCACTACTCAGCCGTAAGGGTCTCAAGGCACTTGGGGGAGAGGGGTGCAGCTCCGGATAAGCCAAAAAGCCAGGTCTTGAGGCTCTTCCTGAAGGTGTGCAGAGTAGGGGAGCGTCTGATGTTGACCGGGAGCTTTTAGAGTATAGTGGTGTAGAGTGCATTGGCGTAGAACAGAGTGACGTGGATGAAGTGGCTCTGAGATATATTCTGAAATATCAAACCAGTTAATTTACAGACATTTAAATTTTGTTGTGTGCTAGAAAAAAAATAACAACATGCAGCCTTCCTCAAGCATACCTGCAATAGTTAACATGATTGTGATCTAAATCCTCTCACTTTAAAGTTAGAGAAAGAAAAGGAAGCACCAAGCTCTCTGGAAGACAGAGCCTGACATTTAACCTCTGTCTTTGAATGCACAGGAAATGTGACAAGATAAGAACAAGATTTAAAGGCTATTACAGAGAAATCCAGTACTTGTGGAAGAATAATGTAAATAGGGTTTGGGCAAACATAAGGGACGAAATCAAGCTAGACATCCTAAAACATATAGGGCCAGCAAATTGAAAGCAAGCAAATATCAGTTATAAACCACTAAGCCGATGGTAAGCAATGGGCGGAATGTATTCACAGCAAAACTTTCCGAATGTCGCCAAGATGTCGTTAGTAAACCAGACGTTAAGAGCTCACACATCAGTATCTCTGTCTGCATGCTGCAGCCATATCCTAAATGCCACTTAAGGTCAAATGGCTTTCTTCACGACCAGTAATTTAACAAGATCCCTAACACATTATAATATCTGTTGTGGAACACAGATTTGTGCACCCATGTACAATTCGCAATGTGTCATGCTATTTTCACTATATTCCTCCTCACAAGATACTGTCCTGTTAGAGAGTCAGCAAAGATCAGAAGGAGAAACCTGATTATTTACAAATCTAAATATTTCCGCATCTCTGTGCACCAGTCACTCATGCTCTGCAGCATACACCACTCTGTAAATAAAACAGCACTCATTTTTTGCAGAATTTTAGAGTGTTGATAAAGAGGGAGCTGCTCGAAGTCCCTCATGATTAGGTGCAAACAAGACATCAATCCGTGATGCACATGCTATACATGCAATGAGAAAATCTCAATTTTTCAAGACCTACATGTTTTGTTGTGGTATATTTCTCCATAGGGCCTTAGAGGTGGGCGGAACGTATTGTCCCACTCTGAGGAAGGAGAACAAAGTTAAGATCATAATAGGATTGTATATCCCATTTTTCAGTCTGGCTTAGTCCCATAACTCTCCCCCCCCCCACCCCGCACTTACTTTGTCAAGGTGTTGCATCCGCGGAGGATCTATACATTGTCCTCTAAGTTTTGCATGTTGCTGTGAACCCGAAGAAGGCGCTAAATAAGCGTCTTCTGGGATACGTGACTTAGGGAATGGCATGATGATGTTATCGCATACAGATTGCAACCAAAGGAGGGATATCCTCATCGTTATGTGCAGAGAAGGGGTAACAAATTTTACTGGTATTTTCAGGCAAATATAGTGTAAGTAACGTCGCATTTGATGCGATAGTGTTAACACACACAGCTTTCAAACAAAGGAAGGATCTCTGATTGAAACGTTGCAAAGAGTTGAAAATTGGGGTTCTGGAGGAGAAACCGAGAGACCAGGAGGTCTTTCCCCAAAAGCATGATCCATCATGGGAGTATGAACAGCAGAGATGGAAAATCAATATGAATTGGTAGTTCTGTATAAGTGTCCTTCAGCTGCTGAAATAAATGACAAATATCACATTTGCCCACTCGGGCCAAGATCCTGTTCAGAACACCAGCGTGGCCATCCATCCCACGCTAAAATATTGCGTCGGTGTGCAGAGTCTGACCAGGCTTTTTACATGAAGAAGAGAGCATGGCTTCACAGTCCTGCCTCTTGCAAACAAGACCTGAAAGATGCTATACTATTAGGTCGTGCTGACTCTGAATTATTAGGGAGTGGCTTAGAGGGTCTAAGAATATGTTTGGAGTGCAAGAGAGATGGAGAGTAGGGCTGCAGGACCATTCTAATAGAATGGGAACCAGTGATGTGTCCTCCTAAAGTGAGCTATCAGGATGACATCTGCTACTTGTTTCCTGATTGGATAGGTTACTCTGGGAACCATTGCGAAGGGGGTAAAGTTTAGTTCTTCTCCGATCACTCCTGCAGAAAAGCTGGACTGCGTGGCCCAGATCATATATAAACTTCTGAACACCCCGTTCAAAGCCTCCCACTTTACCACCTTTTTTAATACCAAAGTCCAGTTGTATAACCTCTAAATGCAGAATGTATATCAGCATAGAACCCTGCATTTTGTAATGCTTTCACCTGTAGATGGAAAGTAAGGATAAAAACTTGAGTTACCACACCAGTACATCACAATTGACCAGTGATGTGAAAGTGTTTGATTACAGCATTTTCTTTCCGACATCCTACACCTACTTCCTCACCAAAAAAATAGTAGTTTAATCTTGTCTATGAGTCTTGTGGGGCCGAGTAAAAAGAGAATACCCTCTTTCGTTGGATGCCCCACTCCCCCCGGGAATGGAAAATGTCCGCTGTAATTTTGCTTATGGTTTCTCCTGCCCTGGGCCTTTGTGCCGCCCCTGGAGAGGAACAGTGGGATGATGGTCATCACTGGAAAGGAGAGAGTCTCCCCTTTCCATGCCCTTCTACTGTGGATTTGTGTTTGAGAATGGTGGTCTGCAAGCAGAATTCCTACTAGGCCATTAGGGAAGGTTTTTGCTAGGGGGGCTGCCCCCTCCTACTCCTCAGGGGGCATACATTGACAGATGCTCCCTCCCCAGGGAATAGAAAATGTTAATAGCCATTTGTAGGTTTGGCATTAGCCAAGACCTTTTCATTTCACTGAAACATTATGCATAATATGCTTAGAAGGGCTTTCAGCCAGCCCTCTTAATCCGTTGGTCTGTTGTGTGAGTCACATTTTTCTTCCACCCACTACAGCATACAGCATGGGGCAATGTGCCAGCCTACGTTAGCCATTAGCTAACTACATTATGAGTCAGCAGCATTGTTCTCTTTCTCGCGGAGCACATCAATAGATAAAGTAGTTTCCTACAGTGCCTGGGACTACTACGACTGGCTGAAAGCCCTATAAACCAATTTTTACAGGCCGTGTGTTATCCAAGACCTTTTCTTTTCTCTATAATTTTATATATATTACCTAATGGCGGTTGCCACTAGGTAGTTGTAGTTAGGTCAGCTGTGCCATAGGAAAAGCGTTTTTTGTGTTGAAACTCCATTAAACTTTCCAAAAAGATGCTACTTTTTGACTAGTTTGTGCATGGAAAGTTCTTGACCTGGTTGTTGAGCCGCTTAACATTGAGTTTCAGTGTGATCCGTCAAGCGGGGGCTGAGAAAAAAAGGGGGTACCAAAACGCAAGACGTACTACAGCAAAAACTGCTGAACGGAATTACACCAAATCTGGTAGGAAGCTAGATCGTGCTTTTTGTGATTTGGTGTAAATCTGTTCTGTGGTTTTTGCGAAATTAAGGCTAAAAAATAATTTTATATCTGGACGGTTGGGTCTGTGAGAGTCTCAAGAGACTCTTGTGGGAGCGCCAGTTTTAAAATAGAGCGTTCTGATTAGCCCAGGGAGCTTTATTTCCCTTATGCCATATCACTCCTGTGGGAGTCAGACCCCCAAGAGAGCCGAGTGCTCTAATTGTCTGCCAGCAACATGAGAAAACTTTGCTGGCAGCAATTGCAGGACTCAGACACTTAGTCCCCTGTCCTGAACATGTTTAAAATAAAAAATATAAGGGAGCTGGATAGGGATACCCTGGCTCCCTAGGCCGTATTGGGGGGGAAGCCAGAGAGACCCCCTGTTGGGCCACAAAAAGGAAGAAAAAAATCAGCAAAATTTGCAGAGATCCCACAGGATTCTTGCAGACTTGTTATTTGTAAAAAAAAAAAAAAAAACACATGGCGACCAGGGGCGCTTTGTTTCAATAATGGGAGGGGCTTTCGGCACCCTCCCCTAGCCTTTACAGGCTGAGAGGAGGCCCACCACCCGGGCTGAAATTAATATATATGGAGAAGGGAGACGCGACCTTTTCATGGCACCCGCATTGTTCTGCCTTGATACCCCATTATGTTCCCAGTGCAACATAGAACATCCTGAAGGCTTTTGTCAAGGTTCTCCAAGACCTGGTTTGTCTCTCCGTCAACCTTGGGAGGTCTTGCTGACAGGTGGAAATGCTCCGACTGGTCCCCATTCCCCACCCATTTCACAGACCTCACACCATACAAAGGACTGTTGCTCAAAGAACTCATCCACCCAACAGCATGCATGGCCATCTGAAAAGGCAACCTTATTGTCCACCACATTGAGGGTTGACACCTGGGAGTTTGTGGTGAGAAGACTAATCAAAAGGGAAAGAACTCTGCCTCACATGGGGTTTCCTGCTCAAGAGAAAATGCAGAGAAGACTGGAGTTGTACCTAGGTTGAAGGGTGGAACATGGGAGGCAATTCGTGTCCCTCCAGGCTAGGGCAGTAGCGAGGTGAGTTCTATGTAGCAAGAAGTAGTCAGTGGCCTTTTTTCTGGTGCCTGGGTACTTGCATTCTAAACAAGCATTGGCATAGCCAATAGGTCTCGCTTTTGGGACCTTATAAGTATTTAGTTTTGCAGCACAATATCCTTGGTGCAACAACATGCAACATGCACCTGTTCATAAAATAAATAACCTATGCAATTTATGTAACACTTAACACATGAAATAACGCAGTCCCTCACATTACAACCGTATACAAGCATCTAGCAGATTTCTGAAAAATTTACAATTTAAAATGAAGCATACCCAGTAGGACAGTATACATTCAAAACTGATTAACACACTGACTGCAGCGAAATGCTTCATCGTGTGCACAAGTTAGGACAGGCAGGCACCCACCGTCACCACTCTCACCTATGAAACCTGTGCCTCTCCTGCTCCGCCAGGGCACAAAGCCCCTTCCCAGAATAATAGCACTTTTGTTTCTGGCACGGTCACTTAGTCATTTGTTCACACCCTAGTTCTTGCATATTCATTTTCTAGGGCTGTCGCCCAGCTTCCCAACTGGGGTGCAGTGCCCATTGCAGAGACAGTGGTGTCGCTGGGAGTCAGCCATGGAGCTGCCAGGGAGTTCAGCTGGGCAGCTGTACAGGGCAAGTAGTCCATGGTAAAGAGACATCCTGAGGGAGAGTTTTGAAAAGATCCTGCCAGGCGTCTGCAGTTTAAAAAACATTCTGCCAGTACCTGCGCTCAGCGTGCCACTGCCCACCCATCTCCAAACACATGTGGCGATGCACAGCAGATGTTTGTAGTCCAGCTAGGGCCTGCCGGTGCTGGGGACTGAGTGGAGGCTGGGGATGCAAGTCTTGAAAACGTGGTGCCTGTTGACTCCATGCCACACTGGTTCCACCTCCTCTGCCATGCTGGTAGCAGGTGCCCAGTGCCGTGCAGTGTAAAGGAGCAAGTCTATGGAAGTCCATGTAGGGAAAACAAAGCTGCTGCGGGCTTATCCCCCCTCACCCCCCCCCCCCGGTCACACCCAGGTACCACTTAACTGTCTAGCCTGCCTTGTGCATAAAAAGTGCCGAAGCGGTACATTTTAACATTCCGGGTATTTCCTTAAAGCTAATACCCATGTGGAATTGAGATAAGGGCTAAGGAACCACCGAGGCATGACAGTGCAGGAAACACCTTGCCCAGAGCCTACTGGCAGACCCACCGGACCCACCGGACCCACCAGAATATTGCCAATAAAAGGAATTTCGCGGGCACTTTTGTAAAAAGCACAACCTTTTTACAAAACTGCCGATTTCGCAATTTTTTTGCAAATCGCGAAATCCTGGAGGGTCTGATCCTCATGTCTTGCCTTTAGCCCCGCCCCTAGCCTCGCCCACTCACATCTCTAGCTCATTTTAATGAGTACCCCTCTTATTTTTTCCTCATTTAAAGCACTGTGCATGGCTATACACTTATAAGATCCAAAAGTCGAGACCTATCGGCTATGCCAATGGTTGTTTTATTTTAGCCTGTTACTGTTGTGAAATTTGGTTTGCTGTTATTAAAATCAGTGTTTTTGGCCCTGATGAAGCGGCCTATATAATCTGTACCAGCCGCAAAACACGTGTTAGCCTTTGTTAATGAATTTATGGAAAAAAAACTATTAGAAAAATAATAATGGTTCGAGTCTGGGCAAGGACACGCAACATCCTGTGACTCTGGGCAAATCACTTAATCTTCCCGTGCCTAACAAAAATAAATGTGTCCTCATGTAACTTAACTGGTGCTCGTGTAAAGCGCTCTGATACCCGATACCTTCGGGTCAAGTTCGCGCTATATAAAATTCCGTAAAATAAAAAAAGAATACATTATATAATTGAATGGATGCCTGATGAATTTGGTTCTTGAAACACTTTCTTTGACCTTGATACAACTTGTTCACATGTAAAGGAAGTGAAGGAGTGGTTTGTTTTACGAGTCAGGAATAAGGTTCAGAGGCAGTCTGGGGGCCATGCCCCTTTAGTTGAATTGAAGGAGAATCACACAGTCAAATTACGGGGCATTAGCAGTAGGCTGACCAGGTCTCACTACTGGAATAGAATGTCTATAATATAATCATGGCTGTGGTGCTTTGACATGGGTAAATGCTGGTTTCACTGACGTGACAGTAGAGTGCTGCAAAACCGGGTTAAGGTGATTGAACCGAGCTACGTATCATAGTGAGGTAACTAAGGGGGGATGCTGCAGGTCAGATACCAGGTGCAGTGGCGTACCTCTGTGTATTACTCTCTAGACAGAAAGAGCACTACGGTGGTCAGGATTTCGTGGACAGGCAGAGCAGCACGTTTGTCTCGGTACTAAATATTAGCGGGAGCTGCAGGTCAAACCCGATTTCTTGGAGGCGTTTCAGATGAGAGAGAAATGAACTGCGCTTGATTAATGAGCAGATCAGAATTTAATCGCTGTATCCGGTTGCTGCATAGCAGTTTTTGATACTGAAAACTCACCTTCTTCAGCTTCTGCTGTTGAACCACGCGAGCTTTTTTCGGAGCAATGACACGACCTGAGAAAGTAGAACAATTCAATAATCACCGATCCTGCTTTGCATGAAACTTCTACTCCTCACTCACCAACTGCAATATAAATAAATGGAAATGGGCACATCGTTCTACTTCCTTCTTTGTACTGGCCTCGTCTCCCGGTACTCCGTAAGGGCATCATATAGCACCTTTTCTCCACTCTCTACCACAACTAATCGCTTCAGGCTTCCAGCACAATCCTTTGTACCTCCAACCTATCTCTCTTTTGATTCCTCGCTTTTTCCGTGACTCTGCTTTTACTGCTAACTCTTCCCCACGTCACAGGTAAAAACAAAAAAAAAACCACGATGGGTTTAATAAAGGTTTGAGACATACTTTCAGTTTAAAAAAATAGCCTTCACTGCGTATGCGGTGCACATAGTGGCGCTCTTATGAACCGCATTACATAACCCATGCCTTCCAAAGCCAGCTCCTTATCTCTTTCTTACGCTATCCAGCGGCAGAGGCCACCGACTCCCTCCTCACTTGCCTCCTCCGCTCTCGCCTAAGCTGTCCCCTCTACATCCCAACCCTCACCCGAGACTAAATCCTTCGCCTCTCTCGTTTCACTCCCTGCTTGTCTCTCACAACTGTAACATCCACCCTCCCTTTCTACCCTCTTCCCTTCACTCTCACCTGCCCCTGCACTTCTGCCTGCGGGGCCTTTCACCGCTTTGCCGGTTTTCTTCGCTCCTCACCGCTTTGCCGGTTTTCTTCGCTCCTGGTCTTTGAGCTTTAAACTTCTACTTTCCTTGAGCCATGGCGGCGATGAACGTCGCAGGATGTGAGCGAAGAGCCGTGAAAAGAGAAGAGAGACTTACAACGACATGCACGGACGGAGTCCAGAAGTTCTGCTGTCATAAACAAAACGAGCGAGCGCGGCAGCCTGCTGAGCTGACCACACGCTCGTGCACAATGGCCATGTGTTTTCAATTATCGCGCCCGCGTCTGGGCACGATAATTGGAAACAGATGCCGGCCGTGCGGGTAACCGCATGGAAAAGGCCATGACGCACGAGCGTCTGGTCAGCTTTCAAAAGCCCACTACATAAAGTCTTCGCCAGAGCAGCGCTTGCGCGCTACTCTAGGCTCGACCTAAAAACCGCCTGATGAGCAAGAGGACTGGGCTGGCAGTGAGATGTTCTGTGTAGTGCTCTCCTGCGCAGCCTCCTCTTTCTGTGCAGTTTTGGAGGCCGCTGAGATAACAATTTGCAGGAGCAGGGGTTTTCTCCTGCGAGAGCACACTGTCTTTTGCTCAGTGATGGAATGGGATCATCTTTAGGCAGTTGTCCCCTTATGCTACAGGAGTAAGCAAATGATAGTTGCCACTTTGACATTTGAGAGCATTGAGAGGCATCTGCCTCAATACATGTTTTAAAGTATTTAAGTTTAAATTTGTTTTATTGGAACCAACGGTCAGGCAATACAGTCACATTAAATATTGTATCATTATGCTTTTATATCGGACCACTCGGTCAACTTTTAAATATAACTCCCCTCCCCCTACCCAATTACCCTCCCCCCCCACCAGGTGCGTAAACAAAAATCTATTAACCAAAAAAGGTCTGTGGTAGTGGTATGTCTCTCAGTCCGCCACACATCGAGATCACTCCGTCTGCGCCGTAAGGCAGAGCAGCCGCAAATACCTAGGACAGGTGAGTTCTGTGAATTCCTGTGAGAGGAGTCAGAGGAACGGCTTCCATAGAGCCTGATATGCATCGCCTCGTTGCGCCAGGGTCAAAGAAAGTCTCTTCATCCCCAATATATGCCACAACCTATGCAACCAATTTAATCGAGTCGGAACTCTCTCTGTCCTCCATGTAGCCAATATGGATTGGTGTGCCGCACCCAGTGCCAGGGCTATGTGCCTGTCTCGTCTAGATCGCAGCAGGAACGTAAGCGAGTTAGGGAGACCTAGCACTATATAAGAGGGAAACCTAGGTAGTTGGGTATCAAAGTGAGTGTCGATGTCAAGCAATACCTCCTCCCAAAATTGTTTCAACTTGGGGCACTCCCCGAGTATATGTATCAGTGTTACCCGGGAATCACATCCCCTCCAGCACCTATCGCTCCGTTCTTGATTCACCCGGTGTAATCTTTCAGTAGTCAGGTACCAGTAAGAAACGATTTTCGTTGCTGTCTCTTTACTGGCAGTATTTGGTGCAGTATGTCGTGCTCGGTAAAAGATGTCTTGCCATTCTTTTGTGGATAAGTGCCTGCCCTGCTCTTGCTCCCACCGGAGCTGTGAGGGTGACTTCAGGTCAGCTTCCCTTTCCTGTACTAGCACATATAAGTCTGTGATTAGGCCCCTGTCATTGTCCTTGCGTAGCAGCAATCCCTCGAAGTGGGTTAGAGGGTGTTGTGCCATCTCTCTCACTGTGGGTTGCATCAACCAGTGCCTTATCTGGGTGTACCAATATCTCTTGCCTTCAGGAATTGCTAATTCTGCCCGTAGGTAATCATAGGATAGGGGGCCTTCCTCATCAAAAAAGTGACCCACTGAACGACACTCCGGCCTCTGCCAGACCTTAAACGTACCAACGTTTAGGCCTGGGGTAAAGTCCCCATTCCCCACCACAGGAGTGAGGGGCGAAGGGAAGGATGCCAGCCCCTTTCGACTCGCTACTGCGTCCCAAGCCTGCAGAGTGGGTGAAGCAACCAATGATAGATAAAGATTTGCTGGGCGATGGGTGGGTGCCTAGAAGGGAACCTTCCACAGGTCTGTTCCTGCTAGAGCCCTTTCCATAAATAACCACCGCTTTTCGGACTCCGGTCGTGACCATTTCACTAGGTACCGAAGCTGAGCGGCCTCATAATAATGGAGCAGGCACGGGACCCCTAAACCACCCTTCAAAGTGAACACCAGCTACGGTCTCGGCACATCCTGGGGAGCTTACCGGCCCACTCGAATTGCTGGAACTTCCCTTGCAACCGACGTAACATCCCCTTTGGGGGCTGCAGTGGGAGGGTCTGGAACACATACAAGTGTAAGATTGTCAATTTTAAGGCGCTATCAGTCCCAGCCAGGACAGCGGGTAAAGCCTCCAGCGTGCTAAGTCCGCTTTAACCCTTCGCAACAGGTCGTGATAATTCAATGCCGACACCTCCTCTATTGTCTGGGCTAGCTGCAGGCCTAAATATGAGATGGATCGTGAGGCCCACTTAATTGAGACCACCCCAGAGAGACCCTCCCGAGTCTTGGGGGGCCACAGTGAGGTCCAGTGCCTGAGATTTAGAAATGTTAATGTGAAATCCCAAGACTGCCCCAAACTGCTGTGCCTGCTCCAAAAAGCTCGTAAGCATCCTCCCCGGGTCCTCTAACGCAACCAACACGTCATCAGCGTAGAGCGTAATCAGGTGCTCCTCTCCCCCAAAGGTCACTCCCATCAACTCTAGACTGTCTCGCACTCTGCGCAAATGGCTCCATGTGAAGCACAAAGAGGAGAGGAGACAGGGGGCAACTTTGTCGGCTACCTCGTTGAATCGGAAAACGCTCCGAACTACAACCGTTCACTTTGACCGAAGCCACTGGGGTGCCATATCCGCTAAACACCCATGTCCGGAACCTTTCGCCCAAGCCAAAGTGGGCGAGTGTCTCTGCCAAATAAGGCCAGTGAACTCGGTCGAACGATTTCTCCGCATCAATGGAGAAAAGCATAGCCTCCCAATGCCAACGGGTGACCTTATCTATCAGGTGCAAAACCCACTTCATGTTATCCGCACACTGTCTGGTCGGGATGAACCCCACCTGATCGGGCTCAATCAATCCCGGCATGAACGGGGCCAGGCGGGCTGCTAAGATGCCCGTGAGTAGCTTAGGTCCACGTTCAAGAGGGAGATGGGTTCATAGGACCCACAATGTTGTTTGTCCTTCCCTGGCTTGGCTATGACTGTAACTGAGGCCTCCGCCATCGACGGCGGGAAGGTATCTGGGCCCTTAATGGAGTTAAAGACCCTGGTGAGAAGCGGGGCCAACTCCCTTGAAAAGGTCTTATAAAAAGCCACCAGGAAGCCATCCGGACCCGGTGACTTACGCGTTTTTTACTTTGAGATCGCTAAGATAACTTCTTCGATTCCAATCGGTGCTTCCAGGCTAGATGCCTGGTCCGTCGTGAGATGCGTGACCGTGGCCCCTGCCAGATAGCTCTTAATATCTGGGACGGGGCAAGCTTGTGAGTTGTACAGGGCTGCATAGTAAGATCTAAACCTCTCCGCTACCTGCTCATCTCCCATTACCAGAGTGCCGTCCTCCGCCCTCAGGGATTCCACCACTGTGGACTGCCTCTGTCCCTTAAGCTTGTTCTCCAATAACCTGCCACACCTTTTACCCCCAACATAAAAAGAGTGTATGAGCGGTAGGAGAGCATATTCTGCGTAATCCAGGTCTAATCCCACTAGTTGTTTCCTGATTGCCCTAATTGCCTCCATACTCTAGGCGCCCCTGTGCGGTGATGGATGCGTTTGAGCTCTCGTACCTGTTGTTGGAGTTGGGAGCATTTTTCCCGCCTTATCCTGTTATCTGGTGCCGAAATGGCGATAAACTCCCCCCTTAGCACCACTTTCATTGCCTCCCAAAACGTCGAGGTGTGCACCTCCGACGTTTCGTTTGTTTGCAGGTAATTCTCCATTGCTATTTTTATGTGCTCGACCACTTCCTGTCTATCAATGAGAGTCTCCCGTAGTATCCAGGAATGAGCCCGGGTTCCATCCCTCTGGAGATACAGCTCCATACAAACCGCGGAGTGGTACAATAGGGCTCGCGACTCAATTTCTATCGACTCCAAAGCTTCTTGTACTTCACGAGACCCTAAAAAAGAATCTAGTCTAGCATGGAATTTGTGTGCATTTGAGTAGAAAGTATAGTGGCGCGTGTCTGGGTGTTTATCCCTCCAAAGGTCTCTCAAGTCCAACTCCTGCAACCATTGAGACTCGTCCTTTGATAGTGCCCCGCATTCCTCTGTCTCTGAGCTGAGCGGTCTAATTCGTTGTGTAACACTAAATTGAGCCCCCCCCCCGAGGATCACCCAGCGGTCCCCTGTTGACATAATATCCGCCACCGCCCCCCTGTAGGAATTTTTCCTGGCCTTCGTTTGGGGCATAGATAGAACCCACCACCAAGGATTGCGGACCCAAATGGACCTGATACCCCAAAAGGCGGGCCTTGATTTCTGCGAAATTTATCCCTACTTTCCCTTTGAAAAAGCATGAAAAAAGCAGTGCCACCCCTGCCGCCTTTCATGGCGAGGAAGAGAAAAACTGTTGGGGAAATGCCCTAGTTCGCAATCTATGCCAGTCGCAAGTCTGCAGTTGGGTTTCCTGCAGTAAGCTTATATCAGCCCGTGTCTGTTCCAAGTAAAAGATGATGGCACGTCTCTTGACCGGGTTGTTGAGCCGCTTAACATTGAGAGACAACACCTTTAAACCACCCACCATGGGTATCCTGGGAGAAGCCTTACGCAACATACGTTTCCCTCCTTCCCACTTATCATATTCTTCCCTGTCCTACCTCTATATAAACTTCCCTTGACCATACTTGTATTGTTGCAAAGAAGTAATGTGATGCAGAGCACCTTGAACCCCCCTCCCCCCACACCCCAATTCAAAAACAAAGTCCAACAATTGTCCCCAGAATGTGGGATGGGCACGAGGATCCAACCCCAGTCCAGTGGAAAAATGTAGCAGGGGAACGTAGCCATTCTCCTCTCTTCCCAGCCCCCCTCCACCCGACCGCCCCCCGTAGGATGATTCATGTCTTTAGACGGGGTCTTGGGAACCTGAGTCTTCCAAAAGCTTTTCTAGCAGGGCTTTCCTCTCTGATGCAATGACCTCTGAGTCTGGTCTGGAGCCTCCCCACCCGGGAGTCACCCGTCTCCACCTCTGTTGTCCACTTGCTCTGCCCTTTCGCCTCGTTTTAAAGTATTTAAAGGCCAAACATAACACTTTGGCATAATGAATTGAGCCATAACATTTGCATATACAGGTAGTTTGTGTTTGTCATGTGTCATGAACATGTGAAAGGGCACTGGCTTACCTGGCAGTGGTATGGATGCTTGCAATCTGGACTGAATCTTGTGACATTAGCTGGTCACCAATGCTCTCAGCTGGGTGGCTGTGGACATGTATCCCCTGATGTAGTGGCTGCGGAAAAGAATAAAGATAATCTTTAGAGTTCTGGCAGTATGACCGAGGACAACTGTGCTAGATTTTACTATATGATGCTGATAAATGTCAAACAGGAATTTAGCAGATTCAATTAATATGGACACATTGATAAATAGACAGTCATTTGTTAGAGATGAGAAAGGGGGTCAATGAGATGCAAATGGCTGTACATATTAGGGTATATATTAGGAGCAGAGATGTAGCTGACCGGTGGATAGAAGAGGGCAGATTTGCTGCTTGTGGGGTGTCTACTGATGTGTTTAGATGGGTGGCCAATAATGTAGACTTCAGGGGACTTTGTTGCTGCAGCTGTGGGCAGTGACACATACAGAATACTTAAATATCACAGCTGCTGGTGAGATATGTTGAACTTGTGTCCTTATTATCTTATTAGTTCGATTTGTCTCTGTCCTCACACTTGTGCAGAGAGGGTGATGTGTAGACTGCTACTGAATGGCAAGGATGTTACCTTACCAGGCTTTGTTATTGTTTGGTGTCTGAGCCCAGTTCACATGGCCAGGCAGGCGGTACAGCGGCAGATGAGGTGGTGGTGGCTGGCAGCTGAGTGGTCGGCAATAGGACCTGCAAAGGATAAAATGGCCTGACTGTGATGAGCATATTTGAGGCATATTGGGGAGGTCATTGTCTTGGCATATCCAGACTAGATATACTTATGACAGTGTTGAGCTATGACACTCAAAGATGGACACTTTTCAAGAGTGTGGATTTAAAAGTCATAGAAGCGAGGAATACCTGGCTGGGTGCTAGGACTATGTTGTGATAGCGGTCCTGGCTGGAACCCTGCCAAAGGAGGGGTTGTTGCAGGTGTAGGTTTCAGCTGAAATGCAACAGACATGGGCACTGTAGGAAGTGAAGTTAGATGTCAACATTGGTATATCCCGTCTCCACTCTACAGAGAGCAAGGCTTATGCGTGTAATAGGTGGGATGTGCACCTATAAATGAGTGGAAATGTCTGATGTTTGAGTAAAGTGTAACATGCTTTTGGGGTCAGAAGTTAGTTGAGACATAGATGTGTGCTGCTTTTATATGGCCCTACGCTGGGAGTGCCTGAAGCAAGAAGGCCAAACATCTGGGCACCGTGCATATTAGAAATAATGCACTCATTGAGGAGTGTGAGACAGAGTTGGGGTCTGTATCTGCCACCAGGCAGTGCCTTTTCCATCTCTTACCCTTCACCTGACTCCTCTCATTGTGCACTTCTTCTTGACATCCACCACAGTGCGCACCCCCAATATATTCAGAGTCAGTGTCCCAGTACAACATGACTGTATTGTCTGCTCCACTGAGGGTGGGTTGGAAGCAGACAATATTGTTCCATGTAGTGATCCATTACAAAGTTAACTACAAGTTCTGCACGCTCTTCAGTGAAGTTCCTAGTCAGTGGGATGGTTTGGACCATGGTGGCTGTATTTGATGTGTGGCTCCACCTCATTTTGTAGCTCAAGGGGAAGAGGGCAGTCCCTATGATGTTGGCTGTATTTATGTGTATCCAGTGGTAATGTTTATCAGGTGTGTTTTGATTTTCCTCAGCTGGTGGCTGTATTCCTAAACTTTTTTTAGTCCCAATTCTACTTAGGTGTAGATCTTTCGATGACATGTCAATATCGATAACAAAAAAATTACCTTATGTCAATATCAATAACAAAAATATTACCCAACATAAATACTGTGCTGTAAATATTGCTTCAAATATATCGCTCTGTTGGGTGTAGATCTCTTCTTTTAACTCGAATGGGGTGATATTTTTGTAAACAATATTTAATATACTATATTTATGTCAGACAATATTTAGACTGGCCACAACATTCTAGTCTCGTACTGATCCATGCCTATAGAAAGTAGAGCTACACTTGCTCGGCATATGCTCAAAATACGCCTCTAAAGTTGCTAGCGGTAACTTTAGGATTGTACTTGGTGTTGTATGTGTGTGTCCCAGTCATCTCAAGGAGGGGGTAAAGATACACACACCTACTACTGGGTATAAATCTTGGCCAGCGTTCTGAATTGCATCTGGGTGGAGGTTTACACCTAGGCACAGAAATTGACATGAACTGAAGAGTCTGCCCATAATTTCCATTTGTGAATTTGACTCAAAAGTCTAATGAAGATGATCTTTCATGAAACATGGCCAGATCTTCGTGCCTAGACCATTCGAGGTCAGGTTACTTTAGATCATCTTGAAAGAAGATTTAGAGGTAGAGATGCTACCCAGTAATTGACATAGACCGAGGGCCTAACTCTCTCAAATGGCACCTCAAGTGCACAGAAGTTATCCAGTTCTTTTTTAAAAAAGGCAAACGCAGGTTGTTTTCATTTGTCCTTAATATGTTATACAGAAAACTAATGGAAAACTGGACTGCTTGCACTGGATGGGTAAAGGGCTAAATCGATCTGTAATTTCGTTGCCAGTGGCCTTGCATAGCAACAATCCTTCTTCAGCATCTAACCATGTAGCTTTAAGCTGAGCCCAAATATCACATACAATAATGAAAAGCATTGGCAAAGCCAATAGGTCTCGGCAATCCCTTGTCAATGTCTTTTCGCCACTCTGAATAGCATCACCGCTGCTGTTCACCATGGCTGAAAGTCATGGAAAAAAGCACTCTGACGCAGCCAACGCTGGCCGTGTCATCGCCAGTGGTGGCAAACACGGATCAGGAGTGGTGAGTCGGGTGGAGGGGGCTGGGGCTGGGTGGAGCGTGTGGGAGGGGCGGGGCGAGCACGCTGCAAGGGTGTTTAAAAAAAAAAAAAAAGACTTACCCGGTGCTGCCAGCGGCCTCGTGCTCCTCTGTTCCTGGTCTCAGCAGTCCCTGGGACAGCATTACCAACTCCCCATCCAATCCCTGCCGCTGCAGTGTGAGGATTGGCCTGAGCAGGCTGGATTAACGCTTGCTCAGGCTCAGGGAGTTGTGCTGTTTCTTCAACCTGGCTATGGAATACAGCTGGGTTGAAGAAACCTAAGTGCGCATGTCAGTATGGCCGGCCTGAGACAGCCAGCCAAACTGACATTTGCACTTAAAAGTGCACCTACCACTCCTCCTCCCACCCCCCATGCCCTGGCCCCGCCCCACGCCACTCTGCATACAGTGGCTCAGCCAGCAGCTGAAAAATAAAACAATAATAAAATATTGTTTTGATTTTTTAGCTGCTGGTTTTGAGCCAGTGGGGCGACGCTCCTCTGCCATTGCGGAGGAGCCAACGCTGGTCATCACGCTACTCTTTCATATCCCTACTTTTTAATTCGAGCGGTGCTGTGAGGTATAGAACAACTACCTGTGCATAAACTGCTATGCCACAAACCTTTCTGGAGTGAAACAAAGAAAGCTCAAGCAACTGGATGGTCATGAATGCCAAACAATCCGCTAATTAATTTTATGAAAAAGAAGCTACATCTGGCACTCTGGAAAATAACGGGCATGAAATAGTGGATTTTTCAGGTAAATAAAACGTAATTCAGCCTGTCACATCTCTTGCAAACAGACCAGGAACACCCCTTGCAGTAGCAACAAAACATACATTTTGGTACTGTCCATTTATAACAATGCAGTCTTTGCAAGGAACTTCAGTACATTTTGTCGTTAAGATATAGACCAGCCGAGGGGACCTGGTACTGTACAGTACAAAGCACTGCAGTCCTGCAGAGACGGGTTAGTACTACTTTGGTCATTGAAATATTGTTAGCAAAGATGACACAGTACTGTCTTATTTATTGAACTATAGTTCTAAAGAAAAGAATTGATACAGTTTAAGACAAACCACTACAGACCTGCAGAGAGGTCCTTTTTCTGTGTGTTGATAAAAAACTGAGTTTTTGCGCAAATGGTTGCTTTTCTGCATTGACCCAGCAGGCTGTTTATCAGATTTTACATTTTCACTTTTCTTCAACTTTATTTGTTCAATATTTTGTTTTTTGTTTGGGGGATGGAGAGGTGTGCTTGTTACATTTCTCTGCCAAATCTTTTTTTTTACTGGGCATTTTCCAGTACTTTCCTGAGGCTCAATGTATTTGTAATGTTCACACGTGCCTACTGCCACCAGATGACGGTGTAATACGCTCTTTACCGGAAATTACTTCTACTGAAAGCGCAGTGAACGACTGATTTTGTGTAGCTTCGTATAGAGAGCACTTAGCTGGTAAAGACCGTGAGAGTTCTGGAGTCTCAGCCGGTGAGATGCCTTCTGCTTGTTTTAAAAGTTTGCATACCCAGTATTTCTAACATGCTGCGTGCCAGCGCTGCGCAGGGCAGAGAAGAGCTGGTTCACTTCAGCTGATCTATTTGAAATCACGCAGCGATAAGTGTAATAAAAGGTAGACAAGTGGGGAAAAGCAGAACACGATAGAGGGCAGGGGTGGGGGAGAGTGGGTAGATAAGAAAGCGACATGGGCAGAGGGTTGAAAGGGAAAAGCAGCAACACGGATAGGGGAGATGGCCTGAACACACAAGTACTCCTCTGGGGTGAATGAAGACAAAAAAATAGTTCCAAAAAACCGGAGCAGTGGAAGGAGACATTTACTTGGTCCATGCTCTATGGGAGGGCCAAACACAAGAAGAAGACATGACTCCTGCATACCATGACGAATGGCAACAAAGCAAACCAGAGTGACGCTGAAGCTTACCGATGGTAGGCTATGGGCAGGCAATAAGCCTACTGATTGAACACAAACTGTCTCGAAGAGACAGCACATGTGCTGTTTAGCTGAGACCTAAAAAGGGCAGGACTTTTGCTTTGTATGCCTATAACAGGTGTTGCAATGAGCAATGCCCCAACTGATGACTGAATTTTAACAAGCCCATCATAGTTTCTGTCATATCCTTTTCAGGTGTTACAAAGGGTGTCTCTAGGACACCTTTTTATTTGTAATGAGACCCAGTTAGTTATACTCATCAAATTTATTTGGCTGGAAGTACTAGTTCTGTTGCATTTACCAAACTGTATAATCTTGGTTTTTTAAAGATTTGCTCAGAGACTACTGCTATTATAACACAATTCTAGGCCAGTTAGTATGAGCTGAAGTTTCATTATGGGGTGGCTGAGAACAAACTTATCACATATTCATTACCTGGGTATTTTAGGGTCTTTCTTTTATGTCTGATTCTCTGGATATAAAGTCACAGATGCTCTAGCACCCTATCACATTGAGTGAAAGCCTTTCTACTCATTCTAATGTTGTCCAAATCCTCCACAGCCACTTTCCTCTTAGCCTATTTATAAGTTTTATACTGCCTTCTGTGAGACAGGACCACAAGCAACCCCAAACCTGTTTCATCCTATGCAGACCTTGTCAGGAAATTGCCACCCATCACTTTTTGTGTTTCTCAGTGTGATGTTGTAAGTGTGTCACATATCCTCAGTCATGGTTCATGTGTTCACTGTGAGATTGGCCTATGTGTACCCTATTGATGAGGCCCAAAAAGGCTGAAGCTGGTCTGGGGTTGATTGTTTTCCTGTTCATGGGAGACCTGGCTCGGCAGGTTGTGCTGAAATGTTTCTAATGGAGCAGGTTCAAGGCTGTATATAACTGGGTCCTGCCTGAAGTGGCATGCCGGGCACAAAAATGATGGACTGGAATGCGGCCAGAGTAATTATTGTATGAGATTAATTCAAGCATTCCACCCATCACGTTTATGTGCTCTGAAAAGTAGTAGCTCTCAGAAATGATGGCTGCTTTTACAAGACCTGGAACCAACATCTTGGAACTTATGCATCAGTCCAGAGGCCCCCCGTCAAAATAGCACCCAATATTGCAGCCATCGGGCCTGAAAGAAGTGACTACACACACACATTAGAAGTGATAAAACAAACTTTCAAATAAATGCTGAAGATGCTGCAATGCTCCAGCTACCTGATACGTTAGTGATTATAATAGCCTTGTGTTGCAGTCTAGAAACTTTCTTTTACATGTTCATGGTAAATGTTTTCTTTTCTACTCTATAAGTTCACAATTATATATCCAACATAGTGTATCTGTGGCCATGCCTTTGTAGATTGTTGGGCTAAACCAAATGCCACAGCTAACAGTAGATATGTTTTCTTTCTATTTTTCAGCACGACTGAGGTGGCTGATCAAGCACTTGAGAAGAAAAAGGTAACTAGAGATGGCAAATAGCAATCCGGCTGATGAACATGAGGCTTTTGACATAATTTCTGGAGAGGAACTTGAAGGGTTCAAGAATGCCATAGAGGAAGGTGACCTTCCTAGAGCAGCTGCAAATTTCATGAATTCCTTGGATTCAATAGACAATTCAATGCTTGACATCGCCATCACTGGAGAGTCCGGTTCTGGGAAGTCAACCTTTGTCAATGCTATAAGGGGCCTAGATGACGAGGGAAACTTTTCAGCTGTGACTGGTGTAGTGGAGACAACAGTGGAACCAACTCCCTTTCTGCATCCTTTGTACCCAAATGTGACTGTGTGGGACTTGCCAGGAATTGGAACTGAAACCTCCCAGTCATCTGAATATCTGAAGCAAGTTTGTTTTGAGCGCTACGATTTCTTCATAATCATTGCAACAGAGCGTTTTAAATCTAACCATGCTAACCTTGCCCGTGAAATCAATAACATGGGGAAAAAGTTCTACTTTGTGCGTTCAAAGGTTGATCAGGATTTGGATGCATCTAAGAAACGTCGAAAGTCTACTTATGATGAGGAGAAGATCATGAAGGAGATCAGGGAAAACTGCACTGAATGTCTACAGAAGGCTGGCGTGGAGAACCCCCATGTCTACCTCGTGTCAAGCTTTAAGCTTGATAAATTTGACTTTGAGCTCTTGGAGGAAACCTTGGAGAAGGAGCTCCCAACCCACAAACGACATGCCTTGCTCCTCTCCCTACCAACCATCTCTATAAAAGATACCCCAGGGATCGTCCCTCAGCCCAACACTGTTCAACATCTACATGGCCCCGCTCGCACGCATCGCCAGACAGCACGACCTCAACATAATCTCCTACGCCGACGACACTCAACTGATCCTCTCCCTCACCAAGGACCCCCTCGCCGCCAACTCCAACCTCCATGAAAGAATGAAGGCCGTCGCCGATTGGATGAAGATCAGCCGCCTAAAACTGAACACGGAGAAGACAGAGGTCCTCATCCTCGGCTCCAACCCCTCAGCCTGGGATGACTCCTGGTGGCCAACGACGCTGGGAGCAGCCCCGACACCCACCGACCACGCACGCAACCTGGGAGTCATCCTCGACTCAACGCTCTCCATGGCCAAGCAAGTCAACGCAGTCTCATCCTCCTGCTTCAACACCCTCCGCATGCTTCGCAAGATCTACAGGTGGATCCCGACAGACACAAGAAGAACAGTCACCCAGGCCCTCGTCAGCAGCAGACTTGACTATGGGAACGCCCTCTACGCGGGAGCCCCGGCCAAGCTCATCAAGCGACTGCAACGCATACAAAACGCCTCCGCACGCCTGATCCTCGATGTACCACGCCACAGCCACATCACCCCCCACCTGAGGAACCTGCACTGGCTCCCCGTCGACAGGAGAATCTCCTTCAAACTCCTCATCCACGCACACAAGGCACTCCACAAGACTGGCCCAGCCTACCTCAACAGACGACTCCTCTTCTACGTCCCCAACCGCCAACTCCGCTCCGCCGACCTCTCCTCGCCACCGTCCCTCGCATTCGAAGAACCACCACCGGCGGCAGATCCTTCTCCCACCTCGCCGCCAAGACCTGGAACACCCTTCCACTAAGCCTACGACAGACCCAAGACCTGCTGACCTTCAGGAGGCTACTCAAGACCTGGTTGTTCGACCAGTAGCAGCACCCCCTTTTTCCCCAGCGCCTTGAGACCCTCGCGGGTAAGTAGTGCGCTTTACAAATTCTGTGATTGATTGATTGGAGAAGAAAAAGAAATGATGAAGAAACAGCTCTGGATGGTAGCTAGTGTGTCTTGTGCTGTGGCTGCTGCTCCCATCCCAGGTCTCTCCATTGTTTGTGACCTTTTAATATTGAAGAAATGCCTCTTAAAATATTGCAAGAGCTTTGGTCTGGATGACGAGTCCCTAGAGAAACTTGCCAGGAAGGTAAACATTCCTGTGGCTGATCTGAAATCTGTCATCAAGTCACCACTTGCTAAAGAAATAACAAATGATTTGCTGATCAAATTGCTTTCTGGCTACACAGTGCTTGCTGTAGCCACAGCAGCCGAAGAAGTGATGAGGTTTATACCTTTACTTGGTTCATTGGCTGCAGGGGGTATTTCCTTTGGAACTACGTACTACATGTTAAATACATTTTTGAACGATCTAGCCGAAGATGCGCAGAGAGTACTGAAAAGGTCAATGTTTGAAACAAAGGTTTAAGGAAACGAGTGGCAGAAATTCTAGGCACATTTCCATTGTAATCTCTAGTAATGTTATTAGGAACTGCTTCAATGTACAGCCACAAGTGTCTCATTGCTTATTTTGCCAACTGTTGAGGAAATAATGAATGCTATTCTGTATTATTGTAATCCCTGGAGAGAAGATGCCATTGCCTTAAATGAACAGTTATTCACTTACGGATCAGATGTTCTATGTTTCAACTAAGTACCAATTTAGAAATGCTGTGAGAAATTTCAAGTTTTTCAAACTAGAGAACTGCTGGCCTGTTTATACTTTTACTTTATATACCTGATTTAAGGCACTCATATATACAAACTGCACTTCCTGCAACAAACATTTTAATTGTACTTCTTGGTTGTTATTCATTCAGCACACATTATATATGGGATAAAGTAGACACTGACATGTTATAACTATATTGAAAGTCATTGAATACCTCTGTGGCCATACAGAGGAACGAGGCCAATAGCCGAGTTCCTTTAGATGGTCATGGAACTTTGAGATGACTTGCAATATCCTGTCAATGTATTGCAGAGGGTATTTTATTTCTTATAATACAAGGTTAACCCATCATATCAAATTAGATTAATTAAGGGTTGTATCTCAGAATGCGTAGCAACATGGGGGGAGGAGTCTTTCTTTCTTGTAATGAACTATATGCAAAAATTAAACATGCTGCCTAAAATCTATATTATCAGCAGATCACTGTTCCTTGTAGAAAAACAATAGTAAGAGCAAAAAGCCAGATCTTGTTTTCGTTGTTCGAACTGCTCCATGACCTGCCTTTTACTTTGACTGCTGGTTCTGGCAGCAAGTATTATGACATTATAACTCAACTGTAGTTAGGTACTAGAACTGACCTGCCACTTCATTTTTTTAATAGAGGTGTCTAGAGACATCACAACTCTGCTGTGATAAGGACATTTGATACAGGTTTTTATACTGGGATTGTAGGTATCCCTATATTATACATAGGAAAAAGTACCCCTCTTGTACATAATAGGGATATTGTAAGTCACTAAGGAATTCCATGACTTTGTAGCAGAACGAGGCAGAAGACAGAGTTCTTTATATAGTCGTGGAACTCCGACATAACTTGCAATATCCTTTTAACGTACAGCAGAAGGTATTTTATTCGTTATTTGCAAGGTCACACCATCACCGTCCCCCAACCCTCTTAAATCATTGATGTCTTGCTCTTTCATATGAAAATGATGGTATGGTTGCAGACATGAAGAGTAAAAGCATAATCTGCAATGTGAAATTAAACACATAAAAAAGCAGTCACTAACTTATTGCAAAAAGATCTCAGAATTTGTTTAATGTAATTCAGATTAAAAAATGCTGTAGCCCAGAATGTGTAGGGACATGCAGAGAGACTCTTTCCTGTACTGACCCATTACGCAAAAAAAAAATGTTGCCGTAAATATCAACTTTTTGCTCATCACATACTGAAGTATGAAAAGCCAGTTCCTATTTACATTGTTTAAACTGTACCTGTAATTATGCCCTGTGGCCTGCTGGCGGCAGGCATTATGATGCCAAATTGAATTGTAATAACTTATAACAGTTAAGTGTATATATAAATTTCTTATTAACGGTGTCTAGAGATGCCACAATTCGACTGTAATAACAGGGGCGGCTCCTCCGCTAAGGCGGAGGAGCATCGCCCCACTGTTCTCAGAGCAGGAAAATGGAAAAATAAAATGATAATGACTTCATAGCTACGGGGCTGGGTTAGGGCAGGGCGGGGCTGGTGTCACAGGGGGGAGTGGTTCATGCACTTAAGTGCGCATGACGGTTTGGCCGGCTGTCTTGGGCCAGCCAAACAGTCATGCGCACTTAGCATGTTCTCCACCAGGTTGTAATACACAGACTGGGTGGAGAACATGCACAGGCTCCCAGTCCCCGTCTGAGTGCCGAACCACTGTGCTCAGACCAATCACAAAGCTTCGTTGCAGCTTTGTGATTGGCTTAGGGGAGCCAGTGTGCTTCCTGCTTCCGGGACTCATCAGGAAGCGAAGCAATGACGGAGGAGAGACGGCGGCCGTGAGGAGGTAAGTGGGTGTTTTTTTTATATTTTGTTCTCCCGCCCCACCACCCCTGTTCCCTGCCAGCCGCTACTGTGTAATAAGGAAATTAGAAATTGGCTTTTATACAGGGATTACTGGCTCCCATGTATACTTACAAGCTACTGATTAATTTCACTTATTTATATTATAATGCTCAGATCAGAATAAGGGCTGATTTATAATTGGCACCATCCCGAGGGACCTCCGTATGCCAAATTTAGAGTTGTCCGCCGGCCTGGCAGACAGCTCTCTATACTGAAGGGAACTGCCATCATGGCAGTTCCTGTCAGTGTAGGAAAAGATTGATAGATGGTACCATCAGTCATGATGGCCAGCTGTCACACTTTTTTTGTTTTTCCAAAAACAAACTCCCAAAAAACTCGGAAAACAAAAAACGAATGGCCCACATTTGGTGGAAGTTTTCTTCCAGGGTGCTGTAAGTTTTCTTCCAGTGTGTGAGGGTTATTATTGTGTTTTTCCTGACCCTTACTAAAGGGGCCTTGTTCACTAGACACAAACCTAATTTAATCCAATTTTCTACTTTGTGACAGTGAAGACTTAAACAGGGAGATGAGTCTTTGGATAATGAGAGCTGGAATAAATAACATCTCACGAAATAGAGAAGTCTTCAAATGAGCCTTGAACTTATTTTCCTCAGAGGCAGACCGTAGATGATCCGGTAAAGAGTTCCAGAGGCTAGGTGCCAGGAAGGAGAGCAATCTGCCACTCGCTCTGGCTTTATGCACTTTAGGTATGCATAACCACTTTTGATAAGCTGTGCGTAAGTACCCTTGCAGGGAAATATTTTTCTATTTTTTATTATTATATATTTTTTTCTTTCTGAAAATACCGCAGACCCTTATTGTGAAATGCCCTATGGGTAATCATGAGAGCTTTCAATTTGATTCTCATCTTGACAAGTAACCAATGCAGTTGTTTGAGACCTTGCCGAATGGACTGCCTTTTAGGGATGTTTAAGACCAGGCGGGCCACTGCATTCTGACCTCACTGAAGCTGGTTAACCAGCTCCAGCGGGGCTCCAAGATAGAGTACATTGGCATAATCCAACTTAGATGTAATTAATGGATGCACAATGTCTTTCCAGGTAGCCAATGAGAGATATTTCAAGGTCTTCCTTAAAGATTTTAAAAGAGAGAAACAAATGGCGGCGGTGGCCTGCGCGTTGTGGTTTAAATAATAATGCTGTGTCCCATTGAACCCCAAGATTCTTACCAACTGATGTAGGGCTAGGGGTGCCCCTAGCTCCGTGGGCCACGGTCTTGTATAGTTTAAAGGGGAAGATGCACCAAAGACTAGGATTTCTGATTTATCTGAATTTAGTTTTAAACAACTTCTTTGCATCCAGCTGGCAACTGCAGACAGACACCCCTGAAAGCTACTGACCATGCAAGCATAAGATGTGTGTCACTGCTTAAGAAACAATGGTAAAACCTCAGCATATAATGATGGGGGCTAGTGGGACCATATAGATGTTGAATTAAGTTGGGCTTAATACCGAACCCTGCGTGACCCCACAGCGCATCTCTCTGAACCGTGAGGTAAAAGGTGATAGAAAAACTGCTTGATGCCGGTCTGAGAGATAGAATATGAGCCTCTTCCAAGCTTTGTCCACTATCCATGCCTTCTCCAGGCTCTGTAGTAGAATTTCGTGGGACACCGTACCAAATGCAGTGGAAATATCTAATAAAATGAACACCGATTTCTTTCCAAGGTCCAGATTACATCTGATATACTCAGTGACCTCCAAGAGACCAGACTCTGCTAATGCCCGAACTGAAGCCGGATTGAGGCGAGTGAAGAATGTTATTCCTTTCAATATACCTGGTGATCTGGGCATTTACCAAAGTTTCCAGCATTTTCCCAAGTGCAGGGAGTAGTGTGTTAGGCCTATAGTTGCTCAGGATTAAAGGGTCAGCATTGTTATTTTTTTCCAAAAGTGGCACCACCAACACCTTTTTCCAGGCTGCTGGTATAGTACCCACTTTCAGAGATAAATTATATAAGGCGTTAACCTGCGGATTAATGGAGACCTCTGCCCAAGTTAAAGAATGAGGTGGGCATACATCAAGTGGGGGAGGGCAGATTTAACTTTTTGGATGATTAGTTCAGACTCCACAAGAGCGATCCTCTCAAAGGATGCTTGAAGGGAACCTTCCTTCTCGAGCCTGACTTCATCGCTCGATCTTAAAGATGGAACAACCTGAGTATTCTGAAAATTGGAGTACATTATTTCCACTTTGTCATGAAAAAACATAGATAAATCGTCGAACAGAGTCTGAGAGGCAGGAATTATCTGTTTATCAGCCTCAGGATTTAAAAATGCTTTAACAATTTAAAAAAAATGTTATTTGCGCATTCTCAGAGGCTGCTATTTGTTAAGCAAATACATCTGTTTTAGCTCTTTTAATATTTTTACAGAACTGCTTAAGAGCAGCTTTATAGGTCCGCTTATTCTCTGTATCATAATTCAACCGCCATTTTTTTCAAGCTGTTTACATATTTGTTTTTCCTCCTTTAAACTGGGAGAGAACCATGCCGCAAAGTGCACAATTTTCTTCTCTGTTCCTTTTTTAAGGGGAGCCAGATTATCGAGACCTTGTAACAAGGTTGAATTGAAGGAGTTAACTGCATCATCTATTCCCTCAGACAAGTTTACCACAATTTGCAAACACAAGTTGATGAGGCTTGAGTCAGGAATAGAATGCCATGACCTGGAAACTCCCACTGGCCTTGCTGTGTTGGTCTGCGCTACAGTAAAAGACAAATGAACGGGTACTAAAAAATGATCAGTCCAAACTAAAGGAAGGGGTTGTCCCGTGACAAGAGAACAATGGTTAGAAAAGATCAGCTCGAGAGTATCCCCACCTGTATGAGTAGGGCCTTTGACTGTTTGTGCTAAATTTCTGTCTGACATGGCTTCCATTAACTGCTCAGCCAATCTATATGTAGGGTCCTCCATGTGCATATTAAAGTGCCCTAGTACTGTCAAATTGGAATATTGTAAAAAAGAGCAATTACATTTGTTTTTTTTTAAAACTCTTTTTATTCTCCATGTAGCGAATAATAGAGAGTGAGTCGACATTTGTTACACTTCTATAGATCTTTGATTCGGTGCATGTCAGGATAGTCATTTCCATCAATGCAAAAATGGCGCTTTTACAGCCCAGTAACATTTGGAATGCACACATGTATCTACCTGATCGCCCTCCCTCCTCCCTCCCGGAGGTTGTCCCCTCGCCCCTCTGTCACCCGTATCCCCTGTACGCTCGCCAAACCCCCCACACTTTCTCCCACTTTTTGGGACAACCTCTAGCTTTGTAGAACACTTGTACCGCCCTCTGGCACCAATCGAGCAATTACATTTGCATACACTTTATTAGACTTTGAAGACAATTTAGGTGGGAGGTAAATTAAAGTACCCATAAAGGATAAGTTGTCTGATATTTTAAGGGAAAAGATAAATCCCTTGGCTAATTCCAAGTCCTCTAACTTTGTGGTGAAGCACATAAATTTTGACCAAAAAATTAGACAATCCCACCACCAATATTGGGCCAGGAATTGGCATTTAGGCAAGTTTCTATTAAAAATGCAACATCCCAAACATTATCATTTAGCATATCTCAAATCTCCATTTAATGTTTGGGTCGGGATCTGGCGTTAATTAGACAAACTCTTATCTCAGATCTAACCTTGTTAGGCTCCCTGTAAAATGACTTGGGGCACATCATGTTAGGTTCCCTAATGATCTAGCTGAGGAAGGACTGGCATATTTGGAAATACAAAGTTGCAATTAGTGCAGTGCTGAAACAACCCAACCGTGTGGGTAATAGACAATAATATGACCACAGCAGGGCAGGCGAGGGCATCAAGGTCTCCTTACCGTAAGTTAACCTCAGTGGTTTGTCTGATTCCTTTCTACACAGGGTCATGTTTTGGAGCACCAATAGAGAGCATAAACACTGCCTCTCTCCTGTGCATCCCGCCAACGAATGACGGACAAAAGAATAATACACGCAGGACATTGATTTGCCCATGTAAACTGGAAGCGGTATCCTTTACCAAACAGCAAAGTTGGCCACATACATAGTGACTTTTTTTTTCTTTTGTCCGCATATTACCAGTGTTGCTTGCAAAGCTGTGCCAATAAATACGACCTGTACCGCCCTCAGGCCACTTGCAATTTAACAACAAGCCCTGCCGTACCAGTCCTACCTGTTCCCTGGCTACTGGATTCATGCAGGGATAATCATTGGACATTAGTTTAAGCCCTTGTTATTTCTTGCCAGTTCAGATAATCTTCCCAAATCGGACCACTAGAACCCCCCCTCAAGTCCTGTGTCCACTTTACATATAGTGCTAAGTACCTGGAGCCAATTACATCCCTGGGGTGGAAGGGGATCTAACCATCTCTTACAGATCTCTCTCTTCTGGCTAAAAGGATCATATAAAAAGGAGATCTCTCCTATTTGCCGAGAGAAGCTGACTGGAATCTTCATCCAATCCCATCAGTACCAATGTTGGGTTCATTGTTCTATTTGTCTGAAACTTATCATTGACAACATTCTCAACGGCATTTCAGTAGACCTGTAATTTAGGGCACTCATAAAACATATGGATGTCATCAGCGCTTAACAAACCACATCTGCGGCATCTTAGGGTAGGTGCTGTTACAAACTTGGCGAGTTTCTTTGGGGTCCAATACAGCCTATTTATTGTATAGAAATGGTTTCTTTTCAAATTTGCAGGTTTAACCACCTTATGAAGAGTCTTTAAGGATCGTTGTCAGACTGATTGCTGCTCCATCATCTGAATATCTTCTGCCCAGATCTCGTGCAGCGCTTTTACTTTCTTACCCTAGTGACTTGATGTGAGTACCAATAATCTTTCCAATCACCCAAACCTCCCCGCCTCGTGTCGTAGCACTATTAGACCATGGCTGTTGGAACATTTTTTTTTAATTTTAACTTTTTCACTTGGGCTTGCGACACCGCACTATTGTAAGTAAGATATTTGACACTGAAAATGGCATGTGTAAATATAAAAACTACATATTGTAAATAATGAACATATAAACATATAGGATTAATTTCGTTTAATCTTTCTATTTGTCAATATGTGTAACTTACTCATCTTGTACAGTCCTGAAGAGGCCGGAAGTAACCGGGGCAAAACGTAGCAGCAGCTGCTACCGGCTCGGGTGGGGGCAGGAGGTTGTTGAGGGCGAAAAAAAACGTTTTAAAAAAACCACTTCCCTGTGACAGCGGGCCGCCGCCTCTCCTCCGTCCTCTTCTTCCTGCTTCGGTCCTGCAGCAGGATACAGGAAGCAGCAGAAAGCACCCGACTCCCAGGCTCCTGATAGGCAATCACAACGCTGCAATGCAGCATTGTGATTAGTCTGAGCACCATGGATCGGCGCTCAGCCAGGGAATGGGGGCCTGGGCATGTTCTCCAGGCAGGCTGTAATGCAGCCTGCATGGAGAATATGGGAAGTACGCATGACTGTTTTGGGCAGCCTGAGGGGGCTGACCAAACAGTCATGTGCACTTAGGGGTGGGCAAACCACTCATCCCCTGCTCCTCTGTCCTCGGAGCAGCTCCGCCCCGCCTAGAAAGCTGCTGCAGCAGAAGGAAACATAAAATGATAATAACGTGAGTTATTATCATTTTATGTTTCCTGCTGCGGAGCAGTGGGGTGACGCTCCTCTGCTTTAGCGGAGGAGCCGCCACTGCAGAAACGCGTCTACTACTTTACAACAGGAGTCCACAATATTGATTAGTTCCCTTTTAGCTAACCTCAGAGAATGTAGAAGTCTGTTCCATAATTTAGCTGCATTGTAGGCAAAGGAGTGTCCTCCACATTTGACTTTTCTGACCCTAACGACTATGGCTAGGTGGGCCATGGAGGAGTGTAAGGTTCTCCCGGGGAGGTATGGGGTTATCAAAGTGCAGGAAATCAGAGGCCCTTTGTCAAGGAGTGCCCTATGGGTGATACATAGTGATTCAAACTTAATCCTCTCAGCCACTGGAAGTCAATGTAGGAAAGCAAGAGCTAGTCGGGCAAGGTCCGAGCGGCAGAGTTCTGTATCACCTGCTGTTTTCTCATTGTGGCCTTTGGGGCTCCCAAGTATAGGGAATTGCCATACTCCAGACGGGAAAGAATAGCCTGGACCATCAGCCTCTTTGAAGTGGGAGGAAGGAGGGGGAGAATTTTTCAGGACATTCTCAGTAGACCAAAAGAACAAGGCAGAGAGCTTTACTTCTTGGGTGTTGAAGTTAAGGTATTTGTCCAGCCACATTCTTAGGCTCTTTGTCAGTTTTTGGGTTGGCCAGCTCAGATCACATGAGGAGGTCAACTTATTGCCCATCCTCATGAGCTTTTCCTCCGTTAAGTCTAAGGCAGGAGCTGTTCATCCAGCCTGCCAATTTCTCTAGGCAGGGGAATTCTGACTTTCAGTGAGAGAAAAGACCAATTGAGTGTCATCCACGTAAGATACTATCGATATCCCAAATGGATGGATGATATCTGCAAGGGACCTCATATAAACATTAAATAGAGTAGAGCTCAGAGACGAACCCGGAGGTACTCCCCATTCTACCTTGCAAGATGGAAATAAAAAAATTGATATACAGCTAACACAGGGAGTTTTGAGTAATTATTTTTACAAATTAGTAGAAGTACTTATGATAAAAAAGAGGTCACGTTACGGTTGCTGACGGGCACAGACGTGCTTGCCTTTGGTGCACCTTTGTGTGCCTGCTGGGCGTCCACATTGATCCAGATATTAAATGGGGAGCGGATTTCTATTAACCCTGCCCAGGCTCAAACCACTAGAGCATGCAGCACCCAAAATGGTGTCCCTTTGTGTAGCTCAAATGAAAAACACAGAGAAAAAAGTCCAATATCAAATTAGCCCCCCGGTCCCTCCGACCCTGTACCCACAGATTCCAAATTTAAAAACAGACCTGGTTAAAATAAATTAAGAACAACAAGGTGAAAAGTATTTTAGCTGCCTACTTTCTTGCCACAGCACGTCCGTGCTGATCCAGGCATTAAATGGGGAAGGGAGTTCTAGTAACCCCGCACAGGCTCCAACCACTGGCGTGTGCAACTCCCAAAATGGCGTTGCGGTATGGAGTCAAATGAAAACACTTTCAAATGACCTCCAATTTAAAATTAGCCCCATGTCCCTCCGACCCTGTACCAGCAAATTCAAAATGTAAAAACTGACTAGGTTAAAAAAAATTAAGAACTAGTTGAAACATATTTTAGCTGCCTGCTTTCTTGCGCTCTGCCAGCTCTGCCCTCCTGCCATAGGGGACAGCCAACAGGAACCATCAATGTTTGACTGAATTTTGCCAAAAGAGATTTTGTATCGGGAATCTCGGGGTATCCTCTCATGCCTCAAGGTGACAGTTACCTATGTGCCAGCATCCTCTATCTGTGATGTATCCCCCGTCCTCTTTCTAGAAAGGAACCTGATGTTTACGCCTAATGGGATGTATCTGAAACTAGGTTCATCAGTCTCCAAATATGTCATTGTGCATGAATGAGCCCTTTGTAGATGATGACCTATCTTCAACACAAGGGAGCCCCGAATTGGCACATGCTGCTATTTTAGTCATGTTCCATGCCATGCTGTCTCTCATGCCACCAAAGAGTTTGCTGTTGCCGCTACCTGTCCACCATTGAGAGATGTCATATCTCAATGTATGCATCTGGGATATCTAGCCCACGGTTAAGTAAACGTTATGTTAGCGCTACGTATGCCATTTGCTGCATGTGTGCACCTTCCTGCAGAGCATATTCTTAGGTGCTATGATGCCAGTTACGGCTTACTTCACATTATGTAATACCATAAATAAACTTTTTCAAAGAGTTCCTGGGAGTTACCCTATATATTTCTCTTTGTTTTACCAGATAAGAATGTTGAAAAAGCCAAGTAAACGATACCAGAGAAAGTATGTTTCTTTTGTGCAAACAAGAGGACCACCATCTCCCAGGTCTATTGGAACCTGTCGACCAGAATCGATTGTGTGACATTCTTAAGTTCTATTTGTAACATTTTGGAGCAGGTTTATTATGTTTTAGTGCAACCCAGTGAAGCAACCAAAGTTGCTGTGCTGCATTGCTTTGCACAAGGGAGAAAGCACTGGCACTGGGGCATAAACAAGGTGCTGCCTAGAACCACGCACACCTTTGTCCCCTGGTGAAGAGGTGTGTAGGTGCAGTCTAGCATAGGACTTGTACTGGAAGCATACCATTCCACTACAAATTTCCATGCCTAGATAAATTCTTACATTTTCTAGGCACTGTATGTGTGCTGTCCAGTGCAGCACACATGCAATATGTAGAATGTTTGGAGAAATTAAAACATTGCTCCTTGTTAGCACCTGCTTTAGGAGGCATTATTTTTTTGACACAAAACCTGGTCTTGCTATACTAGATGATGGGACTTCGAAACAAAAACTACAGATGTTTGTGCTGATCTCTCCAAGTGACACCCAAGTAACATCCCCTTGCTTCGAAGTGGCGCAAAACAATACAAAGTACTATTTGTGCTGAGTAAATTACACCTTTCCAGTGCAAAATACATTTCGCACTGGAAAGCTAATACCCTTACAAGAGTTTACCCCGCTTTGCATCACTTTGCCCCAGTACAAACCTTAATACATCTGGCCCTTTGAGCGACGCCTTGTTGCAAGGTACTAGAATCTAGAAAGAGCCTTATTCCTAGTCATGGTCTTCCGTGTTACCGTCCTTAAATTGTGAAGTTTGACTTGCTACAAGACAGACTTTACCCATTCTAACCATAAACTAAAATATGTAGTCTAACATTTATATTTGGTCCCTAATTTAGGCTTTGCCCCCCTCCCCCAGTTGCAGCCTTAAACAGGGAACACCCCTTCAGTCCCTTCTGAAGTGACAGACTCCCAGATGGCCCTGTGGTCAGTCCGGCAGGATAGGTAAAGATTACAAAGCCAGAGAATCTGATCTGGCATGTTTACATTCTCAAACTAGACCCCAAATAGTGTCCCCAATAACGAGTCAACAATAGTGAGACCTCCAGTGAGACTAGAGTCGAAGCGCCCAAGCTGCAATACCTCCTAACTTACACCACAGGAGTGGGAGGAATTGTTTGCTTCATATACTCCCAAGTTAACCCGGCAGAAAAGGAACAAGATCCCTGAAACCAAGTCCACCAAGGAGCAACTAAACTGGACGGATAACATATGGACATCACTTTTGAATACTATGCAACTGTCAATCAATGCGATGCAATATCAATCCAATAAAATGGATATCCAATTATCTCTCCTTAATTCACTGGCCACTTATATTTCAATACATTGATGCCAAATTGGCGGACCTGAACGGTTTGATAAGGCGGGCGCAAGCAGACACACAGCTAACACAATCATGCTGCACTTGTGTTTCAATTGTAGATAAGCTGGCACTCTACCATCTGCGATGGGGAATCTTCTGTCCGACATAAAGGAAGCAACCAAACCCTCAATAGGAGGATGTGTGTTAATCCTTCCCACAACGGTGGATCCATTAATTGTTCAACCAATTACGATGAATCAGGGGAGGTGCACCAATATGGAAAGCAATCGAGACCAAAACGAAAATTCACACATGAAAGCAGGTACAAAAGACCGAGAGCTCAATGGTCACTAAACCGCATCTCTGGAGGGGAACGCCTCATTGCAAGGATCCACTCAGATTATGAACGACGAGGCCTGGTCAACGGCCCCACTTGATTCAAAACAACGCCAAAAACAGAGCAGGAAAAAGAAAACAGACATAATGTTTTTTTTTCAAACAGGCTCTCCAATACAAATGCCAAACGTACAAATGTCTGGGGCAAACAGAGAAACACTAGCAAACAGGCAAAATAGCATTAACCAGCTTGTCACGAATAGCGAACCAAAGGAGGAGAGTTCAAAAAGCAGGGGAGGAGAAGTCTTACAGGAACCCCCCATCTTGGACGCAAGAGAGGGGAAGGGACCACGGGGGAGAGCACAGAGCAACAACTAGAGCCAGTTTTAACTATGGAAAGCAGCTCAATATCAGCACAGCCAGCTACAATGAACCTCCCGGAACCTGGGGGTCTTGCACAACAAGCTAAATTATCTAGAGGGCAGCAGGCCCAATTTGAAACTTGCACAGCTCTGTTCTTTCCAGAATATGAGTCCAAAGGTCATATGGATCTCTTAGATGTGGGAAAATCCTGCCTCTGCTTACTTTAATCAGCAGACTGAAGGACCTGAGATATGGCAATCTGAAATCTATTGAGTTTGTGGCGTATAAGAACCATTTAGGGAAGAAGGCAACAAAAGCCACTTGTGTATCTCCTGGAATAGCAAGGAGGGTCCTGGACAAGCAGGACCACCTAAGCACCTGGGGAATCGAACTAACACCTTTCCAAGAAATCGGATATCCGGAACCCCAACTAGCTATCTGCAACAAGCAGCCAGAACCCCACCACAAGCACACCTCTGCACGGTTGTACTCCATATTAAGAGGGGCATTGAGTACATCTACTAACAAAGAGAAATTTATGTGCCGGGGGAGCTAGCCCGACTGGGAACGGAACCATAGGTCATTAAGACTTGTCCAGAGTCAGAACTTTTGACTTAGCAGAAAGTCCTTAACAACTGTTAAAAATAACATACGTTTATGCTCCTGGAATGTAAATGGTCTGGGAAATAAACTTTTGGACCCCCATCTGCTGCTATACTTGCAATCCTTCGATATTATTTTATTACAAGCGACTTGGGTAGATCAGCAACTGCATATACAAGGCTTTAAAACATATCTTTCAGCCATAAAAAGTGCCACATTTGGACATTTAAGAGGACTAATAATATACATATTAATAAAGTACATCAGCAGGGTCAAGGAGCTGGATGCTAGATTTACACTATTAAGCGCAATGCAAGCTCTCAGTGGATATTAAAAGTGGTAACAAGGATCAGCAGCTGGTGCTTATAAATTTATATCTGCACCCTCACAAGAAGGCCATGTTTGCGAAACAGCTAGGTGGGGAACTAACTAGGCTGTTAGCAGGGGAGCATCTGCTGGGATAATTCCAACTACAAAAGGTCTGCAACAGGGCTGTGTACTAGCCCCAATCTTGTTCAATCTTTTTATGTCAGATCTACCAGCTAAACTGGACAAATGCAATTCACATGCCTCAAAGATGGGCGACCTAGTTCTTTCGAATCTGCTTGACGCTGACGACCTACTGCTCATCAGTCGAACTCCGGTAGGTCTACATCTGCTGGGTTCACCGGATAATGATAGCTGCCTGGAAGGCCTTTTGTTTGCATGGAACATCTCAACCCAGGAAAGAAATAAGTGAGGAAAAGCAAACAAATCTAGCAAAAAATCTACTGAGGGAGCACGAACATCTTACCTTTCGTGCATTAAATGGCCGTTTTTTGGGGGATCGCCCCCCCTGCAGCAACTTTCCACTCTGCCGCATCCAGTATTACAATAAACTACACTTTTGTAACCCTTCCTCTGCTTTGCAAAATAGCCGATTTTTAATTGGGGTCAAATGATATCAGCGGTCATCATCTTCAGGAAATTATAATGTCGTTGCAGGCCCCAACAGTGATACGGCCAGTGCAGGAGCAGAGCACCACACATACAGTTAACAACAAAAGGATCAAATGCAAAACTTGCCATCCAGAGAGGGTACTGGCCTCTGCAAAGATCCTCTGGCAAAAAAATCAAATGTTGGGACAGAATGCAAAAGCTGGCTTCGATAGCTTCACACAAGCGTTAGGGGAGTCGCATTCAGCTAATGAAGGCTCATGGCCAAGAACAAGAGATGAACCCAATCAAGGGAGAAACTCCACTTTACAAAATACGCAGATTAAGCACCTTAAGAAGGCAATAAACAGGATACTACGAAGCCTCCGTTTATTCCTCCGGGATAGCAATGTCTTAATAGAACTGAGGAAATTAAAAGGAACTTGGGAAAAAAGATAATTTGGCAACTGAAAAGAGAATCAGAAGAGTCATTATGAGCCAAATTACTTCATGACATAAAGAGTAACAATAGTCCAAGATCTGGCTAACGATCAATATGATACAAAATCCTACAGTTCAAGGAGTTGGTTTCCACTTGACGGAAGAGGCTTGGACAAGCTTCCTTTGGAACCACTTTAACAACAGAGCACAAAGGCGGAAGCTGTAACAGCGCCCACGGATGAGGCGACAACACATGAGACAAACAATTCCCAGGCAACATTTACAATCACCATCTCGACCAAACAGATTGTCAAAAAGATAGCTAAAGGCAGAAGAGTTGGTGCGCTTGGCCCAAACGGGATTCCCCAGTCTTGTTTAAACAAGGCCAGGATTTTTTGGCAGAAGCACTGAAACCTGTTTTTATTCAAATCTTACTAACAGAGATAATCCCAGCCTCTTGGAGGGGTTCAATCATCTCCCCAATCTATAAGAGGGGGGATAAGAATGAGCCCAAAGGTTATAGACTGGTCGCCCTGCTAGACAATGACGCTAAATACTATGCTGGTGTTATCTACAGGAGTTGACATCTTGGGTGGCAGAGAGAGCAATTATTCCTCTAAATCAAACAGGGTTCAGTGAGCACATGCGAACAACCACCAACATTCTCACCCTCTCCTTGCTGATTGACACAGTGAAAGAGCCAAATTGCCACTATATGTTTAATCGATTATACTTCAGCCTTTGATTACATTGACAGAAGAAAATTGTGGGAAAAACTTGCCAAATAAAAAATCACCCCCCTGCCCCCTCCTGAACCATCTGATACCTGGGTGCAAGTGAAGCTGGGAGATGGGGATCACCTGTCAAGGATAATTCCAACTACAAAAGGTCTGAAACAGGGCTGTGTACTAGCCCCAACCTTGTTCAATCTTTTTATGTCAGATCTACCAGCAAAGATGGGCGACCTAGTTCTTTCGAATCTGCTTTACGCTGACGACCTACTGCTCATAAGTCGAACTCCGGAAGGTCTACAGTGCTTACTAGACACCACACAAAGCTATTCAGATGAAACAGTTTGAGGATAACTTTGGGCAAGTCCAAAGTCATGTGCTTGAACCAGAAAAAGACAAAAGGAAAATATTGTTCGCACCTGGGAAAACAACAGCTGGAAACTGTTGACGAATATAAATGTCTGGGTTTCATAATAGACAGTAAAGGCTCTTTTATCGCCCTAAGGAAGCACTGAAAAGAAGAGGCATAGCAACAACAGTGGCATTAAAAAATCTTAAAAATAAAATAGTTGGCTCAAGTTCCTCCCTACTGGTACAAGTGATACAGGCAAAGCTTATTCCAATCATCACCTATGGAAGTGAATCCATGAGGGGAGAGATGTGACCACTCTAGACGGCATAATAACGGGAGCACTTCGAATGATTTTCACATTACCCAAATACACGCCACCCGTCTATATAAGACTGGAATTTGGTATACAGAGGCAAGTGCTGGCACGTAGAGGAGATTACATGAAAAGCTGGTACAAGATCAGGAGAGCAGAGTCCGGAATCCTAAATGCTCTTTTGTGGGCTGAATTGGTGTCTAAGGAGAAATGCGCAGCAAGGTCCTTATCTGCAAGATTCAATTGATCAACTAGGTCTGCGGGGCCTCTGGGAAGCTTCAGGATCACAAGACAGCTTTAAACAGCTGGTTAAGAAAACTGTTTAAAAAGTCTCCTCGGCAGAGGATAAAGCCTCATTGACGGGGATGGCACATGGATAATTTACTCTCCACAGTTACACCAAGGCAGTTCCACAGTACTACCTAGATGGATGGTTCACTAAAACCACGAAGGAGAGATATCTACGGTATCAACTTTGCATTCTACCATCCCTGTTCCATTTGCCACCATAGAAGCTCCCAGTGACAACAATCACCTGTCGCCTGTGTGGGGCAGAAAGAGAGGACTTTATACATCTGCTTTGCATATGTGAAAATCTTAGGTGCGAGGGTAGAGCACTGCTTCGGTCCCTCTTCAATTCTAAGGGAATGTGAACATGTTGACAGGCAGTAAAAGCATGTTTTGCAGGCAAAGATGTACAACTCAATTGCTGCCTTCTCAGATTTCGGTTTATTGCAGAAATGAGATTAAGCAGCTGCGGCAAACAAGAACGGCAGCTGCAGGCAAACATAGGAAGCAGCAAACATCAGCTCTTTGCACCTGAACTGCACCAAAGCACTTAACATGCTGAACTTTACACAGGACTGTCGGAAGCAACGAGGCCAATCTCCATGCTACAAACATCCTAAAGTTGGCCCAGCTGCCTATTGGGATCACATTGCTTTATTTGCCGCTGCTCCACTGAAAGGGGGGTTTGATTTCTCTAAAAGGTTTTGGTACGCTTGATGAACAATGAAGTTGCACATTATCTAATGCAGGTCAAAGGTTTAATGTTTCATGCTGTTGGAGAGATTTTTAATCTGTTGCCAGATCATTGGGGATAGAAATAAAGTAGTGGCATTGTAGGCCGGCCCAGGTGGATTCTAGAGCCCAGAGAAGTTATTAGAATGAGCTACCAGTATGTCTTGCAATATAACCTGTTTAAAAAAATTGGTATATATGGTTTTAATTATCAGCAGCCGATAAATTAGGTTTCATTGTTTATTAATCAATTTTTTAAATTTATTCTTTTATCCTTTTAGCTATATGTCTTAATCGAAATCAACATGCAACTCTCATATTGGTATAAGTGTAAATTGCAATTTAAGATATAAATTATGCTATTTAATTTGTGTTTCTGACTGCTATTTGTTTCTCTGTATTGCAATGTTTTTAATTAGTCAAGCAAATAAAGATTACTCGCTCACTTACTTACTCGTTTTAATTAAAGAAGAGTCTTGATTTGATTATCTGAAAAGAAACACATTTTGCCCTCAGATATTGTTTTTTTTAATTGTTGGTACATAAACTAGTTTTTCCTCAAACCGCAGCTTGCCATTTTGTGAAAAATGAAACCTCTTGCCCTGAAATGCAAGTTATTCATTAAAATATACTAGCCGGTGCCCCAAATATCAGTTTCATTGAGTTTTCACATTTACAACTGCCCAACATGTGCAAATACTGCCTAGCATGCTCAAGCATCGTCAGGCTCATTTTTTGCCAGGGATGCGAACATGTGCCAAGGATACCCTCCATAAACCAGGACTACACCTTATATTATGGTGTTCAAAAGCCACTATATGCCAAGAGTACCTACGGTGCGTCAGGGATGCCTACCCTATACAGTAAAGTCAACCCCATGCTAAGGGCTTCTACCATATGTCAACAACACACTCCAGCTTTTGTCAGTGTTTCTACCCCATGGCAAAAATGACCCTTTTGCTTGGGGTAACCACATTATGCATGGGGGTACCAGATATCTTGAATCACTCTATGGCAGAGATGGTCGCTCTATTACAAGAATGCGCACCCTATGCTATGGGTGGCCACCTTACGCCAAGTATGTGCATAAGAGGGTTCACTAGAGAGCCGGCGGACAAGATGGCCGCACCTTAGGGAGGCACTGTCAGCCCAGGGGCAATATCCTACATAATCCTGCACACACAGGGCACTTATATGCTCCGGAACCCAAGATAACTGCTCATAAACACAGCGAGTAGCTGGGAAACTGATTTGAAGCATCTGCTGTGCCGTTGCCGATGCCATTGCGGCTCATTCCCGATTCCGGCCCGACTTCACGAGGCGAGTAGCAAAATGGCGGCGCCCGGGTGCTGAGAAGGGAGGCCTCTGTCTTCGGTCGTCCCTGCTCTGCGGCCGTGTGCCCTGGACTGCAGCTTGCTACATTCGTTGCGCACCGGTGCCCACTGAAGTGAGGTGCGTTGGGGGCCCGGTGCGACCAGATCGCCTGGCTGCATACTGACTGAGGTGCCGGCCAGGATGAGTGATGGAGATCGTGCGGGGGCACCCGGGACTCCACTGACCTGCCCCCCGGCTTGATGCACAGGTGAGTGCGGCCTGAGGAACTGGGCTGCTGCAGGGGAGTAGCTGCCAAGACGAGATGGCCTGGAAGTGCGATGTGTGCTGCGGGAACCTGATCGGCTGTTTGTAGTGTGCGCGACCGAGCCACCGCCCTGGACCTGCTACGCTTTGGCCTTGTGTAGGCAGTGAGGGCCTATCGTGCTGGAGGGCTGTTCTAGACCCCTACGGGCTGCATCACGGTGACTGGGGGGCATGCATGTACTGTTGCGGGTGCAGCGACCCTCCTAGAGGTAGGTGCTACGCAATCCTGTAAGAAGAGGGGACGAGTGGGCGGCTGCATGTCACTGGCAGCCTGACTGCAGGTTGCAGCGATCGGCGCGCACCGGTGCCTGATGAAGTGAAGTGCGGCAAGGGCCCAGTGCGTCCATATCGCCTAGCTGATACACAGGTGAGAGTGGCCTGAGGATCTGTGCTGCTGCGGGGGAGCCGCTGCTGAGACGTGCAGGCTTGGCAGTGCGCTGCGAGCTGTGGAGACTTGATCGGCTGACTGGAAAGTGTGCGGCCAACCTGCCGTCCTGGACCTGGGTCTGCTGTGCTGTGGTATTGTGTAGGGGGTGAAGGCCTATATTGCTGGAGGGCTACTCTAGGCCGCTACATATTGCACTGGGGCGCCTCGGGGCACGCACGTGCTGAGGTGGGAGCTGCGTCCCTCCAGGAAGAAGGGGATGCGAAATCCTGTATGAAGTGTGAAAAAGGGGGCGACTGCATGCTACTGGCAGCCTGACCGCGAAGATCCGATGCCAAGGCCTGAATAGGAGCAGGCGCGCTATGGGACGACCTTAGAGCGCGGTGCCACTTCGACTCAGATGCTTGGAGCAGTACCGTCCCTTTAAATTCTCCTGGGAATCCCCACCATCTTAGACCCGCCGCTACTGGGGTCTGTCTTTGGATACTGTGCGATACAAGGAGAGAACCCCTAAGGTGAGAGGTGCACAATGGGCCGCACTGAAGGCAAACAGGCTAAATTGCAATTCCCAGCGCGGAAGCAAGCCCCTAGTGAGGATGCAGAGCCGCAAAGGGACGACGACCAACCTTCCTCTGCCCCAACACAGGAAAAAGACTTCAAGGCAATCCTCATTACGATACGCCAAGGCCTAACCTCCATTGAGTCCAAGATGGACTCCATGAACTTACGCATGGACTCCCTTGCACAAAAATTGGAAAAACATGATGGCCAAATATCGGAGGCCGAACAACGTATATCCACTCTTGAGGATACCACCAATGCTAGCAGCGCCAAACTACAAGGTATGGAGAAACTTCTTCAAGTTATAGCGGCAAAAAACGAAGACTTAGAAGCGCGCTTGCGCAGAAATAACTTGCGCATCGTGGGAGTCCCAGAGTCTACGGCCACTGGCCGCATGGAGGACTATGTAGAGCGAATGCTGCTGGGTCTCTTCGGAACTGAAGCCTTCTCCAAGGTACTGATAGTCGAGCGGGCCCACATATCACTCATGGCGAGACCACCACCCGGTGCGCCGCCGCACCCTATCCTGGCCCGCATTCTCAACTACAGGGATTGTGACACTGCACTGAGGCTCGCGAGGGAGAAACAAGACAGTCTATGAAGGAGTAAAAGTTGCGCTCTACCCGGACTTCACCATGGCAGTAAAGGAGGCGCGGTAGAAATGTATCCCAGTTAAAAAGAAACTCCAACAAGCTGGCATCCCATATGCCATGCTCTACCCGGCAAGACTACGAGTCCAGCACAGAGGAAAGACGTACATCTTCAGCAGCCCTCAACTCACTTCGGAATTCCTGAAGACCTGCATGGGGCGATCGCCCACATTGCAGGATGATGATCCTGGCTCCGGTCGATCCTCGCCAGCCCATGAGGAGGTGTAGGGCCGGCATTAGTAAAACTAATGATGCCGCTGTAAACTGTTAAGATTACTCCTCCTGCTAAACCAAAGGCCGGAGGGTAACAGGCGCCGCCCCAGGAGCTCTGACTTTACACCTGCGCTGTTGAGCCCCCATGGCAGGTGACTCCGCCCTGTGGCGAATATTGTGACACTTTCCTCCCGGGCTCCCTCGTACTCTGCGAGGTGTGCTGACGGCCTCTCTGGAATGTACCCCCATTAAGATGTTATTGGTTATCTCTTCGATATTGTTAGTGCAGAGACTAATAGCTTGTGCCTCCTTTATGCCCTATTCACTCCTAAGGGTCGGGACTGGGCTGCGAGGCGATAATCCTACAGTGAGCTATTCACAATGTCTGCGCTGTTGGTTTTTGGGTTTGGTAGGGGAATCTATTCCCTGTGGGTTTGGGCCACAGGCGTGGGTGGGGGGCTGTTTAACCAAAATGTTATACAACTATGTTTTGCATGGTACCACTCATAGCCGAATAAGACGTAAATGCATGCACTGTACTTGGAATATACCTACCTTGAAAATGTTGTTCTGCAATTGTCACTTCCGCACTTACAAAGAACTGTATGAATGGTGAGCCTCCGACTCGTAAACCCACCATTAACTGTTTAACGTGGAATGTACGAGGCCTTCGAGACCCCCGCAAACGTAGGCAGGTCCTACACTACCTAGATAGACATCATGTCCAGGTGGCAATGCTGCAAGAGACGCACCTGGCTCCCGGGGTATTACCCACGTTTGGCAGGAAATGGGCTGCGCACAGTTGCTTCTCCTCATTTTCCACCTATGCCAGAGGCACCGCTATTTTGGTTAAGACAGGCCTAGGCTACTGCCCACTGGGCTCTTTACAAGACCCTCAGGGTAGATTCAGCATAATGTGGGGAAGATTAGCGGAACACACGATTACTTTGGTGAGCTGCTACACGCCCAACATTGACGACGCAAACTATTTCAACCAGCCATTGGGGCACATATTGGAGGTAGGCTCTACATTTATTATATGGGGAGGAGATTTTAACCTGGCGATAGATCCAGAGATAGACCGATCACACCCGCATTCGTCCTCTCACCCACATGCTACCAAACACCTCTCAGCCATAATAGCTGATCACCAGCTCTTTGATGCATGGAGATCTCTACACCCAATGCAAAAGGAGGGTACTTTTTTCTCGAATGTGCACAATAGTTGGTCCCGTCTGGACTACTGGCTATTATCGGCCGGTCTAAACACAAGGCTTCGGGAGGTATCGCAATTAGCTCGCACCCTCTCGGATCACTCCCCGGTCCTTATGAAGTTGGAGCCGCCAGGCAGAGAAACTCCATACCGGTCCTGGAGACTCCTACCTACAGCCCTGCTGGACAGTGCCTTTCGGGAGGAACTGCGCCAGGAAATTGTAGACTTCTTCCCACGCAACATCGACAGCGTTTCCACCCTCGCATGTGTCTTGGAAAGCTTTAAAGTCACAATTAGAGGCCTATGCATAGCTAAGAGTGGGGGGATTTTGTGCTCAATTAGGGGCACTTTGCACAGATTAGAAATAGACATCAAACGAGCTGAGACGCAAGCTGCATCTTCGCCTGACACACTACCACAAGCTCGGCTTAAAGAGCTCCTAGCGGAGTACTCTGAGGAAGCAGAACGTGAGGCCAAATTCCGACCGAAATACTACACTGCCAGATCCTATGGCGAGGGCGAACGACCTGGCAGGGCACTGGTGGAAGCTAGCAGAGTCCCCAGGTTTGCTAATCAAATTCTGGAAATCACGGATGAGGAGGGGTATAGACACATAGATTCACGGGAGATACTCAACACTTTCACCAAATATTACGCCACACTCTACCACACTAGTGGCCGGGCTCCCCCAGATATAGCTACGTATTTTGAAGATACAGCCTTAGGCTGGATCTGCGACTCCCGTAGAGAGTTCTTATCGGCTGACATTGAGGCGGATGAGATTCGAGCTGCAATAATGGGGCTGGGCTCCAGTAAGGCCCCAGGACCAGACGGCCTACCAGCCGAATTTTATAAATGTTACAGTGAACAATTGATCCCCATCCTCAAACAAGTATTTGAAGAGGCACATGACTGAGGGTACCTCCCTCTTTCCATGCGGCAAGCTCTAATTATATCCCTGCTTAAACCAGGAAAGGCAGCTGATAAATGCGAAGCTTACTGGCTCTTATCTTTAATAAATTGCGATACGAAGATACTTGCCAAAGTCATAGCCAACCGACTGACCTTGCTCATGGAAGGGTTGGTTCTGCCAGATCAGGCAGGCTTTGTCCCAGGCAGGGCCACCTCACACAACTTGCGCACCACCTTTGCACTCCTCCACGACATTGACCCCGATAGTTCAGCCGCTGGGATATTTTTAGACGCCACAAAGGCCTTTGACTCCCTGGAATGGGATTATATGCTTGCCATCCTGGGCCGAATGGGACTCCCTCGTCCTTTTTTTAGCTTGGATCCATTTGCTCTATTCTAAGCCGGAGGCAGTGGTCTAGATCAACGGGTTATATTCTGATCCAATCCCCATTAAGCGAGGCACCCGCCAAGGATGCCCACTATCCCCGTTACTTTGCTTTAGCCATTGAGCCCCTGGCAGGCAAAATCGGGCAGCATCATAGAGAGTATGCCATGCGATTGTATCTAGTTCACCATGGACCTGCTCCTCGTTTTTCTGTTTTTGTTGACATCTTTGGTGCCTTTTCCGTTTTGTTTCCCTCTCACCTTCCTGTCCTTATCTGCTTTCCTTACCCTTTCCTTTCTTTGCTCCCCCTTTTCTTCCCCTGCCCCTTAGGCTGTTTCTTGCCGCTGCTTAACCTCTGCTTTTACTGTTATTCCTCTTGTTGTTTGTTGCCTCATCATGCGTCTTCTCAGTGCCATCCTCGAGTATTCTCAAATCCTTAACTCGTGTTCTTTTTTCTTCTTTCTATTGTGTAACATTGTGTAATTGTTCTATAACTTTGTGTAAATTGCTTCGTGCTGATACTCTATAAAGCGCTCTGATACCTCCGGGTCTAGCCAGCGCTATATAAAACTCAAAAAAAATAAAAAATAAAAAAATAATATACCCCTCCCGCCAAATATTAATATCGCTGTATGTGGATGATATCACCCTCTACCGCCGAGAACCCAGCACAAGTCTTAATCCCATCCTGAGGGAATTCATTAGATTTGGCCATTTATCTGGGATAAAGTTGAATTGGAGCAAATCGCAGATCTTCCCGCTCACCCCTAATACCCCTAGGTTTGTCCCTGAGTACCCAATGAGCTGGTGTGATGACGAAATAAAATATCTGGGTGTAACCATCACCAGGAATCCTGAGGAGACACTTAGATCAAACTATGGGGCTGTGATCGAAACAATCAGCACTTGGATAGATCGCTGGATTACCCTTCCGCTTTCATTGGCTGGCAGAGTGGCCCTGATGAAGATGAATATCCTCCCCAAGCTCCTCTACCTATTTATTAATATACCTTACTACCCAGGGGGCACTTTTTTTAACACTCTTCGTTCCTTGCTCATCAAATTAGCCTGGGGCAGGAGGAAACCCCGATTAGGTTGGAAACTTATGACACAGCCATTCTCCAGGGGGGGGTTTGAAGCACCGGACATGGAACTATACTACCTTAGTGCTCAGGCCCACTACACAATATACTGGCTCCACTGCCACTCTACATGCCACACCTAGCCATTGAGCACGGCTATAGGTCACCCACACCCCTAAACTCCCTGCTGGGGGCGCAACTCCAAGGTGAGAGGGTGTCACATCATACAGTTTCCTGTACCAATAATGCCTGGAAGCGCTTGACTAAAGAAATGGGTAAGATCTTACTCTACTCCCCTCTTGTGCCACTACCGCACCTTCCATACGCCCCCGTCACACAGGAAGCAGTATGTCGGGAAATGTTACGCAAAAGGAATCTGACAACGTGGGGTGATCTGTATCATGGGGGAAGGTTCAAAGCTCAAAAGGAGCTATTGACCGGGGAAGGCGTTACTCCCCTGGAGATGTTCCTTTATATAAGGCTAAAACATGAAATAAGGGCCAACATACCGAGTTTCCCACAGGAACCTACCCCACTGGAGGTTTACACACCACCCAAAAAATTACTGGTCCTTCACACGCTGTGTTTCGTATATACCGGGCTGCGCTGTTAGACAGGCCACACGCGCCACCTGGTGCCAGAATTGCATGGGATCAGGACCTGGAATCTCCCTTGACGGACGAGCAGTGGAATTATTGCTGTGCGCAGACTGCAGAAATCATGGCTAGCAGCAGACTGCGTATAATACACTTTAAGTTTCTACACAGAACCTACTATACACCCACATTGCTACGCAAATACAAGCTGCAAGAAGACGACCGTTGCATGAGATGCCGCCAGGAGGGTGCTGATTTCCTACTGTCGTGTAGTTCCTATAGTACCCATGCAGGACCTGCACGTTTGGATAACATAAACCGTGGGCTTGGTGATAGACTGGCTCTGTGCACCCCCACCGCGTATGTTTGCCTGATTTGCATTAGCTAGCTCACCCTGCCACTAGAATCTCCTCTTATCGGGGAGAGATTAGTTTCTGGCAACCTTAGATCATGACAACCCAAATTCCTCAGAATTGTGGAAACAATATACTACTTTTCGCTCAGTCACTCGTGCTTACTTATTCGGTTTGTCTCAGAGAGTTACACAGAATAAACAGTCTGGGCGTTTCAATAAGTATTTATTGAACAGTTGTTATTCTAGTGTAAAATATATGTGCTGCAGAAACCAGCAGACAATAGCAGAGATATATTATCAGCAGTACGATAAAAGCAAAGGGATAGAACAGTTCTACCATATTGCAATAATCATGAATACATACATGATTATAAAAAGCATTATGCAAAGTGCGCGTACTCCTACGATGCCTAACTAGATGTACCTGAGTGTAGCTAGCATATGTGTGTAGGTCTAAAAGCCTAAGAGCCAAGAATCCTTCTAGGATTTAGTCGAACCCCCATACCTGAATAGAGAGAGTGTGGGACCCCGTCCTGGTCTTGAGTTGGACACCCTGCAAGGGCTGAGTCAGACCGCTGTCAGCTGGAGCAACTGCATGCAGGAGCCTCAGCGTCTCTGGTCAGTGTGTCAGCATGGAAGTCTCGGTTCCCTCTGTCTTACCGGGGTAAGATGTGGTGTATTTATACCCTGAAGACTCTAGTTGCTTCGTATGGTTTGTATTGGCCATGTTAGACTTGAGGAAGACGTCAGGGGTGAACTTTGTACATGCATATTATGCAGGTGGTGTATTCCTAGAGAGCCATGCATAATTGATGAGTACAGTGTAGGCCTGTGTTTGGGAAAAACCCTGCTGTATTCAAAACCACAGAATAGATAACATTCAGCCCTCAGAGCACGTTGTGTACTAGTGAGGACCAATGTAGTTGAAAGATCATGCCTATATAAGGAATCATGACTATAATAGGGCATGTACAGTTATGACCGTAATAGGGCATATGCGGCTTTGACCATAATAGGGCAAGTACGAATATGACCGTATTAGGGCAAATATGAATACGTCCATTTTAGGGCATGTATGAACGGGTCTACATTAGGGCCTCTATACGGGACATAACACTACATCTGGCATGGAATTTCAACATGGTCCAGGGTTACTGGCGGGAGGTACTGGATGCACTATCTGAGATGATCGCAACCACCCTCCCCTGTTCCCCCCTACTTGCATTGCTGGGGTACACAGCAGACATTGCCAAAACACACAGAAAATTAATTGCCATGGGCTTGCTTCTGGCCAAACGTAAGGTGGCCTGCATATGGGGTAGGGGGAGAGCCCCCAAACTCAAAGACTGGCTCCACGACTTTGTTTATGGTAAAGACCAGCTCACAACCTATGCAGAACTGTTGCCGACTACATCCCGCCCCAGAGACATTTGGGACCCGCTGGTATCATACCTCCGGGAACATAGTGAGTGAAACTGTGTGCCTCTTCCGCTGGCTGCCCAGGGGGCATCTCCGAAGTATAACATAGCAAATTGATGTATGTAACTTATCTACAGAGAGCATTATATATATCTGGATTGCATCTAGGTTGTACAAGTCACTGGACATCTATGTCAGAGAGATACTCGAGTGCCTTGGGCGGGCTGAGAGCTATGGAGGGGGTGCGAGATAATCCATTGAGTCATATAGACGAAAATGTACCAGGCAGATTCAAACATGTGATTTCAATGCATGTAACTTCATTTTGATACTTTCATGTACCGTACAATGTCTGACTAATGATGATGCTATGGTTTGTTCCGATGTTTGAAAAACATGATAAATAAAGCTAAAAAAAAGTATGTGTATAAGATGTAAAGAATACCCACCTGAAGCAAGAGATTCACACCCTATTCCAAAACTTCCCACCCTTTGATATAGAGTCCAACACTTAGCAAGAGTGATTGCCAGATATCAGCCACCTCTGCCCATCCAATCGCAAGATTAGCCCATTAGTGCCAGCGTAGACCTAACATGTTAGGGATACCACCACAATACACACACAATGTTATCCACAAGCTCACATACACACGCAAAATCCCTCATCTGTAGTCGTACCAGTTTATCCCAATGTCTTCTGAGTGCTTCACTCACTCTTTGGGAGCACCTCAGGGCCGGTTGCAGTTTCAGTAAGCAGTGGTCCAACGCATGGCTGTTGTTAGTTCTCCCATGTGTTTGGAGGCAGAGTGCTTCAAGATGTAGTTCTCCTGAAGGCCTCGCACCAGTACCCAGGTGGAGACAGCAGTATGAGTAGGGACAAGTACAGCTTGCTAGGGATGCCGTGTGGTTGGCGTGTCACCCAGGTGCCTGTCTCCGACCCCCTTATATTGTGAGGATCAGTTAATGATGAGAAGAGACTGGGTTGTAGTACTGACATTACTTACGGTAAGAAACTTTTTTTCTTTCTAAGTTTTTATTTCTATCTATTTATTGCTTGTATGCACAACTTACAGTTGCACTTTCGGGACAGCTACAGTTTCATTGTGTGTTTATTACTCTACTCCTATAGAAAAGCTTACCTGCATGTATATGGTCATTGGTTTGGTCCTTGCATGATAGGAGCTATCTCGGGGTTCTCGACCACTGGTCTCTGGGTGAAGGGGTTATTGAGGCTCAGATGTGTAGTGTGTGGGCTCCTGCTTGTGTATATTAAAATACATTTCAAGTATAAGCAATATTCTTGACAGAGTACCGGCAAACTGCTGGTGGACATCTTGAAACCTGCCAAGTCCTTGGGGGTCGGACGCCACACTACCCCTAAGAGGCTCTGCACCTGGTTGACACTTCAGCCTGTAGGGACTGGAACTCCCAGGCTAAAGTCATGGCTTTACACATCATACGAAGGGTAAAATTAACGTGTATCACGATGGTCTAAACCCAGCTCACTCTCTTGATTAATGCTTGGCCGCACAAGCCAGTTATCCCAGAGTTAACTTTTCTGACACCACCTGCTTGAAATCCAAAATGTCAGAAAAATCGTGAGACCCCGCTTTCAAGGTCTGTATTCATACCAAAAATCAGGATCTAGCGAGCTTTTGCCCTTTTGTTCTGTGGGAGGTTTCTTTCCTCCCTTAACTCGCCTTAGGACACTTCCAATATCATTTGACTGGTGTACTGCCCCAGTCAAACACCACACCTCCCACTGTCCCTGGAGCAGGTTGCATCCCACAGGAACAGGGCACTTGGAGACAGAAGTGTTAACTCCCCGCCTCACTGGGTAAGTGAAAAATTAGTATTTGTTCATCCATTTGTGTGTGTCACTAATTAGATGACAAGGAATTCTTGTACCACTGCATGGTGGCTCATTCTGTGTTATTAGTGCCCATCGGAGTCAAATCGCTCCTGCATCCAATAATGCAAAGATTGATCCAGAGCGCAACTACACTTCAAGTTGCCGTCACAGAAACATGAATCACATATCACCCTCAAGTACCTGTCTACAATTTATTGTTTTCTATTTCTTACTGCACTTCTGTATCTTCCGATTACAAATGACCTGTGCAGAGGAGTGTGGCTCAATGGTTAGAGCGGCAGACCCTGATGCAGAGATCTGGCCCGGGACCAGGGTTCAATTCCCGCCTCGGCGGGTCTTGGGCTCAATTTCCTCGGACCTGATAATTCTCGCCTCGGTGCCTATTCTATCATGGGTCCCACTCTGCAACTCTGGGCAATAGCTTGCTTAATCTCCACAACGGCCCCAACAGCGCTGGGATGCCTGGCTTCACCCTGGGGGTGCCCAGGAGTGGACATTTCACAGGGAAAAGCCAGGAAGGGTTCCACAGCGGTATGCGTACAGCGCCTGGACACCCCTTTGGGGGTATGGGTGCGCTTTACAAGTACAAATTTCATTTCATTTCAATTTCATTTCAGAGCAGGGTTTGATTAGCAATGATTAGCATACGGTAATGTGAGCTGTACTGATTATAGGTATGTAGATTATGAATCATTTTAACAAATATTTTTCACACAGTGAGGCTTAGGTTGTGAATTTTGATAATGTTATCAATGTTACTGTTTAGTATGCCCCCAGTGTACACAGGAGAGTGGGCAAAGTACAAGTCTGAAGTTTTTCTAAGACACAATAGATTACTCACTTTGTTCATTTCCATAGTTGTACACATCTTTGGTATACCTAAGCCATCAATTGATCTTTTTGAGACAGACCATCACATGTGAAAGCAGGCAGGTGGAGATAGTCCTTAACATATTTCTTCATTGTCTTCTCTAGTTCAGTGAGCTTTTCCTTCTGTTCCTACAATTTCCAATTTGAATGACTTGTTGGGAACCAGGTATTGACATTGTTTGGGCTTGAGTGGTAGACGGACACGTTGTGTAGCCCATTCCGTTAGTACCTAATTTATTTTTCAGTTTTTTGTATGACCTGTGTGAGAATCAATGTTCAATCTGAGGGTACCTCTCACTGTCACCAGAATGTATGTAATCTAAGTCTGGTTTTTCAAATTGCCATGGTTTGCAATTATTCACCAGAATTTTGTCTTTGTGATGACTTATGAAAATCCCATATGTCTTTTTGACATTTAGGGCCATATTTATGACCCCAGTTGTGTCTCACTTGCACCATGCAATGTGGTACATGCGTGACCCCAACTGAAAATGAGATTTATGAAGCTATGCAAGGCCACTTTGCATGGCCCTGAGTGGCTTCATACATCTCAAGTAAAGCAACGCAGCACAAATTTCTGCATTGCCTTACTCTGCTCTAGGGAGGCGTTCCATGGGTGTTCCCACGCACCGCCCATGGTTTTTTGACACATTCCCAGTTTTACCAGAACTAGTAAACCCGGGAATGGGCCAAAAAGATATGCCTCCCCAGGAGAGGCGTAACGAGGAGAAATATTTTGGTTTTTCCTCGTTACTTTCTGATTCTATGCGTGCTGCATTATGCAGCACACATAGATAGAAGAATATGCTTCTCAGGGCACCTTCCTGCACAAAAACAATCCTGCATGCAACACAAGCATCCTTGCACCATGGTGCAAGGGTGCCTGCATTGGCGCTAAAGAAACCAAAACTGCGCCAGTGCAGGGGAAAAGACATGAATGCGTTTTACTCTTTTAAATATGGCGCATTTCTGCCCTTTCCCTGTCACACAGTGCAGCGCAGCAAGGTGACTTGCTGCGCTGCTCTGAGTGACTTGACCATAAATATGGCCCTTAGTTTTAGGCCTGTTGTTTTGCTGAATTTTTCAATGATGTTCAAGTTAATATTCAAGCCATCCCATGTGTTACTGAGTAGGGCTACGTCATCTGCAAAGGCTAAAGCAGTGATTTGTTTAATAAGTCCATCTGAGTCAAATGTAAAGCCCTTGCAGTTGTTCTGAAGATCACATATTAGAGGGTCGATGGCAATATTGTGCAACAGTGGGGATAGTGAGCAGCTTTACTTGGCCCTCTATATGAGAATCCTAGCCCATGTCCTACATTGAGTCCAAACAACCAAGAACGCTGCCACCAGACTCATCCTGAAAATCCCCCGAAATAACCACATCCCTCCACACCTCAACAATCTCCACTGGCTCCCAGTTCAGAAAAGATACAAGTTCAAGCTACTCACCCACGCCTACAAAACTCTCCACAACACCGGTCCAGCTTACCTCAACCATTGCCTCAACTTCTACCATCCCACCAGACACCTTCGATCTGTTTCCCAGGCAAGAGCACACCTCCCTTGCATCAAGAAGACCAGAAGCGGAGGATGCTATTTCTCATACCTCGCAGCCAAGACCTAGAACAACCTCCTGCAACACCTCAGAACCTCCCTCTCCCTCATGGACTTCTGAAGGCACCTCAAGACATGGCTCTACCAGACGAAACAGGCATGATCTCCTCCTCCCCATCAGGCCTACCCTACTCAGCGCCTGGATACCCTCACGGGTAACTAGTCACGCTCTACAAATTCTAACATAACACCAGATCCACAACTTTTCCAAGGCTTGGGACTCTCTCTGGCGTACCCATTCCTGGGCACACTGCTCTTCACAAAGGCGAGTCAGATGAGCCCTCATAGGGACTGCCATGGCTACGTAGCTGTCTGGGTGTGCCATGCATTCCTATGGTGCAACTAGATGTCTCGGCTTGGAGCGACCAGATGGCTGGGCTTGAAGAACAGCCACCTGGTTGCACGTGTATTATGACACAGACTCCACTTGCCCTTGTACGGGTCATGGATTCTGTAGGATGGGTTCTTAGAACCCGAGCTGGGCCTCAGGTACAAGGCTGTGGGGGTGGGAGGCTCATGGAACTCTAACCCAAGGCCTGGTCACAGCTTCTGAGCCCAGCCTAGCAGGGAAGACCCCGTCCTGGGTGCTTTGAGACTCAGCGGGTCAGAGAAACGAGCCTGTAGTGTAGCTCCTATTTCCCTAATAGGCTCTGCGCATTGGAATAATATATCCTATAGGTTTGACATAGGACTAAGGTCAGTATGTCCCTATCGAGTATATTAAACTTAATTACTTGTGCCAGCTAGCTCAGAGGCCACTAGAAACTCCTTGACAACAAGAAGGGAGTAGTTTCTGGCAGCTGCAAAACATGACCACTGTGTTTCCCTTTAGAATCAGAACGTGTCCCAGAGTTGTGGAAACAATAGATAACTATTTCACTCAACTCAGTCGTGCATGCTTAGTTTTCTCCAAGTTACACAGAAAGAAATAGACGGGCGTTTCAATAAAAGATTTATTGAACAGTCTTGTTTCTGGTGTAAGTAAAATGTGCTGTTACGATCACAAGACAGTATGCGAGATAAATAATGTACAGGGTGAGCAGTAGAAATAAATAATACTGCGAGAGAATGATCTTTTAGTACATATGCTGTTACATAAATAACACAGACTAAAAATGCGACTAATCATACGATGCGTTTCTAATCTAGTTCTACCCCAATGTACCTAACCTAACCTAGGTGTAGGACGAGGTATGAAGTAGGTGAAGTATTCCTTACTATGGTATACTAAGAGTACGCTAACCTCAGTATGCCTAGTATGCCAAGTATGCCAAGAGTCCCTCTAGGTTCTAGTCAGCTCCATACCTGAAGAATGAGAGAGGTAGGAATCTCTTGCCAGACTCGAACTCCAACACCCCGCAAGGGAAGTCAGATCACTGGAAGCTGGACTCTCTGCGTGCAGGGATGACAGCGTCTTCTCAGTGCGTCAGGCTGGGAAACGGGCTCCTCTGAAGTCGAGGTCTCCTCTGATTTACAGGGGCTGGGGAAGGTATATTTATACCTGAGAATTAACTCAGAATGTTAGCATTGACGTGAGTCGGACAGCGGAAGACGTCATGAATGAACCCCTAAGGAATAATGGTTCATGCATAATATATGAGTCCTTGAAGAAATCAATAGTCCTGGGCTAGGGAAAGTCCCGCAGCCTAAGGGTCTGTTCTTCACGAACTCGTTGTGACGTTAGGGTGGACGGATGTCGGAGACCATGCCTGTATTTGGAGTGCACGGTTAATGCCTAAATAAGGGCTGGGATTTTATGCCTATATAAGGGCAGGGCGAATTATGCCTATATAAGGACATGATACTGGAAAGCCCGTTTATGGACACCCTAAGAGGAATACAACAAGCCATAGCCGAGGGCCTCTACCCAAGGCCAGCCAGAGCTCTGACCCTAACCCAGTTAAATGTTTTTATACAGGACAAGCAGGGGAGACCTCCCAGGGCCTACGGGACCCCCATCCCATGCAGTTTGAGATATGGCAGGTGGGAGAACTGAGTCCAGGCTGGTGGCTGCCATTCCATGGCCATCTGGAGCTCTGACCTGTTGCCCAGTCAGAGCTTCTCATCCAGGCCAAGCCGGGGAGATCTCCATGGCGCTTTGAGACAGGGTGGGCCAGAGACGGGGGGCTTCCATCACAGGGCCAGCTGAAACTCTGACCCAGGGCCTGATAAGGACTTCTTAACTCAGCCAAGCAAGGGAGAACTCCTCAGGACTGGAAGACCCCGTCCCGGGCACTTTGAGACATGGTGGTCCAAAGAACATAGCCCAGCGTCAGGGGCTTACACCACATAGCCAGCCGGAGCTCTGACCCAGGCCCCGGTCTGAGCTTCTTAACCCAGCCAAGTAGGGGAGACCTCCCCAGGCCTACGGGCCCTGTCCTGGGTGCTTTGTTACATGGACGACCATCTCTAATTGTAATTTCGCACAGCCCTACTAATTTCCTTCTCCTATCACTCTGATCCTCCAATGGGGCATGACCCCACATGCACACTGGAGGAGCAGTGCTGCATTCAAGTCTTTCTCCAAAATAACTGGGGTGATATTTTAGTTGCTTTCTACATTTGTGTAACTTCTATACACTAAATAGATGGTCCAAAAATATATCTTTGCCCAATTCTTAAGCTGTTATTGAGCCATCATGTCCTGGAACAGAATGAACATCTGAGGCTGCATTATACATAGTGCCAGAGGTTCAATGGGCATGAGCTCCAATTTTTGCTCACCTAGGGCACTATGTATAACGCCATGAGCCACAGATGCTTCCACAGCATCTTCTGTTAAATTGCTCGCCATGTGTGCTGCTACAACTCCAAGGGGGCATGACCACATTTGCCTTTTTGCCCATACCTTTTTATAGATGTGGGCACAGAGTCTATAAGGAGGAGCACTGACTGCACAGTACAAAAAGGTGGCACACTCTTAGTGATCCCAAGGACCTACCTGAACGTCCCGAGGTGGTTTCAGCCTGCAGTGAAAGATAGCCTGGATGCTTCAAATAACCAATCTGCCTTTCACTAATGTGCTGTTCAAAGTGCAGGTGGATGTTTGTGACTGCACTCTGCAAAGAGCATTAATTGCAATAAGGCACACAGGAGCAGCTCCTCCGTTATGGTGAAGGAGCATTGCCCTACTGCTGGAGCCAGCAGATGAAAACATGTAAAATAAAATTATAATAAAGCAATTAATAAACTGCTTTATTATCATTTTACTTTACATGACAGAGCCAGAGCTGAGTCTTCAGGGTGGGCCCATCCTCTGACAGCAGCAGGAGCAGTGATGGGCACAGGGCACTGCAAGTGAGTATGTCGGTTTGGCTGGCTGTCTTAGGATGACCAAACCAACATGCGCACTTAGATATCTCCAGGCTGTTGCATGGAGACCAGTCCCTGTTGGAGAGTAAAACCAGCCTGCTCCTAATCCCGGTGCATCGCTCATGCTGGGCAATACCAGCATGACAGCAGTGTCTGGATTGGTGCTGGGGAGTCTTGGAGCCTGTGCATCAGGAGCTGAAGAGCACTGAGGTGGCGGGCAGCAGGTAAGTTTTCTTTTATTTTTGTTTATTATTATCCCCTGCGCTGGTCCGCCACTTTTCCCTGATAGCAGCTGCCACTGTAGGTACACCCAGTTAAAACCGCACCTTATCGTAAACCATGCATGTAATACAACCCCTGGTGCGCTTTCAGAATAGGAAGAAGAAAGTTAGGGCCCTATTTATGGCCAGGTCATGCAGTGCTGCACAGCAAGTCACCTTGCTGCTCTGCACTGCGTTACAGGGAAAGGGCAGGAAAGCGCCGTATTTGAGTCAATACAGCACATTCCTGCCTTTTCACCTGCCCTGGTGAAATTTTGTCTGCCTACCGCCAGTGCAGGCACCCAGGCACCATGGTGCAACGGTGCCTCCATTGGAAGGAGGATTGTTTTTGTGCAGGAAGGGGCACCTTCCTGCACAAAAACAACCCCCTGAAGCTTTTCCCTCATTCCATGGAAAGAGTAAAAAATAAGGAGAAATAAAGTTATTTCTCCTCATTACGCCTCACCTGGGGAGGCATAGGTGTTTGGCGCATTCCGAGGTTTACCACTTCAGGAAAATCTGGGAATGCATCAAAATTCATGGATGTTCCGTGGAACACCCTTGCAACGCCCATGGAAATGTCTCCCTGGCGCACAGTAATGCAACACAGCAATTTGCGCTGCTTTGCCTTACTCGAGATTTATGAAGTCACTCAGGGCCACGCAAGGTGGCCTTGCGCGGCTTCATAAATCTCATTTTGAAGTTGCGCCGCTCTTGCGTGGTGCAAGAGCGACACAAAGGGGTTTGTAAATATCCCCCTATGTTTCTTGCTGGTCTACCAACACCTGAGCTTCCTGGGGCACCTCCTGATGATATAAAGAAACTTGAAAATGGGGGCGATTGTTCCTGATGATTTGAAAATGACTATCTGATTATGTCACAAGCATTAACAAGATGTAATGGTTCCTGGTGAGTTAAGGATGATTTGCAGATTACTTCAAGAGCAGGTTCACCATTTTGGTTTAATTCACGTTAGAAAACTTGAGCCTGTTGGAGGAGATCAGAATTATTTGCAAGTTAAGATGGGTGAAGTGAAGGGAGCGCCTTCTCATTGAGACAATTGCACTACCCCACTCTGCCTCAGAGCAGGCCCAAAGCAGTGATCAGGTGTTCATGCATATAAACTTTCTTTTCTTTATTCCCTTAGTTCAGGGTGAAGTGAGAATTACATAAACATACAGTTTGGAAATTTGGTGTGTCTGATCCCCAGGGAAACACTCTGCAAAGCACATGCCAAAGGTGCGTTGTTATTTTCTGCTGTTTACGCATTTTATGGGTGTTGTACGTCAGTAACACTTCTATGATATGATATATGATATGATCAAAGCACTACGCTGCCCTTTCCACCACCTGGAAGTGCTGAGCTTTGCAAATCACACGAGCGCACTATAGGCTGGAAGGCAAAGTTCCTCTTACCAGAGTCAGATGGTGAGCGTCACGTGCAGACTATACGTTGCCTTTTATTTTGGCACGTAGCCCCTGCCCCCTAATCACTTGTGACCGCACCGCAGCTTTGTCCCAAGCAACACTTGAATGATGGAATGAACCCACAGGCCTACCTGCCACGTGTCCGCATGTCCCATTACAGCTTCAGCTGTTTTGGCAACTTCGTATTGCATTCTGGGGCGTGGAGTTTCACTTTTAACACTGTAAGAATGAACTGAAAAAACTATCATCTCTGTGTCCAATAATCATGCACTTGCTGTCATCAGCTTCAATTAATTCAGTATTGTCGCAGAAAACCAAGCACTTGACAAAACCAATAGGTTTCACTTTTATATAATGCCAGTACTCCGATGCATACAGCAACTTGAGTGCATGCAGTGTTTTTGGAGGTGGAGCAATTCACCAGCTGTTGTGGGGGCAGGGCAAAGGGCACGGATAGAGAATAAGGGTCGTGGCTTGGCCATTGTTAAAGGGTAGGGCAAAATAGTTTTACAGAGGTAATGAGGGATCACTAACATTTTATTCAGTTGTAAATGCATTTATGTAGCTCTTACTACCGGTGATGGTATTCGGAATCGTTTGTGGTGAGTTGTACACTACTCCAAAAGCCCAAGGTTAGGGGTTAATCCATTGGTTACTGCCTATTGTTGGTTTTAGCCTTGTGCTCTCAAAGAAATCATATTTTTAAAACAACTTTATTGGCATTTTTAATTAATATAAGCAAAATACACAATCAGGATTAATATCGTGATGACCTCTGTTTCCCCACCCTCCAATTGTCTTCTGCATCTATAAATATAATCCATGTGTATCCAGGTCAACTCTTGGTGGGATCACCTTGTCAGGTTCCATGCTGTGATTTCAATGCCATCGAAACAATGATAACTCCCCTCCCCCTCCCTCTCTTCCCGTGTCGTGGTTTCCATTTGTCAGTGTCTGTGTCTTAAGGGGGTTTTAATTATCTCAGAGATTTGTTATCTAGCTCCCCTCCTATTCGCTTTCACCCATCAGTCGTTTCAGAGACCAGCCATATTCCCTACCGCTGCATTAACCCTCCTCTGTATCCGAAGGTTTGCGGTTCTCTCAAGTCCGCTATCATAGCTGCCCATGCTTGGGTATCGTCTTCAAGCTTTTCATCCCTTCGGACCTGCTTCATACGAATCAGTTCCGCAGTCGCTCATTCACACATGTCCTGCAACCACACATCCATCCTGTTGTGCCACTGTTATTGTGCCCATCTGTGTCTTGCTCTAATTCCACCACTGTTTTTATTTTCTCGTGCCTGCCTGTTCCTTTTGCCTTTTGCCGCTGCTGCCCCTGCAGCCTCTCCCCCACGGAATTCCCCCCCGGAATTCCCCCCCGGAATTTCCCCCTGGAATTTCCCCCCGGAATTCCCCTGCTCCCGCCTCCCAGCCTCTCCTCCCTCCTGCCTCCCCTACTTAATGGCGGCCGCTGCGTGGTCGCGCAGCGGACATGCACAGCGGGCGCGCCGCCGGCGTGCTAAAGGCGCGCCAAAGGCAAGCCCGTCTGCGCCCGTCCTCGACCCGACCGCGGCCAGCGCCAGGAACCCTGGACCTCCCACTACCCATCGCTACGAGACCACCACCCTCCTCGCACTCAACCCTGGAAGACTTAGAGAATGCCAACAGGCCTCGCCGAACATGACCCACGGCCAGTTCTCCTGCCTCCACTGCCGCCAGAACCTCACCGCCACCCCGGCCTCCAACACCGCCGACGCCAGCACCGGCGACACCCTAAAATGCATCCTTCTCAACGTACGCTCCGTACACAAACACGCCATGGAAATCTGGAACCTACTCGACTCTCTTTCGCCCGACATCTCCTTCTTCACAGAGACCTGGACCAACGCATCCTCCGCCCCCGACATCAGCACCGCCATCCCAGACGGATACAAGATCCAGAGGAAAGACCGCCCCAACCACCCAGGAGGGGGCCTCGCCATCGCCCACAAGATCACCCTCCGCCTCACCACCTCCAGTGAAACCTTCCCCTCCGCCGAACACCTGCACTTCAAGATCCAGACCATCCCCAAAGCCACACTCCGAGGAACCCTCGTCTACAGACCCCCCGGCCCCCGAACACCCTTCGCCACCACCATCACCGACTTCATCGCACACCACGCGATCGCCTCAACAAACTACATACTCATTGGAGACCTGAACTTCCACCTCGACAACCCCAGCGACCCCAACTCCACTATCCTTCGGGACAACCTCGCCAGCATCGGACTTAAACAACTCGTCAACACACCGACCCACAGAGCAGGACACACCATCGACCCCATCTTCGCGGCAGGAAACAGCGTCCATTTCAGCCACACAACGCAGCCGCCATGGACCGACCACCACTGCGTACACTTCGCCATCAACAAACCCAAGGCACCCAAACCAGCCCCACGCCCACCACGAAGGAACTGGAGCAAGGTTACCGACGAGCAACTTAACTCCACCCTGACCCGAGACAACCACACCTGGGCACCCGACGCAAACAGCGCAAATGACGCAGCCAGAGAAATCCACACCTGGATCTCCAACTGCGCAGATGAGCTCGCCCCGCTGCGCAACCCCGACAAACAACGCCCCAGGAAAGCCGCCTGGTTCACAACCGCTCTCCAAGAAGCCAGACGCACCTGCAGACGCCTGGAGAAGAACTGGAGAAACACCAAGACAACCGAAAACCACACCACCCACAAGGACACCATGACGGACTACCACAACCAGATCAGAGCCACCAAAAGGAACTTCATCCACAACAAAATCCTGGCCAACTCCAAGGAACTTTTCAGTGTCATTCAAGAATTCACCAACCCACGCAGCGAAGCCACAGACATCACCCCATCCCAAGACCTCTGCGACAAGCTTGGAACCTATTTCCACCTCAAGATCAAAAACCTCTACGACAACTTCATCGACCATCCACCAGGCGCCACAGATGGCCCCCCGCCCCCCAGAAACACCCGCCAGCCCACCATCTCCAACTGGACACCGATCACGGCCGAAGACACCGCCTCGACCATGAAAAGCATCCACTCGGGGGCCCCCACTGACCCCTGCCCCCCTCTCATCTACCACAGAGCCTTGGCCGCCATTGCACCCAAACTACAACGCACCATCAACACCACCTTCAAAACAGGCACCTTCCCAGACGACTGGAAGCGTGCAGAAGTCAGACCCCTGCTCAAGAAGCCCACAGCTGACCCCACCGACCTCAAGAACTATCAGCCCATCTCGCTCCTCCCCTTCACAGCCAAAGTTGCAGAGAAAACAGTCAACAGGAAACTGACACGATTCATTGAAGAGAACGCCGTCCTCGACCCGTCCCAATCCGGATTCCGAAGCAACCACAGCACAGAGACCGCCCTACTCGCCGCCACAGACGACATCCGCACCCTCCTGGACCAAGGCCACTCCGCAGCCCTCATCCTACTCGACCTATCAGCGGCCTTCGACACCGTCTCCCATCGCACACTAGTCGTCAGACTACACGACGCAGGCATACAAGGAACAGCCCTGGACTGGATACGATCATTCCTCACCGGAAGTAGCCAAAGGATCAGACTCCCACCCTTCCTCTCCGACCCCAGGAAAATCACCTGCGGAGTCCCACAGGGTTTATCACTGAGCCCCACCCTCTTCAACATTTACATGGCCCCCCTCGCAGCCATCGTCCGACAACACGGCCTCAACATCGTATCCTACACCGATGACACCCAGCTCATCCTCTCCCTCACCAAAGACCCCACCACTGCCAAACTCAACTTCCAGAAAGGAATGCAAGACGTCGCAGTCTGGATGACCAACAGCTGCCTGAAGTTCAACGCCGAGAAGACAGAAGTCCTCATCCTCAGTACCACCCCTTCTGCATGGGACAGCACCTGGTGGCCGACCGCCCTCGGAAGCCCACCTACCCCCTCAGACCAAGCCAAGAACCTCGGCATCGTACTCGACTCATCACTCTCCATGAACCGACAGGTCAACACCGTCACCTCCAGCTGCTTCAACACCCTCCGCATCCTCCGCAAGACCTTCAAGTGGATCCCCCCTGAGTCAAGGAAGACAGTCACCCACGCACTCATCACCAGCAGACTGGACTATGGATACGCACTCTACGCCGGCATCAACAAGTCCCTAATGGGCAAACTCCAGACAGTACAAAACACCGCCGCCAGACTCGTCCTCAGCATCCCACGACACAAACACATCAGCCAACACCTACGAAGTCTCCACTGGCTCCCCGTGGAGAAAAGAGTCACTTTCAAAATCCTCACTCACGCCTACAAATGCTTACACAACAACGGACCCAAATACCTCAACGACAGAATCAACTTCCACGTACCCAAAAGAAACCTCCGATCTTCCAACCTCGCACTGGCCGAAACCCCGCGCATCCACAGAGCCAGAGCAGGCGGAAGATCCTTCTCTCACATTGCAGCCAAGACCTGGAACGAGCTACCGGCAGACATCAGACGCGCCCCCTCCCTGAACACCTTCAAGAAGACCCTCAAGACCTGGCTCTTCGGCTAAACAGATCTGAGGACCCCCCCGTCAGCGCATTGAGACCCTCACGGGTGAGTAGCGCGCTTACAATTCCCTGATTGATTGATCCGTCCTCGGGGGGGGGGACCGGGCTCAACCACGCGATCGCAACACGCCCCTTTGCTAGTACTAACCCCAGAATGACAACCCGTCTACTTAGTTTCTTAGTCTTGGGAGTGGGTAGCAGTCCCAACAGCACTGACCGTATTTCCCTGGGGATTATCCATCCTGATGCCATTTGTAGTTGCACCAGTGTACTCTCCCAATATTGTGTTAGTGCCAGGCATGTCCAGAGGCACATGTGTAAGAAATGTGCCTCTGTCTCCCCACACCGGGGGCACGTGCTTCAGCGGTCCGGGTAAATTTTACTTAGTCTGCGGGATTAGATTTGCTTGATGTACTACACTGTATTGTATAGTTTAAATTGCGCATTAGACCTCACCCTCCAGACCCCTTCATGAATTTTCAACCACTCTCGCTGTAATATGAGTTCCTCCACAACTTCCTCCCACCTTGTCTGCACCGGGAGGGTCCCCCTAGGGAGATCGGTGCGAAGTGCTCTATAGATGTGGGAAATTAGACGTCATCCCTGCACCATGTATAATAACACTGTTAACACCGAGGTACTAGGGGGCCCTTCAGGGAAGGAGTGCCATAGTTCTTGGGCAACCGCTGAAATCTTTCCATATTGCAGGAACTGCCATGTTCCCAGGTCAAAGGCGGCTTCCGCTGCCTCCCGTGGTAGAAACTGTCCGTTGTCATAAAGGTCTCCCATCATGAGGCATCCTCCGTCCTTCCACTTCCCGATTGACATAGAGTCCGCTAGACACTTGAAGGGTTTCACCACCCATAGCAGCATCTCCGGAGCATAGGGTGCATGCCATATCACCCTCCTGACTCCGGCCTCCCACACCGTAGCCACGTGTTGTATGATGTATGAGTAAGTCTTGGGAATTCCAGCGCCAAGCATTAGAAGTTCCGGCAGGGAATGATCGCCATACGTGCCAGCCAAGAGTAGCTTTTCCCAATTATCATTTGCATCCAACCAGTGGACTGCATGTTGGAGTTGTCGGGCTATATAATACAGCTCTAATCGAGGTACCTCTAAACCTTCATCTTCCCATTTTCTTTGAAGTGTTACTAACCGTATTCGTTTACGCTTGTTTCCCCATAGGAGTTCCACCAGCAGGCTATCCAGTGTTGAAAAATACTGTCTAGGGATCCCGTACAGGGAGTGCTGAAGGGTGTAGAGGCATCGGGGTAAAATAATCATTTTTATGATTGCTACTCGCCCCATTAGGGACAGAGGTAGGTCCTTCCAAAATCTTATGGAGCCACTTGTACCCTCCACTACTTTCCCTATTTAATTCTTCTAGTAGGAAGGGGCAGTGTGCATCAGGTGAATTCCTAAGTATTTCAATCTGTCAGTCCCCCACGGGAGGCCCACCTCTGGTAGTTCATCTTTTGACCTTCTTGCCAGTCTCCCAACAGGAATCAGATTGGATTTTTCCTGGTTTATACGGAGTCCGGATACTGCCCCAAATTTCTGCAACTCTGTGAGAAGGACCTGTACCTCCCTGGCTGGTTACCATATGTGTACCAATGTATCATCAGCATATAAGGAGACTACGTGAGTGGTGTCGCCCAAAGAAAATTCCCCATCTTTTCCCTCAGAGCTGCCGCCAGGGGATCCATCGCCGCCGCGAAGAGGAGCGGCGACAAGGGGCAACCCTGTTGGGTACCTTGTGCCAGTGCAAACAGCCCCAACACCATTCCTCGAAGCCGAATGCGGGCTACTGGGTTTTTATACAGCAGTTGGACCCATTTGAGGAACCCCGCCCCACTCCCAGTCCTTGAAGAACCAACCAGACATATTCCCACTCCACTGTGTCGAATGCTTGCTCGATATCGAGCATTGCTAGAGCTCCATCCTCCGACATAAGACACGGAGCATGCTAAACATGCGCTAGTCGACGCAGATTGAGTGTGGTGTTCCGCCGTGGCATAAATCTGGCCTGACCCGGGTGTACGAGTTGGGGCATATGCGGCAGCAGCAGGGCCGCCAATATCCCACTCAGAAGCTCAACGTCTAAGTTTAGGAGGGAAATTGGCCTGTATGAACCAGGCAATAGGGGGTACTTATCAGGTTTTAATATCATGGTCACTACTGCCTCTTGCACGGAGGCAGGCAAGGACTATCTCTCCAATGCCTCACTGTACACTTCTAAGAGGCGATCCGCTAGAAGTGGAGCGAACCGTTGGTAAAACTCCGCCTGGAGCCCGTTGCTCCCGGGACTTTTAGCCGGTTTAAGACATCTGGTGGCTGCTAACAGTTCTTCTTTGGTGATTGGGGACCCCAGCATTGCCACTGCATCATGATCCAACCCCGGCAGAGCTATCGTATCCAAAAAATCTTGTATTGCCTCTTGGGTCGGGGAGAGTTTGTTCTGATAGACGGCGGCTAAGTGTTTGGCCAACGTGCTAGTGATTGCTCGTTGGGTGCATACTAATTCTCCATTGCTATTTTGTAGCTGGAGTATTGGCGTTACAGAGGCCTCTTTTTTTAAGTCTCGCCAGGAGAGTCCCTGTTTGTCCCCCTCCATGTGTAAACGCTGTGTCAGGAATCCAGCAGAGCCTTTCGGGCAGCACAACATTCTCCCATTACTTGTGGAGCTGTCGGTAGGGCCGCCTCTACCTTACTTAACTGTTGTTCTTACGTTCGAATATCTTGCTCCAACTGGTGTCATATCCCATATGTTTTTTTTATACAAACTCCCCCGGATAACTACCTTCATGGCCTCCCACTCCATTGTCCTGTTGGACGCAGTCCCCCAATTGTCTTCAAAGTACCGCGATAGAGCATCTGAGATTGTAGCCATGTATGGGGATTCTAACAACGCCTCTGCTATAAGTCGCCACAACTGTATCGCTGGGTGGTCCACACCACCCCCCAAACTGAGCAAGGCCGGTGAGTGGTCAGATAAGTAGCGGGCAAGTAGGTCATCTCTGGTACATCTGGAGACAGCTCAGGTGAAAGACAACAATAGTCCAGTCGACGAAAGGTATAAGTCGCAAGAGTGTGACAGGAATACCTGTTTCGTGCGGTTGCGCGCCCTCCTTTCATCTCGGAGCTGCATGCCCTGCATAATGTCTAGTAATGTCGCAGTCATTCGGGGTTTAGTGTTCTCCCGAGGGGGCTCCCGGTCCATTATTGCGACAAGAACACAATGAAAGTCTCCCGTCAGGACTATACTCACCCACAAGTAAGGGGCTGCCTCTGCCATGACTGAGGGAGAAAAGGCTGGACAGTCCGAGTTAGGGGCATATACATTAATGAGGCAAAATTCCCTCCCCTCCAATTTACCGTGCAAAATCACTATCGCCCTTCGGGGTCTGCCACATGGTGAAGGTGTTGAAAGGGAACTCCGGGTGCCACCAAAATAAGTGTCCCCGTGCAAATCCCGAATATGAAGTGGCATATAGTTGCCCTCTCCACCTCCGACAGATACAAGGAGTAGAGTCACCGCATATGTGCGTCTCCTGTAGACATGCTATCGCCACCCGGTATTGTTTCAGGTAAGCGAATACCCTCCGTCTTTTCTCAAATGTTGCGATACCCCGAACATTCCAGGTGATGAATTTCGTCATGTGTGAAGCCATATTTTATGCAATCCATGCTATTCTTACCCCATGCATCCTTCCTTTCGTGTTCCCCCCACCTCCACCCAGACTGAATTTGTCTTTTAAGCAGGGTAACCAGACATGGCTTCAGTAACACTCCCAACCCCTTCAAAACGCAAACAACTTCTGTGTACCCAACAACCCCCCTCCCCTCAGGCAGTCCTGTGAGTCCCATTCCTCACTTCCGGTGAAGAACAAAAACTTGCACATGCCACCCCTTCTCCCACCCTCTCCAAAAACAGGAAATAACAAAAACCCACATCTCCATTGTTCTGATTATATCTGGATCTTCGTTACTATTCTTATGTGTGTGGTTGGATAGTCCCCCTATAATGGTGCTGTGCCAGAGGCCTGGCAACCGGTAGGGTGCGAGGCCTAAACCTCTAGCTCCCCACGCAGGTTCCATCCTCTGTGGGGGAAGCCCCCCATCGATAGCCCTTTTCTCATATTAAAAATGTCTCTTTTATACATATAGTACTTGTATCTTCCCTTTGCAATATATATCATTTCAATCCCCCCATCTGGAGCCAGAGCCCCCAGTCACTTATCTGTACCGCCCTCATATCAATCTGCATCGCCGTGGTCAAGCGGCAGCGTTCTATGGCATGCTAGGGTCTATTACGAGATCCTGGGTCGCCCTTTCGATTCCAGCCCTGTCTCTGTCTCCAAAGCATGTAGTGTTTCATCAGGGCAGACCGGGATCCTCCCCTGACTTCCATCGTCTGCACGAGGCTTCTTCTGTATCCTTCTCCTCTGGTCTCAAGCCTGTCCACTGGCTGTTGACGATCTGAACAACCCTGTCGATGGAATCAGACAGGCCCCCAGCTCTCCATTAGAATCCAGCCAATCGCTTGCCTCGGCTGCAGAGAAGAAAAACTGGGTTCAACCAGTGCAGTCAACTCGCAACTTTGCTGGGAACAGAAGGCTGTATTTCATGTTTAGGTCTCGTAGACGCCGTTTGACTGCTAGGAACGTTTTCCTCTGGTCTTGGACCCGTTGTGTGTAATTAGGATAAATTGATATGGGGTGACCCTCAAATAATATTGTTCCCTTAGTACGTGTGGACTGCAGGATGGCATCTCTGTCCCGGTAGTTAAAAAAAACGGGCAATAATGGCTCCCAGTGGTGCAGCAGACCGGGGCAGGTGGGCCAACGCCCTAAGTGCTCTTTCCACATTAAAAAACTTAAAGAGTCTTCTAGGGGCGAGTACCTTAACAATCCATTCCTCCAGGAAAAGATCAGTGGAGGGTCCTTCTGCTCTCTCTGGGAAACCCACGAACCTCAGGTTATTCCTCTGGGATCTTCTTTCGGAATCCTCCGCCCGGTCATCGAGTTTGACCACCCGCTTTTGGAGTTCTATGACAGTGTCTCTAAGAGTGCGTACCTCCGTCTGCAATGTGTCCACATTCTGCTCTGTGGTTGTCACCCTTTCGGACACCTTTCGCAGGTCACAGCGCAGCAGGTTAACATCAATGGCCACTGCATCAAGTCTGTGCACCATGTCGTCCCGAGTAAATTGGATCACCTGCAAAACATCTGCCAGTGAGGGGGTTCCCCTGCTCCTCGTGACGTCTCATTGCCTCCACCCGCCTTATTCTCGCCTCATGCATCTGGCCCCTGGGGTAGGGAGTTGTACATAATTCAGTATTTTGTTTGTTTGCGCTCTGAGCCCCTTGTCGTTCACCATATTGCCACGGAGTATCAATGCCGCCTGTTCAGGGGATCCTCCTATATGTCCCTGAGGTGACTTCACTTATCCCTCTGCTAACTATCCTACAGCGGTGCGCAGACAGCAATACGTTGTTCTTGCAGTCCCCGTTTGCTGCCCTTTCTTGCTCACATCAAATCTGGAGCCTTTTCCCTGCAGGCCTTCCAGTCACTTTTTTATATCAGGGGCCTATCAGACTGCAGCCCCGGGCTCACCTCCTTCCCTAATTCGGCACGCCCAGGGGCATCTACGTACTACTTCTCACCTCTGGTGCCCGAGATCTCTGTCCTATACGTGTAGGGCATGCAATCGAACTCTAGGGGCCAACCCATCACCCTGCGGCTACCTCTTCTTCAGGTCTTCCCATTGTCTGGTTCGCCTTTCCCCTCACGTCGTCCTTGGGACCGTAAGCCCTGGCTAACCGTCCGGAGCTTTGTGTTTGCTGCCTAGGTTTAGACTACTGCCCCAGAAGGCCTTCGCCCTCGGCGGCCGCCCGCTGTTGTATCTTCTCACCTCGTGGCCGTCGCCTACTCGCTGCAGCCCTGTCCGCTCTCTGGTACGTCAACGCAGCCGTCAGTGTTTAGGTCCGCTTCGGACGGTCCTCAGCATGGAAGGCCTTCGCTCCAGGCTCTTTGCAGCAGCAGCAGTGCGGCTCATCTCGGAGGCCGTCAGGCAGGATTGGAGGTGGGATTCACTGGGTTCCAGTCTTGTGGAGTGTAGATCCTGGTCTTGCAGCTATATCGGAGCCGCAGAGTTCCTCACCATCTTCAGGGGGGCACTGCGTCCCTCCTTACGAGTATGTTGGTTGTCCCAGCTCGGCTGTACTTTTTCAAAGTTTACATTCCGCCTAGGCCTCCCCACTCATAGGGTCGTAGTGGTGTGCTTCCCAACCCCTCACGCCTCCCTAACTGCACTCCGTCCGTATCGGTTCTCAGCCACTTCAGCCTATTTACTTCGCGGGAGTGCAGCGTCGCTTCTCACTGCGGCTATCTCCTCCGATCTGCAACCCGGCTCAGAAAATGGCGCAGACAGCTCATCAGGTCAGTTCTTCCTTAGGGCCCAGTTCGCCCCCAGGGCGATCGTTCTCGGTGCTCAGACACCGTCAGGGGGAAGCAAACAAAACTTCCTCGCCGTGGATATGGGTAGAGCAGGCAGGATGCCACAGGATGTTGCCGGATTACTATGCCCTCGATGGGAGCGCCGGTAAAAACATCTACTCGGCCATCTTAGCAGGCCACATCCCCCCTCAAAGAAATCATTTTATGTATTTACTCCATATGATTTGTGGTAGATTCATTCTAGTCCACTTTTGAAGTTTTCATAATAATTTAGTGGACTGGATGAGTAGTTTGTAGGGTTGCAACATTCTTTAAATTTAGTGATAAAACAAGGATCACATGAGAAAAAGAAATACATCAGTTTGAGGGGAACATTTTTATGGGAGAGATGAGGAGTTGTTCCCAAAAAACCTTAGTTGAGCTGCGCACACTGGATGGATATTAGGGATGGCAAGAAATTGGGCATTCTTTGACTAAATATAAAATTAAAATCAGGTTCACTTATAACATACGCAATGTGTCAGATTGAAGGGGCATTTCTACTGGCAAGTAGAGGTATTTTCACTAAAGAATTTTTGCAGGATAGGCAAAGCACTTCTCCCTCATTCCTCGGTTTTCCAACTATGATTTGGTTCCCCTGAAGTCCCTTTGCCCAAGCATTTAAATAGACACTTCAACTCCCATTCACCAATGAGGTGAAGGTGTCCATAATAACAGTCCTCCAATCACATCACGTTCTCATGTCCATATATATCCGTGATGTCCCTTCCTGTTACCCTTTCTTCACTCGAGGAAGTTAACCCTTGGAATTCTCCCTAATCCTTCATTTGATCATTACCTGAGAGCAAAAACAGTAACGTTATCGGATTTCATCAAGAAATCCCCTACTGATTTGAAACATGGTTTACAAATTACCATCAAGACAAAGCGGTCCTTCAGCAAGGAATACAATGGCTTTGCCGAGCTGGTGACGTCACAAGCCTCAGGGCTGTGAGCTCGTCAGCCCGGCAAATCTAGGATTGCTGGTGCATGCTCAGAATAAACCTGACTTGTGAACGCTGCCTGAAGTCACCAGACAGCCTGAGGCAATTTACTGGCACAAAGATTTTTTGACTCGTAATTATACAATAAAAAGCTCAAATTAGGGGGCAGAAAAAGGACGAGGGCGTAGGCCCTCCGCCCATGTAAAAGAACAACCTCTGGACCCAGGGATGTTCTCCCACCAGAACATCGTTCAGAGGGGGATGACCAAAATGGCTGATCTGAACGAGTTTACTGTGTGGTAAGCTAAACCCGAGTGGTCCAACTCTGCCAAGTAATTCAAGATATCTGTAACTTCTGCCCCCATGGGATCCACATGTCTCTTCAAACACCAACAATTCCATCTGTTACATGTTAAACAATACCTTTTAATGGTTTCCAAGGTCCAAGCTTGCTGGATGAAACATGCAGCGTCTTCTGAAAGTCGGTTGTTTTGCCAACATCGCCTGAAATCCTCAATGTCATGAGTCCGAGATGATCCTGCCGGACCAGGGCATGTGGGCAGCCTAGGTAACCCTGCAGCATTGAATGGAAGAACAGCAGTTTTATGGACAGGTCCCACGCTAGCTCCATCAGTGTCGGGAACCAAGTCTGTGATCTCTAAATAGGCGTCACATCCACTAACGATGCCGTCTGACACCTGACTTGCACTGCCACTCTGAGGATCATCATAAAAGAGGGGAAGGCGTACATCTGCCATGTTGACCAGTTCTGCAGGAAGGTAAGAACAACAATTGGTCCTGACGTACCTCTATTTAAGAACCAGAGGGAATCATTTATGAAGTTAATTCACTAAGTCATTGAGACATTTATGTATGATCATTTAAACACGAGAGTGAATACTCTTCAATAATACACCAGAAAAAGAGACATAACAACTTAAGTCACAGGGAAAGGAATCCTTTTTATATTCTTTTAATTATGCAAATTACATATTCAATAAAACATATGGAAAGATATCCATAAACGGTTGCTCTAATAAGAAGTGCAAGGAAAAGTGCTCATGTGTGAGGTGAGTGGAGGAAGGGAAAATCAGACTGAAAACAGTAGTAGGTCACAGTATCATGATTTTACACACACACAGTACTGGTTACCATGATTATGAAAAGGGTAACCCAGTGTTCTTAGGCCTGACTACAAAACAATTATGTTATATCATTCAAAGTCTGCTTATCAGAATGATGCTGCTATTTTTCGAGTGCATCATCCAATCTCCGGGATTGACCAATAATGTGTAATCCGGGCAATGGAATGGGAGGCGTCGACGTTTCGACCCAATTTAAGCGATGAGGGTAATTTTAAACCTCCGCGTGCGGGTGTTCATCAGGACAGGGAAAATTACAGAGACAACCTAAATTAAATTAAATGCAATTAGAACCTGTCTACCTGGTGTATGCATAATCATAGACATGTTGATTTAATAAAGAGGTCTACCGACCATGGTGGTTGCCTGACCAGGCTAACCAGATCAATCCAAAGCTCCCACTAGTGTGGTAATCCGTAGGGTATATACACAAATCTCCAGATGAATGTGCGATCTGTAACATGAATATATGTGGTTTTAAGATGTAAAAATATAACAAAAATGGGGATATATCGGCCGAGTTCAAATCAGTATTGACTTACCGCCGAGCTGTGGTGGAGAGGAGTTCCTCACTCCTTGATCCTTATAAATCTCAAAGGAAGGATCTTCACTACGTGTCCTGCAGGAGTCAGGTGTTGATATTAAAGTGCGAACAAATCGCCAAAAAACCTGAGTGAATAGAATATACAGACAGATCAGTCTATTAATATGAAAGGGAAGCAGTCTGTAAATCAAAAAATGAACCCTTCATCAGAAGGAGATCAGCAACAATGTACCTTATTGTGCGGCTGCGGCCGTGTGGACGTGAGCGGTAGCTGCTTTCCTTGCGGTGGCTCACAATGATTGCGCGTCAGACGGATCGCGATTAAATGGTAGCAGCGTGCACGTATTACGTGCACGTGTACTTGGTTTGACGTACTTCAGCCGTGTGATGGGGAGCCGTAGGCTGTCATGACCCCAGATGATCCAAATGCATACGCACAGTGTCGTTAGAAAAAAGACTGCAGTGTACCTGAAGTATGCTGCAACGTTATGAAAGTGATCATTTCGTTTTATTTTGTCACGGGCAAGTATGAAATGCCTTATATTAACCTGAGTACTGGTTTATTCATAAAGATGCCTATTTGATCAGACAACGAGTATATCGCTCTGCTAAAGACATAAAATTATGCAACAAATTATCATAACATACAAAACACAACAAAAATCAAAACAAAATCAAAACAGATGGTTCTTGAGGAGGGAAACAACACAGTGAATGGCTACTTCCACGAATTTACAATAATACCACATAGAGTGAGATGTATTATCGCACATGACAAAACAAATGATATTATAAACAGATAAAGTGACCAACATAGATAGATCTACATTATTGTACACTATATACAACAGTTGTCCGATAAATAAATCAGAGTATAACAAACGTATTCATATATATACATATATATACAAGTGACATTTACAAGACCATATATACATAGTTACATCGCTGAGGTTCATGAACTATACAAAGTCATTGGTTGAAAAGGTGGAAGGTCAACCATTGTTTAGGGTTGCAACTTGGCGTGCAATTTATTCATACTCATTCAACCCTCTTACTGTAGTGTCAAAAATATGGATCCATTTGCACTCCCTTAGGCTCAGGGTATTAGCCAAACTCCTGCCCCTCGGATTGAGTCTGACCTTCTCCACAATCCACCATTTCGGACTGTCTGCTGGGTGGTTAAATGTGGAGTAATGTTCAATCAGGGGTCTTCCCTGGACCTTGCATCGTATCCTAGTACAGTGTTGTAGTATGCGTGTTTTGACCTTCTGAGTGGTCTGCCCTATATACATAAAATTGCACAGGCATGTTATGGCGCAGACCATCCCCATGGTGTTACAATTGGTGTGGTCTTTGAGAGTTTGAGTGTAGTTATTATGAGTGAAACTCTTGATTTCCTTCGTCATGGAGCATGCTTTGCACCTCCCACACTTAAAATGGCCCTTAACCGGTGGTATCTGCCATAGGCTTGAAGGATGTCTCGTGATAGATATGGGTAGCAGGAATTTAACCACATGGTCTCTTATGCTCTTCCTCTTTTTGAAAGCATGCATAGGTGGATTGGGAATGCCTTCATCTTCGGCAACCAGGTGCCAGTGACTGTTGATGATTTTCCTGACCTCTTGCTTCCTGTGCAAAATGTGGTGACACAGATCATACGTTCCTGTTCTTGAACAAATTTTTGTTTGGGTTCAAAAAGAAAATCCCTAAGGCAAAACCATGCTCGTTTTCGAGCTTTCTTAAGTAGACTCTTCGGATACCCCCTCTCTGCTAATCTGAGGACAAGATCATCCGATTCACTGAAAAAATCTTGTTTCTTGGTACAGTTCCTCTGTAACCGGAGGAACTGACCAAACGGTAGATTGTACCTAAGGTTCCTAGGGTGGTGGCTGGAGTAGCGTAAAAGAGTGTTCCGCTCACTCTCTTTCCTATAAAGTGAGGTGTATAGCCTGCTCCCGTCCTCCTTAATCGTGATGTCCAAGAAGCTGATATCACTGTTACTGTATTCAAGTGAAAATTTAATATCATTACATCAGGGGACTCCAATGAGTAGCTCGGTAGCTACTGGCAGCTCACCAGCATCCTCAAAGTAGCTCTCAGAGGTGTAGCCAAGCATCTCATTCAGACAGTCTGTGCATATTTAAGAAGGCAATACTGCTAATCTCAAGACCCTTAGAGTGACAGCCAGGCAAACCAATGACACGCCTCATGATAATCAGATACACACACTGCCAGCCTATGGGGTCTACAAAATCACCATCTGTCTCCAGTCTCAATCTAGCTAAGTAGATTGGACATGTTGTAGACCCTGCTCTATCAGTCACACACTGTGTGTGACAAATGGGCCATGAAAGAAGAGTGACAGCAGTAGCCTGATCAGTAACCAGTGCTGACCCACCGAGGTGTCGGACGACAGGAGTCAGAGTGAAAAATATTGTTATTTAGGTGCATGATCAGTCAAAGAGCGGAGAAGAACAGGGTATAGATACAGAGCAGAGACAATTAAGATCCCCATGTGTACACATTTATGTGTGTCTGTGTGCGTGACATTGTGTCCCTTCATAATAAACAGTATCGCTCACTGAAAGCTTTGCCTGGTGTTGAAGACAACAGAAGTATAAGCTACCCCCTCCCATCATAACAGGTTAATCTCTGGCACAATTGTGTTTGTTCCTGTCATAATAGTGTGCATGGCATAATAAGGGTTTTCCTTGACCATTTTTGGCATTCTTGGTCTAGCTGTGGCATTCTGGAAGCCATCACTGACCACTTAAGAGCATAACTGACCAACTTCTAGCCAGCCCTGACAATGGTGTCCGCCCCTCTCATAAAAATGGCAATGCCTGACAGTTGAAAGATAATTCAAGCTTAGTTGGGGCGACCTATTGCTGTGGTTATGTCCTTTGTGATGAAGGGTATGTGATGCTTTGGCTGTTATTTCATTAATTCAGGAGAGCCATTTATTACTGATGACATTTATCCTAGTGTTTCTTGCGGTGACCTCACCTTTTTTGCTTGGGTGGTCACTACTGATAATCTTGCTTAGGCTGTGTCATATCTGGTCACTATTTTACAGTGATAAAATATGCTGGTAGCTCGTGAGGACTTTCCTTGAACAGAAGTAGCTCTAACTACGGAAAAGGTTGGAGGCCCCTGCACTAGATCTTTTGTTGAGCCAATCGTGGAATGCGAGCAGGTCCTGCTCACCTCCAGACCAAATCATGAGTACATCATCGATGTAGCGTCTCCAGAGTTCCACATTACCTCTGTATGGGTTTAGGTCACTAAATATCTGAAAATGTTCATAGTTATCCATATACAAAATTGCAAAGTCTGGGCGAATCCTGCCCCCATTGCTATCCCCTTAGTCTGAAGATAATTATCCCCCTGAAAGAAGAAAAAGTTCTTAGTCATGGCAATATCTAGCAGATTTACTATGAACTCAGTTGGGACTTGGAAAGGTCTGGGTCTATCATCAAGGACTGTTCTGATTACATCTAATGCATCCCTATGTGGAATACTGGTATACAATGACGATATGTCCATGGTAACCAGCAGTTGTTGTTTGGAATCAAATATCAAATTATCTACCAGTTTGATGGTTTCCATTGTGTCCCTCAAGTAAGATGCGGTACACTCAGCTCTGGGCTTGAGAAATATGTCAACATATTTACATAGTGGCTCCAAGATGGAGCCACAACCTGAAATAATGGGTCTGCCTGGTGGATTGGTCATGCGCTTATGAATTTTGGGTCATGTGTATATGGTGGGCATTCTGGGCTGTGTGTTATTGAGGTAACTATGTTGATGCACCGTCAGGAAACCTTCCTTTAGGCCTACGTCCGTGGCTCTCTTAATAATACCCGAAATTTCCTTAGTGGGGTCTGCTCTTAGTTTCGTGTAATTCTCTTCCACCCCCAGTTGTGTGTAAATCTCAGTTTTGTAGTCTGCAGTATTTTGGACAACTATAGCCCCCCCTTATCAGCGGGTTTTATGACTATGTCCTGGTTATAGCAGCATCATTCTGATAAGCGGACTTTGTTGATATTACATAATTGTTTTGTAGTCAGGCCTAAGAACACTGGGTTACCCTTTTCATAATCATGGCAACCAGTACTGTTAGTGTAAAATCACGATACTGTGACCTACTACTGTTTTATGTCTGTTTTTCCCTTCCTCCACTCACCTCACACATGAGCACTTTTCCTTGCACTTCTTATTAGAGCACCCGTTTATGGATATCATTCCATATGTTTTATTGAATATGTTATTTGCATAAGTAAAAGAATATAAAAAGGATTCCTTTCCCCATGACTTAAGTTGTTATGTCTCTTTTTCTGGTGTATTATTGAAGAGTATTTACTCTCGTGTTTAAATGATCATACGTAACTGTCTCAATGACTTAGTGAATTAACTTCATAAGTGATTCCCTCTTTGGTTCTTCCATAGTTACGTCAGGACCAATTGTTGTTCTTACCGCATTGCACCCAGGTCCTCTTGATGTCTTCTGGCTTACCCCATTAGTCTGTAACAGTTCTGCAGGAAAGCATACACAGTGGTTGCTCACGGGTCTGGTCTCCATCTGAAATAACTGGATGGCTGATGGTTCAGTCTGTACGCAAAGAGATCCATCTGGCAAGTCCCCATCTGTCCATGAGGGCTGTGAAAATCCTGAGGTCCAGCAGCCAATCACTGCTGTCCGCTACATAATTTCAGTTCCAATCTGCTACTTCATTCTGCACCCCCGGCAGGCATTCCGCCATTGCGGAGATCCGCTTTTGCAGGCGATAGTGCCAGAAGTCAATCACCAGATCTGACAGGGCTTTCGTCCTTGTGCCCACCAGGCGATTGATGTGCTGAACCGCAGACACATTGTCCATTCATAAGAGGATGCAGCAGGAGACTTTGTCCTTGGTCAAGGACTTGATGGCAAAGGATCCAGCCAGGAGCTCCAAGCAGTTAATATGAAGTGCTAGTTCCGCCTCTGTCCATCTGCCACCCATGGAGATGTCAGTGCATCTGGTCCCCCAGCCCCAACGCTGGCGTCCGACTCTATGACTAGGTCTGGGTTGGATCCAAAAATCGCCCAACTGTTCCAGGTCTCCATGTGATCTATCCACCACTACAGTTCCGCCTTGGCCTTAAGGTTGAGTGGCCCGCCGAATATGTTAGACCGTTCCTGAGGTGTGCCACCTTAAGGCACTGCAGAGCTTTGTAATGCAATGGACCCAGGAAGATAGCATGGATTAAAGAAGACAAAAGTCCCCCAACCCTGGCTAACTGCCTCCGCGAAATCCTGTCTCTCCTCAATATCTTTGTTAGCTCCTTCTCTATCTTGGAAACTTTTATCTCCGAGAGACTGAGAGTGGCGAGATTCGAATCTATCATGAATCTTAGCAAGGACATCGTCTGAGTCAGGGACAGCTCCGATTTCTTGTCATTGATCAGGAACCCCAGATCTTGGAGGAGCACAATAGTCATGTTCAGATTGAAGACTAGTTGTGACTGTAATTGATCCATCAAGAGTATGTTGTCCAGATAGATGATCATCCTCACTCCTCTTGTCCTCAGAGTCTCCACCACCAGACGCAGAAGTTTGGTAAAGCACCACGGTGCAGAGGAGATGTCGAAGGGGAGGGCTCGGAATTCGTATACGTGGTCCCTTCAATAGAACTGAAGGAATCTCCTGTGAGGAGGGAAGATCAGGACAGTAAGATATGCATTCTTTAAGTCTAACCTTACCATCCAGTCCCCTGTTAAGAGGATATCCCTCAGAAGGTGAATACCCTCCATTTTGAAGTTGCGGTACACTAGCCACTCGTTGAACTCCTTCAAATTTGTGATGGGTCGGAATCCCTTGGCCTTCTTCTCTACTAGGAAAATGTTGCTTAAAAACCCTTTCAGTGTAATACCGACCTGCAAATTGCACCCTTGGGCAGGAGGTCTTCGACTTCGTTGTCTTAAGACTCACCTCCTGCGTTGAAAAAGTCAAAGGTCTTGGACGAATTACCTGCAGAGGAGAACCCAAAAACTCAAAGTGAAATCCTTTTACCATTTCCAGAATCCACGGGTCTGAGTTTATTTCCCTCCATTCGTGTATGAACCACTGGAGCCTCCCTGGTTTTGAGGGAAAGAAAGGATATTCCTTACCGGTGAAACCACTTAGGGCGTTTGCTGCACCTCTGCTTGCCCTGTTTCCTCTGCCTCTGCTGAAGCCTCTATTGGGAAAGAAGGTACCTAACTGTCTCCCGTCATGCCATCCATTGTTTCGCTTATTGTGCCCTTGAAAGGAGCCTTGCTGAAGGGAATGGCCGGCGGAGCAGCCCCTGCATCGCCTGACCACGGCAAAAACCTTCCCAGGAAGGACCTTCTTGATGGATGATTGTGCCTTGTCCAAAGCAGAGAAAGTCACTACAAATTTCCTAGCTCCTTAAAGAAGGGTTCTCCAAAGAGGTTCAATGGCTTAACTGAACATTACTTGAGGCGCAGCATCCTCTTCCTGTCTTTGGAAATACCCAATTTCTTTGGCGGGTGTACAATCCAATGGGGTTTAAGCCAGCGATACTCCCGTTTTTATGTAAGTTGAAGATGAAGTAGGAGTGTCTTCCTTTTCAATAATAGATCATCGTCGCATCCATTTTTATGTGACATTCACTTTTTATTTGAAGGTAAGTATATTTGATGTCTAATAGTGGTTTTGAAAACAGCCAACACGTGTTTCGCCCCCTCAGGCTGATATGCCTGGGACTTTCTCAAGGCTTTAAGAAACAGAAAGTAAGCCCCTTCACATCTTCAGTCTGTTATAATGCCACACCATTACCGCTGGAGAGAGATTTAACCCGCGGATATAGATGTATACAGAATCAAAACTATTAACAGACTGAAGACGTGAAGGGACTTACTTTCTTTTTCTCAAAACCTTGAGAAATCCCCTGTGCAATGGCACCTGCCTCTGAAGTAGGTAGTTCCCCCACCCAAGTTTGGGTCAATCTTGATTAAGAGTGATCTGCGCCGGTCCGCTGTGAGAGAGCACGGAGGGCTTCTCTGATAGGCCGCGACGCGCCTGACAGGTCTGTTACCGGTGCACAGTGCCGACAAGGAGTCCCACATGTAGTAACTGAAGGAGTGCGCTCGGGCAAGAAGTGTCCCTCACTCTGAATAATGTCTTGTAACAATTATTCACCACAATAACAGTAATATATATGGCAAGCAAAATGCGAGATAGAAAAGAAACGAGTGACTTAACTGGCACAGCAGTGAAGAAAGAGGAACAGGAAGGGACATCATGGATATATATGGACATGAGAACGTGATGTGATTGGAGGACTGTTGCTATGCACAGCTTCACCCCATTGGTGAATGGGAGTTGTAGTTCTGGCTGTGTTTATTTTTTATTAAAGTTGTTCTTTGAAACTGACTGCTTAAATGTAGGAAGCTGGCTCTCTAAACAGTGAACCGAAATGATGTGTACTGTGTAAAGAGTACAGGTATTCCTTATGAGTGTGCAAGCGCTTGCTATAACAATCCCAAAGTGCTCTATTTGTGGTAGTGTGGTCCAGCAGCCTTAGGCTTATCAGAGGGGAGTATTAGGCAATTGTTGCACACACAGATTCAATAAATGATACACACACTCAATAAGGAGATCCAACACCAATTTATAAAAATAACACAGTATTTTATACATTTTTAGACATCAAGATCTTCAGGATCAGGTAAGTACTCAGAAATTTTTTGAATTTCACAGTAAACAAAGTGGAAAACACAGTTGTCAGACACCGGCAGAAGATGTGTACTCAGGCTTTGGGGCTTGGGTGCAGAGGTGCTGGCTGGTGGGTCACTTAGGGTTAGAAGCTCTCACGGTTCTCGGTAGTACCTGCAGAAGAGGGAAAAGAAACACAGCAAGATGACTTCTGGTGTGGAGCTGGCCTCAGGAGAAGTCACTCGATGTGCAGGTAAGTTTTCTTCTGCGGTGGTGCCCGGACTGGACCCAACAAGCCTTGATGCTTGCAACTGGTTCTGGTACTCCGGGTATTGGTGCAGGGAGCCTCCGGGATGGATCAACTTCTCTAAGTTCAGATGGACCAATGGGACAGACCTCCTGGATTCTCAGTGACCTCCTCCTGAGCTGCTGCTGTGTCGGTGGACCCAGGGGACAGCAGAAGACAAAACTGGACGCTGCGGTCGGTGCCTGCAGGGTGCAGGGAAGTGGCTCCTCCACCTCAAGGGAAATGCTGGCTGGTTTGTAAAGTGCTGGCAGCCCTCCGAAGCTTTTGGAGGATGCACAGCTGCAGGACGAGTCGGGTCTTTGCGATTGTAGACAGGAGAATGCAGGCAGGGTTTGGCACCAAAGTCCACAGCTATTCTTCAGTTCTCGCGTTGGTTGTCTCTTCAATGTCTTTCTTCTTCTTGTAGTCAGGTGAATCTGAATTCCAAGCTCCAGGTGGCAACCTAAATACGCAATTTAGGGGCACTAAGGGAATTGTAGGGTAGTAGCCAATGGGATGCTGACCCTTGGGGTCACTATGCCTCCTATATGACCACTTCCTGTGGGAAGGGGGCATAACCCTGTCCCAGAGTTCCTAATTACTCCAACACAAAGATGGTAGAATTATCTTTTTGTGGCGCACCTCAGGAAGCCCACCTTAGGGGTGTGACTGACCTTACATAGCTAATTTCCCGCCTGTCCTGATGCCAAATGGGCCTCAGGCCAGGGGGTGGCATTCTCCAGGTCTGGAGGAAGCCGGGGTCGCACATCAAAGGTGGCAGAGGCTTTAAAGCCTCTGGCCTTGGTATGCAGATTCACTAGCCATCCTGCCAGAGGAGCTGTAAACACCTCCTGCCAGAGCAGGCATTGTTTCTGACCTCTGAGAGCGAAGGCTCTCAACTGCAGGGGGCCAGAAACTCATCTATGGTGGCAGGCTGGAGACCATACCGGTAAGCCAGCAAGCTAGAGGACAAGTCGTTTTCAGGGAGCACCTCTAAGGTGCCCTCTGGATGCATGTATTAATAAATCCAATACTGGAATCAGTATGGATTTATTAAGACAAGATGTTTGATACCAAACACCATAGTTTTCAGTGAAGCCATAATGTAGCTGGGTAACCCATAATGACTAGTGCCCAGTACATGTACCTAAGATGGCTTCCCTGTTCACTTGTAAAGTCTAAGAATAGACGTAGACATCACAGGGGCATATCTGCTCAGGCAGATATGACCTCACATGTAATATAATGCACCCTGCCTTCGGGCTGTAAGGCCTGCTGTAAGGGTGGCTTACATATGTTGCATGCAGTGTCTGTGGCATGGCACAAAGGTGGTGGACAATTGTACATTTAGTTTGTTTAAGGGAATGAGCACTGACACTGGAGCCTGATTAGCAGGCTTCAGTGCACTGTCAGAGTCGAAACCCAGCATGAAGCAGTTCAAATGGGGGCAAAACGTGTGGGCATCTGCAAGTAGAGGTACAGCTTCCTACACAACCCCTCCTTCCTCCCCAGCCAGCACACCCAGGAGACTCAGCCAACCCTGGGAGAGTTTCCTGGTTTGTCAGGCAAGGAAGAAGCTTACTTCTTCCTTAAGCTGGTAGTACTCTTGCAGGGCCTACTCTGCCCTAATCCTCCTGTCCAAGTCCCTTCCTCTCGGAAGCTGACCCATCTCAACAGTGATAGGACCCATTGTGAACTGGAACTTCACTACAGCTGTTCGCTTTTCTTCCTCCCCTTTTTTTCTGCGTAGTGAGGTGTCCACCTCTTCTATCCCTAACTTTGCTAGGGCCACACCTAGCTTACCCACAGAGGCTACCCAAAACTTGAGTAACCCCACCATGACCATTAGGGTCAGGGGCCTAACTTGCTGTTTGCTTTGCTGTGTTGGCCTGCTGCTGCTGCTTCTGCTTCTGTCTTGGGCAGTGAAAGGAGTGGACTTTGTTTTCTGTATCCTGCCTTCCAAGACCCAAAATTCTCCAAGGGATTGAGTTGAGCTTACCTCCTGTTGCAGAAGTCTCAGGGACACCAAAGACTTCACCCACATCTTGTGACCATCACTTGGACTCTACTGCTGCGAGTCCTGCATTGCCAAGTGGTGCCAAAACCAGTCCTGGGTCCTTGGAACTGAGTGGCTGTGCTGTAATCCCGAGAAAAGCCAACCCGACGCTGTCCTCAATGCCGCTGCCTGCACCGAAGCTCTGGTCACCGATCATAAGGAGCACGAGGCATCGACCGTGACCACATCACAGCTACTGGTTTGCTGACGACAGCGCCAGCAACTTCATCACACGACGCCGCTGCCTGCACCGTGGCTGAGGGCACCGCTCGTGAAGAGCATGATGCATCGCCCCGTCTCACATCGCAGCCGACCTTCTTGAGTTCTGGATACTGGTGAACTTTCTATTACTATCATGCCTCAGTCTAGAGAATCATCAATTGCACCTACAGATTTAGTTTTTCAGGAGGATATGTTGGAAACCTACACTGTGTCTCAAATTAAGTCAATCTGCAAGAACCTCAAAGTCCAGTTTAAGGGCCTCACTAAACAGGAGGAGCTACAAAAGGTGCTGAGGGCCTGGGTAGCTGCCAGGAATGCAAGTGGGCATCTGGAAGATGAGGAGCAACTGATGGATGGTGTAGGGGAAACATGGCTGGTGATCAAGTGATGGATCAGGCTCTGCTGGGGGGAAGGTACCCGCTGGGACAGGCAGCAGTGTTTCTTCCAAAGGTTTTCACCCAGAGGAGCTAAAGGACAGGTGTGAAGCCAGAGGGCATGATCTAGAGCTAGAAAAGCTCAAGATGAAGATGAAGAGAAGCTCCAGTTGGAGCTAGCAAAACTCAAGAGAGAGGAGGAGAAAGATAAATGGGCCATGGAGGAAAGAAAGAGGCTTTTAGCTCAGGAATTGAGTTTGAAGGAGCTATATTTGAAGGCCAAGTCCAGCACAAATAGCGTCAACATTTCTTCAGTGCACGCAGAAGGAAAGGTACATATACCCAAGGATGTAGTGAAGGATTATGTTGTGTGGAATGACATTGTTCAGTGGTTTAGGGACTAAGAAGTAGCTTTAAAGGAATACAGGGTCCCTGAGAGAGATTGGGGAGCAGGCCTGTGGAATCTCTTCACTGTGGAGGGGAAGGACATCTTGTTGGCCGTCGCAGTAGAGGATCAGATGAGGTACCCCCCCATGAAGGAAGCCCTGGTCAGGAGGTATGATCTCACCCCAGAGAGTTAAAGAGTGAAGTTTAGGGAGAGTTCTAAACTTGGTCCTCAAACCTGGGTTGAGTATGTTGATTTCTACTGCAGAACACTGGATGGTTGGGTGAAGGGCAGAATTTGATTGCATGGGAGCACTTGTCTAGTTGTTGTTTTCCAGAGCTGCGCCAGCACTTGATTGACAGCAAGTTTACTGACCCCAGGAAGCTTGCAACGGAGGCGGACTGCTAGCTAAGCACCAGGGTCCAAAAGAAGTTGAATGTGGGAGACTTCGCCGAGGGTGGGCTGAGTCCCCAGCAGAAGAAAGAAGGGGGGACAAGGGTAAACAGAAGGAGTTCTCTAAAGGGCCCCAATCCAGTTCCCAGGGTAAGGATTGCCACCCCTCCGGATATAAGAAACCAAGGTTCTCTTCAGGTAAACCTGGAGAGAGATGACCCCGGAAAGGTTTTGCTTGTGATCAGGAGGGTCACATGAGAGGGGATCTTAAGTAACCCAAGCAGGCACAGGACCCCCACCCGTGGGCAGTTACTGGGGATAGCGGGTGTAGCGCTTGGGGAGGAGTTGTCTCCAGGTGTGTGTCGGGAACCAGCTGAGATGACCCTTGTCCCACTAGGGGACAGTGAGATGGTCCACAGAACCGTCATGCCTGATAACACTAAGAAATAAGTCTATGGCACTAAGTGACCATTAATGGGCAAACGGTAGAGGCTCTCAAAGATACAGGAGCCAGAATGACCACTGTCCGGTGTCACCTGGTGTCTGAAGAGCAAGTAGTCCCTGGTGTGCTTCACCAAGTAGTTGCAGTGGACAACAGTGAGAGCCAATTTAAGGTGGCGCAGGTTCCCTTTGAGTGGGGGGGGGGTCTCAGGTTCCTTAAGGGCAGTTGTGAGTCCATCCATGCCTGTTGATTGTCTGCTTGGCAACGACCTGGAGCACTCCGCCTGGAGGGAGGTGGAGCTCAGGTCGCACTTGGGGATGTTGGAATTGCCAGAGTGGGACTGTGTGACCACCCAGTCCATGGCCGCCTGAGAGGGTGGGCAGAAGGACCTGGAGCCTGAAAGAGTGGCCCAGGTGCCTGCTAGAAAGAGAAAGAGCAAGGGGCACAGGAAACCCGCCCCAGAGATTCCCACGGTTCGGGAGGAGGCTAACCTTGGCGGATGGGGGTGCGCCCCGGAACCTAAAGGGGAAGAAGTGGCTGAACTGGGAAACTTGCCTGAGCTGACCCATTGGCAGCAAGCAAGAAGGGGTCCCACCAGGGAAGAGCTCTGCGCGGAGCAGAAAGCATGCCCTACTCTCGTGGGTCTTAGGCAGCAGGCTGAGGACCAGGGAGCTGGCAAAGAGTCCAGATCACATCTGCTCTACTGGGAGAATGGTCTCCTGTATAGCGAGCCTAAGGTTGCTGAGCCTGGGGCAGCCCATGTGTTGGTGGTACCCCTGCGCTTCAGAACCTTCCTACTAGGGTTGGCTCATGATGTGCCTTTGGCAGGACATTTGGGGCAGGGCAAGACCTCTGAGAGGCTTGCCACCCACTTTTACTGGAACCAAATGTAAACAATGTAGGTCTTGTAAGACGTGCCAGGTAAGTGGCAAGAGTGGGGGGAGATGTAAGGCTCCCCTGCAACCATTCCCTGTCGTGAGCACCCCTTTCGAGCGGGTGGGCATTGACATTGTGGGTCCTTTGGATCCCAAGACCGCCAGGAGCAACAAGTTCATCCTGACCTTGGTGGACCATACCACCCTATACCCAGAAGCTATCCCTCTGAGGACGGTTACGGCACCCGTCGTGGCCCGGGCACTAATTGGGATCTTTACCCACATGGGTTTCCCTAAGGAGGTGGTATATGACCGGGGTACCAACTTCATGTCGCTGTACTTGAAGACCATGTGGAAGGAGTGTGGAGTGAACTACAAATTCACCACCCCTAAAGTAATGGGTTGGTTGAGAGTTACAGCCGTACCCTGAAAGGCATGATTGGCGGTCTGTCAGAACCCATGAGGCATAAGTGGGACGTCCTCTTTCCATGCCTTCTCTTCGCCTACAGGTAGGTACCACAGAAGGGGGTTGGCTTTAGCCTCTTTGTGCTGCTGTACAGGCACCCTGTGAGAGGACATCTCAGTTTGGTCAAGGAGGGCTGGGAGCAAGCTCCTAGTTAGCCACCCCAGGATCCAGGATGTGTTCAGTTACATGCTGGCCTTCCGAAACTAGACAGCCCGCTTCAGGAAACTCACTCAGGTGAACTTAGAAGCAAGCCAGGGGGACATGAATCATTGGTTGAACCAGAATACCACTCTGGTGGAGTTTTAGCCTGGTCAGAAGGTGTGGGTGATGGCGCTCGTAGAGCCCTGCGCTCAACAAGACAATTGGTCTGGGCCATTTAAGGTAAAGGAGTACAAGAGTGATGGCCCCTACATGATGGACTTGCAGGCTCCTAGGAACCTCTTGAGGGTCCTACATTTGACCCGCCTCAAGCCATACTTTAAGAGGTCTGAGGTAACCATGCTCTTGATTACTGATGATGGGGTAAAAGAGAAGAGTGAACCTCTCCCCATCTTCCTGTTTGCCAAGAAGCCGGATGGGTCAGTAGAGGGTGTGATCCTCTCCCCTACTCTGACCCTAGGACAACAGAGTGACTGTCGCCAGCTGCTGGGGCAGTTTGCTACTCTGTTCTCACTCACTCTAGGAGTCACCCATTGGTGTTCTTATGACATTGATTTTAGGAATAGTCCACCTGTGAAGCACAAGATTTACAGGTTGACTGACAGAGTTAAGGCAAGCATCAAGGAAGAGGTTTCCAAGATGTTAGTTTTAGATGTGATTGAGCCCTCCAGTAGTCCTTGGTCCAGCCCAGTGGTCTTGGTTCCCAAAGCTGCTGCACCCGGTGCCACCCCCGAACAACGGTTCTGTGTGGACTACAGGGGGCTCAGTGCTGTGACCAAGACTGACGCACACCCCATCCACCGAGCTGATGAGCTCATTGATCAGTTGGGAGCTGCCAAGTTCCTCAGTACGTGTGATCTGATGTCGGGTGTAGGAAAGTGCCTGTTTTTGCATGATTAGCCGCCACTTTTTGCCTGATGGCTGATGTGAATGCGAACTGTAAGTGTACTGCGTCCCTGCTAACTATGTTCCCAGTGCCAGATCTCTTTCCTAAACATTATACCATGATTGGCACAACCTCGGCTACTCCTGTAAGACTCTAGTAAATGGTACTGATGGTAAATAGGGTCTTGGTAAAAGAAGGTCTCCTGGGGCAACAGCACTGGTTCTGCCACCCCAGGGACCCCTCACCAAGGCTATGCACTATGCCATTGTAGGCTGCGTGTCATGGTGCAAGAAAATCCAAAAAGTTGACAAGGCACACAACCCTATGTGCCATGCCTCTATACACTGCATTAGATATAGGTCAATCACTCCTACTGCAGGCCGTTGCCCAAAGGCAGGTTGCACTATATCCTATGTGTGGGCATATATAATGCCCAGTCAATTCTGAGATAAGTGAACAGGGAAGCCATAATAAGTACATGGGCTGGATACTTGTCAACACGAGTTTCCTAGCTCCATTATAGCTTCACCAATTCCTAAGATGTTTGGTACCAAACATCTTGTTTTAATAAATCCTCACAGATGCCAGTGCTGGATTTATAAATAACTTCACGCAGGAGATCCTTTTAAAGGATCCCCTGAAAACCTACCAAGCACTGGCGTGGTTTCTGACTTGTCTTCATCAGCCTGCCACTACCAGACATGTTTCTGACCTCATGGAGTGAGAGCCAGCGCTCTCAGAGGACAGAAACAAAGCCTGCTCTGGGCGGAGGTGCTTCACACCTCCTCCAGGACAGGATAGCCTTCCTGGGTGGGAAGCTTCAAAGGAGATGCTGCTTTCGAAATCCAACCCAGGAACCTCCAGATAGTGGGGAAAGCCAAACCCCCTTTCCTGCTCCACTTTTGAAGGGAGGTAAGGCAGGAAAATTAGTTAGATTAGGAGGAGGATCCCGACTTAGCTTACACCACCCCTAGGGTGGAGCAGGCGATGTGAACCCCTCTCCTGAAATTCCACAATTTTTAGATGGTGGAAAACAACCTATCAGGGCTAGGGTAGTGCCCCTTCCCAAAGGAAGTGGTCACTAGAGAGTGTAGACATCCTATAGGTAGGTAACCCATTGGCTACTACCTGTCTCCCCTTGTAACCCCCCAAATTTCAGTATTTAGGTGGCACGCCGAGACCTGAACATAAGATTCAATGGGCAAGAAAAGACCAGGACAAAGAAGACCTACTGCTCAAAAACTGAAGCTCTGCTGCAGAAGAAAAAGCTGCCAAACCATGCCTGCTGTTGCCAGGACTCAACCATCGCTGCTGCTGTGTCGTCCTGAAACCTGAGAGGACTTCAAGAACCCCAAAGCATCTCCAGCCTTCAAGAAATCACCAAAAAGCTCTCTTGGAGTGAAAGTATCACTCCTCTGCACACCGCAGGCACCTATCCTGTGAATTCTTGTTTGTCGACTTGCTGTTCCTCGACGACCTCCATGCAGCACCAAAGCAAGAAGAGGTACAACAGCTTCTGAGGGTCAGATCTGTCTCCTCACCAAGTTTGGAGACACCAGGGCCTACCTGAGCCACGGCGTACCAATACCCGGTGTACCGGAACCCCAACGGCAAACACTGAGAAGAAGAGTTGACTCCGGACTCCCAAAGCACCAGAAGCAAGTACCCATTGAGGGACGTCGAGACACCTGAGACCCACTTCCTGAGTGGCCCAACTGTTCCAAGATCACCTCTCAAAGTTGCCTGCTCCTGACCGCGAGGACCTAAAGACGCACAACGCCCGGCTGCCCTGTTCGCTCTGCACCCAGCCCCACCGTTGACTAACCTTTGGTGCTCCCGTGGTCTCCAGGCCCTTGTAACCTCCTACCTCAAAGGAGCCCCCTTGGACTTACCTGTAAGTCCACTTGTGCAGTGCTTTTTTAATGGCCCCCTTCGTCTTTGCGCAGCAGTTTCCAAGACCCTCAGTCCTTTGCTCCTGAACGATCTGGGATGCTCCTGAACTTCTCCTGCTGGAAACTTGGACCTGGTCCTGACATCGACCTAAAACAAGAAGGTGAACTTTGTGAAAGCATTGCCTGATTTTCTATGCATTTTTCAGCTGTTTTCCCGTTGTTTCCTATGGTGCTTAATTGTGCATGAAAAGTGATACATTTTCCGAACTTTGAAAAATCGTAACTCCTAAAGTACTTACCTCAGAACTGTGTTCTTGGCCTTAAAAATTCTAAAACAATCAATACTATTTTTATAAATTGGTCTCTAATTTATTCTTGAGTGTGTGTCTCATTTATTGCCTCTGTGTGGTACAAAAAAATGCTTAGCAAGACCCTCTGATAAGCCTAACTACTGGCCCACACAACCACAAAAAGAGCATTAGAATTATCTAATTTACCTCTGTGTACCATTTGGGGATTCTCTGGATTTTCTGCTCAGTGTATTTATTTTCAGTATACTATATAGAGAGCCAGCTTCCTACATCTGGGTACTGGCATGTTGCCTTGGCCGAGGGGGGCACGAGAGAGGTCAGTGTTTTCAACACCAGAGGGGCACTTCGAGTTTTGTGTCATGCCCTTGGGGTTGAAGAACGCCCCTGAAGTTGGTCAACCAGGTCCTGGCTGGGCTTGAGAACTGCAGTGCCGCCTACCTCGACGACATTGCTGTTTTTAGCTCCAGTTGGGAAGGACCAATTGCACCACCTCTGGGAAGTGTTGGAGGCCCTGCAGAAGGCAGGCCTCACTATCAAGACCAGTGAGTGCCAGATAGAGTAGATAGAGTCTGTGGTGTACTTGGGACTAGGCCTGGGTGGTTATCTCCGCTCCGCTTGAGTTTTTTTCCTCGCTCACGCTTGTCAACGTCAAGTTGGCAAGCGGGAGCAGGGAAAATCCTTCTCCCGGTGAGATTTTTCCTCGCTCGAGTTCGTCAACGTCAAGTTGGCGAGCAAGGAAAATCAAACTCCCGGCGAGATTTCTCAACGCAGGCGGTGGGACTTTTAAATGCGAGTGGTCACGGATGGTCGCGACCGCTCGCGTTGAGAAACCTTTCTTTCGCGTTGAGGAAACTGCCACTCGAGTAGAAAATCTACTCGAGTAGCAGAAAGGAAGCAGCTCCCGCTTGCGCTGTGCAAGGTGCCGTTTGCCATGATTTTACAGCGCGAACAAACACCCAGCGCTGAAAATCACTGCGAATGGCATTATTCTAACGCACTCCACCGCTTGCTGCTTGTTGAACTCCACGTAGTACAGTGGAGTTTGCTTGCGACTTCGCGGAGCTCCGCGTAGCGGAACTCCACCCAGACCTACTTGGTACACCAGGTACAAAGCGGCCAGGTGGCGCCCCTACAAACCAAGATAGACACCATTCTGGTTTGGGCCCCTCCCAAGACCCAGACAGAAGTGAGAGCCTTTTTAGGTCTTACCAGTTACTACCACAGATTTTTCAAGGGGTATGGCACCATTGTTGCCCCCTTGACAGAGCTGACTTCCAGGAAGCAGCCAAGGCAAGTGATCTGGAACGAGATGTGCCAGACCGCTTTTGACACCCTGAAGGAGGCCATGTGCATGGCGCCCATGCTTAAGGCTCCTGACTTCTCCCAAGAATTTGTGGTGCAGACTGACGCCTCAGAGCATGGTGTGGGGGCTGTGCTCTCACAGCTGAACGAAGAGGGCCTAGGTCAACCTGTAGCCATCCTTAGTAGGAGGTTACTTCCCAGGGAACAGAGGTGGAGCGCAATTGAAAGAGAAGCTGTTGCTGTGGTCTGGGTGCTGAAGAAGATAAGCGCCTCTTTGTTTGGGACTCACTTCCGGGTTCAGACAGACCACAGGCCCCTCAAATGGTTAATGCAAATGAGGGGTGAGAACCCTAAACTGTTGAGGTGGTCCATCTCCCTACAGGGACTTTACGGTTGAGCACCGAACCTGGCACAGAACACGCCAACGCTGATGGTCTGTCCAGGTTCTTCCATCTTAGTGAAGAGAACTCCCATGAAGTTGGGTAGTTCTCCCCACTTTCAGCTGTGGGGCACACGTGTTAGACCTGGCATCTTTGGCGTGATTTTCCCATCTTTTTGCTTCTGCCTCCTGTTTCTTGACTGTATGCTGGAGTTCGATTTTGATGGTTTTAGGACTCTAGACACTTTACCACTGCTGACCAGTGCTAAAGTGCAAGTGATCCTTGTGTAACTTCAGAAGACTTCTGGATTGAGGATATTCTGCCAGGAAGAAGAACTGTTTTGCTGTCAGGAGGAACTACCACTTTGCTGTTTGCTTTGCTGTGTTGGCCTGCTGCTGCTGCTTCTGTCTAACGTGGTGAAAGGCCTGGACATTGCTTTCTTTACCCTGCCTGGTGCAAGGGTGCCTGCGTTGTGGGGATGATCATTTTTGCACAGGAAGGGACACCTTCCTGCACAAAAACAATCATTGGTGGTGTTTTTCTCTTTCTATGTGTGCCATAGAATGCAGCACGCATAGAAAGAGGAAAAAACGAGGAGAAATAAAAATATTTATCCTCGTTGCGCCTCCTTACGCCTCCCCTGGGGAGGCATAGGATTCTGACTCATTCCCAGGTTTACCCAATGTTGTAAATCTGGTAATGCGGCAGAATCCATGCGTGTTGCGTGGGAACACCCACAGCACCACCCACGGCACGCCCCTTTCACACAAAGTGATGCTTGAAAAGTGGTGGTTTTTACAAGGCCATGAAAAGCCACACAGGGTGTTTTTGCGTGGCTTTGTAAATATGGGTCAGCACACTGTTCTGTTGTTGCGTCAAAAAAGGTGATGCACCGGCGGCACAAGGGGCTTGTAAATAAGCCCCTTCATTTCTAACAGACATTTTTAGAATTTCACAGTAAATACAGTAGAAATCACAGCTCTCACATTTGAGGCATGAGCCTCGAACGTGGTAATGCTATCCTATGGGAGAAACATACACTGCATACGTATACTTGCTCTCGGTTGTAGAAGGTATCCTTTATGGGTTTTGGTGTTTAGGGCCCAAGGTCCAAGAAACCACCAGCTGTTTGGGTCGCACTGCCCTGGGGAGTCCATGTGCAGAGGTGCTGGTCACGTTGGTAGCCTCGAGCACTATGCGGTTGAGCTGTCAAAGTTTAAAGGGACCTGTCAAACAACAGAGTCTGCAAAGGGGGACTTGGGGAGAAGTCCGGAGGAACCCAGCTGGGTGCCTCAACTCTTGAGGACCTCTGGACCAAGGGGACAACAACATGTACTTGGACTGTAGGACTGTGGGGCTCAGGTGCAGAGGTGCTGGCTGGTGGGCCACTTAGGGTTAGAGGCTCTCATGGTTCTCAGCGGTACCTGCAAAAAATGGAAAAGAAACACAAAAAGACAACTTCTGGTGTGGAGCTGACCTCTGGAGAAGCCCCTCGACATGCAGGTAAGTTTTCTTCGGCGGTGGTGTCCAGACTGGACACAACAAGCCTTAGTGCTTGCAACTGGCTCTGGTATTCTGCGTACTGGTGCAGAGACTCTGGGATGGATCAATGTCTCAAAGACCAGATGGATCGACAGGGCTGACCTCCTGGACTCTCAGTGACCTCCTCCTGAGCTCCTGCTGTGTCAGTAGACCCGGTAGACAGCAGAAGACAAAACCTGACCTTGCGGTTGGTGCCTGCAGGGAAGTGGCTCCTCCACTTTAAGGGAGATGCTGGCTGGTTTGGGAAGTTCTGGCAGCCCTTTAGGCTTTTGGAGGAAGCACAGCTGCAGGACGAGTCAGGTCTTTGCAATTGTCGAGACAGGAGAAGGCAGGCAGGCAGGGTTTGGCACCGAAATGCACAGCTAGTCTTCATTTCTCTTGTTGGTCTGCTCTTCTTTGTCCTTCTTCTTGTAGTCAGGTGAATCTGAGTTCCTGGTGTCAGGGGGCCACCTAAATACTCACTTCAGAGGTGTTTAGTGGAGTGAAGGGTAGTAGCCAATGGGCTGCTGATCCTTAGGGTCATTACGTCCACTATATGACCACTTCCTATGGGAAGTGGGCATAGCCCTGTCCCAGAGTTCCTAATTACTCAACACAAAATGGTGGAATTCTCTTTTCGTGGGGTACCTCATGCAGCCCACCTTAGGGGTGTGACTGACCTGGGGGTGCTCCACACCTACCTGCATAGCTAATTTCCCACATGTCCTGGTGCCAAATGGGCCTCAGGGCAGGGGATGGCATTCTCCAGGTCTGTAGGAAACCCGGGTTGCATATCAAAAGAGGCAGATGCTTTAAAGCATCTGGCCTTGGTATGCAGATTAGCTAGATATCCTGCTGGAGCAGTGCGGGCATTGTTTCTGACCTCTGAGAGCAAGGGCTCTCACCTTAGGGGGTCACAAACTCCTCTGTGGTGGCAGGCTGGACAATACCAGTCAGCCAGCACACTAGAGGACTAGTAGGTTTGAGGGGGCACCTCTAAGGTTCCCTCTGGGTGCATGTATTATTGAATCCAATACTGGGATCAGTATGGATTTATTAAGACAAGGTGTTTGATACCAAACACCATAGGTTTCAGTGACACCATCATGTAGCTGGGTAACTTGTAATGACTAGTGCCCAGTACTAGTACTTAAGATGGCTTCCCTGTTCACTTGCTATGTATAAGAACCGACAGACATTACAGGGGCATATCAGCTCAGGCAGATATGACCTCACATGTAATATAATGCACCCTGCCTTCAGGCTGTAAGGCCTGCTGCAGGGGTGACTTACATATATTGGATGCAGTGTCTGTGGGCATGGCACACATAATGTGTGCTTTCAAAATGACTTGCACCATTTCACGCATTCTGCAATGCCAGTCTGCATGTGTTTGTGTGTGGGTCCCTTAGGGTGGCACAATACATGCTGCAGCTGTTAGGAACCGTCTTCCGTTCCCATTCCCTAGGTACCAGGGGTACCACTTACTGGGATGCTGAAGTCCTTGCCAATTGGTGGACAATTGAACATTGACTTTGTTTTAGGGAAAGAGCACTGGAGCCTGATTAGCAGACTTCAGTGCACTGTCAGAGTCGAACACCAGCATCAAGCAGTTCAAATGGGGGCAAAAATTGAGAAGCATCTGCAAGGAGAGGTCCAGCTTCCTAAATATAATAATTAAAGTGAAGAAAGAAATGCATAATCCTTGCCTTCAGTCATGGCGTACAATTCACCATATCCATTTCATTAACACCCTTATCCAGTTCAGTCATTATTCTATGCTCCTCAATGTGATTCATATACGATTTCAATGATGCCCATATTTATTTCGAGAATAGTGTTATTCACCTCGCTCTTATTTATATCCATTTCATGATTTGTCACATTTGAATCATTCTGTAATGTTCATTTTTTAAATGAGCTTTTATGTTATATCAACTCAGTACAAAACAGTACACTTCCCAGCAGCAGATTAAAGCTCCAGGTCCTGTTGGAACCTCAAGCCCATAACGAGCAGAGCCTTCATGTGGCTTCTGCCTCTCTCCCTCTACTCAGGATGTGGCGTTACGGCCAGTGCATGCCAACTTTGGAATTAGGGAACCAGGTTTGAGTCTTGGCGTCAGCTCAAAATTCTGTGATTCAGGCCAAATCACTTAATTTCTCGATACCTATAAGCAATGGATGTGTGACCTTGTGCAATGTAACTGATGCTCAAGTAATGAGCTCCAATTGTGAAACCAGAAAACTGGGTAAATTGCGCTTCACTGCTTAAATTGTGTGATCTTAGGCAAATAATTTATTTCACCACAATTCTTTTTGTCTTTATTATCGTGTATGAAAGCACTTTCAAATATATGAGTTCAAAATACCAGTTGTGCAAAAACCTACTGTGCTTGATTTAATAGACTATTATGTTGCTCTATAATATTCTGGACCACGTACAGGGTTTACATTACAAATGACTCTTAGTGTACCAATGGTATATGTTTAAAAACTATCACTTTTAAGAAGTAATTCTCAGTGCAGTGCTATAATGTGACATTTTATTGTCGAAGCTTCACATGTTAAAGTTGTAAACGTTTTGTCTGGGAATCAGCCTGTATACACACTTCCATTATACCCCCATCTCTCTCCCATTCCGCATGTTTGGCCCAAGCTTTAACCGGTTTCGATGCCATGGATATCATGAGTTAACAAGTATGCTTACAATGGGCCCCTGATATTCTTGGGCCAAAGAGCCTGAGGAATAGTGGGAGAGGATTTGGCCTAATGGCTAGAGCGATCAACCTCGAAACTGGGGAACCGATTTCGAGTGTCGGCAGGGACGCGCAACTTCCTGTGATTCTGGGCAAATCACTTAATATACCCGTGCCTACCAAAAATGAATGTGTCCGTCTGTAACGCAACTGGTGCTCATGTAAAGCGCTCAGATACCTTCGGGTCGAGTTCGCGCTATATAAAACTCAAAAAACAAAAAATAGTAGAGTTACAGTTGGTTGCTGCAGTATATCATTTCATGGAATCAGGTCCTCACTGTAGGTATGTGATCCCCACCCCACATAGATGACACATGTCTCTTTACTAACAGTAGTGACATCGTTGTGAACCGTCTCACGGTGCATGGCATGCCCTTAGTATAGCTCAGTAAACCAACTTCTATAAGGGATCCATGTCAATGGCAATAATTTCCACTACAACACAAAATACTTTGCCCCGGTACCTAGCGATTGATGGGCAGGCCCACGCCAGGTGCAGGAAGCCCACCTCTGATACGTTACATGTTACACACCCAGAATGGCCCCCTAATTTGTGTGTAAACAGATTGAGGGTAGTATGGTATGTCCAGTGTAAGTATTTAAAGTGAACAAGATGCAGCCGACCATTAGGGGATAGCTCCCTGATTTAGCTACAATAGTAGCAATTGAACCTTCCGAAACGGGCACCTTCGGCACCAGCCTTGGATAAACCGCATTGGCTGCCACTTAGAAAGAGAATATCTTTTAAAGCTATGTGCCTCTGCCAGAAAATCTTTAAATGGCAAAGGTCCTCGGTATCTCTCTTCCTTGGTGAAACCTTATTCACCCAGCCGAAGCCTTAGATCATCTGGTACTACATTGGTGGTGGTCCACATTCTGAAGAGAGTCCGCATGGGCGGCTGCTCCTTTGAGCTCCGAGCCTCCAAGTTGTGGAATACTTTGCCCCCTCACTTGAGACAGGAACCTGAGGAAGCAACCTTTAGGAAAAAAATAAAAACTTGGTTGTTCAAGCTGATCTAATCTGGTACCTGCTGCAATTGTCATCTGGTTTCGGGTTTCTTTCCTTTCGGTTTAGCAGCTTGCGGGATGAGCTTTCCACTCCTTTATTAGGTAATGTTTCTCTGGTGTGTCTTGGGACATAGTTCCCATTGTAGGGCAATCCGAGCGTGGGGACGCTCCATCTGGAGTAACTGGGCACTTTAAAAAACTGCTAATAATAATAATAGTAGGCCCACTCTTTATCCAAAATTACATCTCCCAGGTCGGCCTCCCACAGCACCTTGGTACCAGGCCTTAGTGAAAAGACCTCCGCCTGCGTGGAGGAGTAGAGCTTGGTTACAAGTTGTCTAACCGACCGTGCATTTAAGAACATAGTTAAATTCTTGGATTCAGGTGACTAGTGGGGAAACGTAGGGTAGTGCTCCCTGTAAAATGCCCAAAGGCAAAGTGGGTGAATGTGTCCATCAGGGAAAAATCATCTGTGTTTGCAAGTTTTGGGTAACCCACAGTTGCACTTCATTGTCCATGGGTGGGAGTTGGGAGAGATATTACGGAATTGTTGTGTTGTTGTTTGTTTTGAAGGTGTGCCGGCGGGAGGTGACAGCAAGAGGTGGGCAGAGATATGCAAGTTGTACAATACCTAAGCAATATGGCAACTGAGGTTAGATTCCTGAGCTGGAATGTTAGGGGCTTGGGCACATGTACTAAACGCTATAGAGTGCTTTCCTTTATTAAACGGCATCATGTATCCATAGCAGGTCTCCAGGAATGGCACCTAAATGATAAAGGGGCGGCCAGAGTGGCAAAGAAGTGGTGGAGCCAGATGTTTCATTCCTCCTACTCCACATACGTCAGAGGTACACTAGTGTGCGAAGTCCCTGGGGCACCGTTTACCCTTATATACATGGAGGCAAGTGTGAATGGCCGCTATGTGTTCCTGTAGGGTACATTGGATGGCCAGTACATCATTATTTTAAACACGTACACCCCAAACATGGATGACCCCAGGTTTTTTCAATCCATGCAGGATTTATTAGCCCCACAACTACTAGATGCACCACTATTGTGGATGAGAGACTTTAACTGTGTGTTGGACCTCGACCTGGATAGACACCCTCCTAAATGAGGAACTAAACCACAGATGACACGAAAGATCCGCAAAGTCATGAGGGAGCTGGATCTACGGGATGCATGGCGCGAAAGGCACCCAACCCAAAACCTATTTACATGTTATTCCCCTACCCATAACACTTGTAGCAGGCTGGACAGGGTGTTGGTGATGGGAACGCCCGCCTTTCTGGAGGTGGAGGTGACTCATTTGGCCCGATTTCTGTTGGATCATGCTACGGTGACGTGCAGTACAGTGGAGTGCCCCCATTCGGGGTCCTCAATGGTGGAGACAGCCCCCCCGACATGCTAAGCGACTCGTGGGCAGGGACTAACAGAGTATATGACTTTTAATTGGGAGAGGACATCTAGTAGAGCCATGGAGTGGGATGCGATTTAGGCAGTGGTGCGGGGAGTGGGTATGGGATTGATGTGCGTGGTCCGCCGTCAGTTGCAGCGGGAATTGAGGGAGGAGGAGGGCGCCGCGGCGGAGGTTCTATATGCACGCGAATTAGAGACTTATGTGACAGACTGGATAAATACACACTTTGCCGGTACTGCCGACTGTTCCATGTCGAGGGGGATAAATCTGGGCGACTACTGGCCTGGATTTTGCGGAAAGAGCAGACGATACCCTTGACGACCTGCCTGACCAACACAACGGGGGGCTTAGCACACACCAGGGGGGAAATCTTGGAAGTGTTCAGACAACACTTGAAGAAAGTATATACGGCGGACCCGGTGGTTCGCGCGGACCGCTATGTACCGTACCGTTTTTATGGGGGTTATTACTAACGCGCCTCCCGCCATCGGGGTTGAGGGAGCTCGAAGCACAGGTGGTGTCCTGTAAGGGGAGCTGTAATTTTTACATGAATGGCTTCCCAATCTTTCCCCTTTTAAAATATGTGCATGTATGAGCGTAGTTGCTACAAACATCACTTTCAATGCGGTGGCAAACAATTATTATATGAGAAAGTATTTTGGTGTGTGCTCTTTTCCCTTTATGTCCAGCCTGTAGAAATCCTAGGGATGTAATGGAGCACCCTCCTCATTTGTACAAAAGTAAGGCCCCTGCGATAGATAACTTTACCAAACAGCCGTCCAGCCTTGAGTTCTGTGGTGAAACTAGCGGGATTAGAGTGAATCAGTGCTCAATTTGTAAAAAAAAATATAAGAGCAGGTGCTCAAAATGTTTCTTAGGAGGCTGCTGCCCACGTCCATCCCTGGCACCACCCACTCTGCATTCAGGACATCAAAGCTAGATTGTCCCCACCCCAACTACTTCTCTTAATCACCTGTGCTGGGGCTTTGGGACTTTCATTGTCAGGTGCATTCAGTCTCCCAGTACATACTGGCATGCGCTGTGCTTGTGAGGGGCATTGTTTGCAATAAAGGGCTTGGAACCCGCTCTTTGCTTCCCATTTATTGGCTCCATTGTCCCTCTTCTTTGCTTCCTCCTGATTGACCAGCTCATGCCATACATCACTTCCTGTTTCGACTAAGCGCAAGGACGAAGGACAGATTGATTCCTGTTGATTAATGCCCGTCCGCTGCTCGCGCTGTCATTGAGATACCATTTCTTTTCCTCCCATGCTTCTCCTTCATCGTCTCCGTGTTGCTTTCCCCTCTCCACCCCCTCCCCCCCCAGGGGGTCACTGAGATATCATACATAATCACAATAAAAACTCTGAAATGTCACACATATCTACAATGAACCCTTGGCAGCTATGTTCCTCTGACTAGGTCCCAGAAGAGTGACCAAAAACTAACGTACACACTTTCGCAAGTTTATTCACTCAGTTTATGGCGGTCAGAATTACATGAGCAAGCAGCAGTTCAGAAATCTGCACCGTCTTCTCACCAGAGAAGCACTTGGCAAGGAAGCAATATGTCGAAAGTGGAATCTGGTTGTTACGTTGTGACCAGTGGCGGCTCCTCCGCTATGTCGGAGGAGCATCGCGCCACCTGCCAGCAGCCAAAAAAATGAAAAATAAAACAATAATAAACCCTTATTTATTATCATTTTATTTTTGCTCTCAGAGCCGAGGCTTGTGGGGCCGGGCCAGGGGATGACAGGCTGGCGGAGGAGTGGTTGCACTGCTATTCAGTGCGCATGACGGTTTGACCGGACGTCTCAGGATGGCTAAACTGTCATGCACACTAAAGCTCTCTCCAACCAGAGCTGCGTTGCCGGGTTGGAGAGAGCAGGCACAGGCTCCCATGCTAACTGGGAGCGCAAATCATCGGTGCTCAGGCCAATCCTGATGCTGCTTTCAGTAGCATGAAAGCGGCATCAGGATTGGCCGCAGTGGACTCTGGGAGCCTGTGCCTGGGAGCGCGATGCGGCAGGTAAGTGTTTTTTAAAAATTTTATTTGCCTCGTCCGTCCATTTCCCACCCACCACTCTATCCACCCACCGGGCGCTACTGGTTGTCATGTGCATTTTAGGGCGCAGGCATGCCACTGTCAACATCTAAGCAGTGTCCCTGTTGGTGGACACAGACAAAAGAAGAGACCACAGCAGAAACAAGCATTGGCAAAGTTAATAGGTCTCGCATATGCAAGAGCTATTGGCTTTGCCAATATGTTTTAGCCATGTTGTACCCCAGTGTGGCTGCTGTTCGGCATGGCAAAATGTTAGTAGGGTAGAGAGTGGTGTGGAGTGTTGTAAAGTGGAGTACCATGGAGTGGCATATAGTGCTGTAGAGTTCAGTGGCGTGGAGTGAAGTTGAGTGGAGCGGAAGGGCGTAGAGAGGTATAGAGTGGAGTGGAGTGTCAGAGTGGCATAGAGTGTTGTGGAGTGATTTAGAGCAGAGTGGAGTGGCATAGAGTGCTGCTTAGAGTGGAGTAGAGTGTTGTAGAGAAGAGTAGCGTAGAACGGAATAGATTGTCGTTGAGTGGAGTGGCATAGAGTGGAGTAGTGTAGGAGAGTGGAATGGTATACAGTGGGGCAGAGAGTTGTAGAGTTGAATGGCGTAGAGTAGATTGGAGTGGCATAGAGGGGAGTGGAGTCGCTTAGAGTGGAGTAGTGTGTCATAGAATAGAGTGGAGTAAAGTGGCATAGCGGGAGTTGCATAAAGTGTTGTTGAGAGGAGTAGTGTTGTAGAGTGGAATAGAGTGTTGTAGAGTGGAGTGGAGGGTTGTGGAGTGGCATAGAGTGGAGCAGAGTGTTATAGAGTGGAGTAGAGTTTAATGGAGTAGAGCATCTTGGAGTGAAGTATCGTAGAGTGTAGTCTTGTAGAGTGGAGTAGAGTGGCCTAGAGTGAAGTGGCGTCAAGTACAGTGGTGCAAAGTAGATTGGCGTATAGTGCAGTTACATAGAGTGTATTGGTTTTGAGTAAAGTGGTGTAGAGTTTTATTGGCGCAGAGTGCAATGACGTAGAGGTGAGTGGGGCACAGTAGATTGTAGTAGCGTAGATTGGAGTGGTTCTGGGTAGAGTGGAGTGGTGCATGGTAGAGTGCAGAACTGCAGAGTAGAGTGGCGTAGAGTAGAGAGGTGTAGAGTGCAGTGGTGCAGAATAGATTTGAGTGGCGTGGAGTGATACAGTGTGTAGTGGCATAAGTTCATTGGCATTGAGTTCAGAGGTGCAGAGTAGAGTCCAGTGGCATAGAATGCAATGGCATAGAGTAGAGTGGTGCAGAGTAGAATGGTGCAGAGAGCAGTGTCGTAGAGTACAGTGGTGCAGAGTAGAATAGAGTGGCATAGAGTGCAGTAATATAGAGCGCCATGGTGTAGAGTGGTGTAGAGTGCAGTGGTGCAGATTAGAGTGGCGTTGAGATCAGTGGCGGAGAGTGCAGTTTTGCAGAGTAGAGTGGCATAGAGTGCAGTGTCGCAGAGTGGAGTAGTGCAGAGTACAGTGGTGGAGAATAGTGATGTAGGGAATAGTGGTGCTAAGTAGAATAGAGTGGGATAGCGTGCAGTGGCGTAGAGTATTGCAGAGTAGAATATAGTGGCGTAGAGTGCAGTGGTGCAGAGTAGTTGGCATAGAGTGCATTGGCATAGTGTGCAGTGGTCTCGAATAGAGTGGCATAGAGGGCAGTGACAGAGAGTAGAGTGGTGCAGCGTGGAGTGCAGTGGCATAGAGTAGAGTGGCATAGACTGGAGTGGCGCAGAGTGTCGTACAGTGCAGTGACATAGAGTGCAATGGCGTAGAGTAGATTGTTTCAGAGTAGGGTGATGTGGAGTGGAGTGGTACAGGGTAGAGTGCAATGGCATAGAGTAGTGGTGTAGAGTGCATTGGCATAGAGTGCAGTGTCTCAGAGTAGAGTGGCATAGAGTGGCGGGGTCATAGAGTGAAGTGGAATGGCCTACACAGGAGTGGTATAGAGTGCAGCGGCGAAGAATGCAGAGTTGGATAGAGTGAAATGCATAGAGTAGAGTGGTGCAGAGTAGGGTAGAGAGGCGTAGTGACATGGCATAGAGTGTGTTATCATAGAGTGCATAGAGTAGAGTGTTGAAGAGTGGATTATAGTTTATTTTACTTTATTTATTTTTAGAGTTTTCTATAGCGCGAACAAGACCCAGAGTAGGGTATCAGACCGCTTTACAAAAACAAAGCATAGTAAGTATTAAAACATTTTGCAAAACGGAGCAGAGTATCAAAAACATTTTTAACAAGGTTCGCTAGGTAGCAGAAGCGATAATAGCGATGAATTGTTCGTAGCATTAGGAACAAGTTCGAGTAAGAGTACGTCTTAGGGCTTAGTTGTCTATAGTGCAGTGGTGCAGGCTAGATTGGTGAAGAGTGCAGTGGGGTAGTGTATTGGTTTTGAGTATAGTGGTGTAGAGTGCATTGGCGTAGAGTGCAGCAGAGTAGAATAGAGTGGGGTGGAGTGGAATGGCACAGAATAGATTTCAGTGGTGTAGAGTGGAATGGAACAGAGTGCGGTAGAGTAGATTGTTTCTGAGTAGAGTGCACTGACATAGAGTGAAGTGTCGAAGAGAGCAGTGTCGTAGAGTGCAGTGGTGCAAAGTAGATTAGAGTGGATTGGCTTAGAGTGCAGTGGCGAGAGTGGAGCGATGCAGAGTAGAGTGGCGTTCAGTGCATTGGCATAGAGTGGTGTAGAGTAGAGTGGTGCAGAGTAGAGTGCAGTGGTGCAGAAAAGTGTGAAGTAGAGTTCAGTGACAGAGTGCAGTGTTGTAGAGTAGAGTGGCATAGAGTGAAGTTGCGTGAAGTGGTGGTGGAGTGGTAGAGTGGAGTGGTGTAGAGTGGAGTGATGCAGAGTGTAGTGGCGTAGCGTGCATTGGCGCAGATTGGTGCAGAGTGCAGTGACGTAGAGTGCAGTGGTGTATAGTAGAGTGGCATAGAGTGCTCTGGCGTGGAGTGCAGTGGCATAGAGTGGAGCATAGTGGTGTAGAGAGTAGTGGCATAGAGTACAGTGGTGCAAAGTGGAATAGAGTGACGTAGAGTACAATGGCTTAGAGTGCATTGGTGTAAAGTGTTGCATAGTATAGTGGAGTAGAGTGCAGTGATGCAGAGTAGATTGGCATAGAGTGCAGTGGCGTAGTGTGCATTCGTTTTGAGTGGTGTAAAGTGCAGTGATGTAGAGTAGAGTTGAGAGGTGCAGAATACAGTGGAGTGCAGTGGCACTGAATGCAGTGGTGCTGATTGCTGTGCATAGAGCAGAGGGTTTCAGAGTAGAGTGGAGTGGTGCATGGTAGAGTAAAGTGGCGTACAGTAGAGTAGCGTAAAGTGCAGAGTAAATTAGAGTGGCGTAGAGTAGATTGGCACAGAGTACACTGGCGTAGAGTGGAGTGGTACAGAGTAAAGTGCATTGATGTAGAGTGCAGTGGCAGAGAGTGCAGTTTTGCAGAGTAGGATGGCATAGAGTGGAGTGGCACAGAGCGGAGTGGTGTAGAGTGTACTGGCAAAGAGTGCAGTGGTGCATAGTATAGTAGTGTGGGGTAGAGGGCCTTGGCATAGAGTAGAGTGGTGTAGAGTAGAGAGGCATAGAGTGAAGTGGCATACAATGTAGTGGCGTAGAGCGCAGTTGTGCAGAGTAGAGTGCAGTGACGCAGTGTGGTGCAGAGTAGAATAGAGTGGCATAGAGTGCAGTGATGTAGAGCACCATGGTGTAGAGTGGCATAGAGTGCAGTGATGCAGAGTAGTTGGCATAGAGTGCATTGGCTTAGAGTGCAGTGGTCTAAAGTATAGTGGCATAGAGGGCAGTGACAGAGTAGAGTGGTGCAGTGTGGAGTGCAGAGGCATAGAGAGCAGTGGCGTAGAGTGGCATAGACTGGAGTGGCACAGAGTGGCGTAGAGTGCTATGGCATATAGTGCAATGGAGTAGAGTAGATTGTTTCAGAGTAGAGTGATGTGACGTGGAGTGGTGCAGGGTAGAGTGTAGTTGCATAGAGTAGTGGTGTAGTGTGCATTGGCATAGAGTGCAGTGTTTCATAGTAGAGTGGCATAGAGTGGAGTGGAATGGCCTACACAGGAGTGGTATAGAGTGCAATGGCAAAGAATGCAGTGGTGCATAGTAGAGTGGGATAGAGTGAAATGGTATAGAGCAGAGTGGTGCAGAGTAGAGTAGAGAGGCGTAGTGACGTGGCATAGAGTGCATTATCATAGAGTGCAGTGCTATACAGTAGATTAGAGTGGCATAGAGTGCATTGGCGTAGAGTACAGTAGAGTGGCGGGAAGTAGAGTAGTACAGAGTAGAGTACAGTGGCGTAGAGTGCAGTGGTGCAGAGTAGAGTGCTGAAGAGTTCAGTGGCAGAGAGTGCAGTGTTGCAAAGTAGAGTGCTGTAGAGTGCAGTGGTGTAGAGTAGAGTTGCATAGAGGGCATTGTGTAGAGTGCAGTGGCATAGAGTGTTGCAGAGTAAAGTGACGTAGCGTGAAATGGTGTAGAGTAGAGTGGTGTAGAGTGCAGTGGCATAGAGTAGAGTGTTGCAGAGTAGAGTACAGTGGTGTATAGTGCAGTGGTGCAGACTAAATTGGTGAAGAGTGCAGTGGCGTAGTGTATTGGCGCAGAGTGGCGCAGAGTGCAGTGGCGTAGATTGCAGTGGTGTATAGTAAAGTGGCATAGAGTGCATTGGCGTGAAGTTCAGTGGCATAGAGTCCTGCAGAGTGGTGTAGAGAGCAGTGGCGTAGAGTACAGTGGTGCAGAGTAGAATAGAGTGACGTAGAGTACAATGGCATAGAGTGCAGTGGTGTAAAGTGTTGCATAGTAGAGTATAGTGGCGTAGAGTGCAGTGGTGCAGAGTAGATTGGCATAGAGTGCAGTGGCGTAGAGTGCATTAGTTTTGAGTAAAGTGGTGTAAAGTGCAGTGATGTAGAGTTGAGTGGTGCAGAGTAGAGTGGAATGGCGCAGAGTAGAGTGGAATGCAGTGGCCAATGCTTAATTTGTGCCGGTGGTTTCCGGTGCTCAGCACTGACACTTATTTCACAGGGACGAGTCTATAAGAATGTTCTCCCCTGGGCGGCAGGCCTAGTAATTATTAACAATAAATGTACCTGTCCTCCGTGGTGTTTGCCTGTTATGTCTTCACATGCTGGCCCACCCTGGTCCAGGCATGTTGAATGTGCATCATCATCACGTTTGTGGGATCAGCAGTGCGCGCCTGCCCTTCACGTGTCATTTCCATTGGATAATCGTGGCTGAGGGCGGGCTCATAACTGAGCTGGGTTGAGGCAGGCTGGGAAAGCTCAGACCAAACTTTCCGCAACGTCGTACAGCAGATATAAAGTGCATTACATGCTTTCTTTAATGAGCTTGCACTGAACTGAAATTTTGCATTTGACATGCTTGTGGTCAGGGCCCACTACCAACTGCAGTCATTGTCGGAGGCAGGTGTGCATGTGTTGTTCTGCACACTATAAAAACTGCCAGCACTATAATTGCTGTGCTGCATGAGCGTGGCAGCATTACTGGGAACTGCTGGGCAGCAGGCACTACAGGGCATTCTGAACTGTAGACACCTGCCTGGCCTGCACAAGTTAATTGGAAGAGAGGGTGCAGCCATGACACAGACCACTTAATATGTGTGAAAAAGGCTGCTTTATTGAAACAGGTGCACATTACAACCAAAATAACCTGGCAACTGCCTTACAAAACTAAAACCTCGCTATACATCTGTCAGACTACTACCTGACCCCGCCCCCACCACCACCCCTACGATCCCCCCCAACCTGCCCCACCCTGCAATTAACACATTACAAACATTACAATGTATTGCATTTAAAATTACCAAATTCTATTAACCCTACTTCCTATGCCTGCAAGTATGAAAATGTTAATAACCAAACGTCCTAAACTGAACCTTGAACTACCTGCCTACCCTTTCCCTGCACATGGTTCACTAACTTTCAACACCAACCAAACTTCAGCCAACCCCTGGCAAACTTTGAATGCTCCCGCCATTCATAAAAAAGGGGGTGGCACACAACCTTTTCCTGCCCCCCCAACTGATGCTAGAATTCACATATTCAATTGTCTACCGCTGTACATTCAAAGTTCTAGCTAACACCTCTCTGATTTCCAACACGAAAGGTCCATACACAATCTGGATAGTTGAACTCCGTCAACCCGAAAAAACTCCACCTTGTCGAACTGAATATCAGGATGACAGATCCTGCCAAACCCAATCCCCCTACAAAAACGAGCCATTACGCTATTAACCTTTCTATGTGCTCTATCTACCGCTCCCGGCTTTACTGCACCTCTCCAAGCCCTCCCGGGCACAAATTCCACTGTCCACTTTTCTTTAATGAGGGCTAAATCGTTCTTCATGCTGCACATCAGCACAACCCCTTTCTCCTTGCAAAGAACATTCTCCTCCAAATGCAGAACAATATATCCGGGCACCGGGGGGGGCGTGGCTTGCGCGCAGCCAAGATGGCCGCAGACTTTTGAGCTCCGGCGCTTCGCCGAGAGGCCGCACGACTCACTATGTGACGGAGACCTTGGTTGCCTTTGTTAACCACGGAATTCGGCAGTGGAACACGGCGGGAGCTATGATGGTGATTTGTAGTGGCTGCTGAGCGCTCCTGACCGTATAATTCCCGTTCTCGCTGTTACCTCAGACGCGGCTCTCAAGAGGGCGGCGCGAGGGACGCGAGTGGAACAGTGATGCTAGAGGGATAAGTACTGAGTTATCTTCAGTTGTTGGACCTGTGGAATGCATTCCAGTCACCATTTGAGTATATGGCATTACTCCTCTGCAAGGTGCTGGAGTTTTTCTGATGAGATATTCATTTCCAGTCTTTCGCGCTAGAAGCGGAGTTGATATACCTAATACTCCGGTCATAGTTACTTGCTCTCTCTGGTGCCAGTCTTGTCAGGAGTTTTATCCAAGGTGTATTCCTAGTCGCTGTGAGTTTCCTGGATGCTTATTCTATGAAGTTGTTGCAGTAAGCTTATTTATCAGTCATTGGATTGCACCACTCTATATGTATGGGGTCTGAAATGGAAGACGTGTGTTTCTGCTGCTCTTTCAGTTTAGCGTAATCTGAGGGGGAACCACTCTCTACTAAACATTGCTGCATTGCTATGGGCACTACTATTCTGGATTTTTGATGTGTGCTCTTGTCAGCAAATTTGTGGTGCGCTGCATTTAGCTTGATTGTGACATATATTTAAGGTGCTATATGTGGCTGACCAATATTGTCCGTACTGCCTTTCTCTAAGGGGCTGCTCTCGGCTCTTTTGCTAGTGAGAAATCTGTGATACCCTAGTGAAGTGAAGCTATACGTTGATTGCAACCCCATTTTACTCTATTGTCTTTGTTCCAATGGCAGACAGTATGGGTCTCTCTCCCAAAGACAAGGACGCTAAAGGGAATCTCAAGAGATCCAAGCAAGCATCTCCCACTCCGGAACTAGTTCCGGAGGATTCGGGTACTACTTTAGATACTATTCTCTCTCGTCTGAATTTTGTTCATGATATTGCGCAGAGTACTAAAACAAATACTGATTTACTTCAGGTTGAAGTTGCGGCAATCAGGAATGGCTTCAAGAACCTGTCGCTTCGTGTCTCAAATGCAGAATCTCGTATAAGTTTAGTGGAGGATACCACACACCAACAGTCTAAACATGTGCAGAGCATGGAGCGCTCCCTGGTTTCCTTGCGGAGAGACCTCACGGAGCATGAAGACAGGAATCGTAGAAGCAATCTTCGTATATTTGGTTTACCAGAGGACACTGAGAAAGCCGCTACATCAATGTTGGACTTTTTGCTCAATTGGATTCCGACTGTGCTGGATATATCTTTTCAGAGAGAGTTTGAAATAGAGCGTGTTTATAGGGTCCCCACGTTTAGACCAAAGTCTTTGTCGTATCCCAGACCTGTGGTTTTCAAACCGTTGCGACATCAACATTCTGAGCAAATTTTGGTGCAGATGAGGAAAATCAGAGCGATTAATTGGGAAGGCCACAGAATTGCCATCTCCCAGGACTTTGCTAGAGATACTGTCATCAGGCGGAAAGGGTTCCTAAACCTTCGAAGACGACTTCTGGAGATGAACATTCCGTTTTCTTTTGCTGGTCCTTCACGTTTCAGAATAACTTTCAGGGGTCGCACTCAAATATTCTATGAACCTTCCGATTTGTCCACCTTTTTGGATAACCAGTCTGAGTCACGGATGGACTCTGATTCTCCTCCAGGTTCATCTAAATCTTTATTAATCCTTTCTTTTCTAGGTGTCTGGGTTAATGCTTGTATGTGCCTTTCCTCACATTTTTAAGGCTATTATCCCTGTGATAAGCTAGGGTTACTGTTGACTAGTCATTATAGGTGATTTATCTGTTGCTGCTCTCATATTTGTGAACTTACTAACTTTTTCTTTGCAGGTTTTATTTCCTTGTTACAGGATAATGCTGTTTCTATAGTACTCCTTTTTATGTGTCACTTTATAGATCTCACATTTTCTGTCTCTGTTAATGTTTCTCTTTGGTCTGACTTTCCATACTCTTTTTCGTATATTTACTTATAGTCATACACCTGTCTCTTTAGTAATGTTTAGATTGTGGTCTATCTTTTTCTCTCGTGTTACATATTCACTTGATTCTCTGGAGTATAGTTCCTGGGTACTTGTCAGACCGATAATGTATACCTGTCAGTAGTTTTTATTTCTCTTTTAGACGGTTAGTTCAATGCTTATAAGTGTCTTTTCAGTTGTCTTGTTCTTTGTTAACATTATTCTTTTCTATCTCGCTCTTCTCTTGGTGGTATGTCTTACTTTATATTCTGCTTAATGTATTACCCAAGCTTGTAGTTATGAACATGTATTATGAAGTAACTATTATTTATACATGAGAATTACAAGGTTAATATTGGACATTTAGTAGCTGGAGTGTGTTGCTTTTAGCAGGCTTATTATCTTTTATATTTATGGTTATTTATTACAATCTATTGGTTTCCCATTAACTCTTTTCTCCACAGTTATCAGATGGGGTGGTGATATATGAATTTTTTCCTTATTCTATCAATGGTATACTTCGTTCACTTTTTAATTGCTTATATGTATTCAGTTTTTACCCATTAGTAAGGTTATATGAGTCTATATATATGAATTTCTTTTGTCATATGCAATTCTGTATCTATTTGCAAATGTTAATTCCTCCACGTTTTATATAACAGGAGTATGTATGTTTGTGTGGTTTATATACTCAACAAAATAAGGTGCATAGGTGTCCCTCTTAATATAGCATATATAGATTGATAGGTACTGTGACACCTTAATTATTTTAGTCATTAATAGAATGTTAATTATATGTATGTGTTGCCTTCCCTTTCTCCGTTGCCTATACTTTATACTGTCTTCTTTTTAAATAGGCGGAGATGTATATGCTGGCCTCTTTGGTTGCTCCTTCATGTTTTTCCCTCACATGCATTTGGTCTATTATAGACCTCCCCTGGTGGGGTTTTTTCTCTCTTCTGTGCAGTTTTTTGTTTTCTTCTCGCTCTTCGTTTTTCTCTTTTTTCCAATCTTGACTTATTCCTTCTTTATTCCTCTTTTCCTCGAGACTCCTGCTTCGATCGCTTGTGTATGGCTCTATTGTCTTCTTCTTCTTACTAAATTTAAGATGCAGCTATTATACTTTCCTTTCTCTCATCCACTGAGTGCATTTGTTTATTGTGATCCCTCGCGACCATGCCTGGCCTGAATGTGCTGTCACTCAATGTGCGTGGTTTAAATCACCCAGTTAAGAGGGCAAAAATCTCGGATTATTGTAAAAGTCTTTCTAGTAACATAGTTTTGTTACAAGAAACCAAGGTGGCATATAAAGAAGCCTTACTGTTGCGGAAGGAGTGGGTCCTTGATGTTGCTTGCTCTGAGGCCTCTGGTAAAAGCAATCGGGTGGTGACATTAATTTCCAAAAATTCTGGTCTGTCTATTGTTACTGCGGAACATGACTCAGATGGTAGGTGGTTGCTTACTCGTCTATCTAATGGATCGTTTGATATATATCATGAATATCTATGCACCTAATGGTGATGATCCGTCTTTTGGCGTGCAATAACCAAAAAACTTTCTGAAATTCCTCAAAGTGATAAGATGATTGTGGGTGGTGATTTTAATCTTCCAATGGATCCTATTTTAGACAGACATTCTGCTTTTAAATTCCGCCCCCTAGGGCTCATAAACAGATGCTTAATATGTGTTCCTCCCATCGACTCACTGATGTTTGGAGAATGCATAATCCCACCGGTAGTGATTTCACCTTTTTTTCTTCCCCACACTCTAGTTTTTCTCGCATTGATTATCTTCTGGTTCATGCAACACTTTTGAAGCATTCTACGAATGTCATGATTCATCCTATCGTTGTCTCTGATCACGCAGCGGTCTCGTTCACTCTTCTTAATTTGACAGATAGTAGTGGACCACGCACTTGGCGATTGAATACGGAGATCTTGAATGATGATCAAGAGGTTGAACAGCTTAATATAGATATTCATAATTTTTTCCAGGAAAACATGGCTTTGGTGAACTCCCCAGTAGTTTTATGGGACGCTTTCAAGTGTACTATTAGAGGACATATTATTAAAAAAATGGCAAAAAGGAATTCTGATATTAGGAAGGAGCTCTCGACTTTGGCGGACAATATTAAACATAAAGAGTGTTTATATAGCAGTTCTAAAGATAAATTGTTGTTGCAGGATATCAAGAACTTAAAATATTCTTATAATTCCATAGTAACTAGAAGGGCACATTTTGGCATCCAGGCACAAAAATCTAAACGGTTGCTGTTAAAAAATCGAGCAAGGTAAAGTGTTGGCGGCTACGTTAAAATATCAAGATACAAATATCAGGACAGCTCAGATTTCTTGTATCAATGATAGTTCTTGGGCTAGGAAATTTCAGACTAAAGATATTCTTGAAGTATTTCGCGATTTTTATAACAAATTATATACTCCCAAAGATCAAGCTTCTCTTGTTCAATGCCAACAATTTTTGGCCTCTATTCCTACTCCTACTATTGCTGACGCTGATATGATGGCCTTGAGCAAACCAATTGTTTCTGAAGAAATTATTCAAGCCATCAAGGCTACTAGGTCAGGGAAGGCTCCAGGACCCGATGGGTTTCCTATTGTTTTTTATAAGAAGTTCCTATCGTCCATATTAAGTTATCTCAAAGACGTTTTTGATAACTTTGTCTCGTCAGGGAAGGTATCTGGATCAGCGGCTGAGGCTACTATAGTTGTAATCCCTAAGGAGGGTAAGGATCACTCTGATCCTAAGAACTTTGGTCCAATCTCTCTTTTGATTCAGGGCAAGATGGCTGCCCGGTGAGGAGCTCCGGCCGGGAGCTCCCGGTCAGTGTTTCCTGTTTTGGCCCTTAAACCCCTTTTTCCCCGGAACTTTCTACGGTATCCGGACAGCAGACACGGAGAAGACTTTGGCCGATGCCCGGTGGAGCCTCTTGGTTCGGCTATTGGGGAGTCTGGCCCGGGTCTCTCCCGAGGCCGTCTCCTACCCAGCCGGACATCGGGCATGGCTTACCTCTCCACGCTGATACTCCTCTTTTCGACTCTACCGCCTCCCTCAGAGCTTTTCGTCCTCAGGATGACTGACCAGCCTCGGCGCAGCTCTGGCTCCTTTGGATGGCTCCGGATGGCATCGGATTGCTCTGGGGCCCGTCACCACTCTTGCCGGGACTTCGTGACGACTTGACTGATGCCCAGTGGAGCCGCTTGGTTCGGCTATCGAGGAGTTCGGCCCGGGGTCTCCCGCGGCCGTCACCTACCCAGCTGGACATCGGGGAAAGTATTCCTCGTTCCCGCTGCTACTGCTGTTTATTCTTCACTCTGCTCACTTCCTCGGAGTTAGTTGCCGCAGAAGACCGATGTTGGGGCCTCCCATTGTGCAGCTTTCTCTCCTTCGGCGGTCTACCTCTCCTCGCTGCTGCCCCGCTGCCTTTTCATGCGGGCCGTCTACTGGGATGTGTTTACCTCGACCCCGACTTCCGAAGACCCGTGAGGCCGTCACAAGGTATGGGGGCGTGGGGGCCAGGACCGGCGGATTACCTACACCGATGCCCCAGTGGTCCCGAGCCTGCTCGCCTCACCACCCTTCTGCACGCCCCTAACTTTGAACTACGTACTCTCCTTTGACTTCTTTCTTTTAGCACTCGTTTCATGCTCCCTGGCTCGCATCTATGGACTTTTTACCGTTTTGACTTTTGTTCCTGATCACCGCCAATGACCCGGACCCACCATCTTTCCCCCCTTCCCCTCCGTTTCGCCCCCTGACGATCCTAAAAAGTATTTCTCCCTCTTTCTGGTCTGCCTTACTCCACCCCACCCCGGCTCCCTCCTATCCCCGCACCCTCTCTCATAACACTATTTCCCCCCTCTACCCTCTCTCCCACCCTTTTTGTTCTTTCCACTATCCTTGTTAACTCCCTGCTACTCTATCTTTAATTACTTCTCCTTTACCCCATGTTAATCGCTATGATGCCTGACGCGTGAATCAAACGTTTTTCTCTTGTCGCCCGTTCTGCCTCTTCTCCCCCTCCCCCTCCCCCTCAGGCTCAGGCTTCCTTTCCCCCTCCTATCCTCTCACTCAGATTTCTTGTCCCCCCCTTTCCCTCTCTGCCTCCCTTTATTTGTGCATTCACTTTGAAATTTTCCGTGAAAAATGTTTAATTTATTATTGTTGTTAACTCGCTCTCGTTCCTTATGTAAAGCGCTCTGATACCTTCCGGTCTAGCCAGCGCTATATAAAACTCAATAAAAAAAAAATATAGAAGCAAAGATTTTCGCTAAAATTTTGGCCAAACGTTTGGAGAGCCACATTCCTTCGCTTATTCATTCCTCTCAGACTGGTTTTGTTAAAGGTCGATTGGCTAGAGACAATATTCGGACTTTTTGTCATATTTTAGGGAAAGCAAAGTTGTCTAGTTTTCCTTCGGCAGCCATTGCTCTCGACACCGAGAAGGCTTTTGATAAGGTCTCTTGGCCTTTCCTACAAGCAGTACTTCAATCTCATAATTTAGGGGATGCATTTATTGGTATGGTAATGTCTCTTTATGCACGACCTAAAGCTAATATTAGAATTAATGGGGCTACCTCCTCTTTTTTTTAATCTCTGTCAGGGCACCAGGCAGGGATGCCCGTTATCACCTCTTCTTTTTTTATTGTCTATTGACCCTCTTCTTCGGCTATTAAATCTAATTCAGGATATTAAGGGCTTTCAATTTGGCTCGCAGAACATCAAAACGGCTGCGTATGCGGATGACGTGCTTATCTTCTCGGATGATATAGAAAATGCAATCCCTGCTATTTCTAATATTATTAAAGAATTCTCTCTTGTTTCAGGGTATACTCTGAATAAAGACAAAACGGAAATGTTTCCTCTCAATGCGCTATGTTTTTCTTCCCACATGGGGAATGCTGGTTTTAAATGGCAATCAAAGCGTATTAAATACCTAGGGATCTGGTTCTGTAATAATTTGACAGACACGATCTCATATAATGAGTCTCAGGTGATAGCTAAAGTTAAACAGTTGTTGGGTGCATGGTCGCCTAAATTCATTTCCTGGTGAGGACGTCTTCAAACCTTGAAAATGATGATAACTCCCATTGTTAATTTTGTGTCTTCTATGCTCCCTATAAAGTTATCTTCATCTTTTTTTCAAGAGATCGACGCTCTTACCTCAAAATTTTTATGGAGTGATAAACACGCTAGAATTGCTTATAAACATCTGAGGAAACCTTATGTTATGGATGGTTGTAATTTCCCAGATTGGAACTTGTATCAAATTGCGTTCTTAGCTTCTCAGGGTGCTCTTTGGTTTTCTTCGGATTTTCGACATATACCACCGTGGTTATATATCGAGCAACAGTTGGCTTATCCTCTATCTACTTCTTCTCTTATGACCGCGTCCACATTGAACTTACCTTTTTCTGGTCGTATTATCTCTGATAGCATTATTGCGTTGAAATCTATAGATAAGAAGGTCTCTAAGCCAATTCATAAATCCAGGTGGACTTCTTTATGGCATAATCCTAAAATTACGATTGATATTGATTCTGTGACGATGTCACATTGGGCTAGCAAGGGTATTACCTTGGTCAAACACCTTTATGATTCCAATCATGACCCAATCCCTTTCTCTTCTTTAGCTACACAATACAATCTCGATAATATGGATTTTTATTCATTTCTAAAAAGAAAGGTGGCATTGTCTAAAGTTGCTTGTCACCCGGATTCACATACTATTTCCCTCCTTTATATGTGGTACAAATCAGGTCATGTTGCCTCTAGGATATATAAGTTTTTATCCACCACACCGCCTTTGCAATCTACGGTTACACAACACAAATGGTTACACCACTTAGAACATGATTTGTTCAAACACATTACACCAGAAATTTGGCAAAGAATTGGAAAATTTTCCCTACGTAACAAGATTGCTCCTTCTCTTATCCAGTCTAAATTTTTTACTCTCAATCTTCTACATTGGACCCCGGCTCGTTTGCATACACTCAAACTTAAAGATGATGATCTTTGTTGGAGCTGCAATATTGCTGCTGGTACATATCAGCATATGTTTTTTTAATGCTCCCTACTTCAACCTTTTTGGGAACTGATCCATAAACATTTATTATTAATCTTTGATATTCAATTTGAGCTTTCTTTACCTCTAATTTTGTTGGGTCCTTGGGCTACACCATCTCCGCTCTCTTTAGACGTTTTAGATATGCAATTGCTAGATTTGCTGTTATCAATTGCTGTTAAGATCATATTAACGGAGTGGAAATCCTTTAAGTCCATATCCTATCATACGTGGTGGGCATGGGTATCGTTTCTCCGGGGGGCTCACACTTCTGTGGAGGAGAAACGCTACACGCCCTTTATTTCTAATGGTGTCTGGAGATCTCTTGATAAATATATGCACTTAGCTTCACAAGGCCTGGTGGCTCAATATCCTTTTGTGTCTTCCTCTTAACTTATCTCTTCCATTATAGCAGGTGTCCCGATCTTTTTCTTCTCTATCTTTATTCTTCTTCTCTTGTTCCTCCTTACTTTTTTTTTTTCTCTTTCTTTCGTTTTTCTGTTCTTTTCTTTATTTTGAGGATTGATTTACTTATCCAATGTAATACACCCGATATCTTCAAATTGCTCCTGTGCCTTTTTAATTTGTTTCATTGCTACATTGATGTTACTTATGACATTGATTATATTTATTCTGATGATTGCTAATTATTTATTGTTCAAAATTCTTTTTTTTTTAAGTGTATTGCATAATATGGTATTTTAATTATTTATACCCTTTCTCTTAAATTAATAAAGTTATTGAACAAAAAAAATATATCCGGGCACCGTCCATCCACTACCATACTGTTCAGACAGGGGACCAGCTCTCTCCAGCACATGCCTCCTTTCCCTTTCCATGTGATCTTAAACAAACGCTTGTTGAAACCTAAATTCTGACCAAAGTAACTCTGCCGAGCTTGCACTTGGGCCCATTTAACAAACGAGTGTCCAACCACCCAAATGGTCATCTCCTCCGGCTCTGGGCCGGACACAGAACCTGCAAAAAACAATAGGCAGTAAATTTCACATATTACTGTCTACTGCGCGCATTTCATCGCCCCACCCCCTCACATAACGCTTATAGCACTGTGACGACCAGCGGCCTAGCCGCATAATTTCATCCTGAGCCCAATCTCTATGGCCTGCCACGGACGCCACACCGATGCGGAAAGAATGTGTCCCATATTCTACCCCATCCATGCCTTGACCTTGACTTTCTCGCGTAGCAATATGTCCCTCAACAATGCCAGCATCTTGACCTTCTTCTCCTGAGGCAATCGCGCCTCCATTCTTACAGAATCAATGTCAATTCCCAGAAATGACAGCTCTGTGCTAGGGCCCATCATCTTCTCCGGTGCCAATGGCACCCGAGATCTCCCATCAGCTCTTGGAAACTTTCCAGTGCTTTCTGGCAGCCCATGGAGCCGGATAGACCCACAAAGAAGAAATCGTCCAAGTAGTGCGTGACCAACTGGTGCCCTGTGCACCAGGAAAAAAGCCACTGCAGAAATGTGCTGAAACATTCAAACAGTGCGCACGAGATAGAGCACCCCATCGGCAATGCTTTGTCCACATACCACTTTCCATCAAAGTGGATACCCAAGAGCTGAAAATCGTCTGAGTGGACTGGAAGCAGCCGAAACACAGATTTCATGTTGCATTTTGCCATCTGTGCCCCTGCGCCCGCCGTCACCACTAGTGACATGGCCACGTCAACTGAGGAATAGGACACCGCAGCCGCATCCTCGGCAATGAAATCATTAACTGATCCTCCTTCCGGCCAAGACAAAAGTTGGATCAGTCTGAATTGGCCCTCCTCTTTCTTTGGGACTAAACCGATTGGAGACCCAATCAAATTCTCCATGGGCCAATAATAGAAGGGGACTGCCATCCTACCTTCCCTCACCTCTTTGTCAAGTTTGTCTTGTACCGCCTGTTTGCGTTCTTTGGCTAAGCACAAATTATCCGCCCACCTCTGGACCCGCGACCCTGTGTAACCCAACCGAAACCCCTTCCGAAACCCCTCCAGTAAAACCCTTGCTTCTTCCTGATGCTCGTAGCACTCCAGCCAAAACTCCAACCTGTCTAACTTAACCGGAGTATGAGCCCTTTGGCCCAACCCCTTGCGTTCCCTTACCACCCTGAGCACCCATAAACTGCTGCTGGTGCCTCCCTGAATTCCCCCCGGGCTGCTGCCAATGGTTTCCTCCCTGGTGGTAGCCACCTCCCGCCCCCAAAGCAACTGACCAGGGGGTGCCGCCCTCCACACTTTGAACATTCATGGCGGAACTTACAATACTCACGCGTGCACAGTCCCTTATTAAAGTCCCAGCAATTTCCCACGGCCCCCTGCTGACTCTTCCCTGTCCACCCACCCCTCCCGGGTCAGCGTCACAGCCGGCGCTGCTCTGTGACCATCCTTCCTAACTCCTGCTGCCCCATACATGCGTGTACTGCGGCCTGGGGACGCGCTCACCGCTCTCCCGGCCGCATGGCCAGATGCTGCCTCTTCTGCTGATGGCAAGGGCCCGACCACGCCCCCCACCTCCAGACTCAAGCCCGGAGCCACAGGACGCGGCCCGACTCCCGCCCACCTCATGCCCCAAGGGGCAGCTTTCTTCCCATACGAGCAGCCCCTCTCACTAACCCCCGCATCATGGGCCCTACTCGCTGCTTTAACTGCGGGGAGCATGCCACCACCGTAGCGGCCACCCCCGCAGAAGCCATCTGGGCTGGGTGCGCTGGCCCCGTGGCTTCTGCAACGACCAGGTCTATACTGCCCGCTTCTCGCAGGAGACGCATCGCCTCACAAGCCCTCTTGTCTTCCATCCTCAGGTAAGCACAGATATACCTTGTTAACTAAAAACGCTACACTGCTCTCGCAAGCTACTCTCAAATACCTGCTGCACAAAGCAACTACAAAATATTTCGCTACTACTACTCCCTGCCACCAGCCACCAGGTCACCAGAACCTAACATAATGGCAGGGAACCCAAAACCCATTCCCTATATAGCCTTTGGGCTATTTTTGGCTACACCTATGTAGCCCAACCTAATCTCAAAATGGCAGTCCCCTGGACTGCACCCCCCTCCCAATCTGTGCGGGGGCAGACCTCCTTCCTGTCGGCTGCCCCTCAACCCCCTATTGGAGCATCCATCCGATCAGCACAACTGTGACCCACTGTGACCAGCAATCACCCCTCATGGATCAGGTAAGTGGAGCAAATCATTGTTGGGGTTGGAAGGAGGAGGGGTGGGGCGGATGTATGTGTCGTGTATGCCTGCGTTTTTGCCTTTGCCTTGAAAAAGAGGACTGTATGCATTTTTATAGTGGTTTTTTTCTTCGCTACTAATTCACACTGTCTGCTGACTTCAGGTGGGGGAAACAGGATTGCAATGGCACAAGGCCACATTTATTAGAAGAAGTAGCCAAAAGCAATAGCAGGTATCTATAGGAGAAGGCCGTTTCTAATGTTCCAGTTGCTTTCAATTTTATTGAAGTGAGAAGACGGGCTGATGGGGTGATGAGAACCAAAAGAAAAGAAAAGCTTATAAAAATGTCACCCTCCATCCAGAATGAAATGGATGCGCTTTTTGATTTAAATGGGCTCAAGGAGGTTAGCTAATGGCAGGAAAGTATTTCTACATATGAATTCCACCTAGTTGCTGAATTGTCTCTGCAGATTCAATTTTAGTTTAAAATATAAAAATCTATGTGACCCAAAACAGGTGGATTTCATGATAAATTCAACTTTCACTAAACTTTTGTTATGGCAAAGGGTTCTGAGTACTTTTTCTGCTTAAATTGTGCATGGGTGTTTTTTTTCATTTATTCAAAGCTCACACAACACAAGGCGAGCTTTCACGAGAGGGGATCATGTGGCCCAGTGATTGCAGCTGCCCACCATGAAACACAGAGAATCAGGTTTGAATCCCTGGGCTCAACACTTTGTGATCCGACAAATCTCCCTTTGCATGAAAACAAGTATAATATAGTTTCAAGTGTTGAGAAGTGCTTGTCCGCTCTCGTTCCAAGATCGCACCATGTAAAACTGCCAGAAATAAAATGCGGATTCTGCTTATCACCTCTGCTCTAATCTCATCCAATATGAACTAAGGAAAAAGTATGAAACTTGAGAACCTGAGGTCAAACACAGCTACCCGGCTTACCCAAATCATGTGATCATAGATAAGTGCTTTATTTCACCAAACCCCTTTTTGCCAAAATTGTGCTATAAATGCACTTTTTGATTACATTTTTCCCAAATGTAATCAGTGTGAGAACTCCTTTACTTTAGGAAGACTCGCTCACAGAAATTCAGATCAGGTATTACACCTGGTGTTCAGCCATGTCAGTGGTGGAAGAAAATTTGTGAGCCCTTGCACTTTACAAATTAAGCACTGGCAGTGGCACCGAGTGCAGTGGTGCTGAGTGCAGTGCCATAGAGTAGATTGTTTCAGAGTAGAGTTGAGTGGTGCATGGTAGAGCAAAGTGGCGACAGTAGAGTAGTGTAGAGAGAAGAGTAAATTAGAATGGAGTAGAGTTGATTGGCACAGAGTGCCCTTGCGTAGAGTGGAGTGGTACAGAGTAAAGTGCATTGGCGTAAAGTGCATTGGCGTAGAGTGCAGTAGCATAGAGTGCAGTGTTGCAGAGTAGGGTTGCATAGAGTGGGGCGCCGCAGAGCGGAGTGGTGTGGAGTGCACTAGCAAAGAGTGCAGTGGTGCATAGTAGAGTAGTGTGGGGTAGAGTGCCTTGGCATACAGTAGAGTGGTGTAGAGTAGAGAGACATAGAGTGAAGTGGCATACAATGAAGTGGCGTAAAGTGCAGTGATGCAGAGTAGAGTGCAGTGACGCAGTGTGGTGTGGAGTGGCGTAGTGTGGAGTGGTGCAGAGTAGAGTGGAGTGGGGAAAGGTGGAGTATGCATGGTGTGGTAGCACACTGCCATTGCAGACATTACATTTGCACTGACATACATGTGGAAATATCATCACCTAGTGTATTGATTTGTTTTGATGGCATTAAAATGTTTGTTTCCACCACACCTTAGAATTACCAAAAAATGTGCTTCATTTGTGCTTTTCTAATTCTGATATGTTCTGAAATATCTGCACAGTTCATTTACAGACATGTACATTTTGTTGTGTGCTGGAAAACAAAAAAACTAACATCGTACAACCTTTCTCAAGTACACCCGCAATAGCCAGCATCATTGTGGCATAAATCGTCTCACTGGAAGACAGAGCCTGACATTTGAGCTCTGTCTTTGAATGCACAGCAAATATGACAAGATAAGAACAAGATTTAAAGGCATATTTACAGAAATCCAGCACTAGTGGAGGAATACAGTAAATAGGTTTGGGCAAACAGAAGGGTCTAACTCAAGCTGGACAGCCTAAAACAAATAGAGCCAGGAAATAGAAAGCAAGCAAATGTGAGTTACAAACCACAAAGCCAATGGTAAGCAATAGGCAGAATGCATTCACAGGGAAGCTTTCCGAAGGTCCCAAAGATGTCGTTAGCAAACCAGATAGCTGCGCTGTCTGATAGGTTTCGACCTAAGACGGAATGAAAAGCCCAAAAGAAAAAGCAGCCCGCAACAAATGACACCTCTAGATGTGATCTATGATGCCTCCTTTGCATAAAACATTTCTCTTCTTGCAAAGGCTGACACCGGTAGCACTCAAACTAACAGCAGTATTGCCTTCTTAGCAACAGAGATGGACTTTGGACTTACCTGCCTAAAGAATTTATATCACATGGTTTCAGCGAAATGATACTCCACCCAGGTTTACAGCAGGGCGTCTCTTTGAGCTGGGCCAGGTGAAGAGATTAATGCTCTGGTATACCAGACTGGTACCGCACCCTGCTGAGTCCGCGTAGAGGAGAACAGGTACCAGTCGAACCAACAGCTACTTTCACTTCTAGGATTTCACGCTGCAAAGCAAGGGTAGGTCATGTAAGAGAATAATTATCTTATTATTAATAATATAGCTACATCTTTATATCTAGACATCCGCTCCTCCAAAATCTCCTTTTCGATATTTGCTTTAAACATTTGCATTATATACCATATATACTCTCTCACACTGCTTTTGTCATGAGGTTACTGCTTCATTCAAGTGCAGCCTAAAGCTCTTGGTGTTTCCCTTCCTAGGCATCCTGCCTTTACTTTATTCTTCTAAACCCTGAGATAATCACTGTCCTTGCTTAAGCAGTGGTCTAGCAGTAGCCTAGCAGCAGGCAGACTGTTCACCTGATTCTAGGGCCTATCAAAAGTACCTAATATAGTACAATCTCAAATGCAACTATAGAGGGCGTAGCTTCAGGGGGTGTTTGGGGTGTGTCGCCCCCCCCCCCCCACCCCCCAAATAAACGCTTTCTTGGCTTGAGAGTTCTGTCTGGGGGCATTGATTTGGGTCTGCTATGGCTCTGTTGGTTGTTCTCAACGTCTTTCTAAGAGGTTTTAACATATACATACATAAAAACACACACACTGCACCATTCTCAGTTTTCCAGGCATACTAATGGCAATCAAACACCCAAAAGGTGATGCAAAAAAAATGCTTGCAAATGTCTACCCACTGGCAATCTCTTGGGGTATCATTCCAACACATTGTTGTTCGTTGAGCATGCCACTCTCGGCAGAGGCACACCTAATGCAAAATCCATATGTACCTTGTTCCTCATGGGAACAGTTCATACCAAACCACGGTCATCTTACACCTCCACTCTTTAGTTGGTAAATTTGCGATCCACACCCCCCGAATCTCACTAACTAAGCTATGCCATAGGCAAATACATATGCTTCTTTCTTGAGTTTTGCATCCTGAGTGCATACTATCTCAAAAGCATCCAATAGTCGACTCATCTTTTTTCTTTGAATGTCCCTCTCCTACTAATTTAATCCATCGTAAAGGCATTGGAGTAAATGCAGGGCATAGTTTCCTTGCAAGGCAAGACTAATCCCAATAACCACTGGATTAACCACTACCCTTGGGTTCCGAAGCAGCATGCTGCCTGGCATGAAGCACTTAAATGCCTCATCAGGAGTAGTGAAAGTAACCGCCAGTGCTTAATTTGAGCCGGTGGGCACCACTGTCACCTATTGCCCGGAGCCAGCACTCAGGTATTTAACCAGCACAAGATAGGAAAAACCACACAGATCGGATAGACGGAGGAAGAGAAAGACGGCAAAATCGGCTCAAAGAGAGAAAGCAGGAACCTGCAAGAGTAAGGTAAAGGGGCAGGGAGTGGCTGGCAGTGGTTTAAAGAGGCATGAGGTGGATTGAAGACAGCCAGCATTGGTATTCAGCACGCTGAGGTTTAATTGCACAGGCTGCGAGCTTCTGAGAAGAGGTTCAAGCACCAGCACTCTTTCTTTTACAAATTAAGCGCTGGTAAGCACTATATAAATGCAATTACAATACAGACCAATATAGGATTATGCAACATACTATAGAAAAAGAAATACTAATACTTCTTAATAATAATTAGAAGTATTACATAATTAATACTAGTTGGTGTACTGTGATTAGTGGTCCTTCACTGCAATCTCTGATACTGTGACATACTTCCTCCTTTTTTAGCTTTCGTGAACAAGAATTGTTAGTTCTATTGAGTGCACGGATGCAAGGATTATGCATTCTCAATCTTGCTTTTATTTAACAGCAGCCAACATGTGTGACAATGAAACATGAAAAACAGAAGAAAAGAACTACAATGCCCATAGTTTGTAGGAAATAAAACTACAACTCCCTTGTGAGGATAGCATGAACCAATAGCCATCCAGTACAGCACATAAGCATTGATGAACCCTGTAGAACTACCTCTTCTTGCTGTGAGGCCGATTAGGGGCCGATTACGAGTCTGGCGGTTCACGCTCTAATAGAATGGGAAACCAGGGATGTGTCCTCTAAAAATTGGGCAATCATGATGACCTATGCTACTGGTTTCCTCATTGGACAGGTTACTCAGGGAAATTTTGCAAAGGGGGGAAAGTATAGTTCTTCCTCAACCCCTCTTGGAGAAAGGCTGGTCTGCATGGCCCAAATCGTACATAAACTTCTGAATACCACCCATTGAGCCTCACACTGTACCGCCCTTTTTAATACAAAAATCCGGTTGTACGTTGTATAATCTCTAAAGGCAGAATGTATATCAGCATAGAACACGCATTTTGTAATGCTTCCACCTGTAGATGGAGGGTAGGGATAAAAGCTTGATAGTGACCACACCTGCACGTCACAATTGGCCAGTGATGTGAAAGTGTTCAACAACAACATTTTCTTTCAGACATGCTATACAAACTTTGTCACCAAAAAAGTAGAAATGTAATCTTGTATCTAAATCAGATGGGGCAGAGTAAAAAGAGAATACCCTCTTTGGTTGGATGCCCCACTCCTCCTGGTAATTGAAAATGTCAACTGCAATTTTGTTTATGGGTGCTCCTGCCCAGGGACTTTGTGCCGCCCCTGGAGAGGAACAGTGGCACAATGGCCATCACTGGAAAGGAGAGAATATCTCCTTTCCATGTCCTTCTATCATGGATTTGTGTTTGGGAATGGTGATTCCCAAGCAGAAATCCTACTAGGTCACTAGGGAATTGTTTTGCCAGAGAGGCTGCCCACTCCCACCTCTCAAGGGGGCATACATTTATAGACAGCCTCCTTCCCAGGGAATGGAAAGTGTCAGCAGACATTTTTTTAGGTCTGGCATTAGCCAAGATCTTTTTATTTCACTAAACCTTTATGTATAATATACTTAGAAGGGCTCTCAGTCAGCCTTCTTCAACTATTGGGCTGTTGTTGTGTGAGTCACATTTTTCTTCCACCCACTACAGCATACAGCATGGGGCAATGTGTCAGCCTACTTTAGCCATTAGCTAACTTTGTTATGAGTCAGGAGCATTGTTCTCTTTCACACAGACCACATCCATACATAAAGTAGCTTCCTACAGTGCCTGGGACTACTATGACGGGCTGAAAGCCCCTGTAAGCCAATTTTTACAGGCCGTGAATTATCCAAGACCTTTTCTATGCTCTATAATTTTATGTATATATATTACCTAATGGAGGTCACCACTATGTAGTTATAGTTAGATCAACAGTTCTATAAGAAAAGCATTTTTTGTGTTGCCAATAACTTTGGCACCGTTTAACCCTTTCCATGCGTCGGACGGCCCCCGGACGTCCGACGTCACGGTGGGCGTGTGCGGAGGACGGCCAGGGGCCGTCCCAGACACGCCCACTCAAGGGAACGCCCAGCACCGAGGCGGAATCCACGCCGCGGTCAAGCGGTTAACGAATCCCCACGAAATTTTCCAACAAGAAGCTACTGTTTGATTAGGTTGTGCACAGAAAGTTTCCGTGTGATCTGTCAAGCAGTGGTTGAGAAAAACAGGGGGGTCCCAAAACACAAAATCCCCATGCATTTTCCATAGACATCTTTAATGTAATTCTTCCTAGGGGGGGTGGAGGCGGGCAGCGGAGCGTAGCAGAGCGGAGTTTCCACGGAGTTGGTCCTCACCTCCGTGGACCTCCGCGTACTGCTGCTCCGCCAGCTGCGCCCAGGCTTAGAAGTTATCCAGTGCATTTTTTAAAAAGGCAAACGCAGGTGTTTTCCATTTGTCCTTAATATGTTATCCAGAAAACTAATGAAACAAGCATTTGCAATGCAATAGGTCTTGCCGTTGCGAGAGTTTAATCTATTTGCATTGTAAATGACAATGCCTTTTATTTATCTGTTTTGATAATTAACACATAAATAAAAGGCATTGTCATTTACAATGCCAATAGCTCAAATTCTTGTAAATGTGAGACCTATTGTATTTCAAAGAAGCGGCCGCCATTGTCCTGGGCTGCTTGGAAAGTGAAAGCGCACATGGCGCGCTGAATGTTGCGCCTGCAGTAGGAGAAACTCATTAAAGAAAATAGTGCTTACAGACTAAATAAGATGTACCATGTAACAACCGAAGTAAAAGGGCCAGTCCTCATGGGAGGTTACAAATGAAGACAAGGTGCTACTAAGGAGGGACTAACAAGCCTATTAACGAATCAGAAGCCAGCATTTACGAAGGACAATGACACAAGCCTTTGACAAATATGTACGGAGAGTGGGCAGGGCTTCAAGTCCATACTCGAATACAGCATGCCTCGCAGCGCATGCGCTGCCCAGGCTCGACCTAAAACTGGAGTGCTTGAACTGTGGATGAGCAAAGGGCTAAATCGATCTGTAATTTCATTGGCCAGTGGCCTTGCATAGCAACAAGCTTTCTACAGCATCTAACCATGTAGCTTTAAGCCGAGCCCAAATAGCACACACAATAATAACAAGCATTGGCAAAGCCAATAGTTCTCAGCAATGCCACAGCTATTAGCCTTTTCAATGTGAATGTCCTTTAGCCATTTTGTCTAGCAGCACATCTGCTGTTCAGCATGGCTAAAAGTCACTCAAAAAAGCACAGTGATGCAACACAGGCCACATGATATCGCTTTTTTTTCTGTGAGGAGGAGTGGGACAATGAACTCAACATGTGAGGAGAAAAAGACTTGGCGTCAGCTCAACATCCTGTGATTCTTGGCAAATCGCTTACTCTTCCCCCTGCCTACATCAATCAATGTTTTATTGTGCGATATAACTGTTGAGTACATAAAGCGGTCCAATACCTTTGGATAGTATTCGTGCTATGGAAAATTGTGAAGCCCAAAAAATAAAATAAATAAAAGCAGCAGCAACGATGGAGGTAAAGGGAGGACAGGTGAAGCAGGGAAGCAGGAGGGGATGGGGAGACTGGCAAGCAACGACGGGAGAGAGAGGGTGGAAGCAGCAATGAAGGGGGAACCAAAATAAACGAGCCATAATGGCTGCCTGGCAGAGATCCTAAATAATAGGAGCAAAAAAAGTATCTCTTCTACATGCTCCATTTGACTAACTTGGGAGAGGATTTCGCTGTGTGCTTTATACATATGGAACAGAAAGGTTAACACTCTTTTAAGAGTGGAATCCGTCACTTATTGCAGCCTAGACTGTGGCATGCAACAGAGCACTCCTTTTGTCATATGCAAGACCAACTGGCTGCCAAAGTAAGAAGGCCAGGGAACAAAAGAGCTAAATAGAAATGTACAATCTGTCTTAAAATGAGAAATATATGAGCCTGAAACATCGAATCTAGCAGCTTTCCCTAGGACTGCCTTACTGCTTAAAGCTTAAAACTCTAAATGACTATTGCTCTACACTGTTAGACATGAATAAAACCTACAAACAGTATCAGTTTGATTAACTTGTTAAAAATGGAGCGGAAGTAATCTACCACTTGCAATAACACGAACAGTAGAACCTATAGACGATACGCAATGTAGTTTACAATGCAACCAGGAGAGTGCACTGCACTGTAAAATCGGCATACAGATAAAATAGAATCATTTGCTATTTTCAAACAACATACAAATCGCTTCATGTGTTAAAAATGGAAATTTATGTATCGGTGCTACAGTGTTCGATCCACCAGAAATTATGTTTTTTTTTATGTTTTACAAGGTTGTTTTCTGTTGAGATGTATTTTTGTATACATCCACTAAGTGGTGTCAGAGGCCATGCAGAAAATATTTGCCAACTGCTGAGGTTAATAAAAGAAACAAGCAACAGGGTAGGAGTAACCAGCGACAGGGAAAGCAACAACAACAAGCAATGATGGGCAGAAGGGGCAAGCAGCGCTGAGGGAGAGGGTGGGGGTCGGATCAAACAGCGAAACGGAAGGGGGTTGGGGGACGGACAAGCAACACCGGGACATTAAAAAAAAAGTCCTCTCACTTTGAAGTCAGAGAAACAAAAGTAAACAGGCGCCCTCGGAAAACAGTGTCTGACATTTGAACTTGGTCTTTGAATGCACAGCAAATGTGATGAGATAAGAACAAGATTTACAGGCCTGTTTACAGAAACGTAGCTCTGAGCGAGTGAAAACACAAGCACTTTTGTGAAGTGTTCAAAACAAAGAAAAAAGTAGTTCCTAAAATGGGAGCAACGGATGAATAATAGTGGATGTATGATGTAACAACGCGATCATTTAGATCCCGGTACATTACATCGCTGTTTTTACAACGCAAGTCGTTACCACGACTTGCGCTGTAGGGCGCTGGACTTAGGAATAGTATGATTTACTATTCCAACTCCAGCCTACGTACAGTAGGGAAGGTGTTGGAATAGTAAATCACACTATTCCTTAGTCTAGAGCGCCCTCCAGTGCAAGTCGTGGTAACGACTTGCGTTGTAAAAGCAGCGATCTAAATGTACTGCAGTGTTTTGACCGCGTTGTTAAGGTCGTTTCCCATAATAGTAATTGGTCCATGCTATCGGGGAGGACTAAACACAGGAACAGGCATGACACATGCATGCCATGGACAAAGAGAGAGAAATAACTTGGGAGCAACGATGAAGCCAGCAAATGGGAAGCCTATGGATGAGCTGAAGCCCACATATTGAATACAACAGTCTCTTCGGGACAGCACATGCGCTGTCTAGCCCAGACCTAAAAAGGGCAGAACGTTTGCTTTGTGTGCCGAATTAACAGGTGCTGCAATGAGCATTGCCCCAACTGATGACTAATTTTAACAAGCCCATCATTATAGTTTTCGTCATAACCCTTTCAGGTGTTTCCAAGGGCATCAAGAATATTTTTGTATGTGTAGTGAGACCCAGATAGTTTGTGTTATCAAATTTATTTGGCTGGAAGTACTAGTTCTGTTGCATTTACCAAACTGTATTATCTTGTTTTTCTGAAGATTTGCTCAGAGACTACTGCTATTATAATACAGTTCTAGGACATTCGGTATGAGCTGAAGTCTCATTACAGGGTGGCTGAGAACAAACATATCATATATTCATTACCTGGGTATTTTAGGGTCCTTCTTTCATGGCTGATTCTCTTGATATAAAATCACTGATGCTCTAGCACCCTAACACATTGAGTGAAAGCCTTTCTTCTGATTCTAATGCTATCCAAATCCTCCACAGCCACTTTCCTCTTAGACTATTAGTTTCATACTGCATTCTGTGAGACTGGACCACAAGCAACCCCAGACCTGTTTCATACTTGGTAGACCTCGTCAGGAAAGAAGAGCTTATTTCCTGGGGCACAGTGAGCACTTGACCCTTGTCTGGGCAAATTTGCCACCCATCACTTTTTATGTTTCTCTGTGCGACGTTGTAAGTGCAACGCATATGTCCAGTCATGGTTCATGTGTTCACTGTGAGACTGGAATATGTGCACCCTACTGATAGGGCCCAAAAAGGCTGAAACTGGTCTGGAGTTGCTTGTTTTCCTCTTCATGGGGGGCTGAACTGTTTCTAATGGAGTAGGACCAAGGCTGATTTGTATATGGCTGTGTCCTATCTGAACTGGCATGCTTGGCAAAGAAATGATGGACTGGAATGCGGCCAGAGTAATTACCAGTGAATGAGATTAATTAAAGCATTCCACCAATCACTTTCTGTGCTCCGAAGGGAAATAGCTCTCAGAAATGTTGTCTGCTATTACAAGACCTGGAATCAACACCTTGGAACTTATGCATCAGACCAGAGGGCCCTGTCAACAAAATTAGCACCCAACATAGCAACCATCACGGCTGAAAGAAGTGACTACGCACATATTAAAAGTGATAATCTTTCAAATAACTGCTGAAAATGCTGCAATTCTCCATTTGCCTTATACATTAGTGATTATAAGAGCCGAGGTGAACAATAGCCTTGTGTTGCAGTCTAGAAACTTTTTTTTATATGTTCATGGTAAATGTTCTCTGTTCTACTCTCCCGGCATATTTATGAGAGCTTTGCGTCGTGCTTGCACCACGCAACATGGTACATGCGTGACGCAAACCCCTAAGTCAGATTTATGAAGCCACACCAAGCCACCTTGCGTGGCTTTGAATGGCTTTAGAAATCTGGAGTAAGGCAACGCAGTGCAAATCGCTGTGTTGCCTTACTGTGCACAAGGGAGGCGTTCCATGGGCATTGCGGTGGGTGTTCCCACGCAACTCTTGTTGTTTTTGACGCATTACCAGATTAACAAGGATTTATAAACCTGGGAATGCGCCAAAAACATACGCCTCCCTAGGAGAGGCGTAACAAGGAGAAATATCTTTATTTCTCCTCGTTTTTTACTCTTTCCATGCGTGCTGCATTTTGCAACACACATAGAAAGAGGAAAAAATCTCTCTGGATTGGTTTTGTGCAGGAAGGTGGCCCTTCCTGCACAAAACCAATCCTGCTACCAACAGAGGATCCCTTGCATCATGGTGCAAGAGTGCCTGTGTTGGTGCTAGGCAAACAAAAAGGTGCCAGCGCAGGGGGAAAGGACAGGAATGTGCCGAATTGGATAAATACAGCGCAGTCCTGCCCTTTCCCTGTGACGCAGGGCAGCAAAAAAAGGTGACTTTCTGCACTGCCTTGTGCCACAAATGTCATAAATATGCCCTTACAAGTTCACAATTATATGCCCAACATTGTGTAGCTGTGGTCACATCTTTGCAGACTGTTGGACTAAAGCAAATGCCACAGCTAACAGTAGATATGTTTTTGTTCTATTTTTCAGTACGACTGAGGTAGCTGATCAAGCAATTGAGAAGAAAAAGGAAACTAGAGATGGCAAATAACAGTCCCGCTGATGAACCTGAGGCTTTTGACATAATATCTGAAGAGGAAATTGAAAGGTTTAAGAATGCAATAGAGGAAGGTGACCTTCCTAGAGCAGCTGTAAATCTCATGAATTCCTTGGATTCAATAGAAAATGCAAAGCTTGACATCGCCATCACTGGAGAGTCCGGTTCTGGGAAGTCAACCTTTGTCAATGCTATAAGAGGCCTAGAGGACGAGGATGAATTTTCAGCTGTGACTGGTGTAGTGGAGACAACAATGGAACCAACTCCCTTTCTGCATCCTGTGTACCCAAATGTGACGGTGTGGGACTTGCCAGGAATTGGGACTGAAACCTTCCAGTCATCTGAGTATCTGAAGCAAGTTTGTTTTGAGCGCTACGATTTCTTCATAATCATTGCAACAGAGCGTTTTAAATCTAACCATGCTAAGCTTGCCCGTGAAATCAATAACATGGGGAAAAAGTTCTACTTTGTGCGTTCAAAGGTTGATCAGGATTTGGATGCATCTAAGAAACGTCGAAAGTCTACTTATGATGAGGAGAAAATCATGAAGGAGATCAGTGAAAACTGCACTGAATGCCTGAAGAAAGCTGGCGTGGAGAACCCACGTGTCTACCTCGTGTCAAGCTTTGAGCTTGATAAATTTGACTTTGAGCTCTTGGAGGAAACCTTGGAGAAGGAGCTCCCAACCCACAAACGACATGCCTTGCTCCTCTCCCTACCAACCATCTCCATAAAGATATTGGAGAAGAAAAAAAAAAGTATGAAGAAACAGCTATGGATGATAGCTAGTTTGTCTTGTGTGATGGCTGCTGCTCCCATCCCAGGTCTCTCCATTGCATGTGACCTTCTAATATTGAAGAAATACCTCTCAAAATACTGCATCAGCTTTGGTCTGGATGATGAGTCCCTAGAAAAACTTGCCAGGAAGGTAAATATTCCTGTGTCTGATCTGAAATCTGTCATCAAGTCCCCACTGGCTAAAGAAATAACAAGTAATTTGCTGATCAAATTGCTTGCTGGTTCTATAGTGTTTGCTGTAGCCACAGCAGCCGAAGAAGTGATGAGGTTTATACCTGTACTTGGTTCATTGGCAGCAGGGGGTATTTCCTTTGGAACTACGTACTACATGTTAAATACATTTTTGAATGATCTCGCTGAAGATGCGCAGAGAGTACTGAAAAGGTCAATGTTTGGAACAGAGGTTTAAGAAAACAACGAGTGGCCGGAATTCTGGGCACATTTCCATTGTAATCTGTAGTAATGTTATTAGAAACTGCTTCAAGAAGGTCATGGAACTCAGATGATTTGGGATATCCTGCCAATGTATTGCAGAGTGTATTTTATTCCTTATAATACAAGGTCACACCATCATATCAAATCAGATTAAACAAAGGCTACATTTCAGAATGAGTAGCAACATGGGGGGTGGGAGGCTTTCTTTCTTGTAATGAACTGTATGCAAAAATTAAACATGTTGCCTAAAATCTCTAGTATCAGCAGATCACCGTTTGTTGTAGAAAAACAACAGTAAGCACAAAAAGCCAGATTTTGTTTACATTTTTTTTTTGAGCTTTATATAGCGTGAACTTGGACTGAAGGTATCAGAGCGCTTTACATGAGCACCAGTTACGTTACAGGCGGACAAATTCTTTTTTTTTTTGGTTAGGCACGTTGTTTGATATGCTCCGTATTCTGCATCTCACTTTGACTTGCGGTTCTGGGAGCAAGCATTATGACATCGTAACTCAACTGTAGTGAGTTATTAGAACTGACCAAGTACTTCATGTTTTTTAATATAGGGGTCTAGAGATATCACAACTCTACTGTAATAAGGACATTTGGGACAGGTTTTTTATATTGGGATCATAGGTATCCCTGTATTATATATAGGAAAAAGTATCCTGCTTGTACATATAAGGGATATTGCAAGTCAGGAAGGAGTTCCATGACTTTATAGAAGAACAATGCAGAAGACAGAGTTCTTCATATGGTAATGGAACTTGCAATATCCTTTGAACGTACAACAGAAGGTATTTTATTTCTTATAATCCACTGTCACACCCTCACCATCCCACAACCCTCTTAAATCATTGATGTCTTGCACTTTCATATGTAATAGATGGTATGGTTGCAGACATGGACAGTAAACGCATAATCTGCAGTGTGAAATTAAACACATAGAAAAGCAGTTACTAACTTGTTGCAAAAAGATTTCAGAATTAGTTTAATGTAATTAAGATAAAAAAATGCAGTAGTCCAGAAGTATAGAAACATACAGAGAGACTGTTTTTCCTGTACTGACCCACAGCGCAAAAAACATGTTGCCATAAACATCACCTTTCTGCTGATAACGGACCAGAAGAATGAAAAGCCAGTTCTATTTTACATTGTTTAAACTGCACCTGTAATTATGCTCTGTGCCCTGCTGGCTCTGGCAGCAGGCATTATAACGACAACATTGAACTGTAATGACTTATTACAGTTAAGTATATAGGTCATTTTCTTATTACCAGTGACTAGAGATGGCTAATTCGACTGTAACAAGAAAATTAGAGATGGGCTTTTCTACAGGGATTGCTGGCTCCCATGTATTCTAACAAGCTACTGATTAATTCCACTTATTTATATTGTCATGTTCAGATCAGAATAAGGGCTGAGATGGCGCCATCCTGAGGGACCTCGCATGCCAAATTAAGACAGCTCTCTGTATTGACAGGAACTGCTATTATGGCAGTCCCTGTCAGTGTAGGAAAAGATTGATAGATGGTAGCATCAGCCATGATGGCCGGTTGTCAGACTTTTCAAACTTTTTTTTGTCGTTTCAAAAACAAACTCGCAAAGCAAGAGGTCGTTTTCGGAAAAGAAACAAAACGGGCCACGCTCGGTGGAAGGTTTTTTTCAGGGTGTGAGGGTTATTATTGTGTTTTTCCTGAACCTTACTGCAAGGGTTTTCTTGGCCATGATTGAAAGGCAAAAAAGTGTCTTTATATCGTCCGCCCTAAACAGGAGGGATGGTGAAGAGTACTTACTCTGATGGCACTTACTCCGTCAGGCCATTGGAGGGAGTATTCTGTCGACAGTGCCAGTGGGGCACTGTCGGCAAAATGCTTACAAGTCCACCTGACTCTAAATGAGGCTGGCAGACTGAGGGTTTGGCAGACAGGGCACTTAGTTAAATTTACGACCAAACCCTAAATCAGGGCCTAATGTTCACATAGTGTGAACGGGAAATCACCGTCATGTTTCTTTGCTGTAGAACGGTAAACAGGGGAGATGTTCTATGGACTTTAGCTCTTGGGAGGACACAAATCAAACATGTGGTGAAGGGAGATATATTCAGAAATATAATACTTCATTTCAGCATCTGGCCTTGTAGCACTGGAAAGTTCAAGATAACACTGTGGAAATACACTCATCTGTAGGCTCTGTAAATCAAGACTTGCACCAATGAAAACAGTTAAACATATAATGACAGGACTGATCTCCAGAGCTCTTTGTTTCACTCACATTCCCCCATTCCTCACCTCTCTATCCTAATGGACAGAGAGTAATTTGAACACTTATTCTGCACTCACTGTAAAGTTTATATTGGAACTGGGATGCCAGTAGTTTGCATGGGGACTCATTCCTGGAAGAGATAAGCCATGACCAAGTAATGAAACCCTTGGTAGGAGGAATTTTATCCTTAAATAAAATGGCATATTGTTTCATAGTTCAAGAGCCAGAGCAGAAAAAGTATTTTCCTCCCATCAAAGCACTTTCCTCCAAGAATAGCTGTAGCACGTGCTTGTCTGATGACTTAAGTTATGCATAATTTGACTGACAGGATGTTACATTCATAGATAACAAAGGTCAGTACCAAAGGGGTCTTGTTCACCAGACACAAACATTATAATTTAATCCTATCTTCAACTTTGTGCCAGTGAAGACTTACACAGGGCGATGGGTCTTGGGATAATGAGAGCAGGAATAAATTACATCTCCCGAAATAGAAAAGTCTACAAATGAGCCTTGAACTTATTTTCCTCAGAGGCAGACTGGAGATGATCCGGTAAAGAGTTCCAGAGGCTAGCTGCCAGGAAGGAGAACGATATGCCACCTGCTATGGCTTTATGCGCTTTAGGTATGCATAACAACTTTCGATTAAAAGAAAATATGACCCTTGCAGGGAAATATGTTTTTATTTTTTCCTGAAGTTACCCACGGCCATTATTGTGAAATGCCCTATGGGTAATCATGAGCTCTTTAAATTTGATTCTGGTCTTGATGAGTAACCTTGCCGAATGGACTGCCTTTTAGGGATGTTCAAGACCAGCCGAGCCGCTGCATTCTGAACTCGCAGAAGCCGGTTAACCAGCTCCAGCGGGGCTCCAAGATAGAGTACATTGGCATAATCCAATTTGGATGTAATTTATGCATGCACAATGTCTTTCCGGGAAGACGGATGGTAGATATTTGGTAGATAATGGTAGATATTTCAAGGTCTTCCTTAAAGATTTTTAAAGCAAGAAACAAGTGGTGGCCTGCACATGTGGTTTACATGATAAGGCTGTTTCCAATTGAACCCCAAGATTCTTACAAACTCATGTAGGGGTGAGGGGTGCCCCTAGTTCCGTGGGCCACAGTCTTGCGGAGTATAACAAGGAAGATGCACCAAAGACTAAGATTTCAGATTTATCCGAATTTAGTTTTAAACAACTTCTATGCATCCAGCTAGCAACTGCAGAGAGACACTCTTGGACGTTACTGACCATGGTATCATCAAGTTGTTGGAATGCCTGTATAAGCTGTGTGTCATCTGCATAAGAAACAAAGCTAAAACCCCAGCATAGAACGATGGGGGCTAGTGGGGCCATATAGATGCTGAACAAAGTTGGGCTAAATACGGAACCCTGAAAAACTGCTTGATGACTGTCTGAGAGATGGGATCTTAACCAGTTCTAAGCTTTGTCCCCTATCCGTGCCTTCTCCAGTCTCTTTAGTAGTATTTCGTGGGACACCGTACCAAATGCAGCAGAAATATCTAATAAAATGAACACCGATTTTCTTCCAAGGTCTAGATTACATCTGATATACTCAGTGACCTCCAAGAGACCAGACTCTGTGCTAAAGCCCGAACTGATGCCGGATTGAGACGAGTGAAGAATGTTATTCCTTTCAGTATGCCTGGTGATCTGGGTATTTACCAAAGTATGCAGCATTTTTCCAAGTGCAGAGAGTAGTGTGGTAGGACTATAGTTGCTCAGGATTAAAGGGTCAGCATTGTTTTTTTTCCCCAAAAGTGGCACCACCAACATCTTTTTCCAGGCTGCTGGCAGAGTACCCAGTTTCAGAGATTAATTGAATAGTGCGCTAATCTGCGGATTAATGGAGACAACTGCCCAACTCAGCGTAGGTGGGCATACATCAAGACGCTGGGGAACAGATTTAACTTTTTGAATGATTAGTTCAGATTCCGCAAGAGCGATCCTCTGAAAGGATGCTTGAAGGGAACCTTCCTTCTCGAGCCTGACGTCATGGCTCGATCTTAAAGATGGAACAACCTGAGTATTCTGAAAATTGGAGTACATTTTTTCCACTTTGTAATTTGGTCCCTAATCTAGGCTTCGCCTCCCTCCCCCAGTTGCAGCCATAAACAGGGAACACCCCTTCAATTCTTTCTAAAGTGCCAGACTCCTAGGTGCCCTGTGGTCAATCCCCACGTGCAGGGGTGTACATTCTTGAGACATTGCTTCCTCATGCGTTTTCCTTATTCCAGTCCTTACAAAATGAGTATGTCAGAAAGCAGAGATACCAGACCACAGGGAAACTAGCAAGGAAGAGAAGAGCATATAACGAAAAGCCACAGCACTATCTGACTGCCGAACACCAGGACACCGTCAATGGGTGACAATGGCCAGAACCCGAGAAACCAAAGTATTGGGAAGCCCCACCTCCAATGCAAACTGGATTGGTACAAAAAAGTGGGTGATGCTTCTCAAGCGGCCGCATAGGAATGTTTACCAGGGAATCACTGAAAGTCTACACTTCAACACACCAAGTCTGCAGAGAGGGTAGCAGACCAGGGAGGAGATATTTACTGGCAACCACAGTGAGTCAAACCGGCCAGGCTGTACTGCAAAAGAATCTGCAATGGAGGAATGGCATGGAAAAGGGAAGACCAACTAGCAGAGTAGCATGATACACTCTCCCAGTTTGGGAGATCCGCCGTACATCTGCTGCGGAACAACTCAGGAATCAAAATGCCTGACTCTTAACAAAGCAGGAATAGATGGACCACTAATAAAAAATGTTTTAAATGGCCAGTCACTGAGTGCATACACTTCTTTCATGTGCAAGGGATGGTGACACCAATTTTCAGCAGGGGCACAAATCATTTAATAAGGGAGAACCGGTAGACTTGGTAGCAAAAACAAAATACCCTACACCCTCCTCTGAAGGCAAAGAGCCAGGACCTCATAGGTCACGCAGGCCTTCAAAGTAACGAGTCTCAATCCACCGACCACAGGAAGGAAGGCTGAGTCACCAGGACCAGTGTCTAGGACACTGTATCACACAGCCAGGACTCACAGAGCTATCCAGCCTGCTCTTGCACATGTGCCCTACCCATGATGAGAGATCACAAGTGAGCAGGAGCCTAGTCACCCATCCCTATCACAGTCACCCTTTAAACCACATCTCCTGGCGTGTCTCTGTCACACCCCCATGTTACCCCCCCTCCCATTACTTGTGTCTCTCCGGGCCCCTGTCATGTTCACACCCTGTCACACTCACAACCCCATCAGTGATCCGTGGCATCTCTAGCCAGGAGCCAGCTAGTCTTGGGCCATCTTTGGCTTGATGAGATGCCCCCCTGCCATAATGGTGGCAATTCTTGGCGTATAGTTGGCCTATTTAGTGAAACTGTTGAAAAATGCAAGGCCGTGCCACCGTTTTCTGTGGAGGGTAAACCCCGAACAGCCCTTGAGAGGGTCAGGCTCCCTTTTGCACACAAAGTATTGGCCGATCTCAAGAGTGCTCCTACAGAAATAGTGTATTTTTAGGACGTTTAAGTGTAAGTCATGCTCTGCAATGCACTCTTTGGTTTTTGGGAGGAGAGAGCAACCCCAACCCCCTCCTCTGAACAGTAGTGAAGCAAGCCTAGTCTGCTTGCTTTGCTCTCTCAGTTTAATTGAGTATTCACATTTACAACTGCCCAAAATGTGCAAATACTGCCTAGCATGCTCAAGCCACCTCAGACCCATTGTATGCCAGGGATGTTCACCATGTGCCAAGGATACCCTTCATAAGCCAGGCCTGCACTTTATACTATCGTGTTCAGCTAATATTGAGGTGCTCAGCCAAAGCCAGGAATATGCCCTTTCTGTCAGAAATGGCCACTATGTGCCAAGGGTGGCTATGGTGCATCAGGGATGCCTAACCTATATAGGAAAGTTTACTCTATGCTAAGTGCTCCACATGTCAACAACACACTCCACCTTTTGCCAAGGTTGCTGCCCGTGCCAAAAATGCCCCCCTTTGTCTGGGGTAACCACATTATGCATGCAGGCACCAGATATCATGAATCACTCACTCTATGCCAGAGATGGCCGCCCTCTTTCAAGAATGCGTACCCTATGCCATGAGTGGCCGACTTATACCAGGAATGTGCCAGCATAGCCATTAGATATTAGGGATGCCACCCCAATACACACACAAATATATCCACAAGCTTACATACACACACAAAACCCCCCACCTGTATCCCAGCCCTCACCTGTAGGTATACCAGTTTATCATAATGTCTGTTGAGTGCTTCGCTTCCTCTTTGGGAGCACCTCAGGGCCAGTTCCAGTTTCAGCAGGCAGTGGTCCAACTCATGGCTGTTGCTAGTCCTCCCATGTGCAGAGTGCTTTAAGATGTAGTTCTCTGAGAGGCTTCGCACCAGTACCCAGATGGAGGCAGCAGAATGGGCAGGGACAAGTACTGATTGCTAGGGATGCCATATGGTCGATGTGTCACTCAGGTCTCACGTGGCTAGGTTAGACCTGGAAAGAAACACTGCCATTTTACATATACACGTTTCTTAAGTTGCCTTCTTTTCAACACAATGACTTTTGACATGCATTTGCTTGGGTGACAGTGCAGGATTAGTTTCTCTGAAACCACATTGCTTACAATTCCACTTCGTAAGTACACTATCACGACACTTTGAACATTCAGTACAAGGCTGAACACACATTGTGCAAAAGTTGTTTATTATTCGTCCATGAGGCGGCAGGGCTATCACAGAGACAATAAACAATTGTCATCCCAGCAGAAGCCTCGACAGAGAAGCATGGATGATGTTGTTATAAATACACGCACGTTTACATGCTCAAATGTGAGGAGCACTCTGCTGTCATTGCGATGTCATGGATGTGTCGGAGTCTCAGGCCAGCTGATTCCTGTTAATCCTCTGCGAGGAGGGATGTCCAATTTGTGACCAAGACGGGGACCTACATACCTTGTCTTCAGGTAATGGGGATTTAGATTATTCAGTAGGGGATTATTGGCAGAAAACCCACCCTAGACAACTAGGTTAGGGAGCGCATAGTAGGAGTACCCTACACCCGGAACTTATATGCCAGTATATATACACTCTTTTAACACGATGGTGGAATCATTCATTCTTTTCACTGTCCTTATATTGCTAATCACTTTTATCTGCTTCTGTCTATTAATCATTGCAGCGCACATATTTTATACAAGAATCACAATGGTTCAATAAATATTGAAAACGCCCCTTAGTGTATTTTTTTTACATGTCTCTGAGTGAGCACGAGTGACTGAGCGAAAAGGTTCTAGATCTGTTACCCCGATTCCCTGGGGAGTCAGGGTTGTCATGTTCTGAGGTTGCCCAAGCCATTTGTTACCTTGCCAGGTTTAAGGGGTACTTATGGTGGCACTGAGAGCTAGCAGGTCTATAGGCCAACATATCCTGAGGGGATGCATGGAACAGTCTGGCACCATCCCAACGTTTATGTTGTACAACATTTTTGTGTGGGATCACCATGCAATCACAAATCTCCAACCATGCAGCATTTCCCTTGTTCTCCTGAGTAAAATGATACCTCACTTGTGTGGGTGGGCCAAAAGCCTGTGACTGGGAAGGGGCAAAAACATATGGATTAATGGTATTGCACCGCGAATTGTAAGCGTTACATTTTAAACAAAATACCTTTTTAGCTAATTCTGCATTGGACAGCCACACAAGTGAGGTATCGTTTTACTCAGGAGACCAAGGGGAATGCTAGGTGGTAGGACATTTGTGCTGGCACAGTGATCCCGCACAAAAATGTGTGGAAAAAGTGATTTTTTTCAGCTAAATTTGAGGTTTGCTGTGGATTCTGGGTAGGAAAACGTTGGGGGATCCACACAAGCCATACCTCATTGGACTCCCCAGGGTGTCTAGTTTTCAGAAATGTGTGGGTTTGGTAGGTTTCCCTAGATGGCCGCGAACCCGGGGCCAAAAAACGAGGTGCCCCCCCTGCAAAACCAGGTTGTTTTATGATGGGTAATTTTGAAGTCTCCACAGTATGATTTGGGCCATTTCCTGTTGCAGCCACTATGCCTACCCACACAAGTGAGGTACCATTTTTATCGGGAAACCTGGGGGAACACTAGGTGGTAGGAAATTTGTGTCAGGCCGGTGATCCCACAATTTTCCCACAGAGAAAAGTGAGGAAAATGTGATTTATTTCAGCTTAATTTGAGGATTGTAGGGGATTCTGGGTAGGAAAACGTTGGGGGATCCACAAAAGCCATACTAGGGTGTCTAGTTTTCAGAAATGTGTGGGTTTTGTAGGTTTCCCCATATGGCCGCTGAGCCCAGGGCCAAAAACCCAGGTGCCCCCCCCCCTTGCAAAACCAGGTTGTTTTGTGATAGGTAATTTTGATGTCTCCAAAATACGTTTTGGGCCCTTGCCTGTCGCAGGTACTTAACCCACCCACACAAGTGAGGTACCATTTTATTCGGAGACTTTGGAGAATTCGGGGTGGGTGGAAGTTTGTGGACTCATGCAGATCCCAGAACTTTCCATCACAGAAATGTGGGGAAAATGTTTGTTTTTTTACAAAGTTTGAGGTTTGCAAGGGATTCAGGGTAACAGAACCTGGTGAGAGCCACACAAGTCACCCCATCCTGGATTCCCCTGGGTGTCTAATTTTCAAAAATGTATAGGATTGCTAGATTTCCCTAGGTGCCGGCAGAGCTAGGGTTCAAAATCTACAGTTAGGCACTTTGCAAAAAAAGGGTCCGTTTTCACAGTAAACATGGGGTGTGTCCATGTGGCGTTTTGGGCCGTTTCCTGTCGCGGTTAGTAGGCCTGTCCAAACAAGTGAGGTACCATTTTTATTGGGAGACTTTGGGGAATGCTGGGAGGGTGGAAGTTCGTGGATCTGCGCAGATTCCAGAACTTTCCATCACAGAAATGTGAGGAAAATGTGGTTTTTTTCCCCCAAAGTTTGAGGTTTGCAAGGGATTCTGGGTAACAGAACCTAGTGAGAGCCACACAAGTCACCACATCCTGGATTCCACCGAGTGTCTAGTTTTCAAAAATATACAGGTTTGCTATGTTTCCCTAGGTGCCGGCTGAGCTAGGACCCAAAATCCGCAGGTAGGCACATTCCGAAAAAAAAGTCAGTGCCTAGTGGGCTTTCTGCCGCCCTGGGGAGCGGGAATTCGGGGGCTATTGCCCCGATATGCCCCCAAGGGGGGGCAGAAAGACTGTGGCTATCTTTTTGGGGGTGGGGGTGGGGGCATTGGGATGCCCGTTCTGGGCAGCCCCCACCCCTACGTATAAAAAAGCCAGCATAATCGCTAGCGCCTAGTGGGCGGGGAGGCAGATCAGGGGCTACTGCTCCCATCTGCTTCCTGGGAGGGGCAGAACGATTGTGGCATCTTTTTTGGGAGGGGGGGAATTGGCATACCCATTCTGGGCAGCCCCCACCCCTGAATTTTGAAAAAAATGTATCACTGGTGGCTAGTGGGCTTTCTGCCCCCCGAGAGGGCAGAGAAGGGGCTATTGCCCCCTTCTGCCTCCTGGGGGGCAGAAAGACTGTAGCATTTTAGGGGGGTTGGGAGCATAGGCATGCCTATTCTGGGCAGCCCCCAACCCTCGTGTACATAAAAAAAAATCGCTGGTGGCTAGTGGGCTTTCTGCCCCCCCGGGGGGCAGATCAGGGGCTATTGCCCCACTGCCTCCTGGGGGGGCAGAACGTCTTTTGCCTTCTTTGGGGGGGTTGGGTGGGGGGATTGGCATGCCCATTCTGGGCAGCCCCCACCCATGGCCTATAAAAAAATAATCCCTGGCATCTAGGGTGCTTTCTGCCCCCCCCGGGGGGGCATATTGGGGGCTACTACCCCCATCTGCTCCCCGGGGGGACAGAAAGACTGTCTGTGGTAAAAAATTAATGGGGGGAGCAAAGCCCTTGTCCATGGGACCGCATGCCCTTCCCTGGTGGCTAGTGGGTGGATCCCTGTTTGGGGATCACCCTCCTGGGGCGATCCCCAAGCAGGGATCCACCAGAGAAGGGTACCATTAGAAAGGGAAGATTCTCCCCTTTCCAACGATACCCCTCCCATGTGTTTCGGTGCTCGGGGGGGGTTACATAGCCCCACGAGCACCGAAACAGTGAAACTGAAACTAAGTTTCACTTTTGTTTTTGTTGTAATGACGACAGAGCTCCATGCGCGCGATCGTCAATACAAGGAAAACTAAAACTATGCCTTGGGAGGTTGAGGAAGCTCTTCCCCACTGAGACATGGCAGGTCAGAAAAAATAGCCCAGGGTCAGGGGCTTCAATCAACCAGCCAGCCGGAGCTCTGACCTAGGTGAGACCTACTCAGGCCTGTGGGGCTCTGTCCTGGGCGCTTTGAGACACGCTCCTAATTATAATTTCTCACAGTCGTACTGATTTCATCCTCCTATCGCTCTGATCCTCCAATGGGGCATTACCCCACATGCACCCCAGGAGGTGCTGTGCTGTATTCGAGCCATTCTCCAAAATAAATGGGCTGACATTTTAGTTTGCTTTCTACTTTTGTGTAATTTCTATACTCTAAATAGAAGGTCTGGAAATATATCTTTTCCCAGTTCTTAAGCTGTCACTGAGCCATTATGTGCTAGAACAGAATGAACATCTGAGGCTGAATTATACTTAGTGCAATGGGCATGTGCGTCCGTGTTTTACTTACCCATGGCACTATTGTATAATGAAAGAGGTTTCCACAACCTCTTCTGTGGGGGGCTCGCAAGGTGTACTGGTACGATCCCAAGGAACCATGACCACATTTGCATGGTCTTTTGTGCCCATGCTTTTTTCTAGATGTGGGCAGAGGTGAAGAGTCTATCAGGAGTTGCACTGACTATACACCACATAAAGGTTGTGCACAGTCAGTGTGTTCCTCAGAGGTGCCATCGGGGACCTCATGGACCCCAAGAATACCCCAGAGGTGGTTTCAGCCTACAGTGAAAGATAGCCTGCCGGCTTCAAACAGCCAATCTGCCTTTTACTAATGTGCTATTCAAAGTGCAAGTTTGTAACTGCACTCTAAAAAGTGCATTATCTGTAATAAAGCACACTGTTCCATTCTGTGCCCAGCACACCCAGTTAAAACTGCACATCATCGCAGATCAGGTGTGTAATACAATCCCTGGTGTGCTTTCAGAATAGGAAGAAGAAAATATTTTTCTTGCTGGTCTATCAACAGCTGAACTTCCTGGTGCGTTCCTAATTACTTAAAGAAAACTTGAAACTGGCTACCTGACTACTTCACAAACACTAGAAGTGGAGATTGTTCCTGATGATTTGAAAATTACTATCTGATTATGTCACAAACATAAACAAGATGAAATTGTTCCAGGTGATTTGAGAATGATTTGCAGATTACTTAAAGAGTATTTTCACCATTTTGTTTCATTTATGTTAGAAAAGTTGAGCCTGTTGGATGACTTCAGAATTATTTACAAGTTACAAGCAACTCCACTACCCCGCTCTTCCTCAGAGCAGGCCCAAAGCAGTGATTAAGTGTTCATGTATATACACTTTCTTTTATTTATTCCCACCTTAGTGCAGGTTAAAGTGAGAATTACATAAACATACAAGAGTTTGAAAAGAGTAGCGGCTGCTACCGGACAGGGGTGGTGTGCCAGAGGTGGGGGTGTGGAAAGGAATCTAATTATAAAAAAAAGGACTTACCTTTAAACGGCCAGCCGGCTGCCGCAAATCATCCTCCATCCTCTTCATCTTCCTGTCCCGGCTGGCAGCAGGAAGCATCTGGGCACACAGGCTCCCCTGAGCCAATCACAGCGCTGCAATGCAGCACTGTGATTGGTATGAGCACCGTTGATCGGCGCTCAGACTGGAACAGGGAGCCTGTGCATGTTCCCCACCAGGTTGTGTAATGCAAGCTGTTATGAACATGTAAAGTGCGCATGAACAGTTTTGTTGACCCAAGAGGCCCGGCCAAACAGTTCATGCGCACTTCTCCCCTGCTCTGGCCAGCCCCGCCCCACATCACCACTGACTGCAATAGGGAAAATAAAATGATAATAATGATACGTTATTATCATCTTATTTTTTCTTTTGAGCTGTGGGTCAAAAAGCTCCACTGCCTTAGCGGAGGAGCCACCACTGTTTGGAAATTTGGTCTGGCTGCTCCACAGGGAAACACTCTGCAAAGGACATGCCATAAGTGGTTAGTTATCGTCTGCTGTTTAAACATTTTATCGACACAGACATATACCACTGACTGACATAGGGAGCATGGCTCCAGGCCATAGATGAGACCCACAGAAGAAATATGCAAAGTCCAGGAGAAAAAATTGACCACAACAATTTGACAGCTGTAAACATGAGCTATGCAGGTTCCTTAGGTAAAACAAATACTTCTACTCTCTTGGCGAAGGATGACAGCTGCAGCGTTCCAAGTGCACAGAGACCTTGTGTGCTTAGCACGAGAGCCACCCTTTCTTGAGTATTTAAATGACATGAACGATGTGAAATGGTACTTCAGCCAGGTTTACTGGATCATATCGATCTGTCACTGGCCAGGTACAGAGATTAATATTCTGGTCTGCAAATGGGACTGCAGACCCTGTTGAGCCCATGCAGAAGAGGAGAGGTTCCATCAGATGGACTACTTTCACCTCAAGGATTGCACAAAGCAAACAAGTGGAAAGTGCCTGCCAATAATTATTCTATTTTTATTATTGCCATATATTTGTGTAGCACTTCATATAATGGTGCGGACAAATACTTTAATACTAATCCAATACAGTACTCTGTCTGACATTTAAAACTCCGACCTACACTGCTCAAATCCCATTTCGGAATGCCCCTGATAAAGCAAGGAAAACGAAAAAAATTTGAACCCCTAATATTAACATTAATAATTAATAAAATTGTTTGTTTCAGTGAATAACCAACAACGTATGTTTTCTTCATAAATGTTTTGGTAACATGCCGCTTCATGTGCAAACTAATCCACTTACAATTGTTAATGTGAATAACGCTAACATAATGATTTGCGTACTAATTAGAATAATATTACAATATTTGTGCTTCGTAGAAAATTGTATGGTGGCAAAATAAAGCGATTGGTAAGTAAGGAATAGCTTTATATGTTGCTTCTGCTAGGTAACACCTAATTGGGGTACGTAGAATGATGGGAGGAAATGAAAAGGCTTATTTTCCTTATTCTTAACTATTTTCTGTTTATTTCTATGATAGTTTGCTTAGGCCTGCTAGGCCGTGCTGTAGAAATGGCTGCTGAGGCGAAAAGGCTAAAGTACGCGTGCGCAAGATGGCTTCCAAGCGAAAGAAAGAAGCTGTAAATGAGAGCGTCACGTGGTTATTTCCAAAGCCTGGGATGGAAGCGGGATCAAGGCTGTGATGACCTTATCACCCGTGTGCGTGCCAAGGGTGGACTTAGCGAAAGAGCCTGAGAAGTCGCAGTGCATATGAGAATGGACAATGAACTGTTCAAAATAAAGTATCAGAAAGAAGATACAAATAGAGACGGATGATTGGATTGGTGATGTCCTAAACGTGAGAAAGGATCAAGCTATATACATTCCAAAGAACTGGTTAGAACAAGAAGAAGAATAATGAGATGTGTGACATCCCCCAAATGGACCAATTTGAGTGAATCTCGCCCCCAAAATGTAATTTTTTTCTGTTTAGTAAGCTAGTATTAGGGTATAAGAGGACCTACTCTTAAGTAGGAGGAGCGCTGTTTTTATGTTTTTCTTATTGAGCACTGGACGCTGACGCTGATGCAGGGAAAGCCGCTGCTATTTTTCTATAGGCCTTTATATTTTAATACGATTAATCTTTTTGCTCATAATTCTGATTGAGAAGGAACAAGAGGGATTGGCGGAAAACCTATATGGGTGGTCCATCGAGGAGGCCTGTTTTGTAGAACAGACAGTCAGTTTTGGGAGTTCTATGCTGAGATCTGAAATTAATTGCTGTGACGGACTTTATTTTTCCATCTAAAGGGTATGCATTGCAATTTCAATTTATTCCTAATATTGATAATAAATGTATGGATCTGATTAATAAAACTGATTTTATTCATGCTTATAAAATTTAGATAAATTATATTATAATTAAATCTACGAGTCTGTGGTTCTTTAGCTCAATGATAAATGTAAAATGTTTAATAAGAGTTTATAGTGATTGAGCTGGTCTTAATCACCATCAACTGATTCCTACTAGTTGGTCCATCGACCAATGAGCGGAATACCTGAGAGATTTAAGAATTATTATGTTGATTTAAAAAGGTATCCCGTCTCCTTCCAGCAAATCATTAACTTTTTCTCCTAAAGGTAAAGGTGGATGTGTTCCAGGGAATATATGTGAGAGTGATTGTATATTACGGTGTTATGGGCCCCACCGTCATATGGGTATAGTTGTGAAGAGGAATGTTTGTCAACCTGGACATCAATATCTAAAGGAGAAGAAAATGTATTGATAGCGCTGGATCAGATTTCTTGGTAGCAGAGTTATGGTTTCTATAGATTGGTTTGGTGATTATCGATTATTGATTATTGATTATTTTATGTATAACACTATGGGGCCGATTCCGATCTCGGTCGGAGGCGCACCCAATACCACTCGGTCGGGAAAAAAGCCATGCGAATGCCTGTTTCCCGACCGATCCGTACATCATTCTGAATGAGTAAGTACGATGCGCACAACAGCACAGAATCCGGCCGAGTCGTACTCACCCAATCCAGGTCCTGTTCTCCGACCGAGGCGAATCCGGAAACACAGAATCGAGTCGCACGGAAGGGAAAATGCAGCCCCGTCCGGCCGAACAAGTACGATGCGCTTTCCGTACGCGCCCGAACCCGTCGCTACGTCCGGCACGTCAAAGCTTCCGGGAGAGGCGCACATAAGCTCCGATTCGCGCCACAACACGATCCACGGCTACGAGGCGAACACGCCAGCGACGAGGACAACGCGAAGCAACGAGAAAGACTAACGACACGAACCAACCATGAATCCCTTCGCCCCGATCCTACCAATATTCTACATTTACTACCGGAACAGGCACGGACGCGTACGGCGCAGAAGGTAAGTCAGACACCAACCACAAAAACATACAACACGTACACGACACATCACACACACACAGAGGGATGCAGAATTTACTTACACCAGCAACAGCAGCACCATAGGGGCGGGATGCCCATCACCAATGCCACATATGCACACAGGGGCCTGGATGCGCACCACCACTACCACCCCTACCCAGGGGGCTGGATGCCAACCACTACTACCACCCTTAGCCATGGGGGTGCCAGATGCCCACCACTACTACCACCCTTACCCAGGGGGCTGGATGCCTACCACTACTACCACCCTTAGCCAGGGGGTGCCAGATGCCCACCACCACTACCACCCTTACCCAGGGGGCTGGATGCCTACCACTACTATCACCCTAAGCCAGGGGGCTGGATGCCTACCACTACTACCACCCTTAGCCATGGGGGTGCCAGATGCCCACCACTACTACCACCCTCACCCAGGGGGGCTGGATGCCTACCACTACTACCACCCTTAGCCAGGGGGTGCCAGATGCCCACCACCACTACCACCCTTACCCAGGGGGGGCTGGATGCCTACCACTACTATCACCCTAAGCCAGGGGGGCTGGATGCCTACCACTACTACCACCCTTAGCCATGGGGGTGCTAGATGCCCACCACTACTACCACCTTTACCCAGGGGGGGCTGGATGCCTACCACTACTATCACCCTATGCCAGGGGGGCTGGATGCCTACTACTACTACCACCCTTAGCCATGGGGGTGCCAGATGCCCACCACTACTACCACCCTTACCCAGGGGGCTGGATGCCTACCACTACTACCACCCTTAGCCAGGGGGTGCCAGATGCCCACCACCACTACCACCCTTACCCAGGGGCTGGATGCCTAACACTACTCCCACCCTTAGCCAGGGGGTGCCAGATGCCCACCACCACTACCACCCTTACCCAGGGGGGCTGGATGCCTACCACTACTATCACCCTAAGCCAGGGGGCTGGATGCCTACCACTACTACCACCCTTAGCCATGGGGGTGCCAGATGCCCACCACTACTACCACCCTTACCCAGGGGGCCTGGATGCCTACCACTACTATCACCCTAAGCCAGGGGGCTGGATGCCTACCACTACTACCACCCTTAGCCATGGGGGTGCCAGATGCCCACCACTACTACCACCCTTACCCAGGGGCTGGATGCCTACCACTACTACCACCCTTAGCCAGGGGGTGCCAGATGCCCACCACTACTACCGCCCTTACCCAGGGGGCTGGATGCCTACCACAACTACCACCCTTACCCAGGGGGCTGGATGCCTACCACTACTACCACCCTTAGCCATGGGGGTGCCAGATGCCCACCACCACTACCACCCTTACCCAGGGGGGCTGGATGCCACCACTACTACCACCATTAGCCAGGGGGTGCCAGATGCCTACCACTACTACCACCCTTACCCAGGGGGGCTGGATGCCTACCACTACTACCACCCTTAGCCAGGGGGTGCCAGATGCCCACCACTACTACCACCCTTACCCAGGGGGCTGGATGCCTACCACAACTACCACCCTTACCCAGGGGGCTGGATGCCTACCACTACTACCACCCTTAGCCAGGGGGTGCCAGATGCCCACCACCACTACCACCCTTACCCAGGGGGGCTGGATGCCTACCACTACTACCACCCTTAGCCAGGGGGTGCCAGATGCCCACCACCACTACCACCCTTACCCAGGGGGCTGGATGCCTACCACTACTATCACCCTAAGCCAGGTGGGCTGGATGCCTACCACTACTACCACCTCTACCCAGGGGGGCTGGATGCCTACCACCACTACCACCCTTACCCAGGGGGCTGGATGCCTGTCACTACTACCACCTCTACCCATGGGGGCTGGATGCCTACCACCAACACCACCCCCACTCATAGGATGGACAATGCATGACACAACCAGCACACCACAACCTAGGGAATGCAAGAAAAAGACATCCCCCAACACCATGACAAGCGTGTGTAGACTGTGTCAAATGCCTACAACACTGAACATGACTTTGAACATACAATGTGACCCCCTATCACATGTGCCACACATATATGTGTGTGGCCCCCACAATGCAAGCAGGCCATGACCATTGTGGCAATGGGGTCCAAACCCCCATCATCACAGTGACCAAAAGGTAAGTGTGGGGTCCATAGCTGAAGCACATTTGTAACATTGTGGCAATGGGGTCCAAACCCCCATCATCACAGTGACCAAAATGTAAGTGTGGGGTCCATAGCTGAAGCACATTTTGAACATTGTGGCAATGGGGTCCAAACCCCCATCATCACAGTGACCAAAAGGTAAGTGTGGGGTCCATATCTGAAGCACATTTTGAACATTGTGGCAATGGGGTCCAAACCCCCATCATCACAGTGACCAAAAGGTAAGTGTGGGGTCCATAGCTGAAGCACATTTTGAACACTGTGGCAATGGGGTCCAAACCCCCATCATCACAGTGACCAAAAGGTAAGTGTGGGGTCCATAGCTGAAGCACATTTTGAACATTGTGGCAATGGGGTCCAAACCCCCATCATCACAGTGACCAAAATGTAAGTGTTGACAAAGAAAAAGCTGCAACTGCCAAACTGCATGGATGATTCCTGGTCACAGAACATAAAACACATCAGTGGCAAAGTAGTGCATGTGTCCCATTGCAACATAGATTGGGGAGGCAAATACTGCAGTGCAAATAAGACATACCTTTGGCCATGTGCAGACAAACAACACCCATGGGGGCTGACACAGTCAACATTCATCAATGACACAATGACAGAAGTGACCATCAGAATGCAGACCCACATATTTGCACCAATGGGCACACAAATGCAGATACCCTGTGGAGACTGTAGATGTGAGGTGAACAGATACCATACCATGGCAGCAATGGGACACACAAACCATCATCATTGTGCTGACTGATGACCTAGAGTCCCAGGGACAGCAGGGGAAACCCACCAAACTACATACAGCCAATGGCACACCTAAGATATGCCAATGCAGTGGTGCAGATGCACAAACACAAACAGGCAGACCCACACTGCACATCAAACACAACAGGTGAGGGGGTGCCAGGGTCCCCAGGCAACCACACAACACATGAGGAGGCCTGAATACCAATTATACAGATGTGCATACAGTGCCACACAAAGGTAACTCATGGATCCAAATCCCCTATGTGGGCAATCAGGCATTGTCAGATGAGAGGGAGCACAAATCACACATGTCACACAGGCACGTAGGAACAGCAACTGACACAGCAAGACACAGACACACCACAGCACTACCCCCAGGGCCCCCACAATCTGGTGACCCTGGGCTGCATTACAATCCCACTGTGATGACAAAGCTAAATCTCGTTCACACTGTGAACCACAGTCATGTGTCTTGAGCAACAAACTACCATCACACCTACACAAGCACAAATCAATCAGCACGGCCAGTAAGCCAAGGCCAACATGGAGGCAGGGGTCTAGCCGGGCAACAACTCTCATCTGCACACACTCAACACCACACACCTCGACCTCCAACAATGTGCAGCAGTGAAGCACACATGCACTGGTGACATTGCACATGCACCCATGACAATCCCAGGGTGGTGGGTGGGAACCAAGGTGCAGAAACACATCACACATGGCCACTCAACAAGACTCCTGAATGTCTGACACACTGCACACTACGCTGTACATGGACATGACAGCAATACCACACCAACCAATGGGATCCCAGCCACAGTCACACACCAATGAAGAAGCCAAGGTCACCCACAAAGAACACACATAGACAACAACCAACATTGCAGCCCGGACCCTGAGGAGTGCCAGCAGTCACACACACAACGTGTCACAATCACTGAAAGATAACAACAAGTGCCAAGGGGAAACCTGACTGTGACCCATCTGCGTCTGCACACAAACTCAGCCCTGACAGCAAACACACCTATGGGTGACACCCTGATGACCAGTAATGTGCCATGCACCCACATCACAGAGAACCCAGGGAGAAGACTTTGGGGGAACATAGGTCAACTCAGCAAGCATCACAAACAGGTACAACACTAGGGATCACAGCATGCACAGCAAAACGGAAGTGAACACACAGACATGCTCATACAACACATACCTTGGGCGCAGGCAATGTCACAGGAGTACACACTGCCATGAGGGGACTCCACTCCTGTGTGAGGAAAGCTGTGCCATATGTTGCCTCAGTAGGGCCCCATCATGTCAGCTGAGCACTTGGTCACACAATCAACAATTAGCACCAAATGAAGGCTCCCGTCACATCAGCCTGGTCATGGGAGTGCCAACGAAATCATCAGCACAGATCCAACACACTTGTATAGCAATGTTGCACTGACAACACATATGAGTCCTTCCCCATTGATGCCCAAACCTGCATGTCCAGTGGAGATGGCCACACAGTCAGGGAAGTAGACGAATTGAACAATGGCAGGCACAACAGATGTGCAGGGGTGGAAGCCACAGATGTGAAATTGCTAATGTAAGTAGGAAATCCCATTGCCAAATACTGAACACATGACACCCTCAGATGCTGCTATGGATGACATGGATACACCACAGGATAGGACACATTCCCCCTGGACCACATGTGTTCCTGCACAGTAACACTTCATTATCATGAGACCAAATATCACCATCACTGCAGCAAGGGCATGGTTAGCATCATCAACAACATGTACATCAGAAGCATAAGCACTAGAGAACAGAAAGTTGCTTTATTCAGCATATGTGTGTTTAAAAGTGAAAGTCCAGAAAAAACACAAAGGCCAATGGCCAGTCCATTGTCAAAGTCCAAACAGGGTGACAGTGGCAGATGTCACCCTACGCATGCCTGCACTTCACAAAACCAGGGACAATCCACTAGGAGGGGCAACCGGGGGGGGCAGGCCAGGCACCGCAGGGACAGGATCAGGGCTCACCAGGAGGAGGAGGAGGCAGGGAAGGGGTGGTGGGTGCTGGAGAGCCACTGACAACTACAGAGGAGGTGTCTGACATGGTGTGTGCTGGCACAACTGGGGGGCATGACTCAGATGTTGTGGGTGCCGGCACGACTGCAGTGGACCCTGCAGATGGAGTGGACAGGTCCGCCACTGCAGTGCCCAAGTCAGACAGGGTGGTAGTGGACTCCACTGCAGTGCCTACCACCAGGGGAGGAGAATGGGGAACAGGCAAGGTGGGCTGGACAGAGGGGGAGGACACCCTCACCACATCAGTGGCACAGACAAGCGCAGCGGGGGTTTGGTGCCGGGAGAGCAAGTGGCAGGGGAGAAGGCCGGATCCTCTTGGGGATGGTATATCTGTGGGTGGGGGAACCTGGGGCAGGGTGTGGTGGGGGCACCTGTGGAGTGGGGGCCTGAGGGATGATGGAAGGAGACCTGGTGCCTGAGCTGCAGGGTGGCGGCGGGGTCTTGCTCTTACGACTCCGGGGGGACTTGCGGGTGGGGGCCTCAGTCTGTCTGCGCCTGGGGGAGGGTGTACGGGGGCGAGGGGCACTCTGCTCCGTGTGGGTGGGCTTCCTCTTCCCCCTGAATGCTGAATCAGCTGGATCGGAGGGGAAGAGGCCGAGGTCACTGAGGAAGAGCCGCTGGGTCTTTGGGATTGCAGGTGAGGCAAGGGAGGGTGCTTTGGAGGGAGAGGCAACTGAGGACTGCGCAGTGCTCGTGGATGCGTGTGTGTGTTCCAGGGCCCCATCCCCTGTGAGTCTGGTTTCAGTCCCCTGACTGTGCGTGCGTGTGCGTTTTGTTTGTGGCGTGTGTGTCTGTGTGCTGGACGTGTGTGTGCTGGTGTGTGCCTGTGCCGGTGTGTGTGTGCTTGGGACGGGTAAGGTGCTGGGGAGTGTGGATGGAGCAGAGGCAGGAGGGGTGAGGGACTGTCTGAGGAGGGACACTGCTGCCGTCAGGGAGGAGTCCATGGACCTATTGCCCCTCTGTAGGTCAGACATGCCTGATGAGATGCCCTCCATGAACGACACCAGCTGAGTCAACAGAGCGGTGTGCGCATGGAGGACACTCAGCATGGCTGTCTGCCCTACATGGAGCTGGCGAAGGAGGTACACAGACTCCTCACTCAGGGCAGCAGGGGACACAGGGGCAGGGGTGCGGTGCCTGGCCCAAAGGAGACACGCTCCCGAACATGGGAGCCTCCACGGACCTGGGGAATGGGAGCCGATGGGAGGGCGGTGGTGGTGCTGGTGGTGGCGGGGACAGCAACACTAGCTGGGGTGTGGTGGCTGCTGACACCCGCCTCCATAAGGGAGTCATCCTCCGAGCCGCTGTGGTCCTCAGCTGAGGTGGATGCTGCTGAGGACTCCTCGGTGTGGCTCCCCTCGCCCTCCGTGCCACTGGGTCCCTCCGACCACTCCTCGGCTGCTGACCCAGTCTGGCTCTCCGGCTCCTCCTGGTCCGTGGAGCTGTCCCCTTCCGTGGCCGTGGATGTATCTGCAAACAATGGGGAAACAGACAGACATCAGTCACCTGCACCAAACGCACACACCACTGTGAGCACAGCACATTACAGAGCAAGCCCTGGCATCATTAGTTGAACATTGCTAAAAGTGCCCTAACTGAACAGGAGAAGCCAATTGTCAGTCTGATGCCAACCATGGCACTCACATCCCACATGGCCTTGCACCCATCTGTCTGTTGGATAGCAACACCCCAGTGTGGACACATGCACCACCTACACAGTAGTTGGACAGTGCAGAGGACACGGTGTAGCATGTGGACATGCACACATCACAACTCTTGCCACTGAGTCAGTACAGGTTTCCGGATGAAAGGGATGCCCAGAGTCAAATAGGAAATGCATGTGATGCATACCAGCGACAGACACCATGATGCACCCATGTCCTGATAGCCATCGCCACAATGGTGTGCATGTAGCACATGTCATTCCCCTGCAGGATCACCAATAAGTAGACACATGCCATGGCGGAGGCATGACTGCTAAGTCATACATCACTGTCTCAGTGATGTATGACTTAGCAGCCAGACAACAACACTCTGCACTGTGTCACAATAGTAGGTCATGGGGAATGCAAGTCCTGGAGCTGCACAAGTGCACATGTACATCCCCACACAACACATCATCTTAACCCTCATCTGTCCAGGTCATACCGATTGGACATATGGGAGACCTGTGACACTACCCTCTGAACCTGAGCCCCTCACAATCTGCTGTGAATGGGAAACAGCTGCCTGAACTTCACATTCGCATACCCCAGTCTGCACGGGCAGCTGATCAAACACCTATGTGACACACAAGTATCGTCTCCTATGGTCACATCTCCAGTGGCATGCTGAGCCCCTACCGAGAAACACCCCAGCAGTCCTGGCAACAAATCCACAGCACACTGACACAGAGGCAGACACCTGAGGGGTCAAATCACTGCGCACAACGTGTCAGCTGATACACGGGAGTGGGAGTACAGGTGTATTGGATGGGCTGGAGTAGGCATGACTGTCCTGCCCCACATGAATGAGGGATGAGCCCTGGACAGTGGATAGCTGGCTATGTATGTGTGACACACGTAATCTGCACACTCCTGGGGCCCAAACGTTGTTCCCACCCGCTGCATGGGTGTGTGCCAGATACCCCAGGCACATGTGGTGGCTCAGCTCAGCAAGTGGACCGCATATCAAAGCAACACGCAGATTACATGTCCGAACACAGGCATTGTGTGAACAATGGACCCACCCATCTTGCCCACAACAGAGTTAGGGAAACAGATGCTGTCCCCCACCTTGAGTGAAGCAAACTGCAAGGACACAGTCCCAAGTGACACAATTCCCTGAATGTAAGGGCCACACCTGGGTATCAGATGAGGAGTGGGCAGTGCACAATAGAGGGACATGGCTCCTGGACAACATGACTGCTGTACTGTGGCAGTTTAACCAGGCCAGAGGAGGGCACATAGCATGTAATACAGAGTTCACAATGCAGTCTTTGACTCACCCCCTCCTTGCTGCTGTCTGGCCTTCAGCTGCCCATCCAGGTCTGGAAACACCACTGCCAGGATCTGGAGCATGTGGGGGGTCAGGGTCCGTGTTCCGCCCCTCCTGCGAGGAGGCGACAGCTTCAGCTGGACCCGTGCAATCCTCCGGGTCCAGCCCCGAAGGTCCTGCCACCTCTTCTGGCAGTTGCGGATCCGGCGCTTGTAGACCCCCACGGACCGGACAGCCCGGAGGATGTCCTTCCAGATCTCCTTCTTCCGATGGGCATTAACCTGTCAGGATGACAAAGTGAAAAGGCCATTACTACACATGCAACATATCCGTGCATGACACAGTTGTATATACATGTCTCAATCACAGGGGCACATGATGTACACAGGCAGTGCAACGCTGCCCATGGACAGTTTGCCAGAAGTCACTACATGGTATCATTGCATGGGAAGTAAAACCTTGTTCAAATGCACTGTCACTGCACCATACCTGTCCAGTGCATGTCACTACACACTATGGGGGTGACAACTACTCAGTGAGCCTGCTAGCCAGTGGCGTGCAGACTTTCAGCCTTGCTAGTCAGACAAAATGCACATTCAGAAAGGCAGTGCACAGTACACTCACCTGCTCCCCTGGTGTCCCATAAAGCTTGCTGTACTGTGGAAGTAGGCTGTCCAGCAGGGCCTGGTTCTCCTCAAGGCTGAAGGCTGGGGCTCTCTCCACAGTACGTGCCATTGCAGGGTCCAGAGGGGGCAGAGACAGCAGCAGTGCAGTGGCAGATGTCGTCCTGGAGCATGTAGTGCAGGCAAGTGAGCACTCAGGGGAACAGCCAGCAATATATATGTGCTGCAGAGGCAGATACTGTCCCATGTGTCCAAAGTAATAGGTCCAAGTCATTTGCATCTTCTGAATCTGGCCAATCCATTGAATAGCAGCACCAATACACGCCCACAGCATCCTTCAAATCTTCAACTTCATGACATACATGATTTTGCAACATTGTTGTGAGTGACCAACTGAATTTCCAGCAACCGACGCGTTCGAATTTCAAAAACGCGTCCGTTGCCAGGCTAGGCCATTGACAATGGGTGCGCACCGATCGGTCCATTGCTGTTCAACTCGTACAGGGGTACAACGCGTACCCGCACACATTGAATGCAATGGGCCGGCCGGGCGCACCGATCGGTCCATTGCGGTACAACGCGTACAGGGGTACAACGCGTACCCGCACACATTGAATACAATGGCCCGGCCGGGTGCACCGATCGGTCCATTGCGGTACAACGCGTACAGGGGTACAACGCGTACCCGCACACATTGAATGCAATGGGCCGGCCGGGCGCACCGATCGGTCCATTGCGGTACAACGCGTACAGGGGTACAACGCATACCCGCACACATTGAATGCAATGGGCCGGCCGGGCGCACTGATCGGTCCATTGCGGTACAACGGCGTACAGGGGTACAACGCGTACCCAAACACATTGAATGCAATGGGCCGGCCGGGTGCACCGATCGGTCCATTGCTGTTCAACAGCGTACAGGGGTACAACGCGTACCCGCACACATTGAATGCAATGGGCCGGCCGGGCACACCGATCGGTCCATTGCGGTACAACGCGTACAGGGGTACAACGCGTACCCGCACACATTGAATGCAATGGGCCGGCCGGGTGCACCGATCGGTCCATTGCTGTTCAACGCGTACAGGGTACAACGCGTACCCGCACACATTGAATGCAATGGGCCGGCCGGGCGCACCGATCGGTCCATTGCGGTACACTGCTGCGTACAGGGGTACAACGCGTACCCGCACACATTGAATGCAATGGGCCGGCCGGGTGCACCGATCGGTCCATTGCTGTTCAACTTGTACAGGGGTACAACGCGTACCCACACACATTGAATGCAATGGGCCGGCCGGGCACACCGATCGGTCCATTGCGGTACTGCTGCGTACAGGGGTACAACGCGTACCCGCACATTGAATGCAATGGGCCGGCCGGGTGCACCGATCGGTCCATTGCTGTTCAACGCGTACAGGGGTACAACGCGTACCCGCACACATTGAATGCAATGGGCCGGCCGGGCGCACCGATCGGTCCATTGCTGTTCAACGCATCCCTGTACAAGTGACTGGCATATGTCACCATGCCTGTCTCAGATGAACATATGCCAGCCACAGATAGCTCCCAGGGAGTGAGGGGCACACCTACAACACCACAGCCTGTCCAAACTGTATCATAAGGCATGTAAGGCTGCATTTCCTATTGTGTGTATGTTGGTGTACATGTTGTCCTGTGGGTGTCACCTGGGGGCAGCCACCCCCAGGCTGTGCACGTGTTCATGGGGACAGGATCATGGGTGTTACGTGTACGTGACCACTGTGATGTGCAACTGTTCATATCTGTGCATGTGCCATGGTCACATTTCACGGTGGTGTATGTGTATGTCATGTCACATACCCCGTGAGTCCCATGTGGGACGGTATGTTTGAGCCAGGGTGTCCCAGTGGCACAATAGTGATGGTCCTCCACAGTCTGTGGGCATGTAGTGTTTACAATGTCTCTGATTTCATGTGCACAATGGGAGACAGTCTCCACATCCACGTTGTGTGTGCATGGACTTTGATGTTGTGCGTGTGTGTGTCACAGACGTCCATGTCTGTCCTGCAGAGGCAAGTGGAACCACTACCTGTGGGGGTCATGGTTGTTTTGCTGTGGTGTATACCTGATACTCCATGTAATGCCAGTGTCCATGTGGCAATACAGGGTCCCTGGGAATGTACCTGTCGTTGAGCTGTGATGCCTGGGGCACATCTGTCCTCACATGTCACTGTGGGGGGTGATTGTGACATGGCAGCAGGAGATGGGAACTGTGACACGGCCTCATGATATCCAATGGGCCAACCTGGGACTTATTGATGCCACTTGTTGAACCGTGATGACAGATGTTGGCCATGTATGTACCATACATGTCCTTACGGAACTGCACACTTCATGTAGTTGTGCCTCATAATGATGTATGATGTGATATTGAGTGTGTTCAATGCCGCATATGTGGGGTGACTGACAATCTTGCTTTCTTCTCCTCTGCACTGCAGGGCTCCTGCTGTCCATAGACCATTCCCAGACCTGGCAACGATGGTGGAACGGGACAGCATCCGACGGTACCGCTTCACCAGGCAGCTGATTGAGGATTTGGCAGTGCAGTTGGCCCCACATTTGCAGCCTGGCCGTCCGTATCCTACAGCGCTGACCCCTAAGGTGAAGGTGATGGCAGCCCTACACTTCTTTGCCACCGGTACCTTCCAACATACTGTGGCGACTGCTGGTGGGATGTCACAGACCATGTTGAGCCGTGTGCTCCGCGATGTTTTGGAGGCAATATTACTATACCTGAACCGGTACATCTATTTCCCTAGACTGCAACGACTCACTGACGTGAAGAGTGACTTCTATGCCCTGGGGAGGATGCCGCATGTCATTGGCTCCATTGATGGGACACATGTGGCTTTGGTACCACCACAGGGCCAGGAGCAGGCCTACCGTAACCGCAAGCACTACCACTCGGTCAATGCACTGGTGGTGTGTCTTGCAGATATGACCATCTCACACGTGTGTGCCCGTTTCCCTGGTTCAGCACACGATGCCTTTGTGATGAGGAGTAGTCGCATCCCCAGGATGATGGCACAGATGCAGAACCAGCGTGCCTGGCTTGTCGGTGTGTACTAACTTTGTGCCATTGTGTGTGATCTGATCTGTAGTATTCCGCCCACTTTTCCAAGTCAGCTAATGTGCACTTGTCTGTCCGTAGGTGACTCGGGATACCCCAACATGCCGTGGTTGCTGACACCCCTCAGGAACCCTGTGACACCAGCCCAGATGCGCTACAATGAGGCACATGGTCGGACCAGGAGAGTGATTGAGCGGACATTTGGTCTCCTGAAGAGCCGCTTCCGCTGCCTCGACAAGACAGGAGGGTCCCTCCCATATGCCCCAGCGAAGGTGTGCAAGATTATCATCGTCTGCTGCATGCTCCACAACCTGGCAGTGCGGAAGGAGTTGCCTCTCATCCAGGATGACAATGACCAACATCCTGGCCTGGACCACGATGCCAGTGATGATGATGGTGATGTCCGCACACAGCTCATCACCAACTTCTTTAGCTGAATGTGAGTATCCTGAGGTGTCATGTCAATGATGTGAGTTGGCATGATATGTGTAGGTGGTGCTCTGGTGCTGTTGGAGTGTGTCCATGGGCTTCTTGACTGGATGTGTGTAGCGATGTGTGCTTACAGGTGGTCTGTACTCCCCAACAGTGTTGACATGCTAACTTGGTTCTGGGTGGGTATCTTATAACATGTATTGTGCATGAGTTTTGCTGTTCTGTCCTGTTCTCCATTGCTTTTGACTGTGTGTCATTTCTGTCCTTCACAGGGTACTTTCAGATTCGTTTGGTCAACTGTGTCCACCGACGACGTGATTGTACTTCCAGGGTGGTAGCTGTTGTGTCCCTACAGGTGATGTGCGCCACACCCATGGACTTCCTTCCTTCTACAGTTGTTGACTGTGTGCCCGCTGCCAGGTGGGATTACCTTGCATCTGTAGTGGTTACGACATGTTGCAACTGTGTAATAAACCTGTGCTTCACTTTGTGATGTGCGTTGTCTGTGGTCACACATTTGACTGCCATTTGCTTACTGCACCTGTGGGCTACTTGACTACAACTGGGAATAGGTGTGGTGTCTGTGCATTGCACCGTCTTTCCTGGCAACATCAGTGTAGGCAATGAGTCAGATGGCCTAGGTGTGTATGTGTTGTGTAGCCCTGGTGGTGTGTCTCCCTCATATGTGTCACGTTGCCATTACTCACATGCCTGTGTTGTACTTGCTGTTGCAGTTCGCATACACAGTGTAATTTTGCAGTTCATCATCCCCATGACAGCATCCACGTTGGAATCACAACAGAGGCAAGTATGGTGTATTAGTGTGTTTATTGTGATACATTTGTGTGAATAGTGCATAGGATGGTTAGTGCTGTACATTTTATATTACAATCAGAAGTTCCTAGATGAATTGAAAGTCCTGGTAGACAAAATCCCCAGTATCGGGGCCACAGTTGTCTGAGACATTGGTCCAACTTGTACTCCCCATGTCATGTGTGGGAGTTGTGTTGCCGTCAACAGGGTGAACAGTTTGTGCACAAAGGTGAACATCCAGAACAGGTTCAGGCTTCCTGGGGGTTGCACTTGGCCATCGGCCTCTCCTTGCCCCTCCTCGGACGACCCCTCTTCTTTGGGGGGCCCCTCAGAGTACAGGCTGCTGCGGTGCAGGGGACTCTCCGCCAGAGTCATCCTCCCTCCCTGTGGCAGTTGCAGTTGTTTCAGCACCAGATGTTGTTGGCACACAGGGAGGTGTAGACTGGTTGCTGTTCATCTGGCGGAGGCATTGTAATATGTCCCTATGCACCGCCGTCATCTCTTGCAGTGTGTCCCACTTGGACTCCCCGCGGGACATGTGTGAGTCCAAGCGGGCATGATGGGCAGCCTGCTGCTGTTTCATGTCTCTGAGGAGCCCCACTACCTGGCTGAGATCTCCGGTGCTGGACTGGTACGCATCGGCTATGCGTGCCAGTTGTGGGTCATCATGCACACCAGACACCTCTGCAAGCAGCGACCTCTGTCTCCCACCCCTCCCACCACCCCTGCCGACATGTGCAGTGCGTGCAGTGGCACGCACAGATGACCCTGGTCCCCCTTGGGGGTTGGTGGTGGTGGTGGTGTCCATGGCCCCACGTTGGTCCAGGGTCCCTGTGCTGGTGGTGCTCCTTGTTCTGTCCATGTCGGCAGGGATGGTATTTGTGGTGACAGTCGTTGGAGGGGTGGGTGCAGGGGGTGCAGCTGGTGGTCCTGCTGGTGCTGCAACTGGTGGTCCTGCTGGTGCTGCATGTTGACTTGCACCGGAGGTGCTGGGTTGGTCTTCTTCATCCGAGGAGGGCAGAGGCTGTACGACACCAGTGAGCTCCGTATCCTCTTGAGCCTGGGACTGGGACTCCTCAGCGTCTGCTGCTGTGTCCCCATCATCACCTGTTTTTGGGAGACACACACAATGTATGTTATGTTTCTGCAGGCATCAATGGTTGACACACCTGACAGTTGTGACTGTGCCTCTGGAGTGCGGGCCTGTACATTGCATTGTCCTAAGTTGTCACAGTCAGGGGTTGATATTGGTGTAGCACATTGTCCTGCATTATTTTGGCATTTCTGTGTATTTGTTGGGGTGTGAACATGGTCTGCATTGGTTGTATTTGGTTGACAGCCGGCCCTCCTTCCCACCCAGCCAGTCAGTTATCCCACCATGGAACTGTGCTTGCATTGCAGGGAGTGTAAGTTGTCTCTCAGGATGTCAGTCAGTGGTGTCCTGCTGTTTGTTGGTGCACAGTTGCCAGCAGGGCCTTGTGCTCCCCACAGCAGTAGCCAGTGTCAGCCATCTTGTGAGTCCTTCTCCACTCCCTGTGATGTGCGCATGGTTCATGGTGGTGTTGATGGGACAGTTGTGGGGGTGAGCAATATGTGTGACTACGACTCCCATGATGCTATTGGCTACACTGACTTGGCCAGCATACACAGAATTCCTTCCTTTGAGTGGTCTTCACTGTGTGTTGGTGTTGTTGTGGTGGCTACATGTGTGGATGTGTTTGTTAGTTCTATTTGTGCCACTGCCTAGCTGTAGTTGTGGTTGTGTTTGTACATGTGTTGGCACAGTTGGATGTGACTTTTTGATGGCATGTGTTGTGTTTATCTGACTGACATACACATTTTGGGATGATTCTGTTCTAGTTGCTGTGTAATTGCTATGAGTGCATGGTTTGACTCTCCCCTTGACAGTGATGTGTGTGTGTTTGTGGCAGTATATTGTGTACATTTGTTGTGTACTCACCAGGCTCTGGGATGTCCTCTAGTCCATATACGCTCACTGGCGGAAGGATGGCCCGCACCTTCTCCTCCCAGGGCCTGAGGTATATTGGCTTGGCAGGAGGGCCACTGCCGGTGTGTTGGCTGTTGATGTAGTCTTTCTTCAGCATGTCCCGTACCCTCCTGCGCACGTCATACCACCTGTTCTGGATGTCGGTCTTTGTGCGCCGACATGGTGATTGGGCGTTCACCCTGTTGATGATCCTCTCCCACATCTTGGTTTTCTGCGACATGGGGGTCTGTTGGACCAGTGTGCCAAACAGCTGTGGCTCCACCCTGAGGATCTCGTCTACCATGACTTCCAATTCACTATCTAGGAACTTGGGATTCTTCTTGGGGGCATGGTGATGGGTGGTGATGGTGGGTGATGTGTGTGTTGGTGTGCAGGTGAGGGTGTGTGAGTGTGTGTTTTGCTGGGTGTATGTGAGGTAGGTATTTGTTGGTGTGCTGATGGTGTGTGGCTTGTGTGAGGGATGAGCTGTGGGTGTGTGGTTGCTTTCTCTTGGGTGCTGGCAGTGGAATGGCATTTGCAAAGGCTCATGGTAGTGATTTGTGTCCTTTATATAGGTGGAGTTGTGGGTGTGTCTTTGTTCTCTGTCCCCACCCCCCCAGTATTTATTGGCTTGGTAATTGCTTGTTTGGCCTTTTTTTGGGTGATTTTTCCTTTGTGCTGTTTGTGTATGTTGGAAACGTTCTTGTGACCGAGTCGGACCCTGCATTGGTCTCGTACGGTGTTCTCCGTTTCGTTCACGCTGTGTTTGTGCAGTTTTCTATGCTGCGTACGCGTCGGTCGCGGTGTATTGTGTTGCTTCGGCTCGGTTTTGTATGCGTGTCGGTCGTACGGCTTGTCCTCCGTCCGACTCGCTCGTGGTTTTCGCGCCTTGCATCGTACTTTGCGGTTTGGAGTTAGCGTGTACGTTTCGGTCGGATTTGTTCCGGGTGCGTGTCGGTCGGTTGGATTCGCGTGTTTTTCCGGCCGGATTGCTGTTTTCCGTGCGGCTCGGTCGGTCGACTTGGTTTCGGTACGTGTCGGTCGGATTTTGCGCGCCTTGCATCGTACTTGGCGTGTCGTGCGCCACGGGTACGTGTCGGTCGGTATTTTTTCCGGATCCGAGTCGGTCGGTGCTTTTTCCGGCCCGAATCGGAATCGACCCCATAGTGCTTTGCAGGGCACCAGCGTATTTCTAACCAACAATATTCATCGATCCAACCGTGATAGCAGCACCTCAAATATACCAGTGTGGGGACAACAGATCAACAGGAGCATCACCCCGGTGCCCACCCCACTCCCTCCCCCAAAGGAAGGGGTCCTCATAGTTCACTTACAGTAAATCAGGGTGGGACAACAGATACCCTGCCAGTGGGGCCCAGAAATCTTTTGGCCGTGAGGCCTCTGGGAGCTCCTCCTCATATAATTTGAGTTGATCCCTCCCATAAAGTAGATCCCGGAGCCAATGTTTCACTGTGGGATGTGTTTTGGCTCCACAGCACTTTGCCACCAGTCGTTTGGCAAAGAGTGTGGCTATCACCACCAGACGCCTATTACATGGCTTTAGGCCCCCGACAAACCCCAACAAGCAAATCAAAGGACTACATTTCCACCGGCTCCTCCACAATGTCCGAGAGTAAGCGTGTCACAGCATTCCAGAACATGTCAACTGTCCTGCACATCCAGGCCACATGCACAAAATCCGCGTTTGCCTCACCACATCGCACACAATTAGCATTCTCCCGCAATCCATACCTGTGCAACTGTGCAGGGGTGTAGTACACCTGATGCAGAAACTTAAAATGGATGATGCGAAGATTGCAGTTCGCAGTAAGGCGCCCAGTAAGTTGACAGCATATCCGCCACTCCTCAGGCGCAATAGTGATACCCAATGCAGCCTGCCAGCGCAAACAGGAAGGGTGTTCCCCCCGCTCCCCTTCACGCAGAGAGGCATTGTACAATTTAGTTATCAGCCCTTTCCTCCCTTCTCCGGACAGCATCACCTGCAGGGACCGTAAGGTAGTAGGTTCCGCCGGATACTCAGGGTAAGCTGCTCGGACCGCCTGACGGACTCGTACATATGTGAAGCTGAACATGAATCCTCGGTCTATTCTTCCCTGCGCCTCTTGGAGAGTTTTAAATCGCCCATATCTGAAAGAGACACGTTAGTGATAGATTCCTTACCTTAGAATATCCCCAGGCGTCAGGCTGGATCCGGAAAGTTTTGCGTAGCAGTACCCTTGCGCGTCGGTAGGCGGCGTCGTGCGGGTCCGCGTCCGTCGTCGGCGTCGTGATCGCCGGGATGACGTCGCGGGCAGTACTTAGCGCCGCCCCTGCGCGCTGACGTCAGTTCTTCTTTTTCCGCGCCAGCAAGCGCAGATCCGGGAAGAGCAGTGCCCTGGTCAATTTTTGACCATACTTTTTGGTGATTTTTCACTGGTTTTTTCCAACTTTACGGTGTCGTAGGGATGCCCGGCTTCAAGCGATGCGGCGCCTGTGCGCGGATGATGTCCGTCACCGACCCGCATTGGGAGTGTCTCTTCTGCCTCGGCCGAGGCCACGACACCGAGTCTTGTCCCGAATGCCAGGCCCTCAACCCGAAAGCTTTGCGAGAGCGGTCTCGAAAGCTCCTCGAGGCCCGGCATTCGGCTCCGCGGAAGCCCCGGTCGCGTGAGAGGTCCAGGGGTCGCTCGCGGAGTGCACACCGGTCGTCGACTTCTTCGTCCGGTAAGTCTAAGCACAAGAAGTCCAAGAAGCATCGTCGCTCTCGGACTTCGCCTCGCCGGTCTCGCGACTCGGCTGAGGCCCCTCCCGGCACCGTCCCCGCCCCCGCGGCCCCGGACTTGCCTGTGGAGTCGCCCCCGTCATACCCGCCCTTCCCGGGTTCGGGGCGGATCCGGCCAAGGTACAGGAGTTCCTGTCGGCCATGGCCCGCCTCTTCGGGCCTTCAGGCCCCTCCGGTGCGCCTTCGGGCCCCGCGGGCCCTGATGGGGTTGCTCCGGCGTCGCCGGCGGCTCCGGCCCCGGCGTCGCCCGAGCCTCCAGCCTCGATCCCGGCTCCGGCTTCGGCCCCGGCCTCGATCCCGGCTCCACAACCCCCATCAACGCCGGTCGACCTCACGACACCTCCGCCGGCGCCGATGTCTCCGGTGCCGTTCTCGACGCCGCCCTGGGCTCCGGGCGGCGTCGTCCCCCAGTTCCTTCCGGCTCCGGACATGGACCCGGAGCGACGTCGCTCGACGCCGGCTCCGGCGCCGATGGGACCTTGGGTCCCAAATGTCCCTCCTCCTCCTTATTTTGAACCAGAGGAGGACCAGGAGGACTGGGAGGGGTCTGATGACCCTCTGACACGCAACTGTCAGTATGATGAGGACTGGACAGAGAGTCTAGGGGAGGCCAGTGGTCTGGATACTTCTCCTGACACTGGCATGCTGTCTCCTCCCGTGGCTACGGAGGAGGGGGCCAATTTTGGTACGGTGTTGCGTAGGGCTGCTGGGGCCTTACGTCTCCAGCTCCCTACTTTGACGGTCAAGACTAACATCTTGACAGAGGTGCTTCAGCCGGCAGCCTCCTCTGCGGAGACTGTGCTGCCGTTTAACGACGCCCTCACTGACGTTCTTTTGGGCGCCTGGTCCAAGCCCAACACAGGGGCTCCTGTGGATCGGAACGTGTCACGACGCCATCGCCCCGCTCCGGGCGACCCCTGTTTCTTTCTGTCCACCCCACTCCTGAGAGCTTGGTTGTCCAAGCCTCCGCTTCCCAAACCGCCTTCCCTACCGCTCCTCCGGATAGGGAATCCAAACGCCTGGATCAGTTTGGGAAGAAAGGTTTTTCTTCCTCCAGTGCTGGCTTGCGGTCCGTTAACACCGCTTGTCTTTTGGGCCGATATACCCACTCCCTGTGGGATTCGGTGGCGGATGTTTTGCCCCAGTGCCCTGAGGAGGTCCAGGCACTGCTTTCCCGCGCCATTGCGGAAGGGAGGGATGCGGCCAAATACACTATCCGTTGTGGCCTTGACACCGCCGACTCGCTGGGCAGGTCGATTGCAACGACGGTGGCGCTCCGGCGCCACGCCTGGCTGAGAACCACTGGTTTTTCAGGGGATGTCCAGAATACTCTCATGGACATGCCCTTTGATGGAGTCGGTCTTTTTGGGTCCAAAGCAGACCATGCGCTGGAGCGCTTTAAGGACTCACGGGCTACTGCAAAGTCCCTGGGCCTTTCTGCTACACGCCCTCCGCTGCCTTCTGCTTTTCGCCCCTATCGTGGCCACGGTAGGGGCGCCCCTTCACGTCAGCAGCCCAGCCACCGGCCCGCGCAGCAGGCGTCTTCGCGTGGCCGAGGACGTGGATTCCGCCGTGGCGGATCGGGCAACCAGCGTGCGGGTCAGGCCACCACCTCCAACCCGTCCGCGGCCTCCAAGCCCTCCTAGTCCCTCCTTTCAGGTGCACGGCACGCCAGTAGGGGCAGGGTCCGCCATCACCTTCCCCACTGGCGCACCATCACCTCGGACAGGTGGGTCTTGGACATTGTCCGAAGGGGCTACTCCCTCCCCTTCGAGACCACCCCCCAGCCATGCCACCTCAATTCCACCGCATGTCAGGGGATCACTTGGTGCTTCTACGGAAGGAAGTCACGGCCCTCTTGACCAAGAGGGCCATCGAGCATGTTCCGACCCCAGAAGTAGGGCGTGGTTGCTACTCCCACTACTTTCTGGTGCCCAAAAAGGACAAGGAGGACATGCGTCCTATCTTGGACCTCCGGAACGTCAATCGCTTCCTCCGGAAGGAGAAGTTCAAGATGCTCACCCTAGCTCAGGTCTTGACTGCCCTCGACCCTGGAGACTGGTTGGTAGCGTTGGACTTGCAGGACGCGTATTTCCACATCCCCGTCCTGCCGGCCCACCGGCGTTACCTTCGGTTCACGGTAGGCCCCGAGCATTTTCAGTTCACCGTGCTCCCCTTTGGCCTTACCAGTGCCCCTCGGGTGTTCACGAAAGTGATGGCGGTGGTCGCAGCTCATCTGCGCCGGGCAGGGGTTTCAGTCTTCCCCTACCTCGACGACTGGCTGCTGAAGGCGGGCTCGTCCCAGGCAGTCGTCTCCCACCTCCAGACTACGGCCGAACTCCTGCACTCGCTGGGGTTCTCCATCAATGTGCCGAAGTCGCATCTAATTCCTTCTCCACAGCTCCTTTTCATCGGAGCAGTTCTGGACACGGCGCAGTTTCGGGCCTTTCCTCCCGAACGGCGAGTCCGGGATATTCAGGCTATGATTCCGATCTTTCGGCCTTTATCCTGGGTTTCGGTACGGATGACCCTGAGGCTGCTGGGCCTCATGGCCTCCTGCATCCTGCTGGTCAATCATGCCAGATGGCATATGCGGGCTCTGCAGTGGGACCTGAAGTTCCAGTGGGCGCAGCACCAGGGCAACCTGTCCGATCACGTCCAGATCTCGGAGGGGACTGCAAAACAGTTGCAGTGGTGGCTCTCGAACCGGCAATGGGTCATGGGCAGATCCCTCTCCCTTCCCCAGCCAGAGCATACAGTTGTGACGGACGCGTCCCTTCTGGGATGGGGCGGTCACATGGGAGAGGCGGAGATCAGAGGCCTCTGGTCTCCGGCGGAGTCCCGGCTCCATATCAACCTTCTGGAGCTCCGGGCGATCCGGCTTGCACTCAAGGCATTCCTTCCCTCTGTCAAAGGGAAGGTAGTGCAGGTGTTCACAGACAACACCACCGCCATGTGGTACTGCAACAAACAGGGCGGGGTGGGGTCTTGGACCCTTTGTCAGGAGGCTCTGCGCCTCTGGACATGGCTGGAACATCAGGGCATGTTCCTGATGGTTCAACACCTGGCAGGTTCTCTGAACGCCAGGGCGGACGAACTCAGCCGCAGGTGCATGATGGATCACGAATGGCGTCTTCACTCGGAAGTGGCGCAAGGACTCTTTCTACAGTGGGGAGAGCCTTGGTTAGATCTATTCGCCACCGAAGAGAACGCGCAATGTCATCAGTTCTGCGCGTTGGAATTTCCAAGGCGGCACTCGCTCGGCGACGCTTTTCGTCGCGAGTGGAGTTGCGGTCTGTTGTACGCCTTTCCGCCTATACCACTTCTACCCAGAGTGTTGAAGAAGATTCGGCACGACCGGGCCCAAGTCATTCTTGTGGCTCCGGACTGGGCTCGAAGAGTTTGGTATCCCGAGCTACTCAATATGAGCATAGATCCCCCGATCCGTCTGCCTCTTCGGGAGGATCTTCTGTCGCAGCAGCAGGGGACGGTCCTCCACCCGAACCTGTCCAGTCTACACCTGCTTGCGTGGAGATTGAGCGGCGGCAGTTGATTCCTTTCGACTTGCCTCCCGAAGTTTGTGATGTGATTCTGGCAGCCAGGCGTCCCTCCACTAAGGTGGTATACGCCTGCAGGTGGAACAAATTTGTGGCATGGTGCACAGCGAAGGCTGTGGATCCCCTTTCTGCCCCTCTTTCTGAGGTCCTTCTGTTCCTTCTCTCTCTGGCCCAACAGGGTTCTGCCCTGGGTACCATCAAGGGTTATCTTTGTGCTATCTCGGCCTTCCTCAGGCTCCCTGATCAGCCCTCCCTTTTCAAGTCCCCTGTTGTTAACAGGTTCTTAAAAGGCATTACTCACCTCTTCCCTCCTGTTCCGTTTGTAATGCCTCAGTGGGACTTGAACTTGGTTCTTACCTTTTTAATGTGCGCTCCCTTTGAGCCTCTGCATAACTGCCCTCTTCGTCTTCTGACTCTGAAGACAGCCTTTCTGGTGGCCATCACCTCCGCTCGGCGGGTGAGTGAGCTCCAGGCTCTATCTTGCAAACCTCCCTTTCTGTCTGTTCATCCAGACAAGGTTGTTCTTCGGACGCGTCCGTCCTTCTTGCCAAAGGTGGTTACTGCTTTCCACATTGGGCAGACCATCACTTTGCCCACCTTCTTTCCGCCTCCGCATCCTTCCAGAGAGGAAGAGAGGCTCCACCGTCTGGACCCAAAACGTGCGCTCTCTTTCTATATTGACCGCACAAAACACTTCCGGGTGGATGACCAGCTCTTTGTTGGCTACGTGGGCGCCAAAAAAGGTCGGGCGGTGCACAAGAGGACCATCTCCCGCTGGGTTACCTTGTGCATCAAGACCTGCTATTCTTTGGCTAAGAAGGAGCCTCCTGTTGGGCTGCGTGCCCATTCCACCAGGGCAACGGCTGCTACCACGGCCTTGGGCCGCGGTGTTCCGCTGCCGGTTATCTGTCAGGCAGCTACGTGGGCCTCGCTGCACACGTTTACAAAGCATTACTGCCTTGACAGTCAGGTCCGGAGGGACGGCTTCTTTGGCCGTTCTGTCCTCCAGGACTTCCTTGTCTGATCTTTGTTCGCAGACCCACCACCGGGGTTGGTATTGCTGGGGTATCTATTCTAAGGTAAGGAATCTATCACTAACGTGTCTCTTTCAGATGCACAAGTTACTAACTTGTGTAACGATATATCTGTAAGAGACAGTAGTTAGTGATAGATTCCTACCGCCCCACCCATCCTCCCCGTTCTGCGAACTGATTTCTAGGGTTAAGGACATCCCTTTCAGGGCCCTAGTATTTTTCAGACACCTGTGTCAGCTTCTTGCATGGCTCTGCGTTCCTGGCGCGGAAAGTCGTGTACAGAACTGACGTCAGCGCGCAGGGGCGGCGCCTAAGTACTGCCCGCGACGTCATCCCGGCGATCACGACGCCGACGACGGACGCGGAGCCGCACGGCGCCGCCTACCGACGCGCAAGGGTACTGCTACGCAAAACTTTCCGGATCCAGCCTGACGCCTGGGGATATTCTAAGGTAAGGAATCTATCACTAACTACTGTCTCTTACAGATATATCGTTACACAAGTTAGTAACTTGTGCTTATATACAGATCCCCGAGTCGATTGATACCCGCAGCAGTTAATTCACGCAACGTACGCTCTTCCCGCACTGCGGATATTTCTGGGTGTGATGGCAGTGGCACCTGCGGTGCATATATATAAGCCAAATGTGCCCTTGCCGCCAGCTTCCGCCAAGCCCACGCTGTGCAGTGCGCAGGGTGAATCTCTAGACGCGGACCACCAGATCCTCCCGAGAGAGTCATAGCCTGCACCTTCAGTGGGAGCGCCGCATCCGCCTCGACAGCTACATGCGGTTGGTATCGACGGGGAAAGTGCCAGTAATGCGCGAAATGCGCCTGCGCACACAAGTAATAAAGACGGAGGTCTGGTGCTTCAAAGCCTCCGCGATCAAAGGGTTGCACCAAGAGATCCCAGCTGCATCTGGGTTTTTTACCGCCCCACACAAAAGTGAGGAGCACTGATTGAAGAGTGCTGAATAGGCTCACATTCAATTTGATAGGGATATTAATGAACAAGTATAATAATTTGGACAGAAAGACCATTTTTATCACCGCTATCCGGTCGGCTAGAGAGAGAGGTAGGCACGCCCATCTCTCGGCTTGCTCAGTGACGCGGGTGATCATTCGACCGTAGTTTTCCGCCACAACCCTAACCGGGTCGCGATGTACCCAGACCCCAAGATAGCTTACCGGGTCCAATGTCCAGGATAATGGAAAATCCAGTTCCACTTCCTTCGTGTGCGCTGTTAGAGGGAACACCACCGATTTAGACCAATTGATCCCTAGGCCAGAGAAGCGTTCAAACTGGACATATTCTCTTAGTATCGCTGACAAGTGAACCGCTGGCTCACGGACATACAGGAGCATATCATCCGCGTATAATGAGACGATCAAAGGGCGCTGGCGAAATCGTAAGGCGGCAGCAGCATGCCGCTGTCGTATTTTGCAGGCAAGAGGCTCAAGTGCCAGAGAAAACAGCATTGGGGAGAGAGGGCACCCCTGTCGCGTGCCCCTTTCAATGCGAAACAGAGCCGTTGTCCATCCATTAACACGCACTCGGGCCACCGGGTCGCTGTAAAGTACCCGAAGCCACTGAAGAAAGAACGGGGGAAACCCATCCTCCGCAATACAACAAACATATAGGGCCATTGCACTGAATCAAAGGCTTTTGCCGCATCGAGCAGCACCGCCACCGCCTGGAAGTCCGGCTCGAAATAATGAAGCGTGGCAAAGAGCGTGCGTAAATTATGGGCCGTTGAGCGCTCTGTGACAAAGCCAGACTGATCCGGTAGCACTAATAGTGGGATCAATGGTTGCAGTCTCGTGGCTATCATTTTTGCTAGGATCTTAGCATCTATGTTAATGATAGATAGTGGCCGATATGACCCACATTCGTTGGAGGGCTTCCCCGGCTTCAACAACGTGACCAATAATGCCTCCCGCAGTGATGGCGGCAACTCTCCTTCCTCATAAGCCTCGGCGTATACCGCTAACAACCGTGGAGCAAGATCTGCGGCATATGCTTTATAAAATTCGCTGGGTAGCCCATCTGGCCCCGCAGCTTTGCATGTTGGGAGAGCCATTATGGCCTCTCTCACATCCTCCACCCCAAACGGCTGCACCAGGTACTCTCGCTGCACGTTTGATAGCCAGCCCAGCGCTACATCGTCCAGAAAGGCATCAATTTCAGTTGGCGACGGGGAGTCTCTAGACGCATACAAAGCAGTATAACATTTTAGCATAATGTCGAAAGGCTCGGTGGTAGAGTAATGAGGTACCCCGTCTTCATCCAGAAGCTCCGTGACTGTTTCCTGTCTACGCGGCTGAGCCAGTTTCTGTGCCAGGGAGCGGCCAGGCCTGCCGCCTTCCCCGTAATATCGTGCAATTTTTCGCCGTGAGCAGTGCAGCAGCTCCTGGTCGACTGTGGCATTATGCTCAGTGACAAGCTCTCGGATTTCAACCAATTTTGTGGTGGAGGGTGCCGCATCGTATTCCCGCTCCAATCGAGAGATGGCAGAAGCTAATTTCCCTATCCTTTGTCGCAGATCGCGCAGCACGCCAGACTGGGCACTGATGCAGGTCCCCCTAATGGTAACCTTGAATGCTCCCCATAAGGTTCCTGCGCTTTGCACTGTTCCGTCATTTTCTTTAAAAAACAAGTGAATTGCCTTCGCAATACTCTGCTTGAACACAGGGTCTTTAAGTTCTGAAGGCTGGAGTCGCCACGCAAAGGGGGGGCTTTTGATAACTAGGGATTTGCAGGGTAAGGAGGACCGGTGAGTGGTCCGACAGGGTACGCGCCTCGTGTGATACGTCTAGCGCCCAAGTGCAGACAGCCTCTGTGACTAGCCAGAGGTCTATGCGAGACCAGGAGCCATGCACCGCCGACGCAAACGTGCTCTCCCGACTCACCGGGTTCCGCCTGCGCCAGATGTCATGTAGTTGACCAGCGTCCAATAGACCTAAGAGGACATCTGCTGCACGTTGATGTCGCCACTCTCCACTGCTGGCCCTATCCAGCGTGGAATCTAGGCAAAGATTGAAGTCTCCGCCCCATATGATCGCCGCAGTCGGATAGGCCGATATCCTACGCCACACATCAGAATAAAACGAGGGTCATCAACATTGGGTCCATATACATTTACAATCAGGACACTCTCACCACACAGAATCCCATGCACAATCACAATTCGTCCCTGCTCATCCGATTCCGAACTTAACTCCGTAAATGGCACTCCCTTTTTACCAAGATTAGGACCCCCTTGAGTAAGTAGAAAAAGAGGACATAGCTCTAGTATTTGCCCAGCGCACCCCTATGTTGCTCGCCGTCCCTTTCGGTAGGTGCGTCTCCTGCAAAAGTGCGACTTGCACTCCCAATCGATCTAAACAGGCAAACACTGATCTTATTTTCTTCGGTGCATTGAGACCTCGCACGTTCCAGGTAAGGAATTTGATTGTACTAGCCATTAGGGGTTAGGAACCTCCTCAAGATCCAAATTTGATGGACTGAATGTGCATCCCTCGGATCACTTTCACATACCCTGCTCATTGTTATTTCAGTTCGCCATATCCTTGCTCTGCCCGCCCAACCCCACCCTAAACCCCCCCATCCCGTGTCACACCCAACGGAGCCTTCCATGTTGCATGTCCCACCCCCCTACATACCCCCCTCCCACTTCGGCTACCCCAACTTGCCAAAGCCATCCCATAGTGGCCTAACAAACACCCAACAGAACAGTTCCTACATAACTTAGTGTGGGGTACTCCCATACAGGGGGGCGAAAGAGTTCTACTTCCCTCTCAACACATGAGAGGTGGCTGATCAGGTCTAAGTCCTGCGTTACAATACCTCATAGAATTTTTTTTAACAACCAGCGGGCAATTTTTTTTTTTCCCCCCCCCAAACTTTTAATCTATACATTGATAGTTAACCTGGGCCATGCAGGCCAACCTAGTTCAGCAGCGGAACAACAACTTGTTCAACTCAGTGAGGTGAGTAACTCAATAAACAAATCATTCTGTAAAATCACATAGTAGTCAACGAGCTCCCCCCACTCGTAATGCTCAGTCATTATCGCCTTCGTCAGTATGTTCTACTCGCCGGAATTTCTTCAGTTTCTTGATATGGTCCATCGCCGCCTTAGGAGTAGTGAAGATCTTCGAGTCGCCTTCCGGCCCTACTCGGAGCCTCGCCGGGTACAGCATGGCGTAGGGGACACTTTCGGACTGCAGGAGCTTTTTTACTGCGCTATATTCTCGTCGTGCCGTTTGCACTGCCACAGTAAAATCTGGAAAGAATGAGAGGGCGTTCCCCTGATACGTAATAGCCCCTTTTTCCCTGGCTAACCGCAATATGGTGTCCCTGTCCCGGTAATTGAGTAGGCGAGCAATTATAGGGCGGGGCGGTGCCTCGGGAGCAGGACGAGTCGCCAATGAGCGGTGGGCACGCTCAATCACAAAAATGGAGGGTAATTGCTCCGAGCCAAAAATATCAATGAGCATTTTTTCCATGTAGAGCTCCATTCTCCCAGTGTTTGTAGATTCTGGTAGGCCCGTGACGCGAATGTTATTCCTCCGCGAGCGAGCCTCCAGGTCCTCATTTTTTGCTTGAATTAGGGACAGTACCTTGTCCATATTCAGGGCCTTGTTCGTGACTTCGCTAAGCCCATCTTCGGCCGTGGAGACTCGTTGCTCTACTTCCCCATGCGCACCGATTGCTGCGCCATCTGTGAGGACATGTGATCTAACCTGTGATTTATGGTAGCCATGCCACCCTCTATTGCCAGAAGACTTTTTTGCATTGCCTGGAGTGTGGATTCCAAGTTGGATGGACCCTCTCCTGGGCCGTCAGCCTCCGAGTCCGAGGCCGCCTTTTGCTGCGCCCTGTTAGATTTTTGCAATTCGAATTGCAGACGGGACTGCATCTTGTCCGGCTTGCCCATCCCACACTCCAGAGGGCAGCAGCCCTGAATGCCGAGTTCCCCACGGGTTGTATTCAACAGCACAGAAAGGAAACAGCCCCCCGTGTAGGGCCACCAACTCCTGAGCAGTGAGGCGACCCCCCGAGTTAATACAGTCCAGATATACAGTGTGAGATCACCAAGCCGGGTCAATCTGCCAATCTACGATATGGCGACGAGGTGGTGCCTGTCCCTTGTCCTCAGTACAGGTCACCGCTACAGACACCAATCAACGGCCCCCAAAAAGAGGGAAATACAGCTGAGGCATCCAACATCTGAGGCCCCCACACAGTTCCCACAGCAGCCTGGTCAGTCCAATATTATCAATCCCCAGCTCTATACGAGTCTTTCTATAGCCAGGCTGCTCCTGCACAGGATCCGGGCCTGCAAGTCAGTTAGGGCAACCAGAACCGCGGTCTAAATGCAGGCTGCGCGACCTTCCAATGAGGCCCCCAGGCGAAGGCCGGCACTCCACTCCCTAGATATTGTCTGGCTAAATTCGTCAAGTGTCGCTTAGAATCCTCCTCAAGGATACCAGTGTAGAGGCCAGAGCCTCCTCCGCAGCACCACCTTATCCCAGCTGCCAAGTTCAGCTCTCAGTCTCCGCACCCCCAGGCGTACAATATGGGCAGAGCACAGTGCAATAGTATCCCGGGCAAGGATATGGCGGCAACTGGAGACCACCTTCTTCTGTGGTGACAGTTACTGATCTGGTCGTAGGCCACTAGCCTCCAAGGAGAGACAAGCAATCCCCCAGGCTCCAAGGACCATACTCAGCGGCACCACCAATGATGTGACCTCCCCTCCGGCAGGCCCTTAGCATCAAGTTGCGGAGCGTTCCGATATACCAGCAATCTCTCTTCAGCCCCTCCTGCACCGCACAAGGTCTGCACACCTAAATCCACCGGGCCCGGCAAGGCGACAGCTTTCCACGATGGCACTTCACCCGGGCACCGCCATTGGCTATCTGGGATAACTCTCCTCCGCAGCGCAGTCCGTCTGGCCGCTACGCCGCTGCAGGGGCACTCGTCCGCACCTCTCCTCTGAGAAGTTATTGCCTAGGAGGCCCCGGGAGCCCAGCGGATGCCGCACTCAGCTAAAGGCAGCAGGCCGCAGCCCGCGCTCAGCCCGCACCCACCTCCGCAGCTGCAGGCCAAGCCTAGGCCGCCCCCCACTTACCCCAGCCTTCGGCAGGCGCCACAGCCGGATCACCGCAGCGAGCCTCCACCGGCGCTGCAACCTCTTCAAATTCCGCAGCAACGGGGGCATCTCTCCGCACTCGTCGCCTCTGGGGACCGGCTCTCGCCTCCGCGAATCCTGCAGCGGAGCCCCGCCAGCCGCTGCGTTGTAGGCCCAGCCCGCGCGGTCTCCTAGGGCGCCTCCGCAGCCTCGCAGTCGGACCTCAGCCCTCTCCAGCCACGATTTCAGGCCCGATGCATGGCCCAGACTTCCCCTCACCGCTGGCTACTGTTTGGCTGCAATTATGCCGCTGGATGCCGCAGAGTTTTGGCGGATTGTGGATCAGCCGGGCAGAGCTGCACTACAGTGCGGCCATATTGCCTGGCGCCCTCTAGCGCCCTAATTATAATTAATTAATTACATTTTTTTATTAATTAATATCTATGTATTTAATATTTTATATTGTGCATTGTTGTAATTAATTTGATATTAATTAGTTATTAATTTGTTGTTAATTATTAATAATTAATTGGTAAATATTTTAATTGTGTTATTTTTTTAGGAGCGGGTTTTGGTTTGATAGGGGAGTAGGCTGGGAAGTAATTTAATTTTAATATATTTTTTTTAATTGTTTATTATAATCATTTTTTAAAACTTTTTTATAGTGTTAATCGTGTGAATTAATTTATTCTTGATTGTTTTAATATGTTTGTTCATTTTCATTAATTAATTAATTAAGCATAAATTAATTATGTTAATAGTGTTATGTTTTATTATATTGGTGGTGTCATTTATAGGGGAATATGGTGGGAGGTAAATTTTTTATAATTAATTAAAATTTTGTTAATTCATTTTAATTATTTTGCTTGAGTGGGAATAGTTAATTATTCCCCTCTGCTATCCAACACTTTCCCTACTGTTTCACTTGCTGGAGTGGGAATAGTAATTGTTACCACTCCGCTATCCAACACTTTCCCTACTATTGCACTCGCTGGAGTGGGAATAGTAATTTTATCCACTCCGCTATCCAACACTTTCCCTACTGTTGCACCCTCTGGAGTGGGAATAGTAATTTTTACATCAACACTATCCAACACTTTCTTTAATGTTGCACTCCCTGAAGTGGGAATAGTAAATTATTCCCCTCCACTATCCAATACTTTCCCTACTGTTGTACTTGCTGGAGTGGGAATAGTAAATTATTCCCCTCCGCTATCCAGCACTTTCCCTACTGTTGCACTCGCTGGAGTGGGAATAGTAATTTTATCCACTCCGCTATCCAACACTTTCCCTACTGTTGCACTCCCTGGAGTGGGAATACTAATTTTTACCCCTCCGCTATCCAACACTTTCCCTACTGTTGTACTTGCTGGAGTGGAAATAGTAAATTATTCCCCTCCGCTATCCAACACTTTCCCTACTATTGCACTTGCTGGAGTGGGAATAGTAAATTATTCCCCTCCGCTATCCAATACTTTCCCTACTGTTGTACTTGCTGGAGTGGAAATAGTAAATTATTCCCCTCCGCTATCCAACACTTTCCCTACTGTTGCACTCGCTGGAGTGGGAATAGTAATTTTATTGACTCTGCTATCCAACACTTTCCCTAGTGTTGCACTCTTTGGCGTGGGAATAGTAAATTATTCACATACACTATCCAACACTTTCCCTACTGTTGTACTTGTTGGAGTGGGAATAGTGAATTATTCCCCTCCGCTATCCAACACTTTCCCTACTATTGCACTTGCTGGAGTGGAAATAGTAATTTTATCCACTCCGCTATCCAACACTTTCCCTATTGTTGCACTTTCTGGAGTGGGAATAGTAATTTTTACACCTACGCTATCCAACACTTTCTTTAATGTTGCACTCCCTGGAGTGGGAATAGTAAATTATTTCCCTCCGCTATCCAACACTTTCCCTACTGTTGCACTCCCTGGAGTGGGAATAGTCATTTTTACCCCTCCGCTATCCAACACTTTTCTTAATGTTGCACTCCCTGAAGTGGGAATAGTAAATTATTCACATATGCTATCCAACACTTTCCCTACTGTTTTATTTTTTGGAGTGGGAATAGTCAATTATTCCCATCCGCTATCCAACACTTTCCTTACTGTTGCACTCCCTGGAGTGGGAATAGTAATTTTATCCTCTCCGCTATCCAATTTTTTCTCTACTGTTCCTGTTAATGTAGTTTGAAATGTAATTGTAAAAGATTAAAAATATATATATTTTTTTAATTATTATATAAATAATGTATTTTATTTTATATTTACTGGTATATGTTTATATATGTATTTATAATTTTTAATAGGTTTCTAACATTTTATAATTTATTATAATATTAATTTTTTAATATTAGAAAGTAAATGTATATATTATATTTTATATATATGTATGTTTAATTTTTATTAAAATTATATTTATTATTTATAATTTTAAAAATTTTCTAATAATTCTAACTGTTTTTTTAATTATATGTATTATTTACTTTTTTTTTTTTTTTAAACGATATTTTTAACAACGATATTTTTTACAATGATATTTTTGTTTCGATATTTTTGTACTTACCATAATGTAGATAGGACTTCGATATTCTGGACATCGATATTTCGGCTCCGATATTTTTGTCGTCGATATTTCTGTAGTCGATATTCTGTCAGTGATTCGTTTATCACACCTTACCATCCACAGTGCAATGGGCTTGTTGAGAGGGTCAACAAGACCGTAAAGGGTATGATTATTGGACTCCGAGAAAGGCTCAGGCGAAAATGGTATGTCTTATTACCCTACCTTCTTTTTGCCTACAGAGAGATTCCTCAGAATGGGGGGGGGGGTTACAGCCCATTTGAACTTCTGTTTGGGGTCCATTGTGTCTGTTGAGGAGGGCTGGGAACTGCCTCTCAAACCACCTAAATAGGATATTGTGGACTATGTCCTTGGCCTGTGTTCACGTATGGCTGAGTACATGAAGAAGGACAGCAAGAACCTCAAGGCCAGCCAGGAGCTTCAAAAAGCTTGGCATGACCAGAAGGCTGTACTTACTGCTTACCAGCCAGGAAAGAAAGTGTGGGTGTTGGAGCCGGTGGCCTCAGCACCTCTCCAGGACAAGTTGAGTGGCCCCCATACCATTCTTAAGAAAAAGGTGAGGTCACCGACTTGGCTGACCTAGGTACTCCTAGAAGTCCCCACAGGGGACTTCATGTGAACTGCCTAAAACCTTTTGTTGGCAGGGCTGACATGAGCTTGCTCATGGCCACTGATGAGGGACAGGAGGAAGAGAGTGACCCTCTCCCTGATCTCCTCTCTCAGGACCCTGTTGATGGGTCAGTTGATGGAGTATCCTTGACAGGCAGCCTCACTGACCAGCAGCAAGCTGATTGGAGGAAAATCCTCAATCCGTTTGCCCACTTTTTTGTCTGACTCCCAGTCAAACCACCTGGTATACCCATGAAGTGGATACAGGTGACAGCCTGTCTGTGAAGAATACAATTTACAGACAGCCTGACCATGTCAGAGACTGCATCAGGACTGAGGTCCAAAAGATGCTAGAGTTGGGGGTCATTGCACCTTCAGATAGTCCTTGAGTTAGTCCTTTAGTCCTTGTACCAAAACCTCACACCCAAGATGGTAAGCGAGAAATGGCGTTTTGTGTAAACTACAGAGAACTCAATGCAGGCAGATGAGCTAAGTGATACTTTGGCCTCAGCCAAGTATCTTAGTACATTTGACGTGACTGCTGCCTACTGGCAAATCAGACTCTCTGAGGATGCCAAGTCAATAACACCATTTTCAACCCCTAGTGGGCATTATCAATTTTTTGTAATTCATTTTGGCTTGAAGAATACACCTGCCACATTTCAGAGGTTGGTGAACAAAGTTCTTACAGGTCTGGAAGCCTATAGTGCAGCATATCTAGATGATATTGCTGTCTTTAGTTCGACCTGGGACGATCACCTGGTCCACCTCAGGAATGTTCTGGAGGCCCTGCAAAAGGCAGGCCTCAATATCAAGGCCACAAAGGGCCAGATAGGGCAGAGCAAGGTTGTGTACTTGGGCCATCTGGTAGGTGGAGGCCAAGTTCAACCATTGGAGGGCAAAATCCAGACCATAATGGATTGGTTTGCTCCCACTACCCAGACTCAGGTCAGAGCTTTAGTTGGCCTGACTGGGTACTACAGGAGGTTTGTTAAGGGATATGGGTCCATTGTGACTCCCCTTAATGACCTCACCTCCAAAAGGTTGCCTAAGATAGTTCAATGGACAGTTAGCTGTCAGAAGGCATTTGATGACCGAATGAGGCCATGTGCTCCCATTCTGCAAAGGCCTGATTACTCCAAAACCTTAATTGTGCCAGACAGATGCTTCTGAGATAGGGGTAGGAGCTGTTTTGTCACAACTTAATGCAGGGGGCTAGGACCAACCAGTAGCTTTTATAAGCAGAAGGTTGACCCCAGGGAGAAGCGTTGCCCCGACTGCCGGTCCATGGCGCCGAAGTCTTTGCGGGAGCGGTCCCGAAAGCTGCTTGAAGCCCGGCAGTCCGCTCCGCGCCCTGAGAGGTCCCAGTCCAGAGGGAGGACGAGGGACCGTGCGCGGAGTCATCGACGATCGTCGGGATCGAAGTCTTCGCACTCGGGGTCAGGTAAGGCGAAGCACAAGAAGTCGAAGAAACGTCATCGTTCTCCGACTTCCCCTCGCCGGTCGCGCGACGCGGCTGAGGGTACGGGTGGTGCCACCTCCGCGGCTCCGGCGGAGTCCATGGAGTCGCCGCCCGACTTCCCGCCCTTCCCGGGGTCGTCGGCGACTCCGGCCCAGATACAGGACTTCCTGTCGGCCATGGCTCACCTCTTTGGGCCGTCGGGTCCCACCGGTGCGCCTTCGGGCCCCGCGGTCCCGCATGGGTGTCCTCGCATTTCCTCGCCGGCGGCTCCGGCGTCACTGTCAGCTCCGGCCCCGGCGCCGCAGGACACCCTTGGATCCAGGCCTGGATCCCGGTCGACGCGGGTTGACCTCGTTACGCCTCCACCGACGTCGACCCCACCGGCACCGATCCTGACGCCGCCCGCTCCTCGGGACGACGTCGACCTCAGATTCAGCCCCGAAGTGGACGCGGCGTCGGTCCGGCGTCGGTCGATGCCTTTCTCGACGCCGTTTGGGGATTTCTATCCCCATGTCCCTGCTCCTTATTTTCGGCCTGTTGAACAGCCTGAGGAGCAAGGGGAGGACTGGGAGGGGTCGGACGACCCTCTCGCTGCAGCCTGCGAGTCTGAACAGGACTGGGCTGAGGAATTGGGGACGCCAGTGGTCTGGATAGCTCACCAGACCTTGGCATGCTGGCTCCTCCAACCGTGGCTACGGAGGAGGGAGCCAGTTATGCAGTGGTGTTGCGTAGGGCGGCGGAGGCCCTACACCTCCAGCTCCCTACTCTGGCCGTCAGGACTAACCTCCTCCGCCTTCCGCTTTTCGCTCCTTTCGTGGCACAGGAAGGGGCGCCCCGCAGCGTTCGTAACAGAGCCACTGGCCGGCGCAACAGTCATCCCAGCGCGGACGCGCTTTCCGCCGTGGCGGACAAAGGGGCCAGCGGGCGGGTCAGACCACCACCACCACCTCCGCCACCTCTGCCTCAAAACCTTCCTAGTCCGAACTTTCAGGCCCATCAAACGCCAGTGGGCGGCAGGCTCCGCCATCACCTCCCCCACTGGCGCACCATCACTTCGGACAGGTGGGTTTTAGAGATAGTCCGAAGGGGCTACTCCCTCCCCTTCAAGACTACCCCCCCAGCCATGCTGCCTCAATACCACCGCATGTCAGGGGATCACTTGGTGCTTCTTCAGCAGGAAGTTGCGGCCCCTTTGGCCAAGGGGACCATTGAGCGCGTTCCGACGCACGAAGTAGGTCGTGGTTGTTATTCCCACTACTTTGTGGTGCCCAAGAAGGACAAAGGCCTGCGTCCAATTTTGGACCTCCGGAACGTCAATCGCTTCAAGATGCTCACTCTAGCTCAGGTCTTGTCTGCTCTCGACCCACAAGACTTGATGGTGGCGCTGGACTTGCAGGACGCATATTTCCACATCCCCGTCCTGCCAGCCCACAGGCGTTACCTGCGGTTCATGGTAGGCCACGAGCACTTTCAGTTTACCGTGCTCCCCTTTGGCCTTACCAGCGCCCCTCGGGTGTTCACCAAGGTGATGGCGGTGGTCGCAGCTCATCTGCGCAGATCAGGGGTCTCAGTCTTCCCCTATCTCGACGACTGGTTGTTGAAGGCGGGCTCGCCCCAGACAGTCGTCTCCCACCTCCAAACTACGGCCGACCTCCTGCACTTGCTGGGGTTCTCCATCAATGTGCCGAAGTCGCATCTGATTCCCTCCCAGAAGCTCCTCTTTATCGGAGCGGTTCTGGATACGGCGCAGTTTCAGGTCTATCCTCCCGAACAGCGAGTCCGGGACATTCGGGCTCTGATTCCCATCTTTCAGCCCTTGTCCTGGGTTTCGGTCAGAGTGACTCTGAGGCTGCTGGGCCTCATGGCCTCCTGCATCCTGCTGGTCAATCATGCCAGGTGGCATATGCGGGCTCTGCCGTGGGACCTGAAGTTCCAGTGGGCGCAGCATCAGGGGAACCTGTCCGATCACGTCCAGATCTCGGAGGGCACTGCACAACAATTGCAGTGGTGGCTCACGGACCGGCATTGGGTCGACGGCAGATCCCTCTCCCTTCCCCAACCGGAGTTCACAGTGGTGGCGGATTCGTCCCTCCTGGGATGGGGCGGCCACATGGGAGAGGCGGAGATCAGAGGCCTCTGGTCTCCGGCGGAGTCCCGGCTCCATATCAACCTTTTGGAGCTGCGGGCGATCAGGCTTGCACTGAAAGCATTCCTTCCCTCTGTCAAGGGTAGAGTAGTGCAGGTGTTCACAGACAACACCACCGCCATGTGGTACTGCAACAAACAAGGCGGGGTGGGGTCATGGACCCTCTGTCAGGAGGCTCTGCGTCTCTGGACAAGGCTGGAACATCAGGGCATGTCCCTGGTGGTTCAACACCTGGCAGGTTCTCTGAACGCCAGGGCGGACGAACTCAGCCGCAGGTGCATGCTCGATCACGAATGGCATCTTCACTCGGAGGTGGCGCAAGGTCTCTTTCAGCAGTGGGGAGAGCCTTGGTTAGATCTATTCGCCACCGAAGAGAACGCGCAATGTCATCAGTTCTGCGCGTTGGAATTTCCAAGGCGGCACTCGCTCGGCGACGCTTTTCGTCGCGAGTGGAGTTGCGGTTTGTTGTACACCTTTCCGCCTATACCACTTCTGCCCAGAGTGCTGAAGAAGATCAGGCGCGACCGGGCCCAAGTCATTCTTGTGGCTCCGGACTGGGCTCGAAGAGTATGGTATCCCGAGCTACTCAGTATGAGCATGGATCCCCCGATCAGACTGCCTCTTCGGGAGGATCTTCTGTCGCAGCAGCAGGGGACGGTCCTCCACCCGAACCTGTCCAGCCTCCACCTCTTTGCTTGGAGATTGAGCGGCGGCAGTTGATTCCCTTCGACTTGCCTCCTGAAGTTTGTGATGTCATTCTGGCAGCCAGGCGTCCCTCTACTAAAGTGGTATACGCCTGCAGGTGGAACAAATTTGTGGCATGGTGCACAGCAAAGGCTGTGGATCCCCTTTCTGCCCCTCTTTCTGAGGTTCTGCTGTTCCTTCTTTCTTTGGCCCAGCAGGGCTCTGCTCTGGGCACTATCAAGGGCTACCTTTCTGCTATTTCGGCCTTTCTCAGGCTCCCTGATCAGCCCTCTCTTTTCAAGTCCCCTGTTGTAAATAGGTTTCTTAAAGGCATTACACACCTTTATCCTCCTATTCCTTTCGTGATGCCTCAGTGGGACTTGAATCTGGTTCTGACATACTTGATGTGCGCTCCTTTTGAGCCCCTTCACAACTGTCCTCTTCGTCTTTTGACATTAAAAACTGCCTTTCTGGTGGCCATCACTTCTGCCAGGCGGGTGAGTGAGCTCCAGGCTCTTTCCTGTAAGCCTCCTTTCCTTTCAGTCCATCCGGACAAGGTTGTGCTGAGGCCCCGTCCTTCCTTTTTGCCAAAAGTGGTTACGGCCTTTCACATTGGGCAAACTATTACCTTGCCCACCTTTTTTCTGCCTCCGCATCCTTCCAGAGAGGAAGAGCGGCTCCACCGTCTGGACCCAAAACGTGCGCTTTCTTTTTATCTCAACCGCACACAGCATTTCCGGGTGGATGACCAGCTTTTTGTTGGCTACGTTGGCACCAAGAAAGGTCGGGCGGTCCATAAGAGAATCATCTCCCGCTGGGTTGTCTTGTGTATCAAAGCCTGTTACTCTTTGGCTAAAAAAGAACCTCCGGTGGGGCTGCGTGCTCATTCCACCAGAGCTACTGCAGCCACTACTGCATTGGGACGTGGTGTCCCCCTGCAAGACATATGTCAGGCAGCCACGTGGGCCTCGCTGCACACGTTTACCAAGCATTACTGCCTGGACAGCCAAGTCCGGAGAGACGGCTTCTTTGGCCGTTCTGTTCTCCGTGACTTTCTGGTGTGATCTTAGTTCGTAGATCCACCACCGGGGTTGGTATTGCTGGGGTATCTATTCTAAGGTAAGGAATCTATCACTATGTGTTTCTTTCAGATGCACAAGTTACTTACCTTCGGTAACGATATATCTGTAAGAAACATTAGTAGTGATAGATTCCTTACCACCCCACCCATCCTCCCCGTTCTGTGAACTGATTTCTAGGGTTAAGGTCATCCCTTTCAGGGCCCTAGTTTCAATGCACCAGTGGTCAGTATCTTGCATGGCTCTGCGTTCCTGGCGCGGAAAGTCGTGTACAGAACTGACGTCAGCGCGCGTGGGCGGCGTCCAAGTAGCGCCCGCGACGTCATCTCGGCGACTACGACGCCAACGACGGACGCGGAGCCGCACGACGCCCCTACCGACGCGCAGGGGTACTGCTGACGAAAACTTTCCGGATCCAGTCTGACGCCTGGAGATATTCTAAGGTAAGGAATCTATCACTACTAATGTTTCTTACAGATATATCGTTACCGAAGGTAAGTAACTTGTGCTTTAGTATGTATGTTAATAGTATGTGATCTAATGTTTTTGTATAAGTATATCTGTTTTTTTTTATGTATTTGTGAAATTTTTAGAAGTTATTTTTTTAATGTAAATTACATTTTGCTTATTTTAGTTCGGTAGCGGGTTGTGGGTTTATAGGGGAATAGGGTGGGAAGTATTTTAATTATAATTAATTAATAAATAATTTTGATTAAATAATTATGTATTTAATATTTTATATTGTCAGATGTGGTAATTAATTCATTATTAATTAGTTATTAATTGGTTGTTAATTATTAATAATTAATTGGTAAATATTTTAATTGTGTTTTTTTTAGCAGCGAGTTGTGGGTTTATAGGGGAATAGGGTGGGAAGTATTTTAATTATAATTAATAAATAAATAATTTTGATTAATTAATATTTATGTATTGATTATTTTATATTGTTAATTGTGGTAATTTATTAATTAGTTATTAATTGGTTGTTAATTAATAATTAATTGGTAAATATCTTAATTTTTTTTTTTAGGAGTGGGTTGTGGGTTTACAGGGGAATAGGGTGGGAAGTAATTTAATTATAATAAATATTTTTTTTTTTTTTTTTATTGAATTTTATACATCAGCATACAAACACATTGCTGTGACCAATGATACGATAATACAGATATCTGAATCTTATAAGCCCTACATAACCCCCCTCCCTTTCCCTCCCTCCGGCAGAGCAAGTCAAGACATAGTGCTTTGCAGGGCACCAGCGTATTTCTAACCAACAATATTCATCGATCCAACCGTGATAGCAGCACCTCAAATATACCAGTGTGGGGACAACAGATCAACAGGAGCATCACCCCGGTGCCCACCCCACTCCCTCCCCAAAGGAAGGGGTCCTCATAGTTCACTTACAGTAAATCAGGGTGGGACAGCAGATACCCTGCCAGTGGGGCCCAGAAATCTTTTGGCCGTGAGGCCTCTGGGAGCTCCTCCTCATATAATTTGAGTTGATCCCTCCCATAGAGTAGATCCCGGAGCCAATGTTTCACTGTGGGATGTGTTTTGGCTCCCCAGCACTTTGCCACCAGTCGTTTGGCAAAGAGTGTGGCTATCACCACCAGACGCCTATTACATGGCTTTAGGCCCCCGACAAACCCCAACAAGCAAATCAAAGGACTACATTTCCACCGGCTCCTCCACAATGTCCGAGAGTAAGCGTGTCACAGCATTCCAGAACATGTCAACTGTCCTGCACATCCAGGCCACATGCACAAAATCCGCGTTTGCCTCACCACATCGCACACAATTAGCATTCTCCCGCAATCCATACCTGTGCAACTGTGCAGGGGTGTAGTACACCTGATGCAGAAACTTAAAATGGATGATGCGAAGATTGCAGTTCGCAGTAAGGCGCCCAGTAAGTTGACAGCATATCCGCCACTCCTCAGGCGCAATAGTGATACCCAATGCAGCCTGCCAGCGCAAACAGGAAGGGTGTTCCCCCGCTCCCCTTCACGCAGAGAGGCATTGTACAATTTAGTTATCAGCCCTTTCCTCCCTTCTCCGGACAGCATCACCTGCAGGGACCGTAAGGTAGTAGGTTCCGCCGGATACTCAGGGTAAGCTGCTCGGACCGCCTGACGGACTCGTACATATGTGAAGCTGAACATGAATCCTCGGTCTATTCTTCCCTGCGCCTCTTGGAGAGTTTTAAATCGCCCATTTATATACAGATCCCCGAGTCGATTGATACCCGCAGCAGTTAATTCACGCAACGTACGCTCTTCCCGCACTGCGGATATTTCTGGGTGTGATGGCAGTGGCACCTGCGGTGCATATATATAAGCCAAATGTGCCCTTGCCGCCAGCTTCTCCAAGCCCACGCTGTGCAGTGCGCAGGGTGAATCTCTAGACGCGGACCACCAGATCCTCCCGAGAGAGTCATAGCCTGCACCTTCAGTGGGAGCGCCGCATCCGCCTCGACAGCTACATGCGGTTGGTATCGACAGGGAAAGTGCCAGTAATGCGCGAAATGCGCCTGCGCACACAAGTAATAAAGACGGAGGTCTGGTGCTTCAAAGCCTCCGCGATCAAAGGGTTGCACCAAGAGATCCCAGCTGCATCTGGGTTTTTTACCGCCCCACACAAAAGTGAGGAGCGCTGATTGAAGAGTGCTGAATAGGCTCACATTCAATTTGATAGGGATATTAATGAACAAGTATAATAATTTGGACAGAAAGACCATTTTTATCACCGCTATCCGGTCGGCTAGAGAGACAGGTAGGCACGCCCATCTCTCGGCTTGCTCAGTGACGCGGGTGATCATTCGACCGTAGTTTTCCGCCACAACCCTAACCGGGTCGCGATGTACCCAGACCCCAAGATAGCTTACCGGGTCCAATGTCCAGGATAATGGAAAATCCAGTTCCTCTTCCTTCGTGTGCGCTGTTAGAGGGCACACCACCGATTTAGACCAATTGATCCCTAGGCCAAGAGGCTCAAGTGCCAGAGAAAACAGCATTGGGGAGAGAGGGCACCCCTGTCGCGTGCCCCTTTCAATGCGAAACAGAGCCGTTGTCCATCCATTAACACGCACTCGGGCCACCGGGTCGCTGTAAAGTACCCGAAGCCACTGAAGAAAGAATGGAGGGAAACCCATCCTCCGCAATACAACAAACATATAGGGCCATTGCACTGAATCAAAGGCTTTTGCCGCATCGAGCAGCACCGCCACCGCCTGGAAGTCCGGCTCGAAATAATGAAGCGTGGCAAAGAGCGTGCGGAAATTATGGGCCGTTGAGCGCTCTGTGACAAAGCCAGACTGATCCGGTAGCACTAATAGTGGGATCAATGGTTGCAGTCTCGTGGCTATCATTTTTGCTAGGATCTTAGCATCTATGTTAATGATAGATAGTGGCCGATATGACCCACATTCGTTGGAGGGCTTCCCCGGCTTCAACAACGTGACCAATAATGCCTCCCGCAGTGATGGCGGCAACTCTCCTTCCTCATATGCCTCGGCGTATACCGCTAACAACCGTGGAGCAAGATCTGCGGCATATGCTTTATAAAATTCGCTGGGTAGCCCATCTGGCCCCGCAGCTTTGCATGTTGGGAGAGCCATTATGGCCTCTCTCACATCCTCCACCCCAAACGGCTGCACCAGGTACTCTCGCTGCACGTTTGATAGCCAGCCCAGCGCTACATCGTCCAGAAAGGCATCAATTTCAGTTGGCGACGGGAGTCTCTAGACGCATACAAAGCAGTATAACATTTTAGCATAATGTCGAAAGGCTCGGTGGTAGAGTAATGAGGTACCCCGTCTTCATCCAGAAGCTCCGTGACTGTTTCCTGTCTACGCGGCTCAGCCAGTTTCTGTGCCAGGGAGCGGCCAGGCCTGCCGCCTTCCCCGTAATATCGTGCAATTTTTCGCCGTGAGCAGTGCAGCAGCTCCTGGTCGACTGTGGCATTATGCTCAGTGACAAGCTCTCGGATTTCAACCAATTTTGTGGTGGAGGGTGCCGCATCGTATTCCCGCTCCAATCGAGAGATGGCAGAAGCTAATTTCCCTATCCTTCGTCGCAGATCGCGCAGCACGCCAGACTGGGCACTGATGCAGGTCCCCCTAATGGTAACCTTGAATGCTTCCCATAAGGTTCCTGCGCTTTGCACTGTTCCGTCATTTTCTTTAAAAAACAAGTGAATTGCCTCCGCAATACTCTGCTTGAACACAGGGTCTTTAAGTTCTGAAGGCTGGAGTCGCCACGCAAAGGGGGGCTTTTGATAACTAGGGATTTGCAGGGTAAGGAGGAACGGTGAGTGGTCCGACAGGGTACGCGCCTCGTGTGATACGTCTAGCGCCCAAGTGCAGACAGCCTCTGTGACTAGCCAGAGGTCTATGCGAGACCAGGAGCCATGCACCGCCGACGCAAACGTGCTCTCCCGACTCACCGGGTTCCGCCTGCGCCAGATGTCATGTAGTTGACCAGCGTCCAATAGACCTAAGAGGACATCTGCTGCACGTTTATGTCGCCACTCTCCACTGCTGGCCCTATCTAGCGTGGAATCTAGGCAAAGATTGAAGTCTCCGCCCCATATGATCGCCGCGGTCGGATAGGCCGATATCCTACGCCACACATCAGAATAAAACGAGGGGTCATCAACATTGGGTCCATATACATTTACAATCAGGACACTCTCACCACACAGAATCCCATGCACAATCACAATTCGTCCCTGCTCATCCGATTCCGAACTTAACTCCGTAAATGGCACTCCCTTTTTTACCAAGATTAGGACCCCCCTTGAGTAAGTAGAAAAAGAGGACATAGCTCTAGTATTTGCCCAGCGCACCCCTATGTTGCTCGCCGTCCCTTTCGGTAGGTGCGTCTCCTGCAAAAGTGCGACTTGCACTCCCAATCGATCTAAACAGGCAAACACTGATCTTATTTTCTTCGGTGCATTGAGACCTCGCACGTTCCAGGTAAGGAATTTGATTGTACTAGCCATTAGGGGTTAGGAACCTCCTCAAGATCCAAATTTGATGGACTGAATGTGCATCCCTCGGATCACTTTCACATACCCTGCTCATTGTTATTTCAGTTCGCCATATCCTTGCTCTGCCCGCCCAACCCCACCCTAACCCCCCATCCCGTATCCCGTGTCACACCCAACGGAGCCTTCCATGTTGCATGTCCCACCCCCTACATACCCCCTCCCACTTCGGCTACCCCAACTTGCCAAAGCCATCCCATAGTGGCCTAACAAACACCCAACAGAACAGTTCCTACATAACTTAGTGTGGGGTACTCCCATACAGGGGGCGAAAGAGTGCTACTTCCCTCTCAACACATGAGAGGTGGCTGATCAGGTCTAAGTCCTGCGTTACAATACCTCATAGAATTTTTTTAACAACCAGCGGGCAATTTCCCCCCCCCAAACTTTTAATCTATACATTGACAGTTAACCTGGGCCATGCAGGCCAACCTAGTTCAGCAGCGGAACAACAACTTGTTCAACTCAGTGAGGTGAGTAACTCAATAAACAAATCATTCTGTAAAATCACATAGTAGTCAACGAGCTCCCCCACTCGTAATGCTCAGTCATTATCGCCTTCGTCAGTATGTTCTACTCGCCGGAGTTTCTTCAGTTTCTTGATATGGTCCATCGCCGCCTTAGGAGTAGTGAAGATCTTCGAGTCGCCTTCCGGCCCTACTCGGAGCCTCGCCGGGTACAGCATGGCGTAGGGGACACTTTCGGACTGCAGGAGCTTTTTTACTGCGCTATATTCTCGTCGTGCCGTTTGCACTGCCACAGTAAAATCTGGAAAGAATGAGAGGGCGTTCCCCTGATACGTAATAGCCCCTTTTTCCCTGGCTAACCGCAATATGGTGTCCCTGTCCCGGTAATTGAGTAGGCGAGCAATTATAGGGCAGGGCGGTGCCTCGGGAGCAGGACGAGTCGCCAATGAGCGGTGGGCACGCTCAATCACAAAAATGGAGGATAATTGCTCCGAGCCAAAAATATCAATGAGCATTTTTTCCATGTAGAGCTCCATTCTCCCAGTGTTTGTAGATTCTGGTAGGCCCGTGACGCGAATGTTATTCCTCCGCGAGCGAGCCTCCAGGTCCTCATTTTTTGCTTGAATTAGGGACAGTACCTTGTCCATATTCAGGGCCTTGTTCGTGACTTCGCTAAGCCCATCTTCGGCCGTGGAGACTCGTTGCTCTACTTCCCCCATGCGCACCGATTGCTGCGCCATCTGTGAGGACATGTGATCTAACCTGTGATTTATGGTAGCCATGCCACCCTCTATTGCCAGAAGACTTTTTTGCATTGCCTGGAGTGTGGATTCCAAGTTGGACGGACCCTCTCCTGGGCCGTCAGCCTCCGAGTCCGAGGCCGCCTTTTGCTGCGCCCTGTTAGATTTTCGCGATTCGAATTGCAGACGGGACTGCATCTTGTCCGGCTTGCCCATCCCACACTCCAGAGGGCAGCAGCCCTGAATGCCGAGTTCCCCACGGGTTGTATTCAACAGCACAGAAAGGAAACAGCCCCCCCGTGTAGGGCCACCAACTCCTGAGCAGTGAGGCGACCCCCCGAGTTAATACAGTCCAGATATACAGTGTGAGATCACCAAGCCGGGTCAATCTGCCAATCTACGATATGGCGACGAGGTGGTGCCTGTCCCTTGTCCTCAGTACAGGTCACCGCTACAGACACCAATCAGCGGCCCCCAAAAAGAGGGAAATACAGCTGAGGCATCCAACATCTGAGGCCCCCACACAGTTCCCACAGCAGCCTGGTCAGTCCAATATTATCAATCCCCAGCTCTATACGAGTCTTTCTATAGCCAGGCTGCTCCTGCACAGGATCCGGGCCTGCAAGTCAGTTAGGGCAACCACAGCCGCGGGCTAAATGCGGGCTGCGCGACCTTCCAATGAGGCCCCCAGGCGAAGGCCGGCACTCCACTCCCTAGATATTGTCTGGCTAAATTCGTCAAGTGTCGCTTAGAATCCTCCTCAAGGATACCAGTGTAGAGGCCAGAGCCTCCTCCGCAGCACCACCTTATCCCGGCTGCCAAGTTCAGCTCTCAGTCTCCGCACCCCCAGGCGTACAATATGGGCAGAGCACAGTACAATAGTATCCCGGGCAAGGATATGGCGGCAACTGGAGACCACCTTCTTCTGTGGTGACAGTTACTGATCTGGTCGTAGGCCACTAGCCTCCAAGGAGAGACAAGCAATCCCCCAGGCTCCAAGGACCATACTCAGCGGCACCACCAATGATGTGACCTCCCCCCTCCGGCAGGCCCTTAGCATCAAGTTGCGGAGCGTTCCGATATACCAGCAATCTCTCTTCAGCCCCTCCTGCACCGCACAAGGTCTGCACACCTAAATCCACCGGGCCCGGCAAGGCGACAGCTTTCCACGATGGCACTTCACCCGGGCACCGCCATTGGCTATCTGGGATAACTCTCCTCCGCAGCGCAGTCCGTCTGGCCGCTACGCCGCTGCAGGGGCACTCGTCCGCACCTGTCCTCTGAGAAGTTATTGCCTAGGAGGCCCCGGGAGCCCAGCGGACGCCGCACTCAGCTAAAGGCAGCAGGCCGCAGCCCGCACCCACCTCCGCAGCTGCAGGCCAAGCCTAGGCCGCCCCCCACTTACCCCAGCCTTCGGCAGGCGCCACAGCCGGATCACCGCAGCGAGCCTCCACCGGCGCTGCAACCTCTTCAAATTCCGCAGCAACGGGGGCACAGGCAATCTCTCCGCACTCGTCGCCTCTGGGGACCGGCTCTCGCCTCCGCGAATCCTGCAGCGGAGCCCCGCCAGCCGCCGCGTTGTAGGCCCAGCCCGCGCGGTCTCCTAGGGCGCCTCCGCAGCCTCGCAGTCGGTCCTCAGCCCTCTCCAGCCACGATTTCAGGCCCGATGCATGGCCCAGACTTCCTCTCACCGCTGGCTACTGTTTGGCTGCATTTATGCCGCTGGATGCCGCAGAGTTTTGGCGGATTGTGGATCAGCCGGGCAGAGCTGCACTACAGTGCGGCCATATTGCCTGGCGCCCTCTAGCGCCCTAATTATAATTAATTAATTAAATTTTTTTATTAATTAATATCTATATTTAATATTTTATATTGTGCATTGTTGTAATTAATTTGATATTAATTAGTTATTAATTTGTTGTTAATTATTAATAATTAATTGGTAAATATTTTAATTGTGTTATTTTTTTAGGAGCGGGTTTTGGTTTGATGGGGGAGTAGGCTGGGAAGTAATTTAATTTTAATATATTTTTTTTAATTGTTTATTATAATCATTTTTTTAAACTTTTTATTGTGTTAATCGTGTGAATTAATTTATTCTTGATTGTTTTAATATGTTTGTTGATTTTCATTAATTAATTAATTAATCATAAATTAATTATGTTAATAGTGTTATGTTTTATTATATTGGTGGTGTCATTTATAGGGGAATATGGTGGGAGGTAAATTTTTTATAATTAATTAAAATTTTGTTAATTCATTTTAATTATTTTGCTTGAGTGGGAATAGTTAATTATTCCCCTCTGCTATCCAACAGTTTCCCTACTGTTTCACTTGCTGGAGTGGGAATAGTAATTGTTACCACTCCGCTATCCAACACTTTCCCTACTATTGCACTCGCTGGAGTGGGAATAGTAATTTTATCCACTCCGCTATCCAACACTTTCCCTACTGTTGCACTCTCTGGAGTGGGAATAGTAATTTTTACATCAACGCTATCCAACACTTTCTTTAATGTTGCACTCCCTGAAGTGGGAATAGTAAATTATTCCCCTCCACTATCCAATAATTTCCCTACTGTTGTACTTGCTGGAGTGGGAATAGTAAATTATTCCCCTCCGCTATCCAACACTTTCCCTACTGTTGCACTCGCTGGAGTGGGAATAGTAATTTTATCCACTCCGCTATCCAACACTTTCCCTACTGTTGCACTCCCTGGAGTGGGAATACTAATTTTTACCACTCCGCTATCCAACACTTTCCCTACTGTTGTACTTGCTGGAGTGGAAATAGTTAATTATTCCCCTCCGCTATCCAACACTTTCCCTACTATTGCACTTGCTGGAGTGGGAATAGTAATTTTATCCACTCTGCTATCCAACACTTTCCCTACTGTTGCACTCTCTGGAGTGGGAATAGTAATTTTTACACCTACGCTATCCCACACTTTCTTTAATGTTGCACTCCCTGAAGTGGGAATAGTAAATTATTCCCCTCCGCTATCCAATACTTTCCCTACTGTTGTACTTGCTGGAGTGGGAATAGTAAATTATTCCCCTCCGCTATCCAACACTTTCCCTACTGTTGCACTCGCTGGAGTGGGAATAGTAATTTTATTGACTCTGCTATCCAACACTTTCCCTAGTGTTGCACTCTTTGGCGTGGGAATAGTAAATTATTCACATACACTATCCAACACTTTCCCTACTGTTGTACTTGTTGGAGTGGGAATAGTGAATTATTCCCCTCCGCTATCCAACACTTTCCCTACTATTGCACTTGCTGGAGTGGAAATAGTAATTGTATCCACTCCGCTATCCAACACTTTCCCTACTGTTGCACTTTCTGGAGTGGGAATAGTAATTTTTACACCTACGCTATCCAACACTTTCTTTAATGTTGCACTCCCTGGAGTGGGAATAGTAAATTATTTCCCTCCGCTATCCAACACTTTCCCTACTGTTGCACTCCCTGGAGTGGGAATAGTCATTTTTACCCCTCCGCTATCCAACACTTTTCTTAATGTTGCACTCCCTGAAGTGGGAATAGTAAATTATTCACATATGCTATCCAACACTTTCCCTACTGTTTTATTTGCTGGAGTGGGAATAGTAAATTATTCCCCTCCGCTATCCAACACTTTCCTTACTGTTGCATTTTTTGGAGTGGGAATAGTCAATTATTCCCATCCGCTATCCAACACTTTCCCTACTGTTGCACTCCCTGGAGTGGGAATAGTAATTTTATCCTCTCCGCTATCCAATTTTTTCTCTACTATTCCTGTTAATGTAGTTTGAAATGTAATTGTAAAAGATTAAAAATATATATATTTTTTTAATTATTATATAAATAATGTATTTTATTTTATATTTACTGGTATATGTATATATATGTATTTATAATTTTTAATATGTTTCTAACATTTTATAATGTATTATAATATTAATTTTTATTAAAATTATATTTATTATTTATAATTTTAAACATTTTCTAATAATTCTATGTTTTTTTAATTATATGTATTATTTACTTTATTTTTTTTAAAACGATATTTTTAACAACGATATTTTTTACAATGATATTTTTGTTTTGATATTTTTGTACTTACCATAATGTAGATAGGACTTCGATATTCTGGACATCGATATTTCGGCTCCGATATTTTTGTCGTCGATATTTCTGTAGTCGATATTCTGTCAGTGATTCGTTTATCACACCTTACCATCCACAGTGCAATGGGCTTGTTGAGAGGGTCAACAAGACCGTAAAGGGTATGATTATTGGACTCCGAGAAAGGCTCAGGCGAAAATGGTATATCTTATTACCCTACCTTCTTTTTGCCTACAGAGATTCCTCAGAAGGGGGTGGGTTACAGCCCATTTGAACTTCTGTTTGGGGTCCATTGTGTCTGTTGAGGAGGGCTGGGAACTGCCTCTCAAACCACCTAAATAGGATATTGTGGACTATGTCCTTGGCCTGTGTTCACGTATGGCTGAGTACATGAAGAAGGACAGCAAGAACCTCAAGGCCAGCCAGGAGCTTCAAAAGGCTTGGCATGACCAGAAGGCTGTACTTACTGCTTACCAGCCAGGAAAGAAAGTGTGGGTGTTGGAGCCGGTGGCCTCAGCACCTCTCCAGGACAAGTTGAGTGGCCCCCATACCATTCTTAAGAAAAAAGGTGAGGTCACCGACTTGGCTGACCTAGGTACTCCTAGAAGTCCCCACAGGGGACTTCATGTGAACTGCCTAAAACCTTTTGTTGGCAGGGCTGACATGAGCTTGCTCATGGCCACTGATGAGGGACAGGAGGAAGAGAGTGACCCTCTCCCTGATCTCCTCTCTCAGGACCCTGTTGATGGGTCAGTTGATGGAGTATCCTTGACAGGCAGCCTCACTGACCAGCAGCAAGCTGATTGGAGGAAAATCCTCAATCCGTTTGCCCACTTTTTTGTCTGACTCCCAGTCAAACCACCTGGTATACCCATGAAGTGGATACAGGTGACAGCCTGTCTGTGAAGAATACAATTTACAGACAGCCTGACCATGTCAGAGACTGCATCAGGACTGAGGTCCAAAAGATGCTAGAGTTGGGGGTCATTGCACCTTCAGATAGTCCTTGAGTTAGTCCTTTAGTCCTTGTACCAAAACCTCACACCCAAGATGGTAAGCGAGAAATGGCGTTTTGTGTAAACTACAGAGAACTCAATGCAGGCAGATGAGCTAAGTGATACTTTGGCCTCAGCCAAGTATCTTAGTACATTTGACGTGACTGCTGCCTACTGGCAAATCAGACTCTCTGAGGATGCCAAGTCAAAAACACAATTTTCAACCCCTAGTGGGCATTATCAATTTTTTGTAATTCATTTTGGCTTGAAGAATACACCTGCCACATTTCAGAGGTTGGTGAACAAAGTTCTTACAGGTCTGGAAGCCTATAGTGCAGCATATCTAGATGATATTGCTGTCTTTAGTTCGACCTGGGACGATCACCTGATCCACCTCAGGAATGTTCTGGAGGCCCTGCAAAAGGCAGGCCTCAATATCAAGGCCACAAAGGGCCAGATAGGGCAGAGCAAGGTTGTGTACTTGGGCCATCTGGTAGGTGGAGGCCAAGTTCAACCATTGGAGGGCAAAATCCAGACCATAATGGATTGGTTTGCTCCCACTACCCAGACTCAGGTCAGAGCTTTAGTTGGCCTGACTGGGTACTACAGGAGGTTTGTTAAGGGATATGGGTCCATTGTGACTCCCCTTAATGACCTCACCTCCAAAAGGTTGCCTAAGATAGTTCAATGGACAGTTAGCTGTCAGAAGGCATTTGATGACCGAATTAGGCCATGTGCTCCCATTCTGCAAAGGCCTGATTACTCCAAAACCTTAATTGTGCCAGACAGATGCTTCTGAGATAGGGGTAGGAGCTGTTTTGTCACAACTTAATGCAGGGGGCTAGGACCAACCAGTAGCTTTTATAAGCAGAAGGTTGACCCCAGGGAGAAGCGTTGGTCAGCTATTGAGAGCGAGGCCTTTACTGAGGTCTGGGCTTTGAAGAAGTTGAAGCCATGCCTGTTTGGCACTTACTTCATTGCTCAGACAGACCATAAGCCCCTCTTATGGCTTAAAGAAATGAAGGGTGAAAATCCCAAACTTTTGATGTGGTCCTTTTCCCTACAGGGGTGGACTTTGCTGTGGAACATAGACCTGGTAGTAACCATGCCAATGCAGATGGACTCTCAGATATTTCCACTTAGAAAATGAAGACTCAACTGGGCATGGTTAGCCTCATCTCCTTACGTTGGGGGAGGGGGATTCTGTAGGAAAGTAAGATCTGCTTTCATGGTAACCCCCGCTTTTTGCTTGGTGTCAGTGTGTTTTTGACCTAGTCAGACTGGGATCCTGCTAATGAGTACCCTACTCACTGTGCTTTCACCCCTAAATTGACATGGTAAATACTTTTGTACCTCCACAATTGTCTACTGGTGTACCCTTGTTAGTCCCTAGTATATGCTACTAAGGTACCCAGGCACCAGGCAAAAAGTTTGGATATATATGTCAGAAAGATCTTACTTTCCTACACCATTTATTAGGGACTTACAGGGGTGCTAAAGTCCTTGCCAATTATGTTTACAATTTTACATTTACCTTGTTTTAAGGGAAAGAGCACTGGGGACCTGGTTAGCAGGGACCCAGTGCACTTTCAGGGCAAAAAGTGGGGGTGAACCTGCCAAAAAGGGACACTCTCCTACAGATATGCCATCACCTGCACCACTAAGGTTGATAACATCTTACCGCTGGGTTCGCCAGATTGTCCAAAGGGGCTATTCCCTCCCCTTTGTGACTACCCCTCCACCCATGACACCTACTTGCAACAGGATGACGGAGGACTACATATCCTTACTCTTGTCAGGAGGTGCAGGCTCTCTTGGTCAAAGGAGCCATAGAGAAGGTGCCATCATCAGAAGTAGGTTAAGGTTGTTATTCCTGCTGCTTTCTCATGCCCAAAAAGGACAGAGGCCTTCATCTTATCCTAGACCTCCACCTCTCAATTTCTTCCTGAGAAAGTAGAAATTCAGAATGTTCACACTCGCTCAAGTCCTGTCTGCCCTGGACCCGAGAGACTGGATGGTAGCGTTGGACTTCCAGGACGCATACTTCCACATCCCCGTCCTTCCTGCCCTCAGGGGCTACCTGCAGTTCACGGTGGTGTATGAGCACTATCTGAAAGAGACACGTTAGTGACAGATTCCTTACCTTAGAATATCCCCAGGCGTTAGGCTGGATCCGGAAAGTTTTTTGCGTAGCAGTACCCTTGCGCGTCGGTAGGCGGCGTCGTGCGGCTCCGCGTCCGTCGTCGGCGTCGTGATCGCCGGGATGACGTCGCGGGCAGTACTTAGACGCCGCCCCTGCGCGCTGACGTCAGTTCTTCTTTTTCCGCGCCAGTAAGAGCAGATCCGGTAAGAGCAGTGCCCTAGTCACTTTTTGACTACTTTTTTGGTGAATTTTTTCACAGTTTTCTTCTTCGAGTCTTCGCGACTCCTAAGGTGTCGTAGGGATGCCCGGCTTTAAGCCCTGCGAGGTCTGTGCCCGCATGATGTCCATCACGGACCCGCACCTCGAGTGTCTCTTCTGTCTCGGCCGAGACCACGACACGAAGTCGTGCCCGGACTGCCGGAAACTTCATCCGAAGGCTTTGCGAGAGCGGTCTCGAAAGCTGCTCGAAGTCCGGCAGTCGGCTCCGCGCCGCACCAAGCCCCGGTCACGGGAGAGGTCGAGGGGCCGGTCGCGGAGCCCCCATCGTTCGTCGGGATCAAAGTCTTCGCGCTCCTCCGGTAAGTCGAAGCACAAGAAGTCTAAGCGGCGTCATCGCTCTAAGACTTCGCCTCGCCGGTCTCGCGACTCGGTTGAGGCCCCTGTCGGCACCGTCCCCGCCCCCGCGGCCCCGGACGTGCCTGTCGAGTCACCCCCGCATTACCCGTCCTTCCCGGGTTCGGGGGCGACTCCGGCCCAAATACAGGAGTTCCTGTCGGCCATGGCCCGCCTCTTCGGGCCTCAAGGTCCCTCCGGTGCGCCTTCGGGCCCCGCGGGCCCTGATGGGGTTGCTCCGGCATCGCCGTCGACTCCGGTCCCGGCGTCGCCTGTCCCACCAGCCTTCATCCCGGCCTCGGCTCCGGCCCCGGGCTCGATCCCGGCTCCGGTGGTGCCGCAACCCCCATCGACGCCGGTTGACCTAACCACGCCTCCGGCTCCGGACATGGAGCCGGACCGACGTCGCCCGACGCCGGTTCTGGCGCCGATGAGACCTTGGGTCCCTAATGTCCCTCCTCCTCCATATTATGAACCTGAGGAGGACCAGGAGAGCTGGGAGTTGTCTGAGGACCCTCTCACACAACAGTGCGAGTTTGACCCGGACTGGGTTGAGGAACTTGGGGATGCCAGTGGTCTAGACACCTCCCCTGACTCTGGCATGCTGTCTCCTCCCGTGGCTACGGAGGAGGGGGCTAATTTTGCAACGGTGTTGCGTAGAGCTGCTGGAGCCTTGAATCTCCAGTTGCCTACTGTGGCCGTCAGGACTAACCTCCTGACTGAAGTGCTTCAGCCAGCGGCCTCCTCTTCGGAGACTGTGCTGCCGTTCAATGATGCACTCACTGACGTTCTTTTGGGTGCCTGGTCCAAACCCACCACAGGGGCTCCTGTGGATAGGAACGTGGCCCGACGCCATCGCCCTGCTCCGGGCGACCCCCTGTTTCTCTCCCAACACCCCACCCCTGAGAGCTTGGTTGACAAAGCCTCTGCCTCCCAAACCGCCTTCCCTACCGCCCCTCCGGATAGGGAATCCAAGCGCCTGGACCAATTTGGGAAGAAGGCTTTCTCTTCCTCCAGTGCTGGCTTGCGGTCAGTCAACACCGCTTGCCTCTTGGGCCGATATACCCACTCCCTTTGGGATTCGGTGGCGACAGTTTTGCCGCAGTGTTCTGAGGAGGTCCAGACACTGCTTACCCGCGCCATTGCGGAAGGGCGAGATGCGGCTAAATACACCATACGTTGTGGCCTTGATACCGCCGACTCGCTAGGCAGATCGCTTGCAACGACGGTGGCGCTGCGTCGCCACGCCTGGCTGAGGACCTGCCCTTTGATGGAGTCGGTCTTTTTGGATCAAAAGCAGACCATGCGCTGGAGCGTTTCAAGGACTCACGGGCTACTGCCAAGTCCCTGGGCCTTGCTGTTGTGCGCCCTCCGCTAACATCTGCTTTTCGCCCCTTTCGTGGCCACGGAAGGGGCGCCCAGTCACGTCAGCAGCCCGGCCAACGGCCCGCGCAGCAAGCGCCTTCGCGTGGCCGAGGACGTGGATACCGCCGTGGCGGTTCGGGCAACCAGCGTGCGGGTCAGGCCACCACCTCCAACCCGTCCGCGGCCTCCAAGCCCTCCTAGTCCCTCCTTTCAGGTGCACAGCACGCCAGTAGGGGGCAGGGTCCGCCATCACCTTCACCACTGGCGTCCCATCACCTCTGACAGGTGGGTCTTGGACATTGTCCGAAGGGGCTACTCCCTCCCCTTCGAGACCACCCCCCCAGCCATGCCACCTCAATTCCACCGCATGTCAGGGGATCACTTGATGCTTCTACAGAAGGAAGTCACGGCCCTCTTGGCCAAGAGGGCCATCGAGCATGTTCCGAACCCAGAAGTAGGGCGTGGTTGCTACTCCCAATACTTTCTGGTGCCCAAAAAGGACAAGGAGGACATGCGTCCTATCTTGGACCTCCGGAACGTCAATCGCCGGAAGGAGAAGTTCAAGATGCTCACCCTAGCTCAGGTCTTGACTGCCCTCGACCCTGGAGACTGGTTGGTAGCGTTGGACTTGCAGGACGCTTATTTCCACATCCCCGTCCTGCCGGCCCACCGGCGTTACCTACGGTTCACGGTAGGCCTCGAACATTTTCAGTTCACCGTGCTCCCCTTTGGCCTTACCAGTGCCCCTCGGGTGTTCACGAAAGTGATGGCGGTGGTCGCAGCTCATCTGCGCCGGGCAGGGGTTTCAGTCTTCCCCTACCTCGACGACTGGCTGCTGAAGGCGGGCTCGTCCCAGGCAGTCGTCTCCCACCTCCAGACTACGGCCGCACTCCTGCACTCGCTGGGGTTCTCCATCAATGTGCCGAAGTCGCATCTGATTCCTTCTCCACAGCTCCTTTTCATCGGAGCAGTTCTGGACACGACGCAGTTTCGGGCCTATCCTCCCGAACGGCGAGTCCGGGATATTCAGGCTATGATTCCGATCTTTCAGCCTTTATCCTGGGTTTCGGCACGGATGACCCTGAGGCTGCTGGGCCTCATGGCCTCCTGCATCCTGCTGGTCGATCATGCCAGATGGCATATGCGGGCTCTGCAGTGGGACCTGAAGTTCCAGTGGGCGCAGCACCAGGGCAACCTGTCCGATCACGTCCAGATCTCGGAGGGGACTGCAAAACAGTTGCAGTGGTGGCTCTCGAACCGGCAATGGGTCATGGGCAGATCCCTCTCCCTTCCCCAGCCAGAGCACACAGTTGTGACGGACGCGTCCCTTCTGGGATGGGGCGGTCACATGGGAGAGGCGGAGATCAGAGGCCTCTGGTCTCCGGCGGAGTCCCGGCTCCATATCAACCTTCTGGAGCTCCGGGCGATCCGACTTGCACTCAAGGCATTCCTTCCCTCTGTCAAAGGGAAGGTAGTGCAGGTGTTCACAGACAACACCACCGCCATGTGGTACTGCAACAAACAGGGCGGGGTGGGGTCGTGGACCCTCTGTCAGGAGGCTCTGCGCCTCTGGACATGGCTGGAACATCAGGGCATGTTCCTGATGGTTCAACACCTGGCAGGTTCCCTGAACGCCAGGGTGGACGAACCTCAGCCGCAGGTGCATGATGGATCACGAATGGCGTCTTCACTCGGAAGTGGCGCAAGGACTCTTTCTACAGTGGGGAGAGCCTTGGTTAGATCTATTCGCCACCGAAGAGAACGCGCAATGTCATCAGTTCTGCGCGTTGGAATTTCCAAGGCGGCACTCGCTCGGCGACGCTTTTCGTCGCGAGTGGAGTTGCGGTCTGTTATACGCCTTTCCGCCTATACCACTTCTACCCAGAGTGTTGAAGAAGATTCGGCACGACCGGGCCCAAGTCATCCTTGTGGCTCCGGACTGGGCTCGAAGAGTTTGGTATCCCGAGCTACTCAGTATGAGCGTAGATCCCCCGATCCGTCTGCCTCTTCGGGAGGATCTTCTGTCGCAGCAGTAGGGGACGGTCCTCCACCCGAACCTGTCCAGCCTCCACCTGCTTGCGTGGAGATTGAGCGGCGGCAGTTGATTCCTTTCGACTTGCCTCCCGAAGTTTGTGATGTGATTCTGGCAGCCAGGCGTCCCTCCACTAAGGTGGTATACGCCTGCAGGTGGAACAAATTTGTGGCATGGTGCACAGCAAAGGCTGTGAACCCCCTTTCTGCCCCTCTTTCTGAGGTCCTTCTGTTCCTTCTTTCTCTGGCCCAACAGGGTTCTGCCCTGGGTACCATCAAGGGTTATCTCTGTGCTATCTCGGCCTTCCTCAGGCTCCCTGATCAGCCCTCCTTTTCAAGTCCCCTGTTGTTAACAGGTTCTTAAAAGGCATTACACACCTCTTCCCTCCTGTTCCGTTTGTGATGCCTCAGTGGGACTTGAACTTGGTTCTTACCTTTTAATGTGCGCTCCCTTTGAGCCTCTACATAACTGTCCTCTTCGTCTTCTGACTCTGAAGACAGCCTTTCTGGTGGCCATCACCTCCGCTCGGCGGGTGAGTGAGCTCCAGGCTCTATCATGCAAACCTCCCTTTCTGTCTGTCCATCCAGACAAGGTTGTTCTTAGGACGCGTCTGTCCTTCTTGCCAAAGGTGGTTACTGCCTTCCACATTGGGCAGACCATCACTTTGCCTACCTTCTTTCCGCCTCCGCATCCTTCCAGAGAGGAAGAGAGGCTCCACCGTCTGGACCCAAAACGTGCGCTCTCCTTCTATATCGACCGCACAAAACACTTCCGGGTGGATGACCAGCTCTTTGTTGGCTACGTGGGCGCCAAAAAAGGTCGGGCGGTGCACAAACTAACCATCTCCCGCTGGGTTACCTTGTGCATCAAGGCCTGCTATTCTTTGGCTAAGAAGGAGCCTCCTGTTGGGCTGCGTGCCCATTCCACCAGGGCAACGGCTGCTACCACGGCCTTGGGCCGCGGTGTTCCGCTGCAGGATATCTGTCAGGCAGCTACGTGGGCCTCGCTGCACACGTTTACAAAACATTACTGCCTTGACAGTCAGGTCCGGAGGGACGGCTACTTTGGCCGTTCTGTCGTCCGGGACTTCCTTGTCTGATCTTTGTTCGCAGACCCACCACCGGAGTTGGTATTGCTGGGGTATCTATTCTAAGGTAAGGAATCTGTCACTAACGTGTCTCTTTCAGATGCACAAGTTACTAACTTGTGTAACGATATATCTGTAAGAGACAGTAGTTAGTGACAGATTCCTTACCGCCCCACCCATCCTCCCCGTTCTGCGAACTGATTTCTAGGGTTAAGGACATCCCTTTCAGGGCCCTAGTATTTTTCAGACACCTATGTCAGCTTCTTGCATGGCTCTGCGTTCCTGGCGCGGAAAGTCGTGTACAGAACTGACATCAGCGCGCAGGGGCGGCGTCTAAGTACTGCCCGCGACGTCATCCCGGCGATCACGACGCCGACGACGGACGCGGAGCCGCACGACGCCGCCTACCGACGCGCAAGGGTACTGCTACGCAAAAAACTTTCCGGATCCAGCCTGACGCCTGGGGATATTCTAAGGTAAGGAATCTGTCACTAACTACTGTCTCTTACAGATATATCGTTACACAAGTTAGTAACTTGTGCTTCAGTTTGCTCTGCTCTCTTTGGCCTTACTAGCACCCCTGGGTGTTCACCAAGTGATGGCGGTGGTTGCAGCTCATGTGTGGAGATCAGGGGTGCTAATCTTCCCCTATCTCAACGACTGGCTGTTGAAGGCGGGCTCACCCCAGGCAGTCGTTTCCCACCTTCAGGCTACAGCAGATCTCCTACACTCATTGGGGTTCACTATGACCATGCCTAAATCCCACCTGACTCCCTCTCAGACGCTTCCTTTCATTAGAGCTGTTCTGGACACTGTGCATTTTCAGGTTTATCCTCCCGAGAGGGAAGAACAGTATATTTGGGCTACGATACCGATGGTTCAGCCTATATTCTGGATTTTGTTGAGTCCGACTCTGCATCCTGCTTGTGATGCATGCCTGTTTCCATATGCGGTCTCTGCAATGCGACCTGAAGTTCCAGTGGATGCAACATCAGGGGAATCTTTCCAACATGATCATGATCTCGGAGGGAACTGCAAAAGATCTGCAATGGTAGCTGACAAACCATGAAAGGGTCAGTGGCAGACTCCTATCCCTTTCACAACCAGATCTAACTGTAATGACAGACTTGTCACTCCTGGACTGGGGCAGCCATCTGGGAGAGGTGGAGATCAGAGGACTCTGGTCTCCAGTGAATCTGAGATCCACATCAACCTGTTGTAGCTTTGGGCGATCCAACTGGCATTGAAAGCTTTCTACCCTCCATCATGGGGAAGCTAGTACAGATGTTCACAGACAACACCACCATCATGTGGTACTGCAACAAACAGGGCGGGGTGAGGTCGTGGATCCTTTGTTAAGAGGCCCTACGTCTGTGGACATGGCTGGAACGTCAAGGCATTTCCCTGATGGTTCAACACCTGGTGGGCTCTCTTAATGCCGTTAAAGCTTAGTACATCATGAGCGGCGTCTCCATCCGGTGGTGGCGCAGACCTCTTCGAAGAGTGGGGAGAGCCTTGGTTTGATCTGTTTGCCACCACTGACAGCGGGTAATGTCAGCAGTTCTGCCTGCTGGAATATTCAAGGAAGCTCTCACTCGGAGATGCTTTTCAGCTCAAGTGGAGCTCAGGCGTCCTGCAAGCCTTTCCGCCAATACCACTCCTGCTCAGAGTTCTCAAGAAGATCAGAAATGACTGGGTTCAAGTTATTCTTGTGGCTACGGATTGGGCTCAGAGAGTCTGGTATCCCGAGCAGTTGAGCATGTCCATTGAGCCTCCGATCAGGCTGCATCTTCAGCAGGATCTTCTGCAGCATTGGCAGGGGACAGTTCTGCACCCGAACCTATCAATGCTCCTCCTTCATTTATGTTCAGGTTACTTGTTGTCATTTTTGGGTCCTGGGGACCCAACGTTTTTTGACAGCTCACCCTCGTGGAAACCCTTTTATTCAGCCTATTGCTTCTTCAAAACAGAGCACTGTTCCATTTTGAGGAAGATAATACAAGATGACCACCATCTCTCTCTCTCTCTAGACATGCAAGGATTTGTGGCCTGCTGGGAATTGTAGTTCCTTTTCTCATCTTCATTGCCTCTCTGTAGTTTCCCTAACACTTCTCTTATCTTCCGCCCACTCCACGTTCAGTCCGCAAGTTATCTCACCCAAATGTTTTTCCTACCAACCTTCCTGTCCACGTTTACTTTGCCTCCTCCATCTGTCTCTCCCTTCTTACTTCATTCTGTCTCCCTTCTGACTACCTTCCCTAGTGCCCCTACCTCATCTCTTAACCCTTCTAGTTTGATCTGCTTGCTACCTTCCTGCTTTTCTACTGCTCTTCCTCCCCATCACCTCTTCAACCCTCTCAGCTGAAAGTTTTCTCCACTTGCTACTCCTAATATGGTTATTGTTCCTCCAATGTTTAATGTAAAGTAAGACCCAATCTCAGCTCTTTGTTACATTGGAAAGTACACTGACAACCCCAAGTAGGGTGATCATATAGAAAAAAACGAAATATAATTAAATTAAATAAACTGAACAAAGAAATTGTTCTTCCAGCTATTTCTGCATAATTTATACATCACATGCTCCTTACACTTTTTGTATCGACTGAATCAGAGTGGCATTTGTTAGACCTTCTTCTTTTGACCTTTGATACTTGCTGAGATGGTGGGAACACTATTGCCAGGTGGAAAACGTTATGAATCACATGCCTTTGGCATGGAGCTCAGCCACAATACTGTGCCAAGACACACTCTTCTAGGGCTAAGATGGTGCCTGTGGCATTCTCCAGGCATACTTTTGTCAGACAACTTATGCTAGGTAACTATGTGGGCTGTTTCGCAGACCAAGATTACACTATGCTCCGCCCCTTTATCCCATCAAGATTAACACTGGACTCATAACAGGGCTCTAAGAGTTATGGAATCACCATAAAGGTACATGTATGGGGGCGTGGCCAAGACTCCAAGCATGGCGGACGTGTGAGCGTGGAGCTCCGTCCCGGCCCTTAAAGTAATCCTGTGTTAACGGCGGCTTTTATCACCAAAAAGTCCTGTTTGGGGACCCTCCCGCCTCGCTGTGGCGTGGGGGGGAGGAGTAGTGACAAGCTGTGCTGGCTCGCCTGAGCACCAACGAGAAGCAGAGGAGTGAGACCAGGCGCTGCGATCGGCCCTGATGCGGCAGGCGATCTGAAGATTGAGTACCCCATCGTGGCGCACGTCTATCTCCGGTGCGAGGTGTGTCGCCACGTCGTTTCATTTGCGGCGGATGGGCGGAATCCGACCCCCTGTGAGCGCGGAGGAGCGGTGACCCAGCGGGACGGAGCAGCCCGCCCTGCCGCATCGTAGCTGTGGCGCAGGCATTGTTGCTGGCCGAACTGGCAGTGGGAGGGCCGGAGAGGTGAGCTGAGTCAGCACGCGCAGGTTCACATTGTGCCTGTGTCGGACGTAGCAGAGTCAACGACCCGGTGAGTGCACTGGACTGCGCAGGGGCCTAGGCTTTCAGGCTGATGACCTCTTGCTTCAGTGAACAGTGGGAGCTTTCGAGACCACCGGTGGGCCTTGCGCTTTAGCCCCCGGTGGGGTTGCACAGCTCCGGGGCATCACGTGCACTGGGACACTTGCGGGACTGATATTGGCCTTGCGACGGAGTTCAGGGGCCCCGGATGAGTCACGGGAGACACGCTGAAAAAGGACTACGACGGCCCATACAACAAGTAGGATTGGGTTGGCGGAGCTAGCCGAGCCTGAGGGTGGCCGCTTTTTAGCGGGCTCCTTCGGCCTCCGGATAATCCTGCATTTATCCAGTGCCAATTGCCTGTGACTACTATAAATATTGGAACTACAATTGTCGGAGGCATGCGGCGTGCTGGACGGCCCACTGCTGTAGCCCGCACCGGCCTAGTCCTGTGTGAAAACAGGGAGTGGCTGCGCGGCCGAGAGGGACCTAGGGAGCGAGAGTGAAACCACGAGCCCATGCGACGGTTGGCTGAGAAGCACTGTACAACAGAGATTCCACGGGGAGTATACCCGATTGGTTTTGGGGGCCACTCGTGGTTGAGCTGAGCTTCTTGCCCCCTCGTGGATGAGTTTAAGCTGTTCCCCCAGTGGGGAGTGTAATTCGTGGGGCGTTCCTGTGTAGTCTTCTGTGAGCCATGGGGAAGGACAAGCCAGTGAAGTCGCAAGCGAATAAAATACTGAATTATGCCCAGCCAGTCACCCATGGCCCTGACGGAGCTGTTGGGGACCAGGCGGTGGACCGAGGCGATGCGGAGCGAGGAACTGAGGAGGCACCAACACTGATGGATGTACTACGAGCCGTCCAGTCCACTAGAGATGAGATGATTCGGAAGATTGACGCAGTGGCTATTGATGTTAATCTCCTGCACTGTGACCTTCGGAAGGTTTCCGACAGGGTGACTGTCACGGAGAAAGATACCGATGCACTGAAAGAGGAGGTGACAAGCCTTAGCGCCACAGTAGTGGAGTTAAAACGACAGGTGATTAAGCTCGATGATCGAGCCGAGGATGCTGAAGGACGGTCCCGAAGGGGAAATCTGCACTTTGTGGGTTTCCCGGAAAAGGCGGAGGGTCCTGCAGTTGACCTGTTCCTGGAGGACTGGATTACCCGAGAGATGGCCCCTACACAGTTATCAAAGTTCTTCAGTGTGGAGGGGGCGCATCGAGCGTTGGCAGCCCCACCGAGGCCCGGTGCGCCCCCTCGGGCTATCATTGCAAAGTTGTTTAATTTTAGGGACCGGGACCTTTTGCTCCAGCTCTCTCGCAGTGGCCGACGATTCTTCTTTGAAGGCCACTCTATCTCAGTGTATCCAGATTATACGCAGCGGGTTCAGGAGCAGAGGAAGACCTTTGTGGCCATCAAGCGCCGCCTTCGAGATCGGAATTTGAAATATAGTCTTCTGTTCCCGGCGAAACTCCGGGTGGTGAGTGAAGGCAGTGTCTTGTTTTTTTTCTCGGCGGAGGAAGCGAGAGACTGGTTGGATACCAGGGCCCCGGAAGGACAACAGTTGGTGCCCTCTACGAGTTCGGGGGAGACTCCCTCCTTGCGGTCCACACGGGGAAGTCGTAGACAGTTCATCCGTCAGAAACCAAAACAAAGAACAATGAGCTTGGGCAGAGTCACGGTTTGTCGCGATGGAACCTTACACGCTTCAGATTCTGAGGTGGTTCCGAACTCTGTGGCGCCGACACCAGAGCTTGTACGAGACAATGGGGGGCCAGGCAGCGGTTGTGAATGACCCTCTTCTTGAACTGAGCATCGACAATTGAACTGTGCAGATAAGCTGTCCTCCAGTCTCTGATATTATGTGGTCCTAGGAAGTGCATTGATGTACGATGTTAGGGAGGCAGGGTTTTGCAATGTTTTTCTTTATTTTGATCTCCTCTTACTCCCTTTAAATATGCATGGGTTGGGAGCTATTCGGGTGAATATTTTGCACGCTTATAACATGAGTGGCCACTGGAATGGTGACGCCCCCTCTAGAGCCCAGGTCCGCTGAGGTAGCTTGAGAGCGATCTCGCGCCTCGACGTTACCTGTTCTCTTGCACAGCATTTGACTTACGGTTTATATTGTTATGCTGAAAAGGCTGCCCAGGACCTCGGCCCTGGGAACATCGTGCAGCCATTACTAGATAGGGGGAAATGGGGGGAGGTGGGGGGAGGTTTGGGGCGGTGTGTACTGTCTCTAATGTGGATTCTTCATTGCACATGTGAACTTTTACTGCTGCCCGGGGTGGGGGGACGGGATTGCATTGTTTGACTTTTGGAAGTTGGTTTATTTGTTGGGGAAGTTTACTGGTCACGACATATAATGTCATGGTACATGGATATGGACCGCCCCGAGGGGGTGATTCGCTCAGGGAGGTGGTGGATGTCAATTGTTTGTTACAACGACACTATGACAGCACGGACATTGCGATTTCTTAGCTGGAATGTCCGGGGGCTCGCTGCCCTAGATAAGCGCCGCAGGATATATGCATTTCTGAAGAGATATAATGTAGCGATAGCAGGGCTGCAGGAAACACATGTCTGGGGTAATTCCATATCGAGTCTTCGTAAACGGTGGAGGGGACAATTGTACGCCACATCGTTCTCAGGCTTCGCACGTGGGGCGCTTGTCTGGGTGGCGCCTGGAGTTCCATTTCATCATATCCAGCATGTGCTTGACCCAGAGGGACGATATGTCATTGTGTTTGGTAGGTGGGAGGGTAGAGAGATCTGCATTATTAACGTCTATGCCCCCAACCTGGACTGTGCTGATTTCTACCCGGCAGTTTTGAAGGCGGCGACTCCTTATATCGGAGCTGAAATTCTCCTTTTGGAGATTTTAATTGTGTGTTTGATGGGATCTTGGACAGGGAACCCCGAGGGAGCGTACTAAACCCCGTATGGTGGCATCCCTAGCTGATATACTCCAGGGTCTGTGTTTAAGGGACGAATGGAGAGCCCGTAACCCCACTAAAAGGGAGTTTTCTTGTTTTACTCCGGCGGCTAATACATTTTCCCGAATTGATCATTGTTGTCTCTCCGCGGGCCTCTCTGCAGCAACGGAAAGTATTTCTTATCTGACACGTTATATATCCGATCACGCTCCACTGTTATTGACGGTGTCGAGCGGCCCTGGACGACCGTCCATTCCGCTTTGGAAGCTTCGGGCGGAGGCCCTCACGGACCCCCCGTATGCGTATACAGTACAGGAGGCTATTCAACATTATTTTGTGGAAAATTGGGCTCCACCTCCTCTAGAGCCACTGAATGGGAAACGCTAAAAGTTGTGATCAGGGGAGTCTGTATGCGGACTACCTATGGGGTTCAACACCAACTTACGGCAGATATTGACTCCTTGGAAGCACGACTACAAACCATAGAGTCCACACTCTATAAGTCCCCAACCAATATGGCCGAGTGGACACGTGTTAAGGGAGAATTGCTTGAGGCTTGGTCTCGATTGGAGAAGCATAGATACACCACTTATAGACAACGACTTTATATGGAGGGTGATAGGTCAGGAGCACTTCTAGCGCGATTAATTCGCACGGAAAATGAACAGACTCCGGTGCTACAACTTCAGAGCACTAGAGGGGTGATGTTACACACACAAACAACAATACTTGCAGCATTTGCAGATCACTTACAACAGACATGCGCAGCGGTCCCCCCGGCACGCTCGCAGGCCCTGTCGGATTATTTGGGCGAAGTGACGCTACGTGCCCTGGAGGAGTCGGACGCTGAGTCCTTAGGAGCTCCGATTACTAAAGTAGAGATGTTAACTGTAATTAAGAACATGCAATCCGCAAAATGTCCTGGTAGTGATGGTCTCCCGACCGAGTTTTATAAACAATTTGCCCCGCAGTTGGTAGATCATCTCTTGGAGGTGTACAATGAGGCTCTTGAGAGGAGGGCACTCCCTACCACCATGATGGAAGCTCTGGTGGCGATGGTTCCTAAACCAGGAAAGGATCCCTTGTTCCCGACTTCTTATAGGCCCATATCTCTTTTAAATGTGGATGAGAAGATACTTAGTGGAGTTTTGGCAGCAAGACTTCAGCCTTATATGGTCAGACTGGTCCATCATGACCAGGCCGGGTTTATTCCAGGTCGGAACACTATGTATAACTTACGGCGACTTGCACATATATGGCATGATCCGCATCTACTAGGCGAAGATTGGGCCCTATGTCTATTGGACATTAAACAGGCCTTTGATACGGTCGAGTGGAACTATGTTTGGGCAGTACTCGCTAAAATGGGGGTGGGCGACAAATATATAAGTTGGGTGAAGCTCCTTTATGTTCGACCAACGGCTCGCATCCGTCTCCGTAACCAAGTCTCCGACAGTTTGGAGCTCCAGAGAGGTACTCGTCAGGGGTGCCCCCTGTCGCCGCTCCTTTTCGCATTGGCGATGGAGCCACTGGCAACGGCACTGCGACACCGGATGGCACGGTGGGGGATGACGGTAGGCCCGGCAGTGCACGTAGTGTCAATGTATGCTGACGACACCTTGGTGTATCTCCGTAGTCCCGGGAGTCGGTCCCGGAGCTTCTTCGAGAATTCACAGCTTTTGGGGCCGTATCGGGGCTTTGCCTTAACCCGGGGAAGTCTCAGTTATTTCCTATGTGGAGCCTGAGAGACAAGGAGGAGGGGGATCTGCCCACTGTGGAGATTAGCTGGGTCACGGACTCGGTGCGTTACTTGGGGATCCGCTTAACTCACAAGCAGGAGACTTACTTTGAACAAAATATGGGACGATGTGTAGAGGGTGTCTGTAGATCAGTAGAGTTTTGGCGTACCTTACCCTTATCACTAATGGGGCGTGTGGCTCTGATAAAAATGGTGGTCCTCCCCCGATGTTTATATGTAATGCAGAACTCCCTTTACCGGATACCACGGGAGTGCTTTCTCCGATTAGACCGCCTGCTGGTAGACCTGCTGTCGGGAAACAAACGAAAACGAGTGGGGTTGCAGACATTGCAGAGAACTTGGGAAAGTGGGGGTCTGGAAGTTCCAAAATTGGAATTTTATTATATGGCAGCGCAGCTCCAGCATGCTGTACAATGGTTCGACGACCAAGATAATTGGGAGAAACAATTGCTGAGGGGTACTTATGGGGATACTTCACTCCCGGACCTGCTAATGTTGGGCTCACGTGTGCCTGATCATGTCCCGTATATTATTAGACATGTGGCCTCTACATGGGAATCTGCAGTTAAGGTTGCAATACGAAGGGCACCTTATGCCCCTGAGGCCCCATTATGGGCAGTTGTCCCATTTGGACAGATCGGTCGAGTTATGTCCGTCTCCAGATGGGTGGAGGGCGGCTGTAGAATGATGGGAGATCTGTATTTAAATCAGCATTTTCTGACCAGGGAGGAAGCAATGGCTGCGTTTGATCTGGGCAGGGGTCAATATCTGCAGTATGCAAAGGTGGCTGCGGTGGCGCGGAGATTTGGCCGACGTTTCCCGAGGAGCCTCCAATTGCTGCCACCCTTCAGGCCCTAATGAGTCTTGCTGGAGGCCGTAGACTGGTCTCTCATATTTATAGAGCGTTACGAGCGGACCTTGCTGCGCACCCGCTTCCGATTCAGTCTAGATGGGACGAAGTGTTGGAGTTGCCCCTTACAGATTCTGAATGGAAGAGGGTTCATGAAGGAGTAAAACAAATCAGTTCCAATACCAGATTTAAACTTATCCAATTTAATATTGTACATCAAACCTATTTAACACCGCGAGTGCTGCATAAAATATATCCAGAACGTTCCTCCTGTTGTCCTAGATGTGGTTGTGCTGATGCCTCATTTTTGCATATGGTATGGGAGTGCCCGAGACTGGGTTCTTTTTGGGACTCTATACTAGAGAGATTGCGCCGAGTAACGGGATGGACGCTGCCCCAGTCTATTAAAGAGATACTGTTGGGTTTACTCCCCTGTCCTAAGGGTAGGAAGCTTACACGTAGATTTCTCCAACTGGGACTAGTACTGGCAAAAAGACGGATAGCGATCCCCTGGATGGGCTGCCAACCCCCCAAGGTGGAAAGTTGGGCCAAAGATTTGAGGGAATGGGCAACAGCGGAATGGATCCGTATGAAGCGGGTCAGGAGGGATGATAAGTTGGAGGAGGATGCTAGTACCTGGTATGCTTTGATGTTGGAGGTCCCCTTGGACACTGCCCCAGACACGCAGCGATCGGAGGACACACTAGCGGTCCGCATTGGGGATAACTTGGGGGAGCAACATACAGACACTCCCGTAATCAACGTAGAGTAATCACACCGCTGTATAGAAAGATAGGGTGAAATGACCTATGCCATGACCGGAGGTTCCTTAATGTATGTGACCAGGGGGGAGTGGGGGTGGGACTGTTTATGATCTTTTGTCTTTGCAATTTGTTTGTTGAGAGGGCTAGCCTTGCTATATGCATTGTACAGAGTAGAGATACAGAAGTTTATGATTAGTATGTGCTCCTAGTTTCAAAGACGGAGAAGGAAAGAGATTTTTTATTTTTTTTATTTTTCTTTTTCTTTTTTTCTTTTCCCGTTCCAATCTTAATTACATGTCAAAAAAGTTTGTAGCACATGTATTGTTATTTTATACGATTGACCTGAAGTGAGAGGTCGCTGATTCTGTATTGATTTTCTGGAACCGGATGGTTCGCACTCTCTACAATAAATAAAAACATGTTTTAAAAAAAAAAAAGGTACATGTATCCTTCTTTTTCCATTTATACTAACATCTTTATGGTACAGTCATGATTCCACTTTCAAACATATTGAATCTTTTTATTTATGTCTCTTAAAACTAGGATTCATCATCTGAAATCTTCATTTGAAAAGAATGTTTCCCACAGCATTGACTATGAAGAAAATATTTTCACTTCGGAGGTACAGTTCTTTCATACAATTCAAAAGCATTATATGAACTTTTGTTCAGGCATGGACTCTGATATAGATTTTTCACCTGGTCATCAGTGTACATCCTAGAAAGGATTGGTTTAGGGAGACAAAGGATAGTTAATTGGTAAACCTTAAATAAGCTGTAAAACGATCAATTATACATGAATAGGTATGGCTTGAAGGAACTGTATAAGGAAAAGAAATAGGTATAGGGTGTTACATTTTCTAGCAAATGTTTCTACTCATTATACGTTTCCTCTTATTAGTTCTCGGTCATCAAGGATAATTGATAATCACTTGTCACCTTTTTAAAATGCAAAATCTGATAGAGACATCTAGCCACAGATTCCTTAACTTAGAATATCCCCAGGCGTCAGACTGGATCCGGAAAACTTTTTCCCCAGCAGTACCTCTGCACGCCGGGGGGCGGCGTCGCTCTGCTCCGTCCTGACGTCGTCCACGGAAGTGACGTCAATGGAGCCATATAAGACCCCCCCCGGCGTGCTGACGTCAGTTTTCTTCTTTTCCGCGTCCTAACGCGGATCCGGAGTTTAACGGTTCCTCTGGCCTGTTTTGGTGCAGACCTTCACGACGCCTTTCACGTCTGGAACAGTGTGTCGATGCCTGCGGGTTTCAAATCGTGTGCGTCCTGTTCGCGGCAGATGTCGGCGACGGATCCACACGAGATCAGTATGTGGTGCTTGGGAGAGCACCATGACTCTGCTGAGTGCGACGCCTGTCGGCAGCTGAAGCCGAAGTCCCTGTGGGAACGTCGGATGAAACTGTTGTCTGCCCGGGTGTCCCGGTCAGAGTCCTCGCGGCGCCGGCTTCCGTCTCCGGCGGAAGGATCCAAACAGCGCAGTTCTTCCTCCCACGCTGAGGTCTCTGCTCGGGGCAGATCCCGGAGTCGTTCCCGTGGACGCCGTTCGCCTGCCTCAGGTAAGCACTGGAAGAAGTCACGGAGGTCGTCGACCTCGCACAAGCGTGACATCGGGGCCCACCGCTCCCGGTCTTCACCGGACGCAAGCCCTCAGGAGTCGGCCCCCGCCTATCCACCGTTTCCTGGTGCTGGGGCGACTCGGACCCAGATGGAGGCCTATTCCAGGGCTCTGCAGGCCTTTGGGTCACCCCCTCTCCCTGGCACGCCTTCGGGCCCCACAGTGGGGGTAGGGACTCAGGTCGGGGGTTCACCGGCAGGTTCGCCCTCGGCGCCGACCGAGTGCCTTGACTCCGATTCAGGGGCCGCTGCGACGTCGGGACACGGCCCGGATGGGCATCCCTCTCTGGCATCTAGCCCTCCTGACGCGTCTTCACATAGTCCTGCGGGACTCCCTGCGTCGTCGCTGGTTGTGGCTGCAGCGTGGAGGTCGACTCCAAGTCGACTTCGTTCCTCCCCGCAGGCTCCTGTCTCGGTGGAGGTCGAGTCGACGCCGGTCCGAAGCCGGGTGGACAAGTCCTCTACGGAGGTCGTCGGCGCCGATCCGAAGCCGTCCCGACGTCGGTCGACGCCGGTTCCATCCCCGGCTGTTCCTCTGCTGGAGGACGTGACCCCGGTGGGTTCACCGCCCACAGGGTTTTTTCCATGCTCCACGGAGCAGGAGCCCATGGGGCACTGGCCGGCTCATTTTTCTGCGGGGCTTTTGCCGTTGAGTGGACGGATTAGCCTGCAACCGTCCCCAATGGACGACTTGCTGTCCCCCCCTCGGGTGGCCACGGAGGCTAGCGTTGTCTTTGCGAGGGCAGTTACTAGGGCTACACATATCTTACGAATGCAACCGCCCTCTATCTCCCTGCCTTCGGATCCTTGGTTGGATCTCCTTCACCAGGGCACAGTGGATGTGGAGCCTCTGCTGCCTTTTGGCAGGGCATTGTATGATGTTCTTCTGGGGGCTTGGGTCAGACCCTCATCGGGTGACCCTGTGTCTCGCGCTGTTGCGCATCACCACCGGCCGGCTCCAGATGACCCTGCCTGTTTGTCCCTTCATCCTAGGGCTCAAGGACTGGTAGTCCAGGCTGCGCTTCCTTCCTCTCCTCCACCGTTGCTTCCCCCCACTCGGGAGTCTAGGTGGTTGGAGTCGTGTGGTCGCAATATTTTTGCTTCCACCAGCTCCAGCCTTCGGTCCCTCAACACGACCTGCGTGTTTGCTCGGGCTACTTCTGCCCTCTGGGACTCCGTCGAACTACTCCTTCCCTCTTTACCAGAGGGCCCTTGTGCTGACCTGCTCCAGCTTGTTCGGGATGGCCGCGACATGGCGCAGTTCTCCATCCGATCGGCAATGGACACCACTGACTCCGTGGGTCGAGCTATGGCCAGCTCAGTCACCCTGCGTCGCCATGCGTGGCTTCGCGATGGCAGTTTCCCCGAGAATGTTCGGGAACGACTCAGGGATTTGCCCTTTGATGGGTCCCTCTTGTTTGATGAGCATGCCGATTCGGCGGTCCGGCGTGTCCTCTCCGGATTTCCATGACTGCCTGGTTTTTAGTCCCCTATGGTGGATTGTGTTTTCGTGTGACGGTGTTGTCACTTTGTTTTATTGATTTACGTCTCTGGGTTCAAGGGATTTCTCCCCAGACAGACTGTATGGCTGTTCGGCCAGGTTTTTCTTTTACTGCAGCTGGGTCGGCTGTTTATATGTTTCTTTTTGACCTCTGCCTATGAGCTTGTCTCAAGAGGTGAGCCTTATTATTACCCAGACGGACTGTGCGGCTTTTTCGCCGTCTTGTCCTTTTCTTGTTGCAGCTGGTCAGCTGTTTCTGCTTTTCTTTTTCATCCTCTGTCTAAAAGCTTGGCTCAAAGAGGTGTCCCTTGCTTTTATAGGGATGTGCCATACCCTATGTGGGGTACTTGTTGGCTATTGTGTAGCTGCTCTTCCTGGCACGGGAAGTTTCAACGGCTCCTGCAGAGTCTTCTTCAGCTACTTCTCTTTTGTCAACGCTCTTCCTGCTGTTGTAGGACATTCCCTCTAGTGAGACCCGGTGGGTTGGTGCGGTTCTCTCCTGGGGGTTTTGTGTTGTAGTCTACGGTTGGTCCGTAGCTCTTTCCTGTCTCTGTGGAGACACTCTGCGTGTACACACAGGTTATGTTCGCTGTTGCAGGGTGCCGGCGGTGTCCCTCCGCCCCTGTCTTGGCTGCGTTGTACTTTCACTTCTTAGTGTGGGGACGTGCTTCAGTCTTCTCTCATGGCTCAGGCCCTGTGGGGCTTTTGCCTATGGGCGGTGGGGTTTCCACCAGCTACGTTTCTGATGCGTTTTACCTTGTAATCTGTTTCTTTAGGCACTTCCCTGGCAGGGACTTCGGTCCCTTTGCTTCTTACGTGCAGGGGTTCAGGTCCTTCCGCTCCTGGCCTCTGCGGATGTTTTCTGATTCACTCTAGGGGTTCAGGGCTGTCACTCTTATTCCACGTCTCTGTGTTCCGCTCCAGGTATTTCACTGGTTGCGAGTTACCGATCATAACTAAAGGCACTGTTGCTTTCTTTTGTGTCTGTTATGGTACAAGTATTCTTCTTCAGGATACTCGTTGTCATTATACAGTGTCTGTATTAGACTGTATCTACCCTTTTTCTGACAGACCTCTGTCTGTGTATTTCTCACTCCTTCCTTATGCGTGTGGTGGTCAGTGTCCCCACCTGTCTCGCGGGGGCCCATTATTTCGTCCCCGTCAGGGGTGATGTTGTCGCTTTTCGGTGTTTTTGACACTGTTGTGTCCTGCTTTGCTTCACACCGGTGCCGTTGGTACCTATTGTACGACTTCCCTTTCTCTAGGGCGTGCTCTTCGAGTTTCCCCTTGTTTTTTCATTTTTCCTTCATTTGATACATATATATATATATATTATCTACTGGCGGTCGCCAGTAGATAGTTATAGTTAGGACCTATTTTCCATAGGAAATTCACAACATTCTATTTCCAATAACTTTGGCGCCGGTTGACGAATCTTCGCAAAATTTTCAAAACGTATGGCCCGCTCCGGTCCGCTCCTATCATGAAAGTTTTGGGGTGATTCGGCTAGTGGGGGCCGAGAAAAAAGGGGGGTCCCAAAACGTGTTTTCCCCATGCAATTTTCCATAGGAAACTTTAGACACGGCTACAGCCCGAACTGCTGAACGGAATTACACCAAATTTGGCAAAGAGGTAGTTCTTGGTTCAGAAAGAACCCTTTTGTTAAATGGTGTAAATCCGTTCAGTAGTTGCTGAGAAAATCAAAAGTAAAATCACATATATATCTGGGCGGAGCCTAACCACACATGTCATTGTGAGATCTGATTGGCTGTCAGCACTTCATCCTGGAATTGCTGGCAGCCATCTTGGGACCAATATAAATGATAGTACCCCATTGAAATGCATTGTAGTGAATCAAAGATTTTGAGGGTTACCAAAAGGAGAACTATAAAGGGTGATAACAGACTTTAGTTACATTAGAATTCATTTGTTGATGGTACCATACTAATTTCAGGAATTGTGGTGTGTTCTAAGGTGATTTTACCCTGTGAAAAACCTTCTGCTGGGATATCATGAATCATGTTTTTTTGCAGTTTTATGTAGTGCAGACTGGTCAGGTATTGGAGCGTTGCATCTTAAAACATGACCCCCTACCCTACACAAACACCACTGCACTACCCTAAACCCTAAAACACTACCCCCAGCACGACCCCCTACACTACCCAAACACCACTGCACTAACCTAAATCCTAAAACACTACCCCCAGCACGACCCCCTACACTACCCAAACACCACTGCACTACCCTAAAACATGACCCCTACACTACACAAACACCACTGCACTACCCTAAACCCTAAAACACTACCCCCAGCACGACCCCCTACACTACACAAGCACCACTGCACTACCCTAAACCCTAAAACACTACCCCCAGCACGATCCCCTACACTACCCAAACACCACTGCACTAACCTAAATCCTAAAACAATACTCCCAGCACGACCCCCTACACTACCCAAACACCACTGCACTACCCTAAAACATGACCCCCTACACTACACAAACACCACTGCACTACCCTAAACCCTAAAACACTACCCCCAGCACGACACCCTACACTACACAAGCACCACTGCACTACCCTAAACCCTAAAACACTACCCCCAGCACGACCCCCTACACTGCCCGAACACCACTGCACTGCCCTAAACCTTGAAACATCAGCCCCTGCACGACCCCTACACTGTTCGAACACCACTGCACTGCCCTAAACCCTGAAACACCACCCCCAGCACGACCCCCTACACTGCCCGAACACCACTGCACTGCGCTAAACCCTGAAACACCACCCCCTTCACGACCCCCTACACTGCCCGAACCCACTGCACTGCCCTAAACCCTGAAACACCACCCCCAGCACGACCCCCTACACTGCCCAAACACCACTGCACTGCCCTAAACCCTGAAACACTACCCCCAGCAAGACCCCTACACTGCCCGAACACCACTCCACTGCCCTAAACCCTGAAACATCACCCCCAGCAAGACCCCCTACACTGCCCGAACACCACTGCACTAAACCCTGAAACACCAACCCCAGCTCGACCTCCTACACTGCCCGAACACCACTGCACTGCCCTAAACCCTGAAACACCACCCCCAGCACGACCCACTACACTGCCCGAACACCACTGCACTGCCCTAAATCCTGAAACACCTGCCCCAGCACGACCACCTACACTGCACGAACACCACTGCACTGCCCTAAACCCTGAAACACCAGCCCCAGCATGACCCCCTACACTGCCCGAACACCACTGCACTGCCCTAAACCGTGAAACACCAGCCCCAGCATGACACCCTACACTGCCCGAACACCACTGCACTGCCCTAAACCCTGAAACACCAGCCCCAGCACAACGCCCTACACTGCCCGAACACCACTGAACTGCCCTAAACCCTGAAACACCAACCCGTGGACGACCCCCTACACTGCCCGAACACCACTGCACTGCCCTAAACCCTGAAACACCACCCCCAGCACGACACCCTACACTGCCCGAACACCACTGCACTGCCCTAAACCCTGAAACACCACCCCCAGCACGACCCCCTACACTGCCCAAACACCACTGCACTGCCCTAAACCCTGAAACACTACCCCCAGCAAGACCCCTACACTGCCCGAACACCACTCCACTGCCCTAAACCCTGAAACATCACCCCCAGCAAGACCCCCTACACTGCCCGAACACCACTGCACTAAACCCTGAAACACCAACCCCAGCTCGACCTCCTACACTGCCCGAACACCACTGCACTGCCCTAAACCCTGAAACACCACCCCCAGCACGACCCACTACACTGCCCGAACACCACTGCACTGCCCTAAATCCTGAAACTCCTGCCCCAGCACGACCACCTACACTGCACGAACACCACTGCACTGCCCTAAACCCTGAAACACCAGCCCCAGCATGACCCCCTACACTGCCCGAACACCACTGCACTGCCCTAAACCGTGAAACACCAGCCCCAGCATGACACCCTACACTGCCCGAACACCACTGCACTGCCCTAAACCCTGAAACACCAGCCCCAGCACAACGCCCTACACTGCCCGAACACCACTGAACTGCCCTAAACCCTGAAACACCAACCCGTGGACGACCCCCTACACTGCCCGAACACCACTGCACTGCCCTAAACCCTGAAACACCACCCCCAGCACGACACCCTACACTGCCCGAACACCACTGCACTGCCCTAAACCCAGAAACACCACTCCCAGCATGACCCCCTACACTGCACGAACACCACTGCACTGAACCCTGAAACACTACCCCCAGCAAGACCCCCTACACTGCCCGAACACCACTGCACTGCCCTAAACTCTGAAACATCACCCCCAGCCAGACCCCCAACACTGCCCTAAACCCTGAAACACCACCCCCAGCAAGACCCCCTACACTGCCCGAACATCACTGCACTGCCCTAAAACCTGAAACACCAGCCCCAGCACGATCCCCTACATTGCCCGAACACCACTGCACTGCCCTAAACCCTGAAACACCACCCCGTGCACGACCCACTCCACTGCCCGAATACCACTGCACTGCCCTAAACCGTGAAACACCAGCCCCAGCACGACACCCTACACTGCCCGAACACCACTGCACTGCCCTAAACCCTGAAACACCAGCCCCAGCAAGACCCCCAACACTGCCCGAACACCACTGCACTGCCCTAAACCCTGAAACACCACCCCCAGCACGACCCCCTACACTGCCCGAACACCACTGCACTACCCTAAACCCTAAAACACGACCTCCTACACTACACAAACACCACTGCACTACCCTAAAACACTACCCCCAGCACGACCCCCTACACTACACAATACCGTTGGCGCGGAAAGTCGTGTACAGAACTGACGTCAGCGCGCAGGGGCGGCGTCTAAGTACTGCCCGCGACGTCATCCCGGCGATCCCGACGCCGACGACGGACGCGGAGCCGCACGACGCCGCCTACCGACGCGCAAGGGTACTGCTACGCAAAAACTTTCCGGATCCAGCCTGACGCCTGGGGATATTCTAAGGTAAGGAATCTGTCACTAACTACTGTCTCTTACAGATATATCATTACACAAGTTAGTAACTTGTGCATTTAGGGTATAACACCGACAAATCTGAAAGAGACACGTTAGTGATAGATTCATTACCTTAGAATATCCCCAGGCGTCAGACTGTATCCGGAAAGTTTTGCTAGCAGTACCCCTGCGCGCCAGTAGTTGGCGTCGTGCGGCTCCACATCCGTCGCTGGCGTCGTAAGCGCCGAGATGACGTCACGGAGACTACTTAGGCGCCACCCATGCGCACTGACGTCAGTTCTTTCTTTTTCCGCGCCAGAAAGCGCAGATCCGGTTAGAGCACGTACCCTAGTCACTTTTTGACTATCTCTTTTGAGACTTTTGTCTCCCTTTTTCCAGTTGGTTTCCTGGTGCACGTAGGGATGCCTGGATTTAAGTTTTGTGGGGGCCTGCCGTCGCAACATGTCGGTGGCGGACCCCCACTATGTCTGCCTCTACTGCCTGGAGACCGACCACGCCTCTCGGTCTTGTCCGGATTGTCGGGCCATGGCCCCGAAGGCCTTGCGGGAGCGGCGCCGGAAACTGCTGGAGGTCCGGCACTCGTCCCTGCGCCGTTCCCGGTCCAGAGGCCGTTCCAGGGAACGCTCGCGGGGCCACAGCCATCGCTCCTCGGTCTCCATGTCTTCACCCTCGGATTCGGGTAAGAGACGGCACAAAAAGAAGTCGAAGAAGCGTGTTCGCTCTCCGACGTCCCCCCGCCGGTCCTCGGATGCGGATGAGGGGGACAGGGGCCTTGCCCCTGCGGCACCTCTGGAGCTCGAGAGTCCCGCGGCCTACCCGCCTTACCCGGGTCCGTCGGCGACTCCCGCACAGGTGCAAGAATTTCTTGCTACCATGGACCGCTTTTTTAGGCCTCGGGCTCCCGCCGGCGCGCCCTTGAACCCCTGCGGTCCCGTGTCTGGATCCTGTTGGACCGCCGGCGCCACCGGCGGATCCAGCTTCGGCGCCACAGGATCCTGCGCCACTGGCTCTGTCCACGGCGCCACAAGGTCCAACACAGCCGGCTCCGGCCCCAGCGCCGCCCTCGGCTCCGCCTTCGGCGCCGCAGTGGGTGCCTTTCGTCCCGCCATTACTCAGGTTCCAGGACCATTTTGTTCCCACCTGGGATCCGCATTGGGGCACGGCGCCGGTTCAGCGCCGTTTCCGACGCCGTTCCCGACGCCGTATGTTCCCTCTCCGGCTCCTGCCCCGCCGCCGCGGTCGGTACCACCGGCGGCGGAGGTGGAGGATGACTGGGAGGGGTCCGAGGACCCTCTCGCCCGTCAGTGTGACTCCAAGCAGGACTGGGCGGACGACTTGGAGGACGCCGGCGACCTCGACGTCTCTTCTGACCCGGGGTTTGCCTCTCCCCTGCCTACTATGGAGGAGGGCGCCTCCTACACGATGGTGCTCCGTCGGGCAGCTGAGGTCCTCAACCTTGATCTCCCTATGGTGGCCCTCAAAACTAACCTCCTTACTGAGGTGCTCCAGACGGCGACCACCTCGTCGGAGCCCCTGCTCCCGTTTAACGACGCCCTTACCGACGTCTTGCTGGGCACTTGGTCGCGGCCATCCACTGGGGCCCCTGTGGATAAGAATGTCGCCAGGCGTCATCGCCCGGCGCCGGATGACCCCGTTTTTTTGACCTCTCATCCTACGCCTGAGAGTCTGGTCATCCAAGCTTCGACGTCGCAGAGTGCCTTTCCCACGGCTCCGCCGGATAAGGACTCTAAGAAGCTGGAACAGTTCGGTAAACGTTTGTTCTCTTCGGCCAGCTTGGGGCTGCGGTCAGTGAATACCGCCTGCCTATTGGGCCGCTATTCCCACGCGGTGTGGGACACAGTTGCGCAGGTGTTACCTCAGTGTCCTGAGGAGACCCAAGCTGTATTGTCCCAAGCCATTGCAGAAGGTAAAAATGCTGCTAAGTTCGCCATTCAGTGTGGTTTAGACACTGCGGACTCCTTAGGTAGAGCGATTTCTACGACTGTGGCGCTTCGTCGCCACGCCTGGCTCAGATCTACCGGGTTCTCGCCAGATGTCCAAAACTCACTCATGGACATGCCCTTTGATGGCACTCGCCTGTTTGGCGATAAGGCCGACAGTGCGCTGGAGCGTTTTAAGGACTCGCGGGCGACGGCCAAGTCCTTAGGTCTTTCCACGAAAAGCCCAGCCACTCCTGGGTTTCGTTCCTTTCGTGGCAACGGGAGGGGCGCCCAGGCACGTTCTTTCAACAAGCCTGTGCAGAACCAGCCTCAGCGCGGTCGCGGTTTCCGCAGGGGCGGATCTGGGAATCAGCGTGGGGGTCAGCCCACCTCCGCCCCCGCCGCTTCGGCCTCCGAACCTTCCTAATCCGAGCCTTGTGGGGCATTCCACGCCAGTGGGTGGCAGGGTCCGCCTTCATCTCTCCCACTGGCACGCTATCACTGCGGACAAGTGGGTGTTGCAGATCATCCGCAAGGGTTATGCCCTTCCCTTCCAGTCCACCCCTCCAGCCATGCCGCCTCAGTTCCACCGCCTGTCGGGGGACCACTTGGCACTTCTCCGGCAGGAAGTCATGGCCCTCTTGGCCAAGGGGCCATCGAACGTGTTCCTGGGCCAGAAGTAGGGAGTGGTTGTTATTCCCACTACTTTCTGGTCCCCAAGAAGGACAAGAGGGGCTTGCGCCCCATCCTGGACCTCAGGAACGTCAATCGCTTCCTCTGGAAGGAGAAGTTCAAGATGTTGACTCTGGCTCAGGTCTTGGCTGCCTTCGACCCTGGAGACTGGATGGTAGCGTTGGACTTGCAGGACGCCTATTTTCACATCCCCGTCCTGCCGGCCCACCGGCGTTACCTGCGGTTCACGGCAGGCCAGGAGCATTTTCAGTTTGCTGTGCTCCCCTTCGGCCTTACCAGCGCCCCTCGGGTGTTCACGAAGGTGATGACGGTGGTCGCAGCTCATCTGCGCAGGTCAGGGGTGTCAGTCTTCCCCTACCTCGATGACTGGTTGTTGAAGGCGGGCTCGCCCCAGGCAGTCGTCAACCATCTTCAGACTACGGCCGACCTCCTGCATTTGCTGGGGTTCTCCATCAACGTGCCGAAGTCGCACCTGTGTCCCTCTCAGCAGCTCCCCTTCATCGGAGCGGTTCTGGATTCGACGCTGTTTCGTGTTTATCCTCCCGAGCAGCGAGTCTGGGATATTCAGGCTATGATTCCGATCTTTCAGCCTCTATCCCGGGTTTCAGTCAGGATGACCCTCCGGCTCCTGGGCCTGATGGCCTCCTGCATCCTGCTGGTGCAACATGCCAGATGGCACATGCGGGCTCTGCAGTGGGACCTGAAGTTCCAGTGGGCACAGCATCAGGGCAACCTGTCCGATCATATCCAGATCTCGGAGGGCACTGCACGACAATTGCAGTGGTGGCTCAAGAATCGCGATTGGGTCAATGGCAGATCCCTCTCCCTTCCCCAACCGGAGCACACAGTGGTGACGGATGCGTCCCTCCTGGGATGGGGCGGCCACTTGGGAGAGGCGGAGATCAGAGGCCTCTGGTCTCCGGCGGAGTCCCGGCTCCATATCAATCTTTTGGAGCTTCGGGCGATCCGACTTGCACTGAAGGCATTCCTTCCCTCTGTCCGGGGAAGTGTTGTGCATGTGTTCACGGACCACACTACCGCCATGTGGTATTGCAACAAGCAGGGCGGGGTGGGGTCGTGGACCCTATGTCAGGAGGCTCTGTGCCTCTGGACATGGCTGCAACATCAAGGCATTACCTTGGTGGTTCAACACCTGGCAGGTTCTCTGAACGCCAGGGCGGACGAACTCAGCCGCCGGTGCTTGATGGATCACGAATGGCGTCTGAACTCGGACGTGGTGCAAGGTCTCTTTCTGCAGTGGGGAGAGCCTTGGTTAGATCTATTCGCCACCGAAGAGAACGCGCACTGTCATCAGTTCTCCGCGTTGGAATTTCCAAGGCAGCACTCGCTCGGCGACGCTTTTCGTCGCGAGTGGAGTTGCAGTCTGTTGTACGCCTTTCCGCCTATACCACTTCTGCCCAGAGTGCTGAAGAAGATTTGGCGCGACCGGGCCCAAGTCATCCTTGTGGCTCCGAATTGGGCACGAAGATACTGGTATCCCGAGCTACTCAACATGGCGATCGATCCGCCGATGCGACTGCCTCTTCGGGAGGATCTTATGTTGCAGCAGCAGGGGACGGTCATCCACCCGAACCTGTCCAGCCTCCACCTCCATGCGTGGAGATTGAGCGGCGGCAGTTGACAGCCTTCGATCTTCCTCCCGAAGTCTGTGATGTCATTCTGGCAGCCAGGCGTCCCGCCACTAAAACGGTATACGCCTGCAGGTGGAACAGGTTTGTGGCATGGTGCACAGCTAATGCTGTGGATCCCCTTTCTGCCCCTCTTTCCGTGGTCCTTCTGTTCCTTCTTTCTTTGGCCCAGCAGGGCTCTGCTCTGGGCACTATCAGAGGTTATCTTTCGGCCATCTCCGCCTTTCTCCGGCTTCCAGATCAGCCTTCTCTTTTTAAGTCCCCGGTTGTTAACCGTTTCCTGAAAGGCATTACGCACACGTTTCCTCCCGTGCCGGTCATTATGACTCAATGGGATTTAAACCTTGTCTTGACATATCTGATGTGCGCTCCCTTCGAGCCCCTTCATACCTGTCCTTTGCGTCTTCTCACTCTCAAGACGGCTTTCCTGGTAGCTATCACCTCTGCCAGAAGAGTGAGTGAGCTCCAGGCTCTTTCTTCCAAACCTCCTTTCCATCTCTCGGTGGGTCGTTCTCTGCATCAAAGCCTGTTACTCGTTGGCTATGAAGGAGCCTCCTGTGGGGCTGCGTGCCCATTCCACCAGGGCGACGGCAGCCACTACTGCCTTGGGACGCGGCGTTCCCTTGCAGGACATTTGTCAGGCAGCTACGTGGGCTTCGCTGCACACGTTTACCAAGCATTACTGCCTTGACAGTCAAGTCCGGAGAGACGGCTTCTTTGGCCGTTCTGTTCTCCGTGACTTTCTGGTGTAATCTTGTTCGCAGACCCACCACCGGGGTTGGTATTGCTGGGGTATCTATTCTAAGGTAAGGAATGTATCACTAACGTGTCTCTTTCAGATGCACAAGTTACTACTTGTGTAACGATATATCTGTAAGAGACATTAGTTAGTGATAGATTCCTTACCGCCCCACCCATCCTCCCCGTTCTGCGAACTGATTTCTGGGGTTAAGGTCATCCCTTTTAGGGCCCTAGTTTCATGGCGCCAGTGGTCAGTTTCTTGCATGGCTCTGCGTTCCTGGCGCGGAAAGTCGTGTACAGAACTGACGTCAGCGCGCATTAGTGGCGCCTAAGTAGTCTCCGTGACGTCATCTCGGCGCTTACGACGCCAGTGACGGACGCGGAGCCGCACGACGCCACCTACTGGCGCGCAGGGGTACTGCTAGCAAAACTTTCCGGATCCAGTCTGACGCCTGGGGATATTCTAAGGTAAGGAATCTATCACTAACTAAGGTCTCTTACAGATATATCGTAACTTGTGCTTCTCAGCGCTACATTTTTTTTAAAATAAGTTTTTAGCCAATTCTGCATTGGACACCCACACAAGTGAGGTATCATTTTACTCGGGACACTAAGGAGAATGCTGTGGGGTAGGACATTTGTACCGGCACGGTGATTCCACCCAAAAATATGTGGAAAATGTGTTTTTTTCCAGCTAAATTTGAGGTTTGCAGGGGATTCTGGGTAGGGAAACGTTGGGGGATCCACGCAAGCCATACCTCATTGGACTCCCCAGGGTGTCTAGTTTTCAGAAATGTGTGGGTTTGGTAGGTTTCCCTAGATGCCCGCGAGCCCGGGGCCAAAAAACCAGGTGCCCCCCCCAAAACCAGGTAGTTTTGTTATAGGTAATTTTGAAGTCTCCACAGTACGCTATGGACCATTTCCTGTTGCAGCCACTATGCCTACCCACACATGCGAGGTACCATTTTTATCGGGAGACCTGGGGGAACGCTGGGTAGTAGGAAATTTGTGTCAGCCCGGTGATCCTACAACTTTCTCACACAGAAATGTGAGAAAGAATTTATTTTTTCAACATAATTTGAGGTTTGCAGGGGATTCTGGGTAGGGAAATGTTGGGGGACCCACGCAAGCCATACCTTGCTGGACTCCCCCAGGTGTCTAGTCTTCAGAAATGTGTGGGTTTGGTAGGTTTCCCTAGATGGCCGCCGAGCCCGGGGCCAAATACTCATGGGACCCCCCTTGCAAAACCAGGTTGTTTTTTGATAGGTAACTTTGATGTCGCCTCAATAGGTTTTGGGCCCTTGCCTGTCGCGGGTACTTGACCCACCCACGCAAGTGATTAACATTTTTATCGGGAGATCTGGGGGAATGCTGGGTGGTAGGAAATTTGTGGATCCACGCAGATTCCAGAACTTTCCCACACAGAAATTTGAGGAAAAAGTGATTTTTTTCAGCAAAATTTGAGGTTTGCAGGGGATTCTGGGTAGGGAAATGTAGGGGTACCCACGCAAGCCATACCTTGCTAGACTCCCCTGGGTGTCTAGTTTTCAGAAATGTGTGGGTTTGGTAGGTTTCCCTAGATGGCCGCTGACCCCGGGGCCAAAACTCATGGGACCCCCCTTGCAAAACCAGGTTGTTTTGTGATAGGTAATTTTGATGTCACCTCAATAGGTTTTGGGCCCTTGCCTGTCGCGGGTACTTGACCCACCCACACAAGTGAGGTAACATTTTTCTCGGAAGACTTTGGGGAATGTGGGGTGGGTGGAATTTTGTGGATCCACACAGATTCCAGAACTTTCCACCACAGAAATGTGAGGAAAATGTGTTTTATTGTTACAAATTTTGAGGTTTGCAAGGGATTCTGGGTAACAGAACCTGGTGAGAGCCAGACAAGTCATACCATCCTGGATTCCCCTGGGTGTCTAGCTTTAAAAAATGTATAGGTTTGCTAGGTTTCCCTAGGTGCCGGCAGAGCTAGGGTTCAAAATCTACAGCTAGGCACATCCTGAAAAAAAGTCAGTGCCTAGTGGGCTTTCTGCCGCCCTGGGGAGGGGGAAATCGGGGGCTATTGCCCCAATATGCCCCCAAGGGGGGCAGAAAGACTGTGGCTATTCTTTTTGGGGGGTGGGGGCATTGGGATGCCCATTCTGGGAAACCCCACCCCTACTAATAGGTAGCCAGCATAATCGCTGGTGCCTAGTGGACTTTCTGCCCCCCCTGGGGGGCAGATCAGGGGCTGCTGCCCCCATCTGCCTCCTGGGGGGGGCAGAAAGGCTGTGGCATCTTTTTTGGGGGTGGGGCATTGGCATGCCCATTCTGGGCAACCCCCACCCCAAACTTTGAGAAAAAAAAATCCCTGGTGGCTAGTGGGCTTTCTGTCCCACCCGGGGGGGGGCAGATAAGGGGCTATTGCCCCATCTGCCTCCCAGGGGGGGGGCAGAAAGACTGTATCTTTTTTTTGGGGGGTGGGGGCCTTGACACCCCTACCTATATAAAAAAAAAATCCCTTGCGCTTAGTGGGCTTTCTGACCACCCCGCCCGGGGGCAGATCAGGGGCTATTGCCCCCATCTTCCTCCTGGAGGGGCAGCAAGTCTTTATTTGTCTTTGGGGGGTAGGGTGGGGGCATTTGTATGCCCATTCTGGGCAGCCCCGGGCCTATAAAAAAAAGAATCCCTGGTGTCTAGTGTGCTTTTTGCCCCCACGGGGCGCAGATTGGGGGCTACTGCCCCCATCCGCCCCCCAGGGGGGGCAGAAAGACTGGAATTTTGTGGGGGGAGGAGTGGGGGCATTGGCATGCCCATCTTGGGCAGCCCCCACCCCTAAATTAATCGTAAAAAAAAAACCCTGGCGTCCTGTGGGCTTTCTGCCACCCCCGGGGGGGCAGATTGGGGGCTACTGCCCCCATCTGCACCAGGGGGGGCTGAAAGACTGTTATTGTGCTGGGGGCGGGGGTGCCCATATTGGGCAGCCCCCACCCCTAATTTACATAATAAAATAAATCCCTGGTTTCTAGTGGGCTTTCTGCCCCCCCGGGGGCAGATTGGGGGCTACTGCCCCCATCTGCCACCCAGGGGGGGGGCAGAAAGACTAGAATTTTGTGGGGGGAGGGGTGGGGGCATTTGCATGCCCATCTTGGGCAGCCCCCACCCCTAAATTAAACGTAAAAAAAAAAACCTGGCATCTAGTGGGCTTTCTGCCCCCCGTGCAGGGGGGGGGGCATTGGCGTGCCCATATTGGGCAGCCCCCACCCCTAATTTACGGAGTAAAAAATTCCCTGGTTCTAGTGGGATTTCTGCCCCCCAGGGGGGGGCAGAAAGACTGAATTTAGCCCTATAATTATGGTGGGAGCAAAGGCCCTTGCCCAAGGGGCCGCTCCCCCCTCCCTGGTGCTTAGTGGGTGGATCCCTGCTTGGGGATTGCCCCCCTGGGGCGATCCCCAAGCAGGGATCCACTAGGGAGGTGTACCATTGGAAAGGGGAGATTCTCCCCTTTCCAATGATACCTCTCCCGTCTTTCTACGTGCTCGGGGGGCTGAGATAGCCCCCTGAGCACGTAGAAAGTGAAACTGAAATGAGCCTCAACGCTCATTTCAGTTTCGGTTTCACTGAAATGACGTAAGCGCGACGTGCGCGCTGATCGTCATTTCAGGGAAACCAAAGAAACAGCCTCGGGAGCCGGGGAAGCTCTTCCCCAGCTCCCGAGGCTGTTGGGGGGGAAGGGAATCCCCCTGGTGCCTGCACCAGAGGGATTCCCAGTGCCATGTGATCGGACGGCCGGGGGCTGTCCTATGCATATGAGCACTGGTGGTGGACGCACCCAAGGGGTTAAGATTTTATTAGGATAGTTCTTTTTTTTGAAAATTCTATATTGTCATGAACATTGCAGATTATAGGGCTTTTATTATACTTTGACCCTTTTTGGTCATCGAGCTTTCTTTCCCCTTTTGGGGTCAGGGGTTCGTGTCTATCCTCTGACAGATGATTCTTATAGGGTTTTCAACTCTCTTTTTCTTCACGGGCCGATTCTCTCGAACCTGTAAGGTTGGTTTTAATTTATATGTTCTGTGACAGTGATCATGGATTCTATTAAGAGCCAAGCCCTTGATCTGCTATTCCTATGTACACTTGGTCGGTCGTTAGTTTGACCAGTTAGTTCTCTTCGAGAACATTCATAGGATTGGTTCGCAGACCCTCCTCCAGTGGGGTATAACTATGATATTTCATTAAAAGTTAAGGAATCTGCGGATAGATGTCTCTATCAGATGTAAAAGTTACTTACTGTCGGTAACGCTATATCTGGTAGAGACACAGTCTAGCTGTAGATTCCTTAACGCCCTGCCCATTCTCCCCTCTCGGCGGATGATTCTTGAGGTAAGGGTTATGCCCTTTCAGTACTGGGGTTATATTCCAGTGATCACTATCTCCATCTATGCTGGGGTTAAACAAGTTCCTTGGCCTGGTCACTTAGCTTTTGTTTACATATTGCGATAGCATCCTTTTCTGAATATGTATGGTTGGTAGAGGGGTGTGTGTGTGTGGTTTCTGTTGCTCTCTGGTTTTCACGCCAGTGGACAGTATTAATGTATTTGTTCTTTCTATGAAAGATTCCTTGGTAACATCGTACCTTGACACTGGTACTGTCAATATATCAGGTGATGGTGTAGTTTAACAAACAGCTCAGTGTTGTTGTTGTTGTAGGTCCTGTTGGGCTATTGCCATGGCATCCACTACCATTGATGAATGGTTCATAGAGGGTATGATTCCTCCCCTCATATGGGGGTTATTCATCAGGGCGCAGAGTTTTATATAGCCTTGTGTTAAGTTGTTCTTATTGGGGATTTTCTCTCAAATCCATGTCTGGTACTTTCATACCATTTGATGTTTAATTTTTAATGATGTTTAAAAGATTCTCAATTTTTTTGGGGCACACTGTTTCCACAACCAGTGGCTCCACGTTCTAGCGCGGAAAGTTTCACAAAATAAACTGATTTCCGCGTGCCGGAGGGGACTTATATGGCTCCACTGATGTCATATCCGGAGACGATGTCATCGCGGAGCCGTATGACGCAGTCCCCTGGCGCGCAGAGGTACTGCTCAAAATATTTTGTATCCAGACTGGCACATGGAGAGAATTCAAAGTTAAGGAATCTGAGGCTAGATTGTGTCTCTACCAGATATTGTGTTACCGAAGGTGTACAACTGGACTACTACCCAAAGTTGGAGGACCACAGGGGAAGCAAGGACCCACCCAAGGTGAGTAGCCAGGGACCCCAAGGCGCCCGGGTGCATAGTGGTTACACCGGATCAGACGTCCATAGGGCAACACAAGGTAAGTTGCGGTTGGAAAATTAGAGTTCTAGGACCCTTCCCAAAGGACCCTGAAGGAACCACTTGGATCAAGAAAGATTGGAGAGTCACCCCACCTGTGGATACCCAGAAGATATGGATACCTGCACCAGGGAGCCCGGGTGCATAGCGGTGAAGTGATGTTGGAAACCTCGGTAGAAGCCAATGGAGGATCATGGAAGTACAGAAGCTACAGAGTCTCATGGACAAGGCCGGCGGAACCAGGACAAAGAATCCAGACGAGAAGAACCTGAAAGCAAAGGGGACAGAGTTCAAACCACCCAGAGGTGACCAGGAGGCACAGTAGCACAATACCAGCCCTGGTTGAAGGTTTTTGGTGTAGCACGAAGTAGAAGAAGCAGCAGCTGTGGAGACCAGGTGATGTTGCAGAAGTCTTTCACAAGCGGTCCCACGCCGATCAACGAATGCAGGAAGGTCAGTGGCCAGCAGGACCACCAACAAGCCATGACACATGTAAACAACGGTTTGTGGAATGAGATGCTTGGTTGCAGAAAAGCAAGGTCTGAGGGACAAACCAAGCAAGGGAAAGTCAGGACCAGCCCTCAGCATGATGGAGAGCCAGCAGGAATCAGTGGAGCTCCCTCAAGGACCCTCTGGCAGCAGACATAGGAGGTCACAAGGAAGCCCCAGCAGCACACAGGAGATGAAGGCCCACAACAAGGCAGAACGACATGTTTGGAGCTGTGTAGGACTGGAGGCAAGGGCTACTTAGAGCTTGAAGATCTTCAGTGAAGAGAGCCAACAAGCCTTGGTAACGACAAAGAGACGCAGTGCACAGGGAGGCAGTCTTGTTGGCTGGAGAGGGATTACAGTCTCCCAACTTGCAGGGAAAACTGGTCAGGCCTCTAGAGAGACAACAAACCACCATCTGTGTTGCAGAGCTGGGCGATGTCTGTGGGTCAACAAGATCAGCAAACCGGCCGTCAACGTTGAGGTGCCTGCAGACTTAGGGAAGTGACTCCTTCATTTCAAGGGAGATTCCTTCAGGCTAGGATGCAGGCTGAGTCCTTGGTGACTTGGGGAATGCACGCCCACGGAGTTGCTGATCTTTGGAAAAGCACAGGGACGAAGATGCAACAGGATTCTTCCTACTGGGAGCACTCTTGTTATGTCGTGTCCTGGCTTGAAGAACAGCAGAGTTCCAGTGTCCACCAGCAGAAGAGTCTTTGAACAATTTTCAGACGACAGGCAGTGGGTTCCAGAAGTTGTTTTCGGGAGAAATCTAAGGACCCACCCTCAGGAGAGTCCTTAAGTAACCCTAAAAAGGGGAAGGACCTCAACTCTGGTGACCTACCTATCAGAGGGGGTCAGGGACACTACTCAGCTGCCCTAGCCTGTCAGATGCCCCCAGGGGCCAAGATTCAAGATGGGAGATTCAAGCGGCCACCTGGAGGAGCTCTAAGGCACCTCCCTGGGGAAGAGCTGGGCAGGGGGGTGGTCACTCCCCTGTCCTTTGTGTAGTTTCACGCCAGAACGGGAGCCAAAGGCTCTTGAACTGGGCAAAACTGGTTTATACAAGGAGGGCACCAAATGTGCCCTTCAGTGCAGTCTGGTGGCGCTCAGAAGTAACCCGGCCTACCTAATTCTAAAGGAGAGGTGGTCACACTTCTTCACAGGAAATCCTTTGTTTAGCTTCCCCTGCCCAAGTGAAGCTCATCTGCAGAGGGGTAGAACACTGTTAGCAACAGGATGAGAGGCAATATAATAACACTACAGTTAAGGAATTTCGAATTTCAAAAATTCCAGTTTCCACAGTTCCCAATGTAAACAGGAAATTCTGTATTCATTTTCTTCTGGATTGAATAAACAGGTGCAGCCAACACGTTTCGCCCATCACAAAGGGCTAGTAAGGTAAGTAGGCGCAAAATACAGTGTTCTCCAGGGGGAGACCAAACCATATACTAAAACAAGCATTTGCAATGCAATAGGTCTCGCATTTGTTGGAGTTGGAACTATTGGCATTGTAAATGGCAATGTTTTTTATTTATGCTTTTTTTTTTTTTTTTTATAAATCTTTTTATTAAACAGACTCGAAACAAGGTACAGTTCCACAGAGGTCAATTGAAGGGAGTACAATGAAATCAAGTATACATACAGATATTACCGGACAATGCATTGGAAATCATGGGGAGGGGAGATCATCACAGTCTAGCATACGGGGAGGAGTACATATGTTGCCACGGTATTCATTCCAGGGGGCCCATACCTTGGTCCATTTTCGTGGGCAACCCCGTGTCATATACACTGTCTTTTCCCGTAGCATACACCAATCAAGGTCTTTTTCCCAGTCAGTGATTGTAGGTGCCTGTGAAGCCCCCCATAGCTGAGCAATGTTTCTCTTGGCGACCATGTAGCCGAGCGTGGCCCATTGTGTAGCGTGCGTGTTAAGGTCAGTGGGTTCCCAGACGTTGAGGAGGCATCTAGGGGCTTTTGGTGTGAGTTCGACTCCCATTGCTTCGCTCATTACTTCGTGTATCTTACACCAGTATTCCTGGATCGGTTCGCAGTGCCATAGTATGTGAATAACCGTGCCCAGCTGGGTGCATCCCCTTCTACAAGACCCATCTGCCAGAAAACCCATGTGCATCAATTGGGGACCTGTTATGTAAATTCTGTGTAGTATCTTTAGCTGCACAAGGCGGAGACGCGCCGAAATAGCAACAGTTTTGGGGGAGGAGACCGCCGCTTGCCAGTCTTCGTCGTCTAATTCAACACCGTCCCCGGCCCATTTTTCTCATAGTGACTGCAGGGGGTCCTCCATATTATGGATGAGTTTTCGGTAGGTTAGGGAGATAGCTTTTGCCGGTAAGTGACCATCTAAAATCCTATCCTCCAGTGGGGAGGCGTCTGGTGGAGCAGAGTCACGGGGTAGTACTGTTTGCAATGCGTGTCGGACCTGTAGGTAGCGGAAACGCTCGGAATCCGCCAGGGCATATCGACCCTGTAGGGCTTCAAAGGTTTGCACGCCCTCTTTGCCCCAGAGGTCCCTGATGTGAGAGATGCCAATTAAATCCCATTTGTCAAAGCCTTTGGAGTTTCTTAGGTCTCCAAGTTTTTGGGAATCCCATAGTGGCGTGGCGAGATTTAATTTATTGTTCCATCCTAACGATTTGGTTGCCGAGTGCCAAATTCTAACTGTGTGGTTGGTAGGACCCGTGAGTGGGTATCTGTTTGGTTTGGAGTACAGTGCCCGGGTGTATGCCCCGTTTGGGAGAAGCCATCTATCCATATTAAACCCCGGGTTGTCAGGTCGCCCATAGGTGCCATGATTTATTGCTATTAGATGTGCTGCCCAGTAGTATTTTTTAATGTCCGGCAGTCCGATTCCGCCGTCATACCAGCTGAGCGTGAGTTTTTGTAGAGCAATACGCGGCCTTCCATCCCAGAGAAGGTCTCGTTGGAGTCCTTCTATTTCTTTAAAATATGTATTTGGGACAGGGTTTGCCGAGTTCTGCATGGCATAGAGGAAGCGGGGTAAGGACAGCATTTTAAAAAGGGCCGCTTTGCTCAGAAGAGAGAGCGGGAGGGCCTTCCAGTGCGCAATGTCACTTTTGAGTCTTTGCAGTGGGGGAGCCAGGTTATGAGCATATTGGAGTGTGTGGTCGAGTGAAACGAATATACCTAAGTATTTGAATCCGTCAGAGACTATTGGGATGGGGCAGTGCCGGGGAAGGGGAGGAGAGTCTCCACAGAGGACGTATAAGAGAGATTTCTGCCAGTTGATACGAAACCCAGAGAATCGGCCAAAAACGGATAGGATGTCAAATACTACAATGAGGGACCTCTGAGGGGACGTGAGGTATAGGAGGATGTCGTCCGCGTATAGGGAAATACGGTCTTCCCAATCTGCCGACCATCGCATTCCACAGATCCCCACGTCTTTGCGAATCCATGCGGCAAGGGGTTCGAGGGCCAGAGCGAAGAGTAAGGGAGAGAGAGGGCATCCCTGCCGGGTCCCTCGGCCAAGTGTGAAGGCCTCAGATTTTTTGTTGTTCACTACCACTTGTGCCATAGGTGTGGCGTATTGCAATCGTACCCACCGTCTAAAGTTCGGTCCTAATCCCAGTTTTGTGAGCACGGCAAAGAGATAGGTCCATTCAAGTGTATCGAAGGCCATTGTGGCGTCTAGGGAGACTATGACTGCATCCTCTCGTATGGTCGGTACCCTGCCCAAGACTCCATGCACTCTACGCAGATTTAGAGCGGTGTTTCTCTTTGGCATAAACCCCAATTGATCAGGGTGCACTAAGTCCCCTATTTCTTTAATCAGCCTAGTGGCTAGCACTTTGGCAAGGATTTTAGGTTCTGCATTGAGCAGTGAGATAGGACTGTAGGAGGCGCAGTCCGTTTTGGGTTTCCCTTCCTTGTGGATTGTAACTATGGTTGCAATTCTCTGATCTAGGGGTAGCGACCCCCGTTCAAGGCTGTCTTCAAACATAGTTTTCAGATAGGGGGCCAACCTATCTGGACGGAGTTTGTAGAGCTCGATCGGGATGCCATTGGGGCCGAGGGCCTTACCCGAGTGGAGCGCTCGGATTGCAGATGCTATTTCATCAGTGGAGAGAGCACTATCCAAGAACGCCCGATCAGTGGCTGACAGCCTCGGAAGGGAGATATCTTGTAGGAGTCACGAGGACTCCGCCTCCGTATGCGGGCTCACCGAGCTGTACACTGTGTGGAAGTGTGTTGCAAACTGTTTGGCTATGTCTTGGGGGTCTGTTATGGGGGATCCGTCTGAGTCCCTGATTTCTGGAACAAGCCGATTAGCATGTTCTCTTTTTTCTAACCAGGCGATCAGTTTTCCAGCCTTATCCCCCCATTCATAGAGTCGGCCCAGCCTGTTCTGCCCCATTATTTTGGCGCGGTCAGTGACTAGCGTCCGATATTCGGCCTGACGGAGGCGAAGTGTGTGGTTGGCTTCAGGGGAAGGGTTAGAGTTCACTTCTTGTTCCAGCCGGTAAATTTCGTGTTCTACATCAGATATGTCTTTTATGTTTTCTTTTTTTGAACCCGCAATTAGAGAGAGGGCCTGGCCCCTAATCACCGTTTTGAAGGCTTCCCATAGCACTTGCGGGGAGTCTACAGAATTCTCGTTCTCCAGGAAGTAGTTGTCTACGGCTTTACTGAGGTCTTTGCGTATTCTGGGGTTTTTAGAAGTACCATGGGTTGATAGGGGCAATGCGTCCTACTTGTGTGCGCTCCAGGGCCACTTGGATCCATAGCGGGGAGTGGTCGGAGATACCCCTGGCCAGATGCCTGATCTCTTGGATTTCTGTAAACCTGTGAAGCCGGGACAACTATATAGTCCAGGCGAGAGAAGCTATTGTGTGCCCCGGAGTGGAAGGTGTACTGGATCTTGTCAGGATTGTATGTTCTCCACCCGTCCACCAGCCCCATTGCCTCCAGGAAGCTGGAAAAATAGTGTGCTGTATGTGGGATAGTGCGGGGAGGGTGTCTGTCAAGGGAGCCCGAAATTATTGAATTAAAGTCGCCGCCGAGCACTAGGTGTCCCTCTGGCAGTGCTAGCAGCACGGCGCTCAGGTCCGTAAAGGTTGCGGCTTGTAGCCCCGGGGGAGCATATATAGACATGAAGGTGATGGTTCGGCCCTCCCAAGTGCCCGTGATCCCGACATATCTGCCACGGTCATCTACATAGGTGGACGCAAGTGTCAGGGGGAATGATTTCTTTTGCAGGATGCCCACCCCTCTAGAATTAGACGCGAAACCTGCGTGTGCTACCATTGTGTATCCCCATCTATGCATAGCCTTGCATGTGTTACCCACCAGGTGTGTTTCCTGAAGCATTACAATGTCTGGCGACAATCTCTTGATATATTGCAATACTACACTTCTCTTACTTTTGTCCCCCAACCCGTTTACATTCCAACTTAGCATTTTGACTTCCTTGTTCCACTGCACACCCATTGACACCTTAGTGAAGCGTTGTATCTGTTAGTTGCACAAACAAGGACTGTACCATCGAGAGAACGCAAACAAATAAAAACAAAAGAATACAATAATCCCTCCCAACAACCCCCCACCCTGCTCCCCTGCACTCTGGGCTCCAAACTACCCATAATAATCAAATGCAGAGTGCCTGTCGCCCAACGTTTTACTAAAAGAAGAAAGTGAGGGGAGGCCCTCGCGCCCCGCTGGCCCCCTTTCCTACCGTTACTAGGCATAGGTACACTTTGTAGTGATGAGCCCAAAGACAAATGGTCAAATCTTATTAGTACATTAGCTTACAAGTCAACGTCCTCAAGCTTCAAAAAGACTGTGTATGATGCTCAATATTTGGGAAGAGTAGACGGATCAATGCGTTCGAGCGTCGGTTCAAAAAAGGCAAATCATTGGATTCAGTGAACGTTTTGGCTCCGTTCCGGTGAGGTCCTCCAGCCGTCCAGCCAGTCAGATACCAACTCAGGTAGGTCGAAGAAATGAGCTTTCCCATCAGCCTCGACTCGCAGACGCGCAGGGAAAAGCATGGCGTATTTAAGGCCCTTATCACGCAGTCTTCGTTTGACTTCAAGGAATGAGCGTCGACGCATTTGTACTGCCTGGGTAAAGTCAGGGAAGAAGGCGAGTTCTGAGTTGTCTATTTTGATCGAAGGGGCAACCCTGGCGGGGCCTGTAGGATCGTGTCTCTGTCTCTGTAATTTAACAGCCTGGCCAATATTGGACGGGGGGGGGCTCCCGGTTTCGGGCGGCCCCCAGGTACTCTGTGCGCCCTCTCCACCACAAATAGCTTGGACAGTCCCTTTGGTTGCAGCTTCGTCATTACCAGGTTTTCGATGAACAGATCAGCAGCGGGTCCCTCCGATTTCTCCGGCACTCCAAGAACGCGTATGTTGTTGCGTCTCGAGCGCCCTTCGTAGTCGTCCAGCTTGTCTTCAGCAAACTTACGGAACGCCTGGAGTTCCCTAATGTCCGTCTGTAATTGTGAGGTGTCATCCACCAAGCTTGTGGTGGTGAGCTCCAGCTGCTTGACTTTCTCCCTGTATTTTGTAAGGTCAGCCCTAATCAGAGTCACTTCCGAGGATAGGGTGTCTATGGATGTGCGCACTCCAGTGATAGCCGCCATCAGGTCTTTCATTGTGGGTTCTGAAGGATCATGTTCCGCCCCACCTTGTTGCGTGTTGCCAGGTCCCTTCCGTTCGGGCAATTCCGCCCTCGGGCAGGTGTGTCGGTCCAGTTTGCTTTGTTGGGACGTTTTTGTACTCCTCGGGTTAACCATGACTAGGGCCGGGTTTGCGCCGCCAGCGCGTTACGCAGCTTCTGGGGGCTCTGCTCGGCTCAGATCTCTCCTGCCCTGCCTCAAATGTGGCCCTAAGAGCAAAGGCCACCCGGTGATAGGCGGTGGCGTCTAAGGCGTGGGCCGCAATCTAGCGGCAGATATCCTGTAGGCGCCGAGGAGCAAGCGCCGTGGGTGCACTCTCTCTAGGGCTCGGTCCGCACCGCAGGGGAGGGGGGGGCCCTTGATGATGAGGGCTACAAGTCCAATCCCAGGCGTATTCACCGGCGCTGGGCTTCAGTATCAGGCACCTCCTCCACCTCGGCGCACCGAAGTACCTCTCCGCCGTTGACCGACCTAGACCTCCAGGTCCGAGCTCCGGGACTGGCTCCGATGCAGCCGGCCCCGCAGGAAGTTTCCAGGCAGATGGGCAGCGCTTCAGCGTGCAGGCTGTCACTAGGTGATGATGAGCTGCCGCATCAATCGCCTGCGTCCCCTCCGGGAGTGGGTGAGGGGGGGTTCCCACCGACGCTTCAGGCATCCAGAACGGCGGGCGTACTCACTCGAAGTCCCGGCTTCCCCAAGGCTGTAGGCCGCAAACTCCGGGCGGGATTTCTCCGCTTTCCGGCGTCTTCCGAAACTCAGGATTGCAGCAAAGTGCACCGCTGCACCTCCGGCACGCGAATCCAGCACCGGAGGGTCGGATATATGGGGCAGGAAAGGGGGCCTCAGAGACGCTCTAGCAGGCGGCCATGTTCTTTCGCCGCGAAGCCACGTCCCTTCTATTTATGCTTTTTAAGTGGAGTGATAATTTGAAGAAAAAAGTGCACACTATACCATACTATAAGCTTTTATAGCAACTGTACAGTAAAGCTATAGCTATGTTAACGCAATGGGGTGTAAATGGATGAATAAAAATACGAAAAAAGATCGCAAAATGGAATCTATAGCAGGCGACCGCGACCACCATTTATTTAACAAAAATGCATATTAAAAAAAGCGCCCACACATAGAAAGTGGCACCTGTGAACTTCAGGAAAGTGACTGGCACCTACGTGGTGACAGACACATAGGGGTTCATGTTTCAGTATATATAATTGCAAATGCACCATGACATGGTGTCCATTTTGTTTTCATTTACCATTTTAAGATGGTTAGACATCCATCTTGGAGGGCTAAATTAAAACAAAAACTATAAAGAGCATGCCACAAAACATTTTTTTCTTTTTTGAACGAAGGAGCTGCCCCGTATCAAATTTATAATAAAGCAGGATGTGCGAAAAAGAATGAAGGGGCAGAGGGAAGAGAGGGTTACATTGCTGAATGGCAGAAGCAGCGAAGTAGGAGCTGACTTAGCTGCGTGTAAAACCAGAATTGGCAATGCCAATAGGTGTGGCCCTGATGTAACAAACATTTGTGCATACAACACACCATAGAGGAGATACTAACCCTTTCCAAGGTGGCACTGATTTTAGCATGGAGAAATTAACACATTTTAACACGTTAGAAAAGCAGCCCATGTTTTCTTGCATTGCCTGAAACTCTTTGTTTTTCCAGGCTTGGTGTTTCTGTCTTTTTAAGTATGACTTTTATAGCGCATACTGTAAACTGACCTCTAGGGATGGGTGAGTTTAAGTACTGTGTGCATAGTCATGACAGAGCTCTGGAGCTGCGGCTGGAGGCAAGTAAAGAGTTTCTCACTGTGCCTGTCACTGCATCTTAGAGGTGTTGACACTATGTGCTCATCCAATCCTTAAACCTCAAAGCATAGCACACTGAGCAATGATCACTTATTTTCCAATGGTAATTACCATTTTGTGTCAAAGTGCGCGGAGGTACAAAGCTGACAAATTATTGACAACTACACAGAAAACGGTGTGTTTATAGTTCAGACAGTTGGTGTGTTTATGACAGCAGACATGGTAAAAGAGCACACAAGGAGGTACATGCACAACTACCTGTAGGACAGTGAAAACAGTGAAGGAAAGTACGAACATTGCATGCGAGATATGCAGATAAAGGATTTTAGAAACATATAGGGGAAAAAGACATGTCTAACAAAGCGAAATTCTGCAAAACAAAGTGAAGAGTAGGGGCGTAATCTCCTGTTCCCACAGAAGATAAATTTTCATAATTTCAGTGTAATTATGAGTGACATTGAACGACTATGAGTGACACTTTCTCGCGAGCAAAATCAAGCAATGAAGACGTGGGAAATATATAAATATCAAAAATTCACTCAGTTGTGCAAACAGAAACGCTAAAATCTTAAAACTGCTGCAAAGCATTAGAAATGGAAGGGCACTAGGCTGTGGGAGAGGCCCCAGCCCTGAGACTCATAGCTGGCAAGCTTTCAGGTTGTTTATGTGTGTAGTTTTTTTGTGTGTGTCATTTCGGTGGCATTTGTGAGACATTTTGAGTGACACTGTATCAAGAACAGAAAATAGCAGTTACATCCCTGAGATGTTTCTGAAATAATTCCTTTTGTGCTAATCTAATGGTCTCAAAACAACTGTATCACATCTGAACAGCTTATGCAATTTCTTTCGCCTACTTCCACTCTCTGTTTCTCACTTACAGTATGATGATGGAGTGTATATGCATGGCTAGGCCTGGGAAATATGTCAGAATTGCATGCTGCACTAGCACTAACGGACATCAGATGGTTCCCAATTGGGCCACCTTACATGGGGTGAACATAACGTAAACACAGCTCACCACACTGACATTCAAGACCTCAATCCCACATTATAAAAAAGGTCCCCAGTTAAGAAATGTGTCCCAGTGTCCAAACATGCATTAAAAAAGGAAACCAGTGTGGTATGTTTATGAAAACTGACTTTTCTAGCGAACAGTGTGAAATGCATTCTTTTTCACTTTTCATATGGGCTGTTGTTACAAAACTGCGACTCTTTTCATTTGCATCACTTCATTCATTCTATGTAAAAATGTTCCAGGCTAAGAAGAGGTGGAGTGCATGCAGGATCCTTAGTCCCACCTTGGACCTCTATCAGTGGCCTAAGAAGAGGTGGAGTGCATGCAGCATCCTTAGTCCCACCTTGGACCTCTATCAGTGGCCATAAGCAGTACATCCATTAGAGGTAACTCAAAATACATGCATCAGTGGCCCTTTTACATTACATGCATCCATAGTTCCTTTCATTGCATGCGTCTGTGGCTCTTTAAGGTACATACATTAGTGGCCCAGCAGTCATGAGGATCAATAATACTCCTACAAAATAAAATCAAAGTGACGAGACCTAGAATAAGACTGAACGTCAACTTAAGTAAATCACCTAAAGTCAAGTGGGTCCAATATTATCAGAGATTAAATGACGAGTAAATACTCATTAGAATTATTATTTTGAACAACTGTTCTATCGGCCATGAACCATACTTACAGCAACACAATGTATCTTAGGCCATCTTTGGTACAACAGCTTGCATATCTTAGGTAACAAATGCAAATCTGTCTTCAGATAATAGGTTTAAAGCCTGGTACAACCCTTCTCAATCTATCAACTCTTACCTTTAAATATTTGTAAGTATTTTACCTTTAATGGTCCAAAAACTGCGCCATGTCTTGGAGCTCCTATTTCACTGGGAATGTGAAGGGTTATGCTGTATGCACTGTAGCAGCGAAATACCCAGGGATGGCTTTGAGGCGCTTTGTAAATGCAGTTGGAACTGCCTCCCGTGCTCACAGGGAGGAGCGCAGAGGGTGAGTTCCCGACCCTACTCCCCAACTCCTTCCTCTGAAGACAAGATCCCTGAGTCGTGTTTAACTTGAAGCAAAGTCTATCGGTGAAGGCGAGTCATCATACGAAATCCCATTGCATAATTGCAGCTCCTACCGGAACAAGTGGAGGATACAACTCACTTAACATAGAACTTGCTCTGCTTTCCAAATTCTGTCCTTAGGTGTATAGTTACAAAGCACAAACAAATAAATGATATTGCTTTGTTGCTAGGAATGGGAACTAATCACTGTCCGTGCCCAAAGAAGTATGCTCCACACTCTGCCTAGAGCGCAGGCCATCCTGCGAACGGTCACTCTGAAGTACTGTTGTAAGCTTTTCCAGTGCAGTAAGAGAGGGGCTTTCTCCAAGTTTAGCAAATGCTCAATGCAGTGTACGATCGTAGGATTGTCCACAATCTACGGTGGGCCCTGGCGATGTCTGCCCAGGCTGGAGAATGAGTTGACTCTGCATGACTCTGCCCCATAGTAGGAAGAGCACTGTGAGGGGTCAACATGGCCACAGTAGGGGGAGCACGGTGCGGGAAGATCGCTTGTCTGCTCATGGAGGGCGCAACAATTGAGTTTGCCAGCTGCAAATCTGCTGTCTGTGTGCGCAACTGTTCACCAGTGGGGGATGCGTTTACGCAAAACATGCAAGGCGCATCATGCTTATTGCATCATGATCTGGCCAACGAAAGCCCTGCTTGCTTAGAGAGACCAAGTGGGCTGCTGAGAGCTACCCAGAGTCGACTCGGAAGCAGGCTGGGCAAAGATCAGCTTGATGAATAATCTGTGAAGCCCCTGCCTTGTAGTGTTAACAAAACAGAGCTCTTGAAGTGGTGGCTACGCTGTCTTGAGAGCTGTGCTGTGTGGCTCTGCTCTCACTATGACTGGACACACTTACCCCCGGCCCCTCCTCCTTCACAGAACAGGGCAGCAACACGAGTGAGGTCAGGGCGGACACTGTCGCATAATTTACAGCAGCAGTACATGGGGGCCTGGACTGGCAGGAAAATTAAAAACATCCCGCTGCCACAACCTGTGCTGAGTGCAGACTGGCATCATGATAGTGGCAGCCTGTCCAGTGTCCATCGGCACTGCCCTGAGAGGCGTCAGGCTGGTGTCAGGCACCGAAGATAAACCAGTGATGTGCAAGGATGCCCATGGCAGCCAGGTCACTGTCAGTGACACTACAAGGGCGGGGCGGTGCGAGTGGAAATAGCTCTTTGTGAGCGGGCCGGTTTTATCGGAACACTTCTAAAAGTGTTTCTAAGCAGAAGGTAAAAACACAAAGAGCAGGGAAAGAGAATGCAGGGGGTGGAGGTCGTGGGAGAGACTCGCAAGCCAGGAAATGGAATGACACGCAGGAACCAAAAAAAAAGCCCTAGCATGTCTGCGAGTGCTGCACTCGATCACCGTCTTGGTGGTTGGCATAATCCTGCTAATACATGGCAGCTAGAATGTCACTGCCAGTGACACTGCATGGGCGGGGAGGCGCCAGTGGGAAAACGGCAACAGGGAAGGGCCAGGCACCTCCGTCCGGATTCAATTAAAGGCTGTTCTACTACTATTGGCGGATGGGACTACAGCCAGTGACATGGTATTGCCTCCGAGGCAGCCGCGGCAGTAAGCGCCGGAGGTCACAGTCAGACCAGGTCTGAGCTGCAGGACAGTTTCCAATTACAGAACAGTCCGCACATCCACAGTAAATGCTCATGTTTCTATTAATACTATTCAGATAACATGACGCTCTTTGTGAGCGGGCCGGTTTTATCGAACGGAACACTTTTAAAAGTGTTTTTAAGAAGAAGTTTAAACACGCGAGGAACGGGGAGGGGGAGTACAGGGGGGAGTGAGGTGGTGGGAGGGATGGGCACGCCAGGAAGTGGAGTGAGACGCAGGAACAAAAACAAGAGCAAAGAACAAAAATGACAGCAAAAGTGGATGCATCAAACACGGCAATCGAGAGTATGCAAGCCGCGAAAAAAAAAAGAAGAAGTTCCAAGGGAAACGCTTCATTCCACGTGCAGCATGTTTACTGTACTTTGTCGGTGCTGCATAGGCGTTCCCCAAAAAATAAAGGCTGATCTACAAAGCACATTAGCCTGTCACAACGAAAAAATGCAAACAGACAAGCCAATAAACTAATTAGAAGCAAGGAGGTAGAGTAGGTGGAGTTTGCCTAGATATACAGGTTACTTAAAGTCTCGGAGAGACAGCGCATGCGCTGCCTAGGCGAGACCTAAAAATGGAATGCGAACTGCGACCTAAGTCGGAACTTGCACCAGGAGACTCAGAGAAATCTGGGGACACAAGGAACCACCCAAGGTAAGTGCCCAGGAACCCCACGGAGGCTGTGTGCAGAGTGGAAACACAGCCGCGTGTCCAGTAGAAGTAATCTGAAAAGTCGCTTTGCAGTTTTTAACAAAAAGGACCCTTACCAGTGGATACTGAAGAAACCCCATGGAAGACAGAAGGTTGGAGAGTCACCCCACCCGTGCATACCCCTGGAACCAGGATACCTACAAAAGGGAAGCCAGAAGCTTAGGTGCGAAGTGACGTTGGAAACCGCCGTAGACCACAAAGGAGGACTTCAGGAAGGATGCTGCTGGTGAAGAAAGTAAAAGAGTCAGGTGAAATCCAAGGGTGGATTCTAGATCAGAAAAACCTGCAAGCAGAGGGGACAGAGTCTATGCCACTCGGAGGTGACCAGGATGCACGAAGAGCAATGACCATCGATGACAGAAGATGCAGGAGTGATGATGGTGACCTTGTCGCTGCAGCTGAGAGGTCCAGGCGATGTTGTGGAAGACCAGGATCTGAAAGAGACACGTTAGTGACAGATTCCTTACCTTAGAATATCCCCAGGCGTCAGGCTGGATCCGGAAAGTTTTTGCGTAGCAGTACCCTTGCGCGTCGGTAGGCGGCGTCGTGCGGCTCCGCGTCCGTCGTCGGGATTGCCGGGATGATGTCGCGGGCAGTACTTAGACGCCGCCCCTGCGCGCTGACGTCAGTTCTTCTTTTTTCCGCGCCAGTAAGCGCAGATCCGGGAAGAGCAGTGCCCTAGTCAATTTTTGACTAAATTTTTGGTGATTTTTTCACTGTTTCTTTTCGAGTCATCTCGACTCCTAGGTGTCGGTAGGGATGCCCGGCTTCAAGCCCTGCGACGTCTGTGGTCGCATGATGTAGATCACAGACCCGCACTTAGAGTGTCTCTACTGTCTCGGCCGAGACCACGACACGAAGTCGTGCCCCGATTGCCGGGCCTTACACCCGAAGGCTTTGCGAGAGCGGTCTCGAAAGCTCCTCGAGGTCCGGCAGTCGGCTCCGCGCCGCACCAAGCCCCGGTCCCGTGAGAGGTCGAGGGGCCGGTCGCGGAGCCCCCGCCGGTCGTCGGAGTCCAAGTCTTCGCACTCCTCGGGTAAGTCGAAGCACAAAAAGTCTAAGAAGCATCATTGCTCTAAGACTTCGCCTCGCCGGTCTCGCGACTCGGCTGAGGCCCCTGTCGGCACCGTCCCCGCGGCCCCGGATGTGCCTGTGGAGCCGCCCCCGCAATACCCGTCCTTTCCGGGTTCGGGGGCGACTCCGGCCCAAATGCACAAGTTACTAACTTGTGTAACGATATATCTGTAAGAGACAGTAGTTAGTGACAGATTCCTTACCTTAGAATATCCCCAGGCGTCAGGCTGGATCCGGAAAAGTTTTGCGTAGCAGTACCCTTGCGCGTCGGTAGGCGGCGTCGTGCGGCTCCGCGTCCGTCGTCGGCGTCGTGATCGCCGGGATGACGTCGCGGGCAGTACTTAGGCGCCGCCCCTGCGCGCTGACGTCAGTTCTGTACACGACTTTCCGCGCCAGGAACGCAGAGCCATGCAAGAAGCTGACATAGGTGTCTGAAAAATACTAGGGCCCTGAAAGGGATGTCCTTAACCCTAGAAATCAGTTCGCAGAACGGGGAGGATGGGTGGGCGGTAAGGAATCTGTCACTAACTACTGTCTCTTACAGATATATCGTTACACAAGTTAGTAACTTGTGCATCTGAAAGAGACACGTTAGTGACAGATTCCTTACCTTAGAATAGATACCCCAGCAATACCAACCCCGGTGGTGGGTCTGCGAACAAAGATCAGACAAGGAAGTCCTGGAGGACAGAACGGCCAAAGAAGCCGTCCCTCCGGACCTGACTGTCAAGGCAGTAATGCTTTGTAAACGTGTGCAGCGAGGCCCACGTAGCTGCCTGACAAATAACCGGCAGCGGAACACCGCGGCCCAAAGCCGTGGTAGCAGCCGTTGCCCTGGTGGAATGGGCCCGCAGCCCAACAGGAGGCTCCTTCTTAGCCAAAGAATAGCAGGTCTTGATGCACAAGGTAACCCAGCGGGAGATGGTCCTCTTGTGCACCGCCCGACCTTTTGGCGCCCACGTAGCCAACAAAGAGCTGGTCATCCACCCGGAAGTGTTTTGTGCGGTCAATATAGAAGGAGAGCGCACGTTTTGGGTCCAGACGGTGGAGCCTCTCTTCCTCTCTGGAAGGATGCGGAGGCGGAAAGAAGGTGGGCAAAGTGATGGTCTGCCCAATATGGAAAGCAGTAACCACCTTTGGCAAGAAGGACGGGCGCGTCCGAAGAACAACCTTGTCCGGATGAACAGACAGAAAGGGAGGTTTGCAAGATAGAGCCTGGAGTTCACTCACCCGCCGAGCGGAGGTGATGGCCACCAGAAAGGCTGTCTTCAGAGTCAGAAGACGAAGAGGACAGTTATGTAGAGGCTCAAAGGGAGCGCACATTAAAAAGGTAAGAACCAAGTTCAAGTCCCACTGAGGCATCACAAACGGAACAGGAGGGAAGAGGTGAGTAATGCCTTTTAAGAACCTGTTAACAACAGGGGACTTGAAAAGGGAGGGCTGATCAGGAAGCCTGAGGAAGGCCGAGATAGCACAAAGATAACCCTTGATGGTACCCAGGGCAGAACCCTGTTGGGCCAGAGAAAGAAGGAACAGAAGGACCTCAGAAAGAGGGGCAGAGAGGGGATTCACAGCCTTTGCTGTGCACCATGCCACAAATTTGTTCCACCTGCAGGCGTATACCACCTTAGTGGAGGGACGCCTGGCTGCCAGAATCACATCACAAACTTCGGGAGGCAAGTCGAAAGGAATCAACTGCCGCCGCTCAATCTCCACGCAAGCAGGTGTAGACTGGACAGGTTCGGGTGGAGGACCGTCCCCTGCTGCTGCGACAGAAGATCCTCCCGAAGAGGCAGACGGATCGGGGGATCTACGCTCATATTGAGTAGCTCGGGATACCAAACTCTTCGAGCCCAGTCCGGTGCCACAAGAATGACTTGGGCCCGGTCGTGCCGAATCTTCTTCAACACTCTGGGTAGAAGTGGTATAGGCGGAAAGGCGTACAACAGACCGCAACTCCACTCGTGACGAAAAGCGTCTCCGAGCGAGTGCCGCCTTGGAAATTCCAACGCGCAGAACTGATGACATTGCGCGTTCTCTTCGGTGGCGAATAGATCTAACCAAGGCTCTCCCCATTGTAGAAAGAGTCCTTGCGCCACTTCCGAGTGAAGACGCCATTCGCGATCCATCATGCACCTGCGGCTGAGTTCGTCCGCCCTGGCGTTCAGGGAACCTGCCAGGTGTTGAACCATCAGGAACATGCCCTGATGTTCCAGCCATGTCCAGAGGCGCAGAGCCTCCTGACAAAGGGTCCAAGACCCCACCCCGCCCTGTTTGTTGCAGTACCACATGGCGGTGGTGTTGTCTGTGAACACCTGCACTACCTTCCCTTTGACAGAGGGAAGGAATGCCTTGAGTGCAAGTCGGATCGCCCGGAGCTCCAGAATGTTGATATGGAGCCGGGACTCCGCCGGAGACCAGAGGCCTCTGATCTCCGCCTCTCCCATGTGACCGCCCCATCCCAGAAGGGACGCGTCCGTCACAACTGTGTGCTCTGGCTGGGGAAGGGAGAGGGATCTGCCCATGACCCATTGCCGGTTCGAGAGCCACCACTGCAACTGTCTTGCAGTCCCCTCCGAGATCTGGACGTGATCGGACAGGTTGCCCCGGTGCTGCGCCCACTGGAACTTCAGGTCCCACTGCAGAGCCCGCATATGCCATCTGGCATGATTGACCAGCAGGATGCAGGAGGCCATGAGGCCCAGCAGCCTCAGGGTCATCCGTACCGAAACCCAGGATAAAGGCTGAAAGATCGGAATCATAGCCTGAATATCCCGGACTCGCCGTTCGGGAGGATAGGCCCGAAACTGCGTCGTGTCCAGAACCGCTCCGATGAAAAGGAGCTGTGGAGAAGGAATCAGATGCGACTTCGGCACATTGATGGAGAACCCCAGCGAGTGCAGGAGTTCGGCCGTAGTCTGGAGGTGGGAGACGACTGCCTGGGGCGAGCCCGCCTTCAGCAGCCAGTCATCGAGGTAGGGGAAGACTGAAACCCCTGCCCGGCGCAGATGAGCTGCGACCACCGCCATCACTTTCGTGAACACCCGAGGGGCACTGGTAAGGCCAAAGGGGAGCACGGTGAACTGAAAATGCTCGGGGCCTACCGTGAACCGAAGGTAACGCCGGTGGGCCGGCAGGACGGGGATGTGGAAATATGCGTCCTGCAAGTCCAACGCTACCAACCAGTCTCCAGGGTCGAGGGCAGTCAAGACCTGAGCTAGGGTGAGCATCTTGAACTTCTCCTTCCGGAGGAAGCGATTGACGTTCCGGAGGTCCAAGATAGGACGCATGTCCTCCTTGTCCTTTTGGGCACCAGAAAGTAGTGGGAGTAGCAACCACGCCCTACTTCTGGGGTCGGAACACGCTCGATGGCCCTCTTGGTCAAGAGGGCCATGACTTCCTTCTGTAGAAGCACCAAGTGATCCCCTGACATGCGGTGGAATTGAGGTGGCATGGCTGGGGGGTGGTCTCGAAGGGGAGGGAGTAGCCCCTTCGGACAATGTCCAAGACCCACCTGTCCGAGGTGATGGTACGCCAGTGGAGAAGGTGATGGCGGACCCTGCCCTCTACTGGCGTGCTGTGCACCTGAAAGGAGGGACTAGGAGGGCTTGGAGGCCGCGGACGGGTTGGAGGTGGTGGCCTGACCCGCACGCTGGTTGCCCGATCCGCCACGGCGGAATCCACGTCCTCGGCCACGCGAAGACGCCTGCTGCGCTGGCCGGTGGCTGGGCTGCTGACGTGAAGGGGCGCCCCTACCGTGGCCACGATAGGGGCGAAAAGCAGAAGTCAGCGGAGGGCGTGTAGCAGAAAGGCCCAGGGACTTGGCAGTAGCCCGTGAGTCCTTAAAGCGCTCCAACGCATGGTCTGCTTTGGACCCAAAAAGACCGTCTCCATCAAAGGGCATGTCCATGAGAGTATTCTGGACATCCCCTGAAAAACCAGTGGTTCTCAGCCAGGCGTGGCGTCGGAGCGCCACCGTCGTTGCAATAGACCTGCCCAGCGAGTCGGCGGTGTCAAGGCCACAACGGATAGTGTATTTGGCCGCATCCCTTCCTTCCGCAATGGCGCGGGAAAGCAGTGCCTGGACCTCCTCAGGACACTGGGGCAAAACATCCGCCACCGAATCCCACAGGGAGTGGGTATATCGGCCCAAAAGACAAGCGGTGTTAACGGACCGCAAGCCAGCACTGGAGGAAGAAAAACCTTTCTTCCCAAACTGATCCAGGCGTTTGGATTCCCTATCCGGAGGAGCGGTAGGGAAGGCGGTTTGGGAAGCGGAGGCTTGGACAACCAAGCTCTCAGGAGTGGGGTGGACAGAGAGAAACAGGGGTCGCCCGGAGCTGGGCGATGGCGTCGTGACACGTTCCGATCCACAGGAGCCCCTGTGTTGGGCTTGGACCAGGCGCCCAAAAGAACGTCAGTGAGGGCGTCGTTAAACGGCAGCACAGTCTCCGCAGAGGAGGCTGCCGGCTGAAGCACCTCTGTCAAGATGTTAGGCTTGACCGTCAAAGTAGGGAGTTGGAGACGTAAGGCCCCAGCTGCCCTACGCAACACCGTACCAAAATTGGCTCCCTCCTCCGTAGCCACGGGAGGAGACAGCATGCCAGTGTCAGGGAAGTATCCAGACCACTGGCCTCCCCCAGACTCTCTGTCCAGTCCTCATCATACTGACAGTGTCGCGTCAGAGGGTCATCAGACCCCTCCCAGTCCAACTGGTCCTCCTCTGGTTCAAAATAAGGAGGAGGAGGGACAGTTGGGACCCAAGGTCCCATCGGCGCCGGAGCCGGCGTCGAGCGACGTCGCTCCGGGTCCATGTCCGGAGCCGGAAGGAACTGGGGGACGACGCCGCCCGGAGCCCAGGGCGGCGTCGAGAACGGCACCGGAGACATCGGCGCCGGCGGAGGTGTCGTGAGGTCGACCGGCGTCGATGGGGGTTGTGGAGCCGGGATCGAGGCCGGGGCCGGAGCCGGGATCGAGGCTGGAGGCACGGGCGACGCCGGGGCCGGAGCCGTCGGCGACGCCGGAGCAACCCCATCAGGGCCCGCGGGGCCCGAAGGCGCACCGGAGGGGCCTGAAGGCCCGAAGAGGCGGGACATGCCCGACAGGAATTCCTGTACCTTGGCCGGATCCGCCCCCGAACCCGGGAAAGGCGGGTATGGCGGGGGCGACTCCACAGGCAAGTCCGGGGCCGCGGGGGCGGGGACGGTGCCGGGAGGGGCCTCAGCCGAGTCGCGAGACCGGCGAGGCGAAGTCCTAGAGCGATGATGCTTCTTGGACTTCTTGTGCTTTGACTTACCGGACGAAGAAGACTTCGACGCCGACGACCAGTGTGCACTCCGCGAGCGACCCCTGGACCTCTCACGCGACCGGGGCCTCCGTGGAGCCGAATGCCGGGCCTCGAGGAGCTTTCGAGACCGCTCTCGCAAAGCTTTCGGGTTGAGGGCCTGGCATTCGGGACAAGACTCCGTGTCGTGGCCTCGGCCGAGGCAGAAGAGACACTCCCAATGCGGGTCGGTGACGGACATCGTCCGCGCACAGGCGCCGCATCGCTTGAAGCCGGGCATCCCTACGACACCTTGAAAGGAAAAAACAGTGAAAAAATTCACAAAAAAGTATGGTCAAAAAATGACCAGGGCACTGCTCTTCCCGGATCTGCGCTTGCTGGCGCGGAAAAAGAAGAACTGACGTCAGCGCGCAGGGCGGCGCCTAAGTACTGCCCGCGACGTCATCCCGGCGATCACGACGCCGACGACGGACGCGGAGCCGCACGACGCCGCCTACCGACGCGCAAGGGTACTGCTACGCAAAACTTTTCCGGATCCAGCCTGACGCCTGGGGATATTCTAAGGTAAGGAATCTGTCACTAACGTGTCTCTTTCAGATACAGGAATTCCTGTCGGCCATGGCCCGCCTCTTCGGGCCTCAAGGTCCCTCCGGTGCGCCTTCGGGCCCCGCGGGCCCTGATGGGGTTGCTCCGGCGTCGCCGTCGACTCCGGTCCCGGCGTCGCCCGTCCCGCCAGCCTTGATTCCGGCCCTGGCCTCGATCCCGGCTCCGGTGGTGCCGCAACCCCCTGCGACGCCGGTTGACCTAACCACGCCTCTGCCGGCGTCGATGTCCCCGGTGCCGTTCCTGACGCCGCCCGGGGCTCCGGGCGGCGTCGTTCCCCGGTTCTCTCTGGTTCCGGACATGGAGCGGACCGACGTCGCTCGACGCCGGCCCCGGCGCCGATGAGACCTTGGGTCCCAAATGTCCCTCCTCCTCCATATTTTGAACCAGAGGAGGACCAGGAGAGCTGGGAGGGGTCGGAGGACCCTCTCACACAGCAGTGTGACTATGACCAGGACTGGGCAGAGGAACTTGGGGATGCCAGTGGTCTAGATACCTCCCCTGACACTGGCATGCTGTCTCCTCCTTCCGTGGCAACGGAGGAGGGAGCAAATTTCGCAACGGTGTTGCATAGAGCGGCTGGAGCCTTACGCCTCCAGTTGCCTACTGTGGCTGTCAGGACTAACCTCCTGACGGAAGTGCTTCAGCCGGCGGCTACCTCCTCGGAGCCATTGCTGCCGTTTAATGACACACTTTCTGACGTTCTTTTGGGCTCCTGGTCCAAGCCCGCCACAGGGGCTCCTGTGGATAGGAACGTGGCCCGACGCCATCGCCCCGCTCCGGGCGACCCCTTGTTTCTCTCTCAACATCCCACCCCCGAGAGCTTGGTTGTCCAAGCCTCTGCCTCCCAAACCGCCTTCCCTACCGCCCCTCCGGATAGGGAATCCAAACGCCTGGACCAATTTGGGAAGAAGGCATTTTCTTCCTCCAGTGCTGGCTTGCGGTCGGTGAACACCGCTTGCCTTTTGGGCCGATACTCCCACTCTCTGTGGGATTCGGTGGCGCAAGTCTTGCCCCAGTGTCCTGAGGAGGTCCAGACACTGCTTTCCCGCGCCATTGCGGAAGGAAGGGATGCGGCAAAGTACACCATCCGTTGTGGCCTTGAAACCGCCGACTCGCTGGGCAGATCGCTTGCAACGACGGTGGCGCTGCGTCGCCACGCCTGGCTGAGAACAACTGGTTTCTCGGGTGATGTTCAGAACACACTCATGGACATGCCCTTTGATGGAGTCGGTCTTTTTGGTACCAAAGCAGACCATGCGCTGGAGCGTTTTAAGGACTCACGGGCTACTGCCAAGTCCCTGGGCCTTTCTGCTGTGCGCCCTCCGCTAACCTCTGCTTTTCGCCCCTTTCGTGGCCACGGAAGGGGCGCCCATTCACGTCCGCTGCCCAGCCACCGGCCCGCGCAGCAAGCGTCTTCGCGTGGCCGAGGACGTGGCTCCCGCCGTGGCAGGTCAGGCAACCAGCGTGCGGGTCAGGCCACCAACCCCTCCCCGTCCGCGGCCTCCAAGCCCTCCTAGTCCTTCCTTTCAGGTGCACAGCACGCCAGTAGGGGGCAGGGTCCGCCATCACCTTCACCACTGGCGTGCCATCACCTCGGACAGGTGGGTCTTGGACATTGTCCAAAGGGGCTACTCCCTCCCCTTCGAGACCACCCCCCCAGCCATGCCACCTCAATTCCACCGCATGTCAGGGGATCACTTGGTGCTTCTGCAGAAGGAAGTCACGGCCCTCTTGGCCAAGAGGGCCATCGAGCATGTTCCGACCCCAGAAGTAGGACGTGGTTGCTACTCCCACTACTTTCTGGTGCCCAAAAAGGACAAGGAGGACATGCGTCCTATCTTGGACCTCCGGAACGTCAATCGCTTCCTCCGGAAGGAGATGTTCAAGATGCTCACCCTAGCTCAGGTCTTGACTGCCCTCGATCCTGGAGACTGGTTGGTAGCGTTGGACTTGCAGGACGCTTATTTCCACATCCCCGTCCTGCCGGCCCACCGGCGTTACCTGCGGTTCACGGTAGGCCTCGAGCATTTTCAGTTCACCGTGCTCCCCTTTGGCCTTACCAGTGCCCCTCGGGTGTTCACGAAAGTGATAGCGGTGGTCGCAGCTCATCTGCGCCGGGCAGGGGTTCCAGTCTTCCCCTACCTCGACGACTGGCTGCTGAAGGCGGGCTCGTCCCAGGCAGTCGTCTCCCACCTCCAGACTACGGCCGAACTCCTGCACTCGCTGGGGTTCTCCATCAATGTGCCGAAGTCGCATCTGATTCCTTCTCCACAGCTCCTTTTCATCGGAGCAGTTCTGGACACGACGCAGTTTCGGGCTTATCCTCCCGAACGGCGAGTCCGGGATTTTCAGGCTATGATTCCGATCTTTCAGCCTTTATCCTGGGTTTCGGTACGGATGACCCTGAGGCTGCTGGGCCTCATGGCCTCCTGCATCCTGCTGGTCGATCATGCCAGATGGCATATGCGGGCACTGCAGTGGGACCTGAAGTTCCGGTGGGCGCAGCACCAGGGCAACCTGTCCGATCACGTCCAGATCTCGGAGGGGACTGCAAAACAGTTGCAGTGGTGGCTCTCGAACCGGCAATGGGTCATGGGCAGATCCCTCTCCCTTCCCCAGCCAGAGCACACACTTATGACGGACGCGTCCCTTTTGGGATGGGCCGGTCAGATGGGAGAGGCGGAGATCAGAGGCCTCTGGTCTCCGGCGGAGTCCCGGCTCCATATCAACCTTCTGGAGTTCCGGGCGATCCGACTTGCACTCAGGGCATTCTTTCCCTCTGTCAAAGGGAAGGTAGTGCAGGTGTTCACAGACAACACCACCGCCATGTGGTACTGCAACAAACAAGGCGGGGTGGGGTCGTGGACCCTATGTCAGGAGGCTCTGCGCCTCTGGACATGGCTGGAACATCAGGGCATATTCCTGATGGTTCAACACCTGGCAGGTTCCCTGAACGCCAGGGCGGACGAACTCAGCCGCAGGTGCATGATGGATCACGAATGGCGTCTTCACTCGGAAGTGGCGCAAGGACTCTTTCTACAGTGGGGAGAGCCTTGGTTAGATCTATTCGCCACCGAAGAGAACGCGCAATGTCAGCAGTTCTGCGCGTTGGAATTTCCAAGGCGGCACTCGCTCGGCGACGCTTTTCGTCGCGAGTGGAGTTGCGGTCTGTTGTACGCCTTTCCGCCTATACCACTTCTACCCAGAGTGTTGAAGAAGATTCGGCGCGACCGGGCCCAAGTCATCCTTGTGGCTCCGGACTGGGCTCGAAGAGTTTGGTATCCCGAGCTACTCAGTATGAGCGTCGATCCGTCTGTCTCTTCGGGAGGATCTTCTGTCGCAGCAGCAGGGGACGGTCCTCCACCCGAACCTGTCCAGTCTCCACCTGCTTGCGTGGAGATTGAGCGGCGGCAGTTGATTACTTTCGACTTGCCTCCCGAAGTTTGTGATGTGATTCTGGCAGCCAGGCGTCCCTCCACTAAGGTGGTATACGCCTGCAGGTGGAACAAGTTTGTGGCATGGTGCACAGCAAAGGCTGTGAATCCCCTCTCTGCCCCTCTTTCTGAGGTTCTTCTGTTCCTTCTTTCTCTGGCACAACAGGGTTCTGCCCTGGGTACCATCAAGGGCTATCTTTGTGCCATTTCGGCCTTCCTCAGGCTTCCTGATCAGCCCTCCCTTTTCAAGTCCCCTGTTGTTAACAGGTTTCTAAAAGGCATTACACACCTCTTCCCTCCTGTTCCGTTTGTGATGCCTCAGTGGGACTTGAACTTGGTTCTTACCTTTCTCATGTGCGCTCCCTTTGAGCCTCTACATAACTGTCCTCTTCGTCTTCTGACTCTGAAGACAGCCTTTCTGGTGGCCATCACCTCCGCTCGGCGGGTGAGTGAGCTCCAGGCTCTATCATGCAAACCTCCCTTTCTGTCTGTCCATCCAGACAAGGTTGTTCTTAGGACGCGTCCGTCCTTCTTGCCAAAGGTGGTTACTGCCTTCCACATTGGGCAGACCATCACTTTGCCCACCTTCTTTCCGCCTCCGCATCCTTCCAGAGAGGAAGAGAGGCTCCACCGTCTGGACCCAAAACGTGCGCTTTCCTTTTATATCAACCGCACACAACACTTCCGGGTGGATGACCAGCTCTTTGTTGGCTACGTGGGCGCCAAAAAGGTCGGGCGGTGCACAAGAGAACCATCTCCCGCTGGGTAACCTTGTGTATCAAAGCCTGCTATTCTTTGGCTAAGAAGGAGCCTCCTGTTGGGCTGCGTGCCCATTCCACCAGGGCAACGGCTGCTACCACGGCTTTAGGCCGCGGTATTCCGCTGCAGGATATCTGTCAGGCAGCTACGTGGGCCTCGCTGCACACGTTTACCAAGCATTACTGCCTTGACAGTCAGGTCCGGAGGGACGGCTTCTTTGGCCGTTCTGTCCTCCGGGACTTCCTTGTCTGATCTTTGTTCGCAGACCCACCACCGGGGTTGGTATTGCTGGGGTATCTATTCTAAGGTAAGGAATCTGTCACTAACGTGTCTCTTTCAGATGCACAAGTTACTAACTTGTGTAACAATATATCTGTAAGAGACAGTAGTTAGTGACAGATTCCTACCGCCCACCCATCCTCCCCGTTCTGCGAACTGATTTCTAGGGTTAAGGACATCCCTATCTGAAAGAGACACGTTAGTGACAGATTCCTTACCTTAGAATATCCCCAGGCGTCAGGCTGGATCCGGAAAGTTTTTGCGTAGCAGTACCCTTGCGCGTCGGTAGGCGGCGTCGTGCGGCTCCGCGTCCGTCGTCGGCGTCGTGATCGCCGGGATGACGTCGCGGGCAGTACTTAGGCGCCGCCCCTGCGCGCTGACGTCAGTTCTTCTTTTCCGCGCCAGTAAGCGCAGATCCGGGAAGAGCAGTGCCCTAGTCACTTTTTGACTATCTTTTTGTGAAATTTTTCACTGTTCTCTTCAACGAGTCTTCACGACTCCTAAGGTGTCGTAGGGATGCCCGGCTTTAAGCCCTGCGAGGTATGTGGTCGTATGATGTCCATCACGGACCCCCACCTCGAGTGTCTCTTCTGCCTCGGCCGAGGCCACGACACGAAGTCGTGCCCTGACTGCCGGAAACTTCATCCGAAGGCTTTGCGAGAGCGGTCTCGAAAGCTCCTTGAAGTCCGGCAGTCGGCTCCGCGCCGCAGCAAGCCCCGGTCCCGGGAGAGGTCGAGGGGCCGGACGCGGAGTCCCCGCCGTTCGTCGGAATCCAAGTCTTCGCGCTCCTCCGGTAAGTCGAAGCACAAGAAGTCTAAGCGGCGTCATCGCTCTAAGACTTCGCCTCGCCGATCGCGCGACTCGGCTGAGGTCCCTGTCGGCACCGTCCCCGCCCCGCGGCCCCGGACGTGCCTGTCGAGTTGCCCCCGCATTACCCGTCCTTCCCGGGTTCGGGGCGACTCCGGCCGAAGTACAGAAATTCCTGTCGGCCATGGCCCGCCTCTTCGGGCCTCAAGGTCCCTCCGGTGCGCCTTCGGGCCCCGCGGGCCCAGATGGGGTTGCTCCGGCGTCGCCGTCGACTCCGGTCCCGGCGTCGCCTGTCCCACCAGCCTTCGTCCCGGCCTCGGCTCCGGCCCCGGCCTCGACCCCGGTTCCGGTGGTGCCGCAACCTCCATCGACGCCGGTTGACCTAACCACGCCTCCGCCCGACGCCGATGTCCCCGGTGCCGTTTCCGACGCCGTCCGGGGCTCCGGGCGGCGTCGTTCCCCGGTTCTCCCCGGGTCCGGACATGGAGCCGGACCGGCGTCGCCCGACGCCGGTTCCGGCGCCCGATGAGGCCTTGGGTCCCTTATGTCCCTCCTCCTCCATCTTTTCAACCTGAGGAGGACCAGGAGAGCTGGGAGGGGTCTGACGACCCTCTCACACAACAGTGCGAGTTTAACCCGGACTGGGTTGAGGAACTTGGGGATGCCAGTGGGCTGGATACCTCCCCCGACTCTGGCATGCTGTCTCCTCCCGTGGCAACGGAGGAGGGGGCTAATTTTGCAACGGTGTTGCGTAGAGCTGCTGGAGCCTTAAATCTCCAGTTGCCTACAGTGGCCGTCAGGACTAACCTCCTGACTGAAGTGCTTCAGCCGGCGGCCTCCTCTTCGGAGCCTGTGCTGCCGTTCAACGATGCACTCACTGACGTTCTTTTGGGTGCCTGGTCCAAACCCACCACAGGGGCTCCTGTGGATAGGAACGTGGCCCGACGCCATCGCCCGGCTCCGGGCGACCCCCTGTTTCTCTCCCAACACCCCACCCCTGAGAGCTTGGTTGTCCAAGCCTCTGCCTCCCAAACAGCCTTCCCTACCGCCCCTCCGGATAGGGAATCCAAGCGCCTGGATCACTTTGGGAAGAAGGCTTTCTCTTCCTCCAGTGCTGGCTTGCGGTCTGTTAATACCGCTTGCCTCTTGGGCCGATACACCCACTCCCTGTGGGATTCGGTGGCTGATGTTTTGCCGCAGTGTTCTGAGGAGGTCCAGACACTGCTTACCCGCGCTATTGCGGAAGGGCGTGATGCGGCTAAGTATACCATCCGCTGTGGCCTTGATACCGCCGACTCGCTGGGCAGATCGCTTGCAACGACGGTGGCGCTGCGTCGCCACGCCTGGCTGAGAACCACTGGTTTTTCAGGGGATGTCCAGAATACTCTCATGGACATGCCCTTTGATGGAGTCGGTCTCTTTGGTTCAAAGGCGGACCATGCGCTGGAGCGTTTCAAGGATTCACGGGCTACTGCTAAGTCCCTGGGCCTTGCTGTTGTGCGCCCTCCGCATACGTCTGCTTTTCGCCCCTTTCGTGGCCACGGAAGGGGCGCCCAGTCACGTCCACAGCCCGGCCAACGGCCCGCGCAGCAAGCGCCTTCGCGTGGCCGAGGACGTGGATACCGCCGTGGCGGTTCGGGCAACCAGCGTGCGGGTCAGGCCACCACCTCCAACCCGTCCGCGGCCTCCAAGCCCTCCTAGTCCCTCCTTTCAGGTGCACAGCACGCCAGTCGGGGGCAGGGTCCGCCATCACCTTCACCACTGGCGTCCCATCACCTCGGACAAGTGGGTCTTGGACATTGTCCGAAGGGGCTACTCCCTCCCCTTCGAGACCACCCCCCAGCCATGCCACCTCAATTCCACCGCATGTCAGGGGATCACTTGGTGCTTCTACAGAAGGAAGTCACGGCCCTCTTGGCCAAGAGGGCCATCGAGCATGTTCCGACCCCAGAAGTAGGGCGTGGTTGCTACTCCCACTACTTTCTGGTGCCCAAAAAGGACAAGGAGGACATGCGTCCTATCTTGGACCTCCGGAACGTCAATCGCTTCCTCCGGAAGGAGAAGTTCAAGATGCTCACCCTAGCTCAGGTCTTGACTGCCCTCGACCCCGGAGACTGGTTGGTAGCGTTGGACTTGCAGGACGCCTATTTCCACATCCCCGTCCTGCCGGCCCACCGGCGTTACCTTCGGTTCACGGTAGGCCTCGAGCATTTTCAGTTCACCGTGCTCCCCTTTGGCCTTACCAGTGCCCCTCGGGTGTTCACGAAAGTGATGGCGGTGGTCGCAGCTCATCTGCGCCGGGCAGGGGTTTCAGTCTTCCCCTACCTCGACGACTGGCTGCTGAAGGCGGGCTCGTCCCAGGCAGTTGTCTCCCACCTCCAGACTACGGCCGAACTCCTGCACTCGCTGGGGTTCTCCATCAATGTGCCAAAGTCGCATCTGATTCCTTCTCCACAGCTCCTTTTCATCGGAGCAGTTCTGGACACGACGCAGTTTCGGGCCTATCCTCCCGAACGGCGAGTCCGGGATATTCAGGCTATGATTCCGATCTTTCAGCCCTTATCCTGGGTTTCGGTACGGATGACCCTGAGGCTGCTGGGCCTCATGGCCTCCTGCATCCTGCTGGTCACTCATGCCAGATGGCATATGCGGGCTCTGCAGTGGGACCTGAAGTTCCAGTGGGCGCAGCACCAGGGCGACCTGTCCGATCACGTCCAGATCTCGGAGGGGACTGCAAAACAGTTGCAGTGGTGGCTCTCGACCCGGCAATGGGTCATGGGCAGATCCCTCTCCCTTCCCCAGCCAGAGCACACAGTTGTGACGGACGCGTCCCTTCTGGGATGGGGCGGTCACATGGGAGAGGCGGAGATCAGAGGCCTCTGGTCTCCGGCGGAGTCCCGGCTCCATATCAACCTTCTGGAGCTCCGGGCGATCCGACTTGCACTCAAGGCATTCCTTCCCTCTGTCAAAGGGAAGGTAGTGCAGGTGTTCACAGACAACACCACTGCCATGTGGTACTGCAACAAACAAGGCGGGGTGGGGTCGTGGACCCTTTGTCAGGAGGCTCTGCGCCTCTGGACATGGCTGGAACACCAGGGCATGTTCCTGGTGGTTCAACACCTGGCAGGTTCCCTGAACGCCAGGGCGGACGAACTCAGCCGCAGGTGCATGATGGATCACGAATGGCGTCTTCACTCGGAAGTGGCGCAAGGACTCTTTCTACAGTGGGGAGAGCCTTGGTTAGATCTATTCGCCACCGAAGAGAACGCGCAATGTCATCAGTTCTGCGCGTTGGAATTTCCAAGGCGGCACTCGCTCGGCGACGCTTTTCGTCACGAGTGGAGTTGCGGTCTATTGTACGCCTTTCCGCCTATACCACTTCTACCCAGAGTGTTGAAGAAGATTCGGCACGACCGGGCCCAAGTCATTCTTGTGGCTCCGGACTGGGCTCGAAGAGTTTGGTATCCCGAGCTACTCAATATGAGCGTAGATCCCCGATCCGTCTGCCTCTTCGGGAGGATCTTCTGTCGCAGCAGCAGGGGACGGTCCTCCACCCGAACCTGTCCAGTCTACACCTGCTTGCGTGGAGATTGAGCGGCGGCAGTTGATTCCTTTCGACTTGCCTCCCGAAGTTTGTGATGTGATTCTGGCAGCCAGGCGTCCCTCCACTAAGGTGGTATACGCCTGCAGGTGGAACAAATTTGTGGCATGGTGCACAGCAAAGGCTGTGGATCCCCTTTCTGCCCCTCTTTCTGAGGTCCTTCTGTTCCTTCTCTCTCTGGCCCAACAGGGTTCTGCCCTGGGTACCATCAAGGGTTATCTTTGTGCTATCTCGGCCTTCCTCAGGCTCCCTGATCAGCCCTCCCTTTTCAAGTCCCCTGTTGTTAACAGGTTCTTAAAAGGCATTACTCACCTCTTCCCTCCTGTTCCGTTTGTGATGCCTCAGTGGGACTTAAACTTGGTTCTTACCTTTTTAATGTGCGCTCCCTTTGAGCCTCTACATAACTGTCCTCTTCGTCTTCTGACTCTGAAGACAGCCTTTCTGGTGGCCATCACCTCCGCTCGGCGGGTGAGTGAGCTCCAGGCTCTATCTTGCAAACCTCCCTTTCTGTCTGTTCATCCAGACAAGGTTGTTCTTCGGACGCGTCCGTCCTTCTTGCCAAAGGTGGTTACTGCTTTCCACATTGGGCAGACCATCACTTTGCCCACCTTCTTTCCGCCTCCGCATCCTTCCAGAGAGGAAGAGAGGCTCCACCGTCTGGACCCAAAACGTGCGCTCTCCTTCTATATTGACCGCACAAAACACTTCCGGGTGGATGACCAGCTCTTTATTGGCTACGTGGGCGCCAAAAAGGTCGGGCGGTGCACAAGAGGACCATCTCCCGCTGGGTTACCTTGTGCATCAAGACCTGCTATTCTTTGGCTAAAAGGAGCCTCCTGTTGGGCTGCGTGCCCATTCCACCAGGGCAACGGCTGCTACCACGGCCTTGGGCCGCGGTGTTCCGCTGCCGGTTATCTGTCAGGCAGCTACGTGGGCCTCGCTGCACACGTTTACAAAGCATTACTGCCTTGACAGTCAGGTCCGGAGGGACGGCTTCTTTGGCCGTTCTGTCCTCCAGGACTTCCTTGTCTGATCTTTGTTCGCAGACCCACCACCGGGGTTGGTATTGCTGGGGTATCTATTCTAAGGTAAGGAATCTGTCACTAACGTGTCTCTTTCAGATGCACAAGTTACTAACTTGTGTAACGATATATCTGTAAGAGACAGTAGTTAGTGACAGATTCCCTACCGCCCACCCATCCTCCCCGTTCTGCGAACTGATTTCTAGGGTTAAGGACATCCCTTTCAGGGCCCTAGTATTTTTCAGACACCTATGTCAGCTTCTTGCATGGCTCTGCGTTCCTGGCGCGGAAAGTCGTGTACAGAACTGACGTCAGCGCGCAGGGGCGGCGCCTAAGTACTGCCCGCGACGTCATCCCGGCGATCACGACGCCGACGACGGACGCGGAGCCGCACGACGCCGCCTACCGACGCGCAAGGGTACTGCTACGCAAAAAACTTTCCGGATCCAGCCTGACGCCTGGGGATATTCTAAGGTAAGGAATCTGTCACTAACTACTGTCTCTTACAGATATATCGTTACACAAGTTAGTAACTTGTGCTTCAGGGCCCTAGTATTTTTCAGACACCTATGTCAGCTTCTTGCATGGCTCTGCGTTCCTGGCGTGGAAAGTCATGTACAGAACTGACGTCAGCGCGCAGGGGCGGCGTCTAAGTACTGCCCGCGACGTCATCCCGGCGATCACAACGCCGACGACGGACGCGGAGCCGCACGACGCCGCCTACCGACGCGCAAGGGTACTGCTACGCAAAAACTTTCCGGATCCAGCCTGACGCCTGGGGATATTCTAAGGTAAGGAATCTGTCACTAACTACTGTCTCTTACAGATATATCGTTACACAAGTTAGTAACTTGTGCATTTGTTCACGAGCTGTCCCACGTTGGAAGTTGAGAACCAGGGGATGGTGTCTGGCGGGAGCACGAACAAGCCTTGGCAGCAACAGCCTTGGTAAACGAAAAAGGAGCAACTTTGGGACCAGCAAGGTCCAAGGGACTCACCAATTGCAGGAGAGTCAGAGCAGGCCCCAAGCAAGCAGGGAGCCCACTGAAGCCAAAGAAGACCCTCAAGAGGACCCACAGGCCGAAGGCACAGGAGTCGTAAGTGGACCTCGAGCAGCTCACCAAAGATGCAGGCCCACTGTGCAGAGGATGCGGTGAGGATGAAGATCTTGACAGGAAGAGATGCTAGAGGCTGGAGCTTCTTGTAGCCCGAAGATCTCTGGAGTACAGAGCCAACAAGCCTTGGCAATGGCAAGTCAACGCAGTGCACAGGGGTTCTGTTTCAGCGGTTCTGACGAGGGATATTGGCCTCAAACTTGCTGAGAGGACAGTTCAGGCCTCGAGGGAGTTGCAGAACCACCATCTGTGTTGCTGAGCTTTTCAAAGTAAGTCCATGGGACGTCAGGAGCTCTGACCGGTCAGCTGTGTTGCGGTGCCTGCAGATGCAGGGGAGTGACTCCTTCACTCCAAGGGAGATTACTTCCGGTGTCCTTGGTGTCCACAGGCCTGGAGAGGAACCTGGAAGAAGCACAGGCTTAGACGACAAAGAAGACTTGCAGAACAGCGAAACCAGGAGCAACAGGAGTCTTCCTTGGAGCAGTCTCGGTACCAGGCGAAGTCCAGGTGCCCAGATGATCAAAGTTGAAGTGGTTTCGGGCTTCAATCTTTTCCCGCGACGAACCTGAAGAGCCACCCACAGGTAAGCCCTTAAGTACCCTAGAGAAAGGGTTGGAACGATTGAGGGGTCCCTCCCAGATGAGGGACTGGACAGAGGGGAGGATACTCCCATGTCTCTTGTCCAGTTTCACCCCAGAGCGGGAGCCAAGGGCTCCCTGAACTGGTTCAAACTGGAGTATGCAAGGAGGGCACCAAATATGCCTTCAAAGCAGTCTGGTGGTGCTGACAAGCGCCCTCTCCCCAGCCCAATACACTAAGTCCTGTCTGGGAGTTGGTCACACCTCCCTGTAACAGGAAACCTATTTTTCTATCTTCCCCTGCTCGAGCTCAGCTCAGCAGCAGGAGGGCAGAAACGTGTCTGTGGTCAGCAGCAGCACTAACTTGCTGTAAGACCCTGAAAGGCTGGTACCGAGAATACAGGGGGGCACCCTAGGAGAGCCCACCAGTACATGGGATCCTGCATCCAACACTGGAATCGGTGTTGGGGTAGGATTCCAACAAGTTTGATGCCAAACATGACCAGTTTCGGTGCAGCCAATATATAATTAGACATCTCGTAAATTACTTGATGTCCACTAAATGTAATAAATGGCTGACCGCACTTACAAAGCCTGGAGAATCGACTCTGGGGTTTGTAGTGGTGTCCTGCTCATGCAGGGGCACCTTCACACTTATAACCAAGCACCCTGCCGTCAGGACTGAAGAGCCTGCCAAAGGGGTGACTTATAGGTTTTAAGTGTAGCGACATCAGATATAATGAAACTTATATCTGCCTTGAAAGGTGCAAGCACCAACTCACACTGGCTGAAATAGCAGGCCTGTAGTCACAGGTTAAGTAGACTCCCCTTGGTGACACAATACATGGTGCAGCTCAGGGGAGACCCCTGGTGTACCTATGCCCTGGTACCTCAGTACCATATACTAGCGAGTTAGAGGGGTACACCAGTAGCCATTTTGGAAGGTACCAAAGTACTTACCACTGTCAAATTTAGGGAGAAAGCACAGTGACTGTGTTCCAGATTAGCAGGATCCCAGTCAGACTAGTCATAAAACAGAATACCACCAGCAAAAAGTAGGGGTAACCATGAAAGCAGATCCTACTTTCCTACACCTCTGATAAGCCTAAGTGCTCACCCACACTACCACAAAAGAGAGTATTAGTATTGTCTACATTAGCCTCTGTAATTCCTCTTGACTCTGTGCACACTATACCTTACGTTGTTATAGTATATACAGAGCCAGCTTCCTACAGTTGCCACACCCATATTAAATTGAGGGTATACAAATGTACAATAATAAATAACTTTTGAAATATTGCAGGTCTTGGGATGATTTCCATAGGAGACATCTTTAGTGTTCTGGCGATCTGGGGTTTCTTTTGCTTTGATAAAAGTGCTAAAAAGAGTTTGTTTGCAAATGTTAGAAAAAAACAGTCCATGGTCTTTGACTTGCACACTTGAACCTGGTTGGGGTTCTGAAAGTAGTCTCTGCAGAGGTGGTGGGCCGCTGTAAAAGTGGTGTACTTGTAGCTCTACTGCAGACCGGTGGGATAAGAGCTGTTGTTTGTAGATTAGTTTAGAAAGACATGCATCCTTATGTATCATCTTATATCAATCTTGTGGTTTTCTGTGCCATTCCTTTTTGGGGTTTTGCTCTCCTTTTTAATTTATATTCGTGAAATTTTAGTGGGTACCGGAAGATGGCCCCAATTGTGGCAATTATTTAGAAATTCAGGGGTCTTTCACTCATAAGTCATCGTCTCTCCCCCCTCACCATAGCGTGAAGGGATGTTTCAGTAAGTGGGTGATCTCATCTATTTAGCTACTTGTTATGGGTGTCATCAGCCCTCTAGCCTCCTACCTCCCTTAATGTGCATGGAGGTAATTCTATTGATGCAGGCGATGTATTCCGACCTATGCGTGCCCAAGGCGATGTAGTAGAGGAGGTGAATCTGAATTGGGTGTTTGTTAATGCTCAAACCGTGCGCTGAGGTCACATGTCTGTCCCTCTAGCTCCGGCACGCGGCATGCAATGTGATTCTCCCTAGTGGCGCTAGGTATCCTGGTTAGGCCTTTTTTCTAGAGACTTCTTTTGGGGTGACTTTAGGCTTCTTTTTTGTAGGTCTCTTGGGCACTTCCCTAGGTTTTCATGTGATTTAGTTATTTCCATTGTTGTTTACTGAAGGGGGTTGGAAGACCGTCCCGCGGCCCCCATGTGTTGCTGCTGTGGTAGTCTCCAAGATTAGGTTTACTTGCTCTCCTTGACAGGCCTGGTGTGCTGTTAGCTTGGTCGCTAGGCCGGGTACGATGGTGAGCCCATTTCTGAGTACCTCGCACGGAGTTGTGGTGGATTTTTGCAGACCTTCCCCTTTCGGCACCCCCTCTCCCTTCGACCACACGCCACCTGAGATTTTTGGGCCTGCTGTCCTTGGCTGTGGCCAGAGACTTCCAATCCACTCTACCTTCGATGTTTCAGAGGGACATAACCCGATGAGCAGGCTTTGGGTGTTTTGGAAATCTTTGAGGAAAAGGAGGAGGCAGAATGTTGTTCAATGGAAAGTCCAGTGCAAAGCCCGAGCTTTGATGGATTTCGCCCGATGTGGTTTGTAGACTTGGATGATCGATTGTTTTGATAAGCTCCCTACTGACTCGGCGCCATGCGGTGCTTTGTGAATGGTCGTAGTTTTATGGGGGGCCCCATTATCCCAAACATGTGGGAAATCTGGCTCCAGCTACTGGAACATCGCCTTGTTGTGGAACCAGTTGAAGGTGGTCGGGACCCCATGCCATGAGGGAATTTTGGCCCTGGGCCCGAGAATGTGGTCCTTTTGCTCTCGTAATAGGAACCTGCCCCAACTAGAGTTGGATGGGGGGAACCTGGGTGTTAGAAACGGGGTAGCGTGGTGCGGAGCGGGTAGGCCAAACTCGGAGGCATTGTGTAAGCATCTGCGCAGCACACTCACAGGCGACACACTGGGCACACTACAAAAAGAGACCACACCAGGTTAGGTGAAAAAAAACAGCATATGTATTATGCAGAACACGTCATAAGGCAATCACAGTTGTAACACTGTGCCAACTGGCACCGGGTAGCAGTCTACAGGGGGACTATTTACAAGGCAGGGCCAATCGGGCCGCTGCCAGAACCATCACAAGTCCAAGAATAAATGAAAGTCCATAAGCAATAATGTATCACCGGCCGTACCTACTGGGTAAAAGACATGCACTTGGCATAAATCACTTTAGCATTGGGCCTAAACATCGAACATCATAACCTGACATTAGGCAAACTTGCATGAGGCATCTCAATAGGCATAAAAACACATTATGCCCAACAATAGGCATTAACCTCATTAGCATAAACCCCGCAGTGCAGCATCAGGGGAGGACATTAGGCATCAATACATTATGTATACCTCCTGGCATCGTCACTGGGGCAAAGGCCTTCCCTTAGGCCCAGAAACACATTAGCATGTGGCATTGCGTTCGCAGGAACACATTAGGTCTAAAAGCAGCAATGCCAACCTTAGGGAAAAGCATTAAGTAACCTTAGGCATAGAAACCCCTTATGCATCATATCGGTACTTCTTGGCAGTAGGCATGGAATGAAAACATTAGGCGTAAATCCCATTAACAGTGGGCATAACATTAGCGTGGGAAGCATCACCTTAGGACATAATAATCCTGTCATTGGACATCAACGTGGGCCTTAGGCATCCTCCTGCGGCAGAGAACACACCCTGCATAACGGTGGGCATAAACATATGCATTAGGCATGAACTGAAAACATCCTAACATGGCATTAGGCAGGGACCTGTGGGCATAATCTCATTAGCATAAATCAGAGCAGGCCTAAACAGGTGCATGGGGCATCTCCTTAGGCGTAAAAGCACATTATGCATTTTATCAGCATACGTCACATTGGGCATCAAAACATGAGGCAGGCCAACATGGTGCAGAAAACACATTATGCCAAACATCAGTAGTGCGTCATGGGAATACCACCCGGGTGTATAACCCCCCATGCGTCCCAAACCATATGCCCCTCGTGGCAGCTGCCCACGCTCTCGTGGTGCAGCTGTAAGGAAAAAGAAAGCCAGCTCTGGCACTACCGTGCCTAGTAGAGCCCCACTCTGGGACCCTACAGTACAGAGTTGCCCAAATGTTGCGACTGCCCTATCCGGTGGGGCAGCGGTGAAAGATACAGTCAGCACGGGTCCCAGCAATGCGTCCAAATGAGCCCCCAACAGAATACTGGCACCGGGGGCGGCCACCAGCAATGTGCCCCGACACACCCCCCAACCACGGGATGACTGAGCCCCACTCCGGGACTCACTTCAAGTATGCCCAAAGTTGCAGCTGCCCGCTAACTGGCGGTGCAGCTGGGTAGACATGCTCTGGCACTGCTGTGCCCTGGTGAGCCCCCACTGGGGCTTGAAGACAAAAGGCCCAAATGTTCAAAGCCGTTGCAGCGGCCCGCTACGGCGGGGCCGCTGTGGGTCCCAAAAGAGTACGTGCACTTCTGGTGCCGTCTCCGGCACCCGCGATACTCCCCCAGAGCCCTCACTCACCGGGATTCTTCCGTCTTCACCCGGGCCCCCTCCTGGGACCCGGGACTTCGGTGGAGGGCTCGCGAGGCTCTGGACTCTTCCCGCTTCCTCTCGGGACTCTCCGGGGCTGGCCGCCAGTGCGGGGTAGGCTCCCGCCTAGCTTCTGCTACACGCGGGGCTCCCACCGGCACACGGGGGCCCCGCCTTCCTCTCCGCATGCCCGGGCAGGCTTCCGGTGTCCTCCTTCCTGCCGGCAGGCCCCGCCCAGAGTCAGGCGCGGGTTCCTGTCTTCCTGGTCGGCCGGCATGGTTTCTCCGCGGCCCGCGGCGGTGATTCTGGGCAGTTTTGAAGTGCGGGGTGGGCTCCCGCCTTCAATTTGAAGTGCGACCACAGACGCGGGGTGGGCAACCGCTAAATGGGCATAAAGACCGCGGGGTGGGCACCCGCTGGTACAAATAAGCATAAAGCGCGGGGTAGGCACCCACGTAACTGCCCAAATGCGGCACCACAGCGGGGTAGGCTCCCGCCTTAGATTAGAAGGTGTCTACATGCGGAGTGGGCTCCCGCTGGTTCTTAAAATGTTCATAGGCGGCACACACGCGGGGTGGGCACCCGCTCTTCTGCAGGCACATTGAACGTAGCGCTCACGAGGCGCTAGGGGGACATGCAGGGGGATTCCCTCACCAGACGTCAGCTGCAGGATCCACGCTCCTCCTCTCTTTGGGGATGGAGATATAGCGCTTTGACAGCACCGCGCTGCAGGCGTCAGCTCCTCCTCTGGCAATCAGGAAAAAGTGCCTCCCAGGCGCTAGGGAGCTGGCGACGATCCAGAGTCCCACACAAGGAAGTAGTGCCCACACTCCTCACCTCCTTGGAATACAGGCATTCAAAGTGTAGCGCTCACGGGGCGCTAGGGGCCAGGAGACAGTTAATACAGGGCGAGATCAGCAGGCAGTAGGGCAGCTCACCAGACCTGGAAGCAGCAGTTCCTAGGAACAGTCATCCTCCATTACGATGGCCATCCTGCTAGCGCAGCAGTCTCCACTCCAGCAGAGTCTCTCACTAGCCCTGTGGACAGTAGAGGGGTACAGATGGGCACAGGGGCCAGCACGCAGGCCCTTGCAGCGGTACCTCCTGGCAGAGTGTCCCCTCTCAATCCAGTCCACGTTCAGTCTGTCTCATGGAGGCACAGCCCCCCTATATATACACCCCTCACCCCACCTACCAGAAAGGGCCAGAAGCTTCTAGAAGGTTCCTTGGGGAAACCGGTCCCAACTGGTTTTGGGGGAGGTGTACCGCACCCTGCAGGCCAGGCTTCCCTCCAAAAGCTGGGGGTGTGTGAGATGGACACACCCCAGGGGGCGGAGTCAGCCTTGGTCACCTCAAACACTAGACCTGCAACCCACTTCAGGCAGGTACAAGCGCACAGACAGGGTGACATTTTAAAAGTGACATTTTCTTCAATGGTGAAAATAAACCTCTGTACACCATTGCGCAGCATTCCATCACACACATACAGCAAAAAGGCTAGGAGGAAAGGCGAAAAAGTTCGGGATGACCCTGCAAGAAGGGCCAAGTCCAACACGACCCCCTCCCAGCCAAAAGCCAGGGTAGACCAATCAATGCCTTGATGGGTTTCCCTGCTTAGGGTGAGAAAACATGGACGCGGGCCCGCAACTGCAGGGGCACCCGCAGGTTCTCCGCCACTCTGGACCCAGGGGGTTCCCTCTGTCACAACTCCCTGGACCAACTAAGCCACCCCACCGGTACTCTCTATTCGGTTGCGGCCAGGACCGGCCCCTAGGCCATCCAGATGTCTCTGGCCCTTGCTGCCTCACCGAGTGGGGGGCAGTGGCCCCAGGCGCATAGTACCCCTTGGCCACTCTACCTCTCCTCCGTGCAGTTCCAAACTGCCACTGGTCCTCCCACCTGGGGTCCGCACCCTCAGGCTGACTAGCCGTCAGGGGCGAGGCTCTCCTCCCCCTACCTCTCCTTCTGGGGTTCCGCACTCTCCTCCTATGCGAAGCACCCTCAGAACACAACTCCCTCCCCAGTCCAGGGCCTTGACCCTGCGACCGATCCACCAACCTAGGGTCTAAACCCTTAGGCTGAACCGGTGCCAGAGGCGAGTCCTCTCTCCCTCTGCACCCCCTCCCAGAGTTCCGCACCCTCCCAACTGGAGTAGTACCCCTGGAAGACAACTCCGGGGGGACACTGCTTACAGACGTCCCTCCCGCCAGGTCAGGCAGTCCCTGAACCTGGCATCCCAGCCCAGGATCTAAGCCCTGTGGTTGAGCCGGTGCCAGAGGCGAGTCCTTCCTCCCTCTGCACCCCCTCCCAGAGTTCCACACCCTCCCACCTGGAGAAGTACCCCTGGAAGTCAACTTGGTAGGGACACTGACTACAGGTGTCCCACCCTCCAGGTCAGGCAGTCCCTGAACCTGGCATCCCAGCCCAGGATCTAAACCCTGTGGCTGAGCAGACCCCAGAACCCCTGGAGCTCTGATTACAGACGCCCCGGGTTCTCCTGACACTAGGGCTCCCCTTCCATGGACGGCCCATCAGGACAGCCTAGGCTCCCAACCTGGGGCTCCCTTATGGAACACTCCAGGCCCTGAGACTGCGGTTGGGGCACCTCGGGATACCTCCCCGTCTCACTCCTTCTTATAGATAGGACGTGAGGCCCTACAACCCTCCCACTACACTGGGACCTAGCTGGGCTATTTTGCACCTCTCCCACCTCGCTGGGTTGGAAGATCCCTGCACCATTCCCTTCAGGATCACTCCCCAATGCCCTCTCAGACTCTCTGGCACCCACCCAAAGGTCTGCCTCCCGTGCAAGCTCCCTGGGATCGGAGAGCCCACGGTCAAACAGGTGGTGGCGCAACCTTGGGAAACAATTTCTGAGCATGTGCTCCCTGATAATTACATGGAACAGCCCTTCCCAATCATTCACCGCGCTACACACCATCCAATCCTCCAGTGCAGTCCAACACACCTCCACAAACTCCTCCCAGGACTGGTGAGCCAGTTTTCCACTGCCCTTGAACTCCAACCTGTCCCCCTCTTCCTGGGAATCAGGCACCGTCTTCCGGGCTCTGGGAGTGGGACTCCCTACACTGGATTCACTCTCGCTGCCACCACTGGATCCCACCCTCACTGGCGAATCCAGACCACAGAAACCACTCTCAGGGGACAACCTACCCTCCTGAGCTAGTCTCTGCCTGGTGACGGCCCTTTCAGCCTCAGCCATCCTTTCCTGTGCAAGGACCTTTCCGGTCTCCAGCTTTTTCTCTTGCACCCTCAGCTGTGCTATCTCCTTGGCGTGCTCTAACCGGAGCTTCTCCAAAGCCAGCTGATGCTCCCTTTCTTCCCTCCTATCTACCCACTCTTCTGGGGACAGGGAAAGGGATGGGCATTACCCCTGCCACTGGACCCAGCACGGGACTCCCTACTTACTGGTGTCCCCGCCCTGTCATTTTGTACCTCCTGTTCAGGATCCTTAGGGCCACCCTCCTGGCATACGTCCAGGGCCCTCTCTTGCTCATAGTGCTCGCAGTCCCACTCATCCTCTTGCCATTTAATCAGGAATCCCTGAAGGCCTGGCTTGGTGTCTGACCCACTTACTATTATATCTCTCTCCTCACAGAACCCCCTCAACTCCACCACACTGTACTTGAACAGATGGTCAAAATCAAAGGCAGATTCCATTTTGGCAAGACACCAAGATGCAGTGCAAGACAAGGGACCTAGGTGCAAGGGCTGCTACAGGAGTGCGCAATTCAAAATGCCACTTTCAGGGCGCAACAAAATCAGGAACAATAATCCCCAAAACCTGTGATTACTCTACGTGTAGAATTTCTAGTGCCACCAGTTGTCGCCGTGTAACTGCGCAAACACAAGTCCTATCCCACCGCTGAACACCAATGTTAGAAACGGGGTAGCGTGGTGCGGAGTGGGTAGGCCAAACTCGGAGGCATTGTGTAAGCATCTGCGCAGCACACTCACAGGCGACACACTGGGCACACTACAAAAAGAGACCACACCAGGTTAGGTGAAAAAACCAGCATATGTATTATGCAGAACACGTCATAAGGCAATCACAGTTGTAACACTGTGCCAACTGGCACCGGGTAGCAGTCTACAGGGGACTATTTACAAGGCAGGGCCAATCGGGCCGCTGCCAGAACCATCACAAGTCCAAGAATAAATTAAAGTCCATAAGCAATAATGTATCACCGGCCGTACCTACTGGGTAAAAGACATGCACTTGGCATAAATCACTTTAGCCTAAACATCGAACATCATAACCTGACATTAGGCAAACTTGCATGAGGCATCTCAATAGGCATAAAAACACATTATGCCCAACAATAGGCATTAACCTCATTAGCATAAACCCCGCAGTGCAGCATCAGGGGAGGACATTAGGCATCAATACATTATGTATACTGGGGCAAAGGCCTTCCCTTAGGCCCAGAAACACATTAGCATGTGGCATTGCGTTCGCAGGAACACATTAGGTCTAAAAGCAGCAATGCCAACCTTAGGGAAAAGCATTAAGTAACCTTAGGCATAGAAACCCCTTATGCATCATATCGGTACTTCTCATCACATTGGCAGTAGGCATAGAATGAAAACATTAGGCGTCAATCCCATTAACAGTGGGCATAACATTAGCGTGGGAAGCATCACCTTAGGACATAATAATCCTGTCATTGGACATCAACGTGGGCCTAAGGCATCCTCCTGCGGCAGAGAACACACCCTGCATAACGGTGGGCATAAACATATGCATTAGGCATGAACTGAAAACATCCTAACATGGCATTAGGCAGGGACCTGTGGGCATAATCTCATTAGCATAAATCAGAGCAGGCCTAAACAGGTGCATGGGGCATCTCCTTAGGCGTAAAAGCACATTATGCATTTTATCAGCATACGTCACATTGGGCATCAAAACATGAGGCAGGCCAACATGGTGCAGAAAACACATTATGCCAAACATCAGTAATGCGTCATGGGAATACCACCCGGGTGTATAACCCCCCATGCGTCCCAAACCATATGCCCCTCGTGGCAGCTGCCCACGCTCTATTGGTGCAGCTGTAAGGAAAAAGAAAGCCAGCTCTGGCACTACTGTGCCTAGTAGAGCCCCACTCTGGGACCCTACAGTACAGAGTTGCCCAAATGTTGTGACTGCCCTATCCGGTGTGGCAGCGGTGAAAGATACAGTCAGCACGGGTCCCAGCAATGCGTCCAAATGAACCCCCAACAGAATACTGGCACCGGGGGCGGGCACCGGCAATGTGCCCCGACACACCCCCCAACCACGGGATGACGAGCCCCACTCCGGGACTCACTTCAAGTATGCCCAAAGTTGCAGCTGCCCGCTAACTGGCGGTGCAGCTGGGTAGACATGCTCTGGCACTGCTGTGCCCTGGTGAGCCCCCACTGGGGCTTGAAGACAAAAGGCCCAAATGTTCAAAGCTGTTGCAGCGGCCCGCTATGGCGGGGCCGCTGTGGGTCCCAAAAGAGTACGTGCACTTCTGGTGCCGCCTCCGGCACCCGCGATACTCCCCCAGAGCCCTCACTCACCGGGATTCTTCCGTCTTCACCCGGGCCCCCTCCTGGGACCCGGGACTTCGGTGGAGGGCTCGCGAGGCTCTGGACTCTTCCCGCTTCCTCTCGGGACTCTCCGGGGCTGGCCGCCAGTGCGGGGTAGGCTCTCGTCTGGCTTCTGCTACACGCGGGGCACCCACCGGCACATGGGGGCCCCGCCTTCCTCTCCGCACGCCCGGGCAGGCTTCCGGTGTCCTCCTTCTTGCCGGCAGGCCCCGCCCAGAGTCAGACGCGGGTGCCTGTCTTCCTGGTCGGCCGGCACGGTTTCTCCGCGGCCCGCGGCGGTGATTCTGGGCAGTTTTGAAGTGCGGGTTGGGCTCCCGCCTTTAATTTGAAGTGCGACCACAGACGCGGGGTGGGCACCCGCTAAATGGGCATAAAGACCGCGGGGTGGGCACCCGCTGGTACAAATAAGCATAAAGCGTGGGGTAGGCACCCGCGTAACTGCCCAAATGCGGCACCACAGCGGGGTAGGCTCCCGCCTTAGATTAGAAGGTGTCTACATGCGGAGTGGGCTCCCGCTGGTTCTTAAAACGTTCATAGGCGGCACACACGCGGGGTGGGCACCCGCTCTTCTGCAGGCACATTGAACGTAGCGCTCACGAGGCGCTAGGGGGACATGCAGGGGGATTCCCTCACCAGACGTCAGCTGCAGGATCCACGCTCCTCCTCTCTTTGGGGATGGAGATATAGCGCTTTGACAGCACCGCGCTGCAGGCGTCAGCTCCTCCTCTGGCAATCAGGAAAATAGTGCCTCCCAGGCGCTAGGGAGCTGGCGAGGATCCAGAGTCCCACACAAGGAAGTAGTGCCCACACTCCTCACCTCCTTGGAATACAGGCATTCAAAGTGTAGCGCTCACGGGGCGCTAGGGGCTAGGAGACAGTTAATGCAGGGCGAGATCAGCAGGCAGTAGGGCAGCTCACCAGACCTGAAGCAGCAGTTCCTAGAAACAGTCATCCTCCATTACGATGGCCATCCTGCTAGCGCAGCAGTCTCCACTCCAGCAGAGTCTCTCACTAGCCCTGTGGACAGTAGAGGGGTACAGATGGGCACAGGGGCCAGCACGCAGGCCCTTGCGGCGGTACCTCCTGGCAGAGTGTCCCCTCTCAATCCAGTCCACGTTCAGTCAGTCTCATGGAGGCACAGCCCCCCTATATATACACCCCTCACCCCACCTACCAGAAAGGGCCAGAAGCTTCTAGAAGGTTCCTTGGGAAACCGGTCCCAACTGGTTTTGGGGGAGGTGTACCGCACCCTGTCTGCCAGGCTTCCCTCCAAAAGCTGGGGGTGCGTGAGACGGACACACCCCAGGGTGCGGAGTCAGCCTTGGTCACCTCAAACACTAGACCTGCAACCCACTTCAGGCAGGCACAAGCGCACAGACAGGGTGACATTTTAAAAGTGACATTTTCTTCAATGGTGAAAATAAACCTCTGTACACCGTTGCGCAGCATTCCATCACACACACACAGCAAAAAGGCTAGGAGGAAAGGCGAAAAAGTTCGGGATGACCCTGCAAGCAGGGCCAAGTCCAACACTGGGTGCCTGTTTTTATGCACTGGTTGGGGGAGCCGCCCTGCCCCCTCCTCAGACTGCCCTCCCTCCCGGTGCGCAGCCATCCAACCCCGCCCTGGGAGCTTAGCAGCAGAGTAGAGCCTGGGCTCCTGCTAGCACCCGAATGGTGGACTCCAGTGCTGGTTCCTAATCAGCACAACGTACGGCAGCCCTTAGTTTCCCAAACGCAAGTAAAAACTTAAAATTCCTATCGTTGTCTTACTAGTCTTTATTCCGAAATGTGTATTGAGGTGTGCGTGAAGTGTATGCTCTGCATTTGGAGTTTGAATCTACTGCGTATTTGAGTTTTGTGTTGGTGCGAAGGTATTGCCTCCCCAGACAGTTACCCCTCCCTGCCGTTGTTGCGGCCCCCTGTCCCTGTTGGGCTGGTTTCTCTGTCTGCTGTTGCTATGGCCACTTGTTTGGCCAACGAACCTGATAGCGGTGGTGTGGTCGCCAACTGATTTTGCTGTTTGCTGTGGCTGAAGGTAAGGTGCATTATGGTGGGTTTGGGCTTGATTTTGTGGATGTGGATTTTGACGGGACTGGTCTAGGCTTATTGGTCGTTGCTATTGATACACCTTTAACCGGCATCGGTGGACCATGTGGCCCATTCTGCGGCAATAAAAACATTCTCTGAGGGGTGGCTGTTGCCAGCTTTCCTGACCTCTGCCGTTAGGACTAGGTGGAAACTCTCTGGGGTTCTGTTCTTTTCCTGTTCCTTTCTGTAGAAGTGTAATATGTGGGCCTGTAGTTCTCACCAGGGTTTGGTGTCTAATGCTACTACACTGTCCAGTCCACTCTGAAGTTTGGTGGGCAGCCCCTTTTTGAGGATGTTATAGAAAAATGTGACCTGGGAGCCTGTGTAAGTCCATGGCTGTCCTGTCTCCTATCCCCTTCATCCCCTATTCTGTCCAAAAAGTCAGTTACAGTCTCCCCAGGTTTCATTCTTTCTGCCATCAATCCTCCTACATCTGGGCAGTTAGGGAACATTTCCCTCAGGGCTGTCTATATTTGGTGCCTGAAAGAATTCAATGCGGTCCCGTCATGCTCGGTGTTCGTCAGCATGACTGCTGGGATGCGGGCTCGGGTGAACACCGTATTAGTCTGCCCCCGATGAGGCTGGTGAGCAGACTCTTGGCATTGCTTACTGCTAGATTTATCTGATAGAGACATCTAGCCGCAGATTCCTTAACTTAGAATATCCCCAGGCGTCAGACTGGATCCGGAAAACTTTTTCCCCGCAGTACCTCTGCACGCCGGGGGCGGCGTCGCCCGGCTCCGTCCTGACATCGTCCACGGAACTGACGTCAATGGAGCCATATAAGACTCCCCCCGGCGTGCTGACGTTAGTTTTCTTCTTTTCCGGGTCCCAAAGCGGATCCGGAGAAGCGGTTACCTCTGGCCTGTTTTTGTTTTTCAGGCCTTCTCGACGCCTTTTGGCGTCCGGACTCCCCCCCCCCACTTGGGAGTCTCGATGGTTGGAGTCATGTGGCCGCCATGTATTTGCATCCACCAGTGCAGGCCTTAGATCCCTGAACACGTCTTGAGTGTTTGCACGGTCCGCTGCTGCTCTTTGGGACTCGGTCGAGCACCTCCTTCCCTTTCTCTCGGAGGGTCCTCGGTCTGACCTGGTTCGGTTGATTCGTGACGGCCGGGAAATGGCGCAGTTTTCCATTCGGTCGACCATGGACACCACTGATTCGGTGGGTCGCGCTTTGGCCCGGTCCGTTGCTCTGCGTCGACATGCTTGGCTGCGCGATGGCTGTTTCCCTGCCAATGTCCAGGAGCATCTTAGGGATTTGCCCTTTGATGGGGTCACCTTGTTCGACAGCCATGCAGACTCAGCGGTTCAACGTCTCTGTTAGAAATGGGGGTCTCTAGTTGGCAATGGCTGGCCACTGTCCAAGTAGGGACCCTTCTTCCTAAGTCAGGGTAAGAGAGCCACACCCTTTGATAGTCCCTGCTCAACCCTGTGGTAACGTAGCACGAGCAGCTAGGCCAAATAGATCAAAAAGCCACAATACTGTAAAATAGGATTATTCTTGAAATGCTGTAAAAATAGTTCAAAGTGTGCAAAGAGGAGTTCAGTTCAAAGCAGTGGTCTCTGCGACCCTTTTACTCACAAAGTACCTGAATTTCGTAGCAAAACCAACAAAATGTCGCAAAGAAGTGGTAGCGATGATTTTCCTCACGCGAGGCCGGCGATGCGTTAAATCCTTGCCGCAAGGGAGGATGATGCGCCGATCTGCTGATGCGTGCGGGGACGATGCGACCAACTTCTGCACGCTAGGCCGCCGATGCGATGACTCCTTGCCGCGAGGGAGGAGGCGATGCGACGATCCTGTTGCGTGTGCGATCAGATTGCGATGCGATGGCGCTCTGCGAGGGAGCGACGATCCGGATGCAATGCGATGAAAATGGCGGACGCCCGGCGTCCGCAATGCGATGTCATGAAGCGATGATCTCTTTGGTTGCGAGCGCTCGGCAGCAGCAGCGCGATGATTTTTCGGGCGCTCTCAGCAGCGGCGGCTCGCAAACGTGCGGTTGCGAAGATCTTTGGTTGCGAGTACTCAGCGGCAGCAGCGCGATGATTTTTCGGGCGCTCTCGGCGGCGGCGGCTCGCAAACGTGCGTTAGCGACGATTTCAGCACTCTCTTCTCTGTAGTAGAACTAGAGGCCCTGGAACTCACAGGAGCCTCACCTGCAGATAGAAATCCTCGCTGGGAGGAATCAGGAGGCTGGTGGTGAAGTCTGATGTGCCTGAGACTTCAGCAGGAGGCTAGCTCTTCTCCTAGCCCTTGGGTGATTGCTTTAGCAAGATTAATAAAAGTTTTCTCAAAAGTCCTTTTCCCTCTTCTTCCAAGTCCAATGGTAACTACTGCAGGCCAATCCAAGAAACAGCACACAAGGACAGTCACCTCCTGCAGATTCCTTCAGTTAGACGGACAGAGGTTCGTCTTGACATCCAGGAGCAATACAAATTGTAGGGGTTTGAGCACAGATATTTATACACCAAAAGTCTTTGTTCTCAGAAGCTACAAGTCACTGAACCCAGCCAGAACCAGTTCTGCTCAGTCCTGGAGCACTTTGTTTACCAGCTTGCATCCTTCCTTTCAGAAAGAGGGGGTCTGCCATCAGACGCACAGTAGGAGGTGGAGCCAGCATTCACCTTGCCAGGCACAGCCCTATTCAGGTCAAGGAACTACCCCTCCCCATACTCTAAATGCAGACCTTTCTATTCAACCCAGGTCTGACTCAGCCTGCCCTGTCCCTCCAAAACCAGACAGCCAATACACATAACAGCAGAGCACACTGGAAGGCTTAGGCAAGAAAATACCTACTTTCTAAAAGTGGTATTTTCAAACACAGAATATAAAAATAAACTTCACGAAAAGATGTATTTTAATATTCTGAGCTCAGGCATACTAAATTCGTTTTTCTACCATGTTCCTGGGGTCAGTTAGGACTATAGCATGTAATAGTCAAACTGCCCATTCTGGCCTATGAGGAACAGGTAGCCTTACAGTAGTGAAAAACGAAATTGGGTGTTATTCACTACCAGGACATGCTACACACACCAAGGCATGTCCTACCTTACACATACAATGCACCCTACCATAGGGGTGACTTACATGATGCCAAGGGAAGGTTCAGGGGCTGGGAAGTGGGTGCACTTCACAGCCAAGATGGCAGTTCTGGACTGCACACAAACTCTGCAGTGGCAGGTCTGAGACACACTTTACAAGCTGCTTCTGTGGGTGGCGCAAACCAGCGCTGCAGGCCCACCAGCAGCATTTGGTTTACCAGCCCTGGGCACACACAGGCCACGCTACTAGGGACTAACAGGTAAATCAAATAAGCCAATCATGGATATATCAATTCACATGTCATATTTACACAGGGAGCATTTGCGCTGTGGCACTGAATGGCAGTGGCACAGCGCCCAGAGCATCTAACACCAGCAAAAACAGAGGAGACAACAGCGAAAAATGGAAGGGAGACCCACGCCAATGGTGCCAGGTCTAACAGTCTCATGTCTGAGTTTCCATGAGTCCCATGGTTTCTGGTCCTTGTGTGGACTTTGCATTTGGTTGCAGTCTTGTCACTGCTTTAGTTTCCATCAGTTCTATGGTTTCTAGTCCTTGTGTGGACTTTGCATTGGTTGCAGTCTTGTCACTGATGTATTTGGTAAGTTCCGTTTCTGGGTTCAAGACGTCATTACCCGGACGGACTGTGCGGCTTTTCGCCGTCTTACCCTTCTTTTGCTACTGCTGGCCAGCTGTTTTTGGATTTCTTTTTGAGTCCTCTGCCAAAGAGCTTGTCTCAAGAGGTGTCCCTTGCTTGTAGGGATGTGCCATACCCTATGTGGGGTACTTGTTGGCTATTGTATAGCCCTGACACGAGAAGTTTTGCAGACTTCCGTGGGGTTTTCTGCAGGGTCCGCGGCAGCCTGATTCTTTCTGTCTCTGCTGTGGCTCTCTTGATTCATCGCTCTTCCTGCTGTTGTAGGCATCCCCTCTAGTGAGACCCACGGGTTTGGTGCGGTTCTCTCCTGGGGGTTTTTGTGTTGTAGTCTACAGTTGGTCCGTAGTTCTTTCCTGTCTCTGTGGAGACACTCTGTTATACACACGGGTTATGTTCGCTGTCGCAGGGTGCCGGCGGTGTACCTTCCGCCCCTGTCTTGGCTGCGTTCTACACTCTCTTTAGTGTAGGGAAGTGCCTACGTCTTCTCTCATGGCTCAGGCCCTGTAGGGCTTTTGCCTAGGGGCAGTGGAGTTTCCTCCAGCTGTGTTTTCTGCTGCGTGTTACCTTGTAAGCTATTTCTTTGTGCACTTCCCTCACAGGGACTTCAGTCCCTTTGCTTCTTCCGCGCAGGGGTTCAGGTCCTTCCGCTCCTGGCCTCTGCGGATGTTTCTGATTCACTATGGCCTAGTGGTTCAGGGCTGTCGCTGTTATTCCACGGCTCGGTGTTCCGCTCCAGGAATTTCTCTGGTTATGACTTACCAATCATACCTAAAGGCACTGTTGCTATTCTTTTGTGTATGTTACAGTGCAAGTATTCTTTTTCGGGATACTCGTTGTCTTTCTACAGTGTCTGTATGGGACGGTATCTACCCCCTTTTTCTGACAGACCTCTGTCTGTGTCTCTCACTCCTTCCTTGTGAGTGTGGTGGTCAGTGTCCCTGCCTGTCTCGCGGAGGGGGCCACGGTTCCGTCCCCGTCAGGGGGGATGTTGTCGCTTTTCACTGTTTTTGACACTGTTGCGTCCTGCTATACTTCGCATTGGTGCCGTTGGTACCTATTGTGCGACTTCCCTTTCTCTAGGGCGTGCTCTTCGAGCTTCCCATTCTTTTCATTTTTCCTTCATTTGTTATATATATATCATGATTTATACACACAGTGAGAGAGTATGCAAACTAGGTTTTCCTTGCCCTAGTATCGGGGGATTTCGCCCTGGACTCTATTCTCTCTCTCTCTCTCTCTCTCTCTCTCTCTCTCTCTCTCTCTCTCTCTCTCTCTCTCTCTCTCTCTCTCTCTCTCTCTCTCTCTCTCTCTCCCTCTCTCTCTCTCTCTCTCAAAGAGCATTCTGTGTGTACCCGGCTTGCCGGTTTCCCTTCGCCGTTTGTACCGCTGGGTACGGTTGGCAGGTGATGCGCCCGCCTCGCTTTGCCGCCGCATGCGTGCTGTTGGTAATCCCATTCCTTGGGCTTTGGTTTAGGTGTGGTGTGGTGTGGTTCTCACGGTACACTCTTGCCTCCTTGGGTGTATCCTTCATCCACATACCTTTATCTCCGGGTAGTCATGACTCAGTATATCTCTGCATGGCGATATCTGTCCCCTCATATTTCATCTTTTGGCATCCTCGGTGGTGTATGTTCAGTGGGTATGCCCTCACGATGGCAGACTATCTTGCCCCCTTTTTTTCTGGGACTCGGTCTCTGGCAGAACCTTGGGATCCGGTGCTCAGTTACCATCTTTTTGCAGACGTTTTTGAACTTTCTTCCATTCTGCACTCACCTTTCTGGTGTCTTTTTTCGTCCCTGTCTGGACGAGGGAGTTCTCCTACCGTCCTCTGTCGGATTGTGGTGCCTTTGCCTCCCCTTCATAGGTCTGGTGTCGGCCGCGCTGGCACTGCTGTTCCCACCGTGCTTAGTCACTGCTATTGATGGATAAGTTCTCATTGGAACTTGGTGGGTTTCAGTCGCAGACCCTCCTCCGATGGGGTATGGCTTTGGTATCTATTCTAAGTTAAGGAATCTGCGGCTAGATGTCTCTATCAGATGAACGAGTTACTTACCTTCGGTAACGATGTATCTGGTAGAGACACAGTCTAGCCGCAGATTACTTAACGCCCACCCATCCTCCCCGTTCTGCGAGGACCTTTCCAGGTGGGGTTCTACCACCTCGCCGCCTTACAGGTGGCCTAGGTCTTCCTAAGGGGTGCTCTTGTCGCCTACCTCTGGGGCAGGGTGTGTCATTCTGTTTTGTGCAATTGGCCCTCCACCCATTCGCGTTTTTGGGTGGCTAGGTTCTGTGCTTTTCAATGCTGTTCCACCTGTGTTCAACCAGCGTGGAGATTCTCATGTTTTTCTACCCTCCCTCCGCCCTCGTCTGTTTCTCCCCACTTCTTGGGGTCTCCTTGTCTATGCTACAGTCGATTGGGTTGAGATTCTATTTGACTATGCTACAGTTCATAGGTCACTGTGGGGGGTGTGGTGAACGTTCTATGTGGTTGTTCACTTCTGGTCACTTGCCGTGAGTCATGTGGTTCCCGTCTTGTGGTCCTTTACAATTCCATCCTGTGGTACAGTCTGTTTTTCATACAGCTCCATCCTGTGGTTGCGAACTGTCCTTCGTCATGCCATTCGTTTCCACTGCCGTTGCCCCTTGGGGGAGGGGCATGGCTCTTCGCTTTCATGGGACTTTGATGGGGCGAGTGCTCTGTTCGCCCGCTTCAGTCCCTACATATCTTGAGTATTCTTTCAACATGGTGTTGTTTCTCATTCTATGCTTTTTAACGTTGTCTTTTCAAAGGTTTTTGTTCTTTTTCCACACACTGTTCCTATACTCTCGCAGTTTTTGTTGTGGCTCTGCGTTGTGGTGCGGAAAAGTTTCACTGTAGAAAACTGACGTCAGTACGCTGGGGGGAGTCTTATATGGCTCCATTGACGTCACTTCCGTGGACGACGTCAGGACGGAGCCGGGCGACGCCGCCCCCCGGCGTGCAGAGGTACTGCGGGGAAAAGGTTTTCCGGATCCAGTCTGACGCCTGGGGATATTCTAAGTTAAGGAATCTGCGGCTAGACTGTGTCTCTACCAGATACATCGTTACCGAAGGTAAGTAACTCATTCATTCCTACTGTGTTTTTCTCAAAGCACAAGATCCATTTTCCTGCCCCGTCCATCAATAGGGGCAGTCAGTTAGCCCTGATCCCTTCTTTAACCATCTAAGCCCATGGCACATAGATGGTCCCTGTCGCGTCCTTCTGCAATAATGGCCATATTTTGGCTTGAAGCTTCTCCATCTTCTCAGGCAATCCTGCATGTAGGGAAGTTCCATTTGGGATCTCCCCCTCTGTGCCGGATGCAGTCTTATGCAACGGCCTTGTTCTCTGGTTCGAAGGATCCCTCCTCCATCCAGGGTCTATCAAATTAACCCTTCCTTTCGGTCCAACAGGCTAGCAGGTGGCAAAATGGTCCCGCTAAGACTTTGCCTTCTTCTCTAGTACTGTGTCTCTGTGTCACGCCCAGCGATCCAAGTGAAAAACAATGTTCACTTTTACTAGCGTGCTGACTATGGAAAAAAGGTGACCTCCACAGGATCGCTTCCAAGGCCCCCTTGCGACTATTCAGTTTGGGCACATGAAAAGGGTAATATGTCAGATTTCTCTTTGTGGCAGGGCGCTCCGGTTTAATTTTTGCGCATTTTCCTAGTTTGCCATATGCCAAATGCTGGGACTAAGGATCAGATGTAGTCTCTAACACTCTGACGGCACCTTCAGGATGGACCTCCTCCCTGTGGATTCAGCAGAACTTTCAATCAATGGTGTCGTCTGCCCACATTCCTTGCTGCGCAGATGTGAATCCATTCGGGCAGGATCCTTTTCAATCGGCTGCAGTCAGGCTCGAAGAACCAATCTCTCCTGGCTGGCTTGCTAAAATGTTGATGGAATATGAATTTACCTTGAAAAAACAAAAGACAAGAGGTGTTTGGCAAAATAGGAACAGTTGGTTTAATTAAACGCTTCGGTCGGGAAACATCCACAGAAACGGGTCTGAGGAATCTCTCAACATACATTTGTTCTGAGTGCCATTATATATTATTTGGAGCCTCATAAAACAATGTAGATCTTATTTTTAGAGAAAGGAATGTGGGCCTAGTCATGGGGTGTAAATCAGGCCACCTGATAGTGAATGCAGGTGGGTTCCGAACTTGCGTGGACACAATGAGGGCCAGTGGGTGAAGGGTCCAGATGTCCGGTATGGGGAGCGCGTGATCACTGCATGTACTGTGTGTGCTGTGCTCTGATTGGCAGAGTGTTCCTAACTTCATGTGGCATCTAACTTTATGGTGTTTGGGGAATACGTGCACCCCTTCGGCCATATGTGCTTTATTGGTGGCCAATCTCCTGGAACCATTGTGATGTTGCTGCCTATCTGTGTTACTAATCTGAGTTTTTCCTGTTCGCATGTTTGTCCGGCTGGTTAGGTGCCACCCCACCTATGATCTGTCAATCAGTAGCCTCAGGCCTAGTTCGTAGGGCCTGCCTGACCACGTATTTCTTACTTGGGGTTGATGGAGAGATCATCTCTGGAGATTTCGACAACAGGAACTTGATCACGTTTTTGAATATACATGTATCGTTGCCTAGATTGACATCAATATTAACAACTGTACAATTGACCTGGCGGTCCAGTGACAACTCGCTGTTCAGGATGACACCTAGATTTTTAACAGTGTCAGCTAAAGTGGGTGAAGTACCTAGCATGTCAGGCCACCAGTTGCTGTTCCAGATCGATGGTTGACATCCAAAGAGTGATACCTCAGTCTTATCTCCATTTAGCTTCAAGTAGTTCTTTCCCATCCATGATGCTACTGCCTTCAAACAAAAATCGAAGTTGGCTGCCATCTGGGTGTCGTTGGGGTATGACACAGCTTTTAGCCCAAAAGAACGTAGAAGCTTAGCCAGTGAGGAAATATAAAGATTGAATAATGTGGGGCTCAATAATAAGCCCTGAGGGACCCCACATGGCAACAAGAAAGACTGAATGAAACTAATTAATTGTCACCCTCCGAGTTCTGTCAGTAAGAAAAGAGGACAACAGGTTCAAGGCTCCGTCTTTGATTCCTAGTTCCTGCAGGTGCTCCGTCAGCAGGGTCAGCGAGATAGTATCGAAGGCCACGGAAAGATCCAACAGGATCAAGGCCGTGGCCTGCCCTGCATCAACCAAGCGTCTGATGCAGTCACAGATATCAAAGCTGTTTCAGTTCCAGGATTACTACGGAAGCCGTACTGCGATAGATCCAAGAGACCTTGTTCCTCAGCAATTCTTAATCAAACCTTGATGGGAAATGCTGAGGAACAAGGTCTCTTGAAACTCCAGGATCTTTGATGTGACAGGAAGCAGGGAGATAGGCTGATAGTTCTTGAGTTCGTTGGGGTCAAGATTTGGCTTTTTAAGTAAAGGACGTATCACGGCCTCTTTTCAAAGATGTGGATAGCGCCCTGCCATAATAGCCATGTTTATGATTGCCGTTACAGGGCAGGAGACCGTGCTGGCCGCCAATTGCAATGTTTTATAGCCACATGGTTCTAGAGGGGATCCCAAATTGGGGTTAAGGAGATGCGATTCGGTTAGTTCTTGTGTCAGATGAGGGAAAACCTCAAACATCTGCACATGCTTCTCCTTATCCTCTGCAGATTCTAGCGGACTCCGCTGCTATTCCTGGCTGAGACTCAGGGGCCCTTCCTCTGCTGTATTTTGGGCATCAAGCTCCATATAGATGTTTGCAATTTTATGTTAAAAGAAGTCTGCAAGTTTGTTGCATAGTTCTTTGAGCCCTCTATTCCTGGACAGGCTGGGGAAGAAGATAACTGATAGAGAAGTTTAGGCATTACTAGACAGAAACCATAACTCTGCCTCCACTAGGGCACTTGAGTGGGACGCCTTTAAAGTGGTCATGAGGGGAGTCTGCCTGCAGGCGTTGGCAGGGATCAGTAGGATACTTGAAAAGAAGGTCAGGGAGGCTGAACAAATCCTGCCCACTTTAGAAAGGGCCGTGATACACGATGCCTCTAAAGACCACTCATTGGCCAAGGTCAGGGCTCACCACACCTCTCTTCTGGAGCGACTGCGTTGCTTCAATTTCAATGGCAAGTGGCTAAAATGCATTGGGAGGGAGAAAAATGAGGTTGCCTCCTCACTTGGCTGGTCCAGCAGGACTTCTGCTCTGGCCCCATCCTGGAAATATCCTCACCCACTGACGATAGCCTTTGTGCACAGCATGACATCCTGCATGCATTCTTCGAGTACTACTCCTCCATTTACTAGGCATCCCCCACCTGCTGCTGACGCGTTCAGTGCTTTCCTAACAGGACTTACTCTCTCCCAAATCCTTTATGCTGCCAGGGAAGGCCTGGATGCCCTCATTATGCCTACTGAAATCAAGCAGGCTATCCGAGACGTGGCCAGAAATAAAACCCTGGGCCTAGACAGGCTACCAATAGAATTTTATATCACCTTGGCTACAAGTTTCGCACCTCAACGGCGGGGATGTTTAACGAAGCCCTGTGGGCTGGGTAACTGCCCCCATGCCTCCGGGAATCCCTCCTGGTGTCATTCCAGAAGCCAGACAGGGACCCAACCCACCTATCCTCATATAGGCCAATTGCCATCCCTGGTGCCGACTCAAAGATTTTGTGGAAGATCCTATGTACGCTAGATCTTACCCAAGCTCATTCACCCAGACCAAAACATCCGAAGCCTCTTCCATGTACAGGACCAGGCCCCTCGGCGTTTCCTTCACGCAACCTGCCTGATATTGGATCTCTAGAAAGCTTTCAATACACTTGCATGGGAGTTTCTTTTCCGGGTGTTAGTCCAGCGGGGGGGGCAAACACCTCCTATCATACAAGAAACTATTGTACACTAACCCCATCTCCAGGATCTGTCTAGGCTGGCTCATTTCGCTGCCCTTCTCCATGGGCAGGGGGGCCAGGCAAGGATGCCCCCTGTCTCCTTTGCTTTTTGCAATAGCTTTTGTGCCCCTTGCATCTGGCTTTGCCAGAAGGACAGGGCTTGGGGGATCCCCTTAGATGATGTGACCCATGCAGAGTTCCTGTATACAAATGACTTAATCCTGTACCTCCACGATGCCCATTCAGACCTCTATCCTATACACACCGCACTCCATGCGTTTGAGCTGGCGACTGTTCTTAGGGTCAATTGGGCCAAATCGTGTGTATACCCGCTCAGTCCTGGCGCAACCCCATTTGAGGTGCAACTCAGGAGAACCCGTCTAAATTGGCGAGGAGTCACAGTCCATTACTTTGGAGTTTACCTCTACTATTCACCAGCGACTTATACAACAGTAACCTAAGGAATGCCCTTTAGGCCCTAAAATCCCAAGTACAGTTCTTGAAAAATCTCCCCTTAGCTACGACTTGAAAAATAGCCCTATCCAACATGATAATTTTGCCTTGGCTCCTCTATTATTTTGCAAACATCCCCCTAAACCACCCAAGTGTTTCTTCCAGGATCTGGATACCTTGTTGGGTGAACTTATCTAGGGAGTTAAACATCAAATTGTACTGAAAAAGCTGCAACTGCCGGTTGGCGGGGTGGACTCGAAGCCCCATCATTAGAACTGAACTACTTAGCGTTGCAACTACAATGAGTTTCGTGATAACTGGCATGGTGCCTCATGAGAGAGATATGCAAAAAGTCTGGTATCCTTGTGCCAGCTATGCCCTGAAGCTTCCTAATCTCCAAAATTGCACCCCAATCCACATGATTATTGCAGGTGTTGGTTGCCCATAAATGCATGGCCATGGTTTCCCATCTCACACACCACGTCCCACCATACACCCAGCATTCCTCCTGCAGGCCCTACGACGATTCCCCGGATCATACTCCGCCATGGATCTGAGGAGCCGGCATGAGCGATCCCTGACCACAGTTGGTGACCTCTTTGTAGATGGCCACCTTCTTACCCATACCCTCACGCTCTACCACCGGGGCAATTCCTTATCTACAGGCAGTTAGATAATACATGCCAAGTCCTCTAGTCCACTAATGACGAGGAACCTCAGACCCACTCTGTCATACAGACACTACTCCACATGGGAGCAGGGCGGCACCTGATGATGTGGATTCATAAGCCGATACGGGAACACATCGGGTTTCCACTGACCGCTCTTCGGGGACAATGGAGGATGATATCGGAAGGGCGCTATACAACACCGAATGTTGGCATGCCTCGGAATTCCCCCAGCGGATACTCAATGCCCAGTTTAAAAGCATACAGTTCTCTATTCTACAGCGAGCCTACCTGACACCAGTGCAGCTCAACCCCTATTTCCCCACGGCGCACCTTCGCGTCCCCCACTGCCGTTCGGCTACAGCTGACTTGTAGCATATGCTGTGGTCCTGCTCGGCCCTATCCTCCTATTGGCGCTCCATCCATGGAGTGCTGCAGGAGGTCATGGAGCTCACCACATTAACACATGGGAGGCCTGTGCCCTGGCATCTTTAAGTATAGGAAGCGCCAAAGGGGGAGACCGCCGTTGCTGACATAGCTCGTCTGCTCGCTAAAAGAGCCCTCACTTTGAAGCGGAGAGCTGCACCGGCCACACCTGTGACTGCCTGGCATGGAGCGATGCAAAAGGGGGGGGGGCTGAGGGGGAGGCCCTGAGCTATGAGGAAGTTCGATACCTCTGTAACCACCCAATATCCATAGGCTGGGATAATCTCCTTGACCGATTGGAACACCTTACTCGTAACGACGAATTACCCCCACAAGCCCGAATGGGACATCATTGGTCCCCATCAGCATTTGTTTGCACCCTTTACTGCCCCAGCCCCGCTGTACAGCTGCTCTGCCTTCCAATCCATAGCACCTGCATGCTAGCCCAGCCCTCAGCTACACCCGCGATGCCACCTGCACATAACAGAAGAATTGCTTCGGATTTACACCAGCACCCTTCACAGGTACGATTCTGCCAGCCTACAGGTCTGAATTACTACTTTCCTCCCTCAGTTTAGGGGTAATACCCCTGTTAGATGGGTAGACACATCAGCACACAGCTGTCTAGTGTTCTTACACTTATCGCCCTGCACAGGAATATTTTAGCTGCTGTCTCCCTTAGTTCACTTCCATGTATGTTGTTTACTGCTTTACAAACACTTGGATTGTGGTAATACACAGTTTCTGAGTTTCATCATGGTCATGTATTGCTGCCTTTGCTTGCATTTGAAGACCCCAATAAAAACAGTATAAAAACAAAAACAGAATAGCAATACCCTGAGGAAGAAATGGAAGCGGCGGGAAATAATGCCCTGCACAAAAGGAGAATGGGAGTGTGGGGGGGCACCTGTGCCAAGCCATGAGAGTACCCAACCACCCAAAGTCTACCTGAAGGTCAACCCAATAGACTGAGTTGGTCTCAGTACCATGCGTAGAATAGGTGAACCAAACGTAGAGTGTGGACATACCAAGCTGGTTTGCATGGCCGATCCTCTGGGCAGTGTCCTTTCCTGTCTACTAGATAAGCAATCATCCTCTGTTGCACCTGGAGTCCAAAATGGCTTTCACTTCTTATTCCACAACACCATCCAAGTGTACTGGAGGAGGAGGTGGATCAGGTCTACTGTATTTATTTTAGGGCTTGAGCAACGAAACATGAAAAACAGGAGGTACCAAGAGATAATAGACAGAGCTAATTTAACTGCCAGTTGGTTAAGCCTTTGGCAAAGGTGCCTAAAAAGCGTGGTTGTAACTTTCTTGGTCCTTGGAACATTTTAACATGATTGCCATGTTGGTATTCAGGTGCTGGTTGTCAGTATTTATGTGACTGCTTTGGTAAGTGATTTTGGATTCTTGGAAGATTTTTACTAGCTTGTTCCAAAATGGCCTAGAGAAGCTGATGGTGGTCATTCACAGAGGGCTCCTGATTCTGCCCCTGCACTAGTAATGGAATGATGATATCCAAAAAGGCAATAGCATGTTGACATTTCCGTAGCCAAATTGGTTAAGTCAGTGTAAGCAAATTTAGCTAGACTAAGATTCTACCCAGTTGGTGTTACAAGTGGTTAGCAAATATCGTAGGAACTGTCCATCACTTGATTTACATGTACTTTTTGTCCATCTCTCTGCAGATGGTAGTTCGAGGAAAAATAGACTTCATTGCCTAAAGATACACATAACATGCACCAGAAGTTTTCTACTAACCGAGGCCTACAGTCAGAGATATTGCCAGTAGAAACCCCATGTAGTTGTATAGCGAGTTGAATGAAAATATCTTGCAATTCCTTGGCACTGGGTAATTTATGAAGGGCAACTAAATGTGCCATTTTGATTAATAAGTTCACTATGAACAAGATGGTGGTCTGGCCATGAACTGGAGGCAAATCAGTTACAAAGTCCATACTAGTAGTATGATAAGGGGAAGGCAGTACAGTTAAAGTTTGTAACAGTCAAATGGGAAAACAATGTGTGATTTTTTTACAGACACAATTTGTGTAGTTCTCCCAAACAGCTGCACATCCTTAGTCTGAGTTTACCACCAAAACCAATGATGACTGGTAGAAGAGTTTGACACTCTCATGGATGCCCAGCCATTAGTGTGAAGTGACACTGATGAAGTGCCTGCTGGTCCAAGTCTGCAACAGGTACATACACGTCCCCTTTTAAGAGGTACAAACCATTTCAAATGGTGTTTTCGGCATCTTGCAACCACTCTAGGGAATCTATATGAATAGAAGCAAAACAGACCTCATAAAGAAATTTGTGTAAGGCTTTGGCACCTATCATGATTCCTTTGTGGAGAAACATCATCAAAGGTATGCTGTCCTGTGGTTCATCATCTGAAGCCCCATGACTGGACAGAAGTGCCACTTTGACTTTTTTTTGTTCCTGTTCAGTATGTTATGACAAAATCAAACTTTCTGAAAAAAACAACACCCAGCCCAATTTTCTGCAAGACAATACTCGTTCTGAGTGTAGAAATTGTAGGTTTGTGTTTTCTGGATAAATTGTCACAGTATTGAGGGCCCATAAGAGGGAATGCCTCCATTCTTGGAAGGCTAATTTAATGGCTGATACCTCCTTCTCCATAATGGCATCATTTTGTTACGTGGGCGAGCAGCTTTTGGAGAAAAACATGGCAGGATGAAGTCTTAAGTTCTCAATGGGACAATACTACACCAGTCACAAATTGAGAAGCATAGAATCTGCCCATAACAATTCTGGAAATAATGAATAGAGTCCAGGGTCACCTTTCGCAAGACTAATTAATCTATGTATTCTATGGATAAAGCCAGTACGTAGCCGGTATGAAACTATATAAATAAGTGTCAATGAGATCGAAAATAAGGGCCTGGTTTAATTCAATTCATTAGAGCTTCTATAGCGCATGGCTACCAAAAAGGGGCTCCAGGCGCTTGGAGTAGATTCAGTGCTCATTAAGTCCCATTACACAAACAGCCAGGTTTTCAGTAGTTTTCTAAAGCAGCTTTCATCTTCTTTCTTCCTTCATCTAGGGGCAGTTCATTCCATAATTTTGCACTTGAGAAAGAAAAGGCTCAGAGAATTATAACCTATTAATGAGGCACTACTTAGTGCTATGGAATAGCAAGATGACAGACTGAATATCTTAGAAAGACTCTCCGATAAGCCTGTTAAAATCCTACATAATCCAGGCACATGCTTCTCCAGAATCCTGCAGTATTACTGACAATCTATTCCTGCATATAAGGACCATGCCATATATTAAAAAATTGCCCTGCATGGTGGTACTGTAATTCGATTGTGCGAGAGCCCTGCATTGGGCATGCTGCTCTCTGACGCCCCCAAGTGTGCAGCACGCCCCAGTGCAGGGTGTGAGCTGGCACAAGGACTGACGACTGCTGGCTGGATTCTGAAAGAGTCTTCTAACCACAGATTCCTCACCTTAGAATATTCCCCAGGCTTCAGACTGGATCTGGAAAATCTTGAGCAGTACCTCTGCGCGGCGATAGATGCCGCAGATGGTTCTGTGTCGACGTCATCCATGCCGGATGTGATTGTTCATAGTGCCTAAATAGGTGCCATCCCAGTACGCTGACGTCAGTTCCTTTCTTTCCACGCCAACAGTTGCTGATCCAGAGAGCTTTCTCAGTCATGTTATGACCAACTTTTTCTCGCCTATTGTCGAGCCCTTTTTACCTACTGTGTTTTAGTGTGCAGGAATCATGCACCCTCAGACACCTACGGGTTTCAAACCTTAAGAGTAATGTCCCAGACAGATGCCTGTGACTGATCCCCAATTCGTCTGCAGATGGTAGCTTGTGTCGGGCGTCAACTCTAAGGCCTGCTTCGACTGCGAGTTGATGCCCCGAAGGTGATTTGGGGGAGAGCAATGAAGCTCCTCGCAGCGCAACTTCTGAAGTCTCTGCATCGTTCCCATCTCTGGCGACAGTCTCGGTCCCTTGACCGATCACAGGACCTCTCTTGGATCCATTCCTCCGAAATATTCTCAGGGCATGGAAAAAAAGTTGAAAAACTTGGTTACTGCCTACTAAGGATTTATTGACTAGAAAAATAAAATGTACAAATAAATGTTGTTAGCAGATGAGACTTGAATGCACTGGAAATTAGAACTTTGTTTATGTTTAGAAAAATGCAATACATTTTATTTAAAATGTTTTTTCAAAAAGAGACACTTCTTGATCCAAGAGTATTGCAATAAGTCCACATCTGTCCCCGCCATGAACTGCCTGATTGCGAGAAAGTGTAGACTAGACCTTGAGATCCAGTCTTTCTCTCGGTCCATCTGTCACCAGAAAGTTTGGTGTGGCAGGCCTCATTGTGCGCTAAACAAAATCAAGGTACCTCCCTGTCAGCCCAACTAGGTAGAGGATCTAAAAAGTTTAAAGCAGTAGGCAAGAAGGGGGCGTGGCTTCGCCGAGTTGCAAGATGGCCGCATAGAGTGCGAGCTCTGCCGGCCGAGCTCACAATCCTCGAGAAAACCAACGCTTCAGGAGCCCATCCAGCCACGAAAGTGAGTGCGGAAAGCTGGGGCCACACCAGCGAAGCTAAAATGGAGGTGGGATCGCCGTACATTTGAGCATCGAGCTGGAACCATGGGCGGCGGCCGCAGCCTAGTGAGGCCTACCAGCCCAGAGACATCCTGTTCCTGCACGGCGACCGCCGCGGGACGGGGGCTGCCCCTCACGCGAGGCACCCAGAGGCCACACAACCAACGAAGAAGACACACGCACACTCACCGTTGATGCACTGGGGCTCCCCCCAGCACCGTCCGGAGGGGGTCGCCTTGGGGTGCAGTGGCGGGCCCCGTACGCAGACTGCTTGACCCCGGCGCTCGAGGTAGGGTGGCCTGCGCGAGCGCTGAGAGCCGGGCAGTCTGCTGAGATTCCCCAACAGCACCCAGCGCACAGCGGACGGCGCCAGAGGCGGAGGCGCGTCCGGACGGGGCGCGGTCCGCCAGATGAGCCCAACTGCGACCGGTCTACCAGAATGGGCGAGAGTGAGGGCCTGTTAACGAGCCTGCAGGAGCAGGGTGAGCCCACGACGCAGCCCGGAGTCGCCCATGGTGCCACGGACTAGAAGGAGGTCCAGAGGCTGGTCTCAGTCGGGGCCGGGACTGGAGACTGCCTGCCTGCTCCGCCTGAAGGCGCTTGACACCCTGGGGGGGGCCACATGGCGATGTTGAAACGAGCGAGCCCAACAAGGCGTGCTGCCTAATCCAGGGTGGCCGGACACACAAAAGACACCAGCACCTGCACGGGGGAGGCCAGCGCCACGACCGGGTGGGCCTCTGTGGTATACCCCATGCAAAAAAACGGTGAGTGGCTGAGGGGGGCCATCACACAAGCGACCACAGCACAAGGAGCAGGACTATGTCCCCCCTCCCCCCCGGACCCTCGAACATTAGGCCACACCACATCAGTAAAGCGGAAAGCACCCGGTCCACCCCTAGGGAGCCAAGGTGCCCAAAAAGCTGCCAGGCAGAAGCGGCGCGGAGACGATCCAGAGAGTCATTGGCACTGTACAGCAAATTAAGCCTCCTGAGCACAAGAGAGGCGTTGGCACACATCAGACATCCCTCCCCTCCTCCCCCCTCCTTGTGCACGCTCACCGCACTTCATCCACCAAAGACCATGGGCAAACCGGAGGGAAGGAAATCAAAACTCTCCTTCGAGAAGAAGCGCAGTGCCCGACAGATGGACCCCGAGGCAGAAAAAGGCACCGCCACATGTCCTCCGGGAGAAACTGATGGCCAGGATCTGGACCTCAAAGAAATCCTGCTGGAGGTAAAGTCCAGTTTGAAAAATATTGATGCAAAGCTAGACCTGCTCACTGAGTGCCTGGGCAAGGTGAAACACAGAGTCGACGTTAATGACTCCCGCTTAGAACATTTAGAAACGCACGTGAGCGGGGCGGAAGATAGCCAGACCACCACATCCGAACATCTCCTACTCATGGATAAAGTCCTAGATCTGATCAAGCAAAAGAATGAGGAACTCGAGGCCCGATCGCGGAGAAATAACCTCCGGATCACCGTAATACCGGAGTCAACAGCCATTTCACGAATGGAAGACTTCATAGAGACGATGTTGTAAGATCTCTTCGGACCTGAACTATCTCCAGTCTTCATCGTCGAGAGGGCCCATAGAACCCTGGGTGCGCGGCCGCCGGCGGGGACACCACCTCGCCCAATAGTAGCTCGTTTGTTAAACTACAAGGACCAAGACACAGTCCTCCGTGCGGCAAGAGAGAGAGGCCAGATCCAGTACAAGTGTGATAATCTATCCTTTTTTCCGGACTTCACAGTGGCGGTGCAGTTAGCCAGACGCAATTTTCAGCCAGCCAAAAAATGCCTACAGCAAGCCAACCTGAAATACGCCATGCTATACCCTGCCAAGCTACGAGTAACACAGGATGGGAAAACATATCACTTCACAGATCCTAAACAGGCCCTCAAGTTCGCCAAGAAACAGATACAACCTAAGAACTCACAGGGAGCATCTTCTCAGGCCCTTTCCGATGCACAGCTGAGTGACAATGATTAAATAGAACTTGGTGCTGTTCAGATTTGGCACACGCAGAAGAAGATATGGTCCCACTAATGGAGGGCCTGAGACTTTCGGGCCGCTGATATTCTTCTGTACCGCATTCCATTTGGTAGTAAGTTGTAAATTTTGTTCACAGGCCTGATGGGTGGTCAAAGATCTCGTACGCGAGAGACTCTGTAGTCATGGGCTTCTGTTCTTATAGCCTCATGCTCGGCCACCCAGCCTTTATTTGCGGGCTAGTTCACGCAGTGATTCCGCTACCCCCAGGGATAAATCCCAGATGTTTCTGACATGGGAGAGGGAGTTCTCAACCTAATTGGGGGTTGGTGTGGGAGGGGGGTGGACAGAGTGGGAGGGGGGTTTCATTGTTCAATTTTTTTAAGTTTATTTATGTTATTTTATAAATGTTGGCTCCATGACTTGCACCTGCATCTCCTTCACTGTCCCGTGCACTTGAGGGAACACAACTCGCAACACCACTTACACAGGGCGACACCCAGCTGTTGTGACTCACTATAACACCACAAGACAGAGATGGGTAGTTTAGCCACAGTAAAGCTCATAACATGGAATGTCAGGGGCCTCAATGATAGCAGGAAAATTTGTCTGGTACACGCTTACCTGCACAGACACCAGATAGACATCTGTCTACTCCAAGAGACTCACCTTGTCAGTCGGACTCTCCCTCCGCTACTTACGAGGGGTTGGGGTACCACCTACTCAGCCACATATTCTAATTATGCAATGGGCGTATGCATTCTTATCTGAAGGGGACTGGCCTGGACTACGAAACATTGCATTTGCGATAGCGATGGGCGATACCTCATCCTGACAGGCACACTCTACAATCACACAATCACTCTTGCTACAGTCTATGGCCCTAACGGGGACGACCCGGAATTCTTTACCAAGGTCTGGCATCTGATCACAGGTACTAACTCACAGACGATGATATGGTGCGGGGACTCCAATGTTCCACTAATACACGCCTTGGACTGGGAGGGAAGTTCCAGGTGACCACACCCACAGGCCGCCCGGACTCTGACCACAATCATGGTGGACAATCATCTCATGGACATTTGGCGAGATACACACCCTGGCACCCGCGCGGGCACATGCTTCTCCCTGCAACACGGAGCGTGGTCCAGGATAGACTACTGGCTGGCAACCAGGGACTTGCTCCCTTGGCGCCCCACAGTTACTCACCTACCTCATACACTCTCGGACCACGCCACGGTGCAATTGACCATTCATCCCCCCAACGCACTCCCGAACGCATTCACATGGCGACTACTCCCTGGAGCACTAAGAGATTCCGCCTTCAGGGAAGAAATACGCATAGCAATCCAAACCTACTTTGAACACAACACTGGGTCAGTTAGCTCCCCCGCCACACTTTGGGACGCCTTCAAGGCAGTGATTCGAGGCGAATGCTTAGCTAAACAACATGAGGTTCTGAAATCTATCCGCAAGACGATCACAGCGCTTGAAAAAGACATTTCCGCATTAGAAGCCCGGTTTCACAGCTCTGGCAGCACTGATACCCTAGCCTGCATTCGCGAGAAGATATCTGAGTACCAAGAAGAGGCGACACAAGAGACCCTGTTCCTGGGCAAAGAGACCCAGGCACCTAGGTACGGAGAAGGCGATCTCCCTGGCAAAACCCTAGTTCGACTGCTTCAAAAACTGCACGCCACGTCGTATATTGCGGCTCTGCTGGATCCGGAAGGCCAAAGTCATTCCTCCACATTGAACTGATGGAGATCATGGTCGACTTTTACACACAACTCTATTCCACTGCCCTGGGGAAAACCCCTCCAGACCTTCAGGCTTACTTTGACGACATCGAGCTAGTATGGCTGTCAAACTCTCACAGAGAATTCCTAGATTCCCCCGTCACGGTTGAGGAAGTCCGGCAAGCAATTGCCAGGCTCTCCCCGGATAAAGCTCCGGGACTGGACGGGCTTACAGCCGCTTTTTATAAAGAGTATTCAGATGTCCTAGATCCTAAACTCCTAGACTCCTATCTTGATGCATTGGAGACGGGCCTGCTTCCCCCTACGATGCTCGAGGTATTAATTTTTACACTCCTGAAACCAGATAATCCTGCCCATCACTGCAACTCCTATAGGCCACTATCACTCATTAACGTTGATAATAAAATATTCGCTAAGGTCTTAGCAAACAGGCTGCAGCTCTTGCTCCCAGTGATGATCAGGCCTGATCAATCAGGATTCATACCGGGCCGATCTACAACGCACAATCTCTGAACCATGTTTTCGGTGATGCACTATTTAAATCCCCAAGTTCCCGCTGTAGCTGCGCTGCTCGACGCCACAAAGACGTTCGACTCGATGGAATGGAAATATATGTTCCTGTTACTGGAGAGAATGGGACTGGGCCACAACTTTCTCGCACAGATCCACCCTCTATACACCTTGCACACCGCTCGCATACGCCTCAATGGTCAGACATCGAGTTCCGTCCCGATAGGCAGGGGCATGAGACAGGGATGCCCGCTTTCCCCCATACTTTTTGCCATCGCGATGGAACCCCTGGCAGCACAAATCCGGCAACTCCCGCGAATCGGGGTCTGGGCTTTTCCACTCGCGGGCTAGTCATGTCCCTCTATGCGGATGACATCACTCTATACGTAAACCACCCCCAACACAATCTCTCGCCACTAATTTGGGAAATTATACGCTTTGGTGGCATGTCGGGAATTCAAATCAACTGGGCTAAGTCCACGCTACTTCCCCTAACAGAGGCTACAGCTCCATTTTCCATGGAATACCCACTCCAATGAGCAAGTGGCCCTGTTAAGTACTTGGGGATCCATGTATGTAAAGACACGGAGGAAGTTTGGAGGGCCAACTTTGGCAACGCCATGACCTGGCTTGAGGATAGAATTCCCATATGGACAAAACTCCCGCTGTCTCTGGCGGGACGAATCACCATTGCATAAATGGTGATTCTACCCAAGTTTCTTTATTTGTTCGTGAACATCCCTTAACCAATCACGCAAGCTTTCTTTAAGAGACTTCGGTCCAAACTTATAACCCTAATCTGGGCAGGGAAGCAACCTCATGTGAAATACGATCTCTTGACGTTGCCACAAGCACAAGGCGGAATTGGGGCGCCAGATTTACAGCTGTACGCGCTATGCGCCCAAGCACACTTTTTACACTATTGGACACATCCCACACCCTTCCAACCACACGTTGCGGTGGAAATAGACAAAGTCTCCCCGTGCCTTCTCTCGACAGCCCTATTTCTTCCATTCAAGCGTCCGGGCCTCGAAATAGATACTCCACAGTGCTTGAGGTGGGCGTGGATGGGGTGGGCGCGACGCGCTGGACATGTGTTCCTCTATGCCCCGTCGATTCCGGTGGCGAAACACCCAATGCTGCCACCGATGCTATACGGCGGTGCCTGCGCTCGCACTGGTATGCTTGGTATCCACACTTTTGCAAATTTATACCCAAATGATCGGTTCCTTGACCCCCCTGCCCAGAATCCTGCCACAAGCGCCCCCCTGGACACTCTTCTGTACTACCAATTACGCGCAACTTGCCGGGCAGTATTTGATACATTCCCAGCCCCCCCGCAAACACTTACAGCGCTAGAATACATTTACACATCCAGCTCTGCATGCAAACTCATCACATCTCTGTACAACCATATGCAAAGCTCAGCGCCTGTGACAGACACACCTGCCCGGGAAGCATGGAGAAATGACCTCACCACACCCCTTACAGACAAGCAGTGGACATTCTGCTGTGGCCAACTCGAGTTTCTGTCCCCTAATTACAGGTTAAGCCTCATCCATTTCAAATTCTTGCACCGCATATACCGAACCCCCGTTCAAACACATCGCATGGGGCTATCTCCAGATTCTCAATGTGCATGCTGCCATACGCCGAGGGCGGATTTCCTCCACCTTGCCTGGCAATGCCCCGCTATCGCTACCTAATGGGGAGAGATATTTAACACCATTGGGAAAATCATAGACGCACCACTAGACCCCTCCCCGTTATTGGGACTGTTGGGATATGTGGCAGGTGTGGACCGCGGCGCCCGGAAACTTGTCGCACTAATGCTACTTCTAGCAAAACGCAGAGTTGCAATGAACTGGGGGCACCCCAAGGCACCACAGGCCCGAGATTGGCTCAAGGACATTGCATATTGTCACAAAAAATTGGCCAGCTACTGGGAATTGATGCCACTGAGGTCTCGCCCTCATGATATATGGGAGCCTTTCACCATCTATCTCCGGCTATCAGAGCCCCCCCTTCGGATCCTGATGGACAGACCATGGAACTTCCATCTTAAAAGACAATTAGCCCATCATGTCCGCCATGCAAAATACTTTTGACCTCCACTATCCCCTCTGACAGCCCCTCTGAAATGAAATGTGTTGTACCCTAGATGAATACTGGAGAGGGCACCAAGAGGGGCGCGGCGGGGGAGGGAGAGGTGTAGCCCTTTCTGAGATCCCGCAAATACTCTTCTTTTTCTTGCTGTGTCCCTTGAGTGTAATGATATCAATTGAAATAGTGTCTATGATGTATGTGCTATGTCACCCAAGTCATTGTTCTGCATAATGTTTGTAACATTGCCAACGCTTTAAATAAAGTTAAAAAAAAGCAGTAGGCAAGAAGGTGTTATTAGGGGATAATTTAATCCTTAGATCAATGAATACTCTGGGCTACTTGAGGGGTATACCCACGCTTTGTGGGACATGACGGCCATGGTGGTGCAAAATCTTTCAGACCACCTAAATGATCATTTTGCAAAGGTAGTAAAAGATGGCCAAGATGCTTCCAGGCCGTTCATAGGAGCAGACCTGAATACAGTGGACTCGCAAAGGACCATGGGTTCATTAGTAGCCCTGAGAAGGCATACATGTCTATGATCAACTGGTTTTTCAGGTGATACAAGGCCTACTCAGCCTTGGAGAGGTTCAAGGCGGGTAGAGCGACTGTTCGATAAGTTGGTCTTCAATCCTCACCCTGGGACTTCAGACCGTACCAGAAATTTTGTGGCTTTTCAAAATGATTCACCTTTCATCAACATCAGCCATTCCAGCCGATCCAGAAACTCAATCAACTCCTGTGACAGTACATAGGCAGAGGTAAAGGAAAAGGCTGGCAAGCCCACCAGACCTCCAACCACTCCTCCTCCTCCATCTCCTCCCCAGCACCCCCTGAGAAGCAGCTTTAACTCCTCCTTGAATGAGCACTTGCAGCAAGTTGTCTTCCTGGCAGGATATAACTTCATACCAGTGTGTCTTACACATAGTAGAAAGGGCGTATGCTCTACCCATCCAAAATGTCTCCTCTTCTTATCCCTCCCCTATATTCCTTTCCATCAGAATACCACTTGTGGATATTGCAGCCAGAGGTGGCAGCACTGCTGCAGTTCAGGCTGGACTGTTCCTATTGGAACAGGACCAATGCTCATTTGTATATGGCTGGGTCCTGGCTGAGGTGGCATGATTAGCAAAAAATGATGAGCTTTTATGCGGTCTTGAATAATTATCAGTTGCTATTATCATTTTAAACATTCCCCCCATCACTTTTAGTATTCCGCAGTATGATGTTCTAAGTGTAACAAGCATGCTCATACTGGGTCCTGTATTCACTGTGCCACTGGAACTAGGATGCACCCTGCTGAAGATTCATAAATAGGCTGAAACCGATCTGAGGCTGCTTGTTTTCCGGTTCAGAATTGAGCTGAGCCGGACGTTCAGGCAGGGCTGTTCCTATTAGAGCAGGACCAAGTCTGATTTGCACATGGCTGGTTCCTGCCTGAGGTGGCATGTTGAGAAAAAAACAATGGACTGGGATGCTGCTCGAGTAATTATTAGTAGCCAAGATGAATTCAAGCATTCCACCCATCGCTTTTTGTATCCCTTAGTGCAACACCCTAAGTTTGACAGGTATGCCCAGACATGGGTCCTGTGCTGTGTTACTGGAACCAATCTGCACCCTATTTAAGAGGCCCAAAAACGATAAAACCAGCCTGGGGTTGCTTATGTCCCAGATGACCTCCGTCCTGTCCTGACCCAAGCCATACAGGACAGCTGTAACACTGCCATATGTATATATTCTTGGGGCATGGATACTATAGATTCCATCGGGCGAGCCATTGTCACTATTGTCGCCATTCTTCGCCATGCCTGGCTGCGATCAACAGGTTTTTCAGGTAATGTCCAGTCATCCCTTATGGACATGCCCTTTAACAGGTCTCACCTTTTTTGGGACAAGGCATATTCTGCTCTGGAGCACTTCAAAGAGGGCTGGGCCACAGCGTGCTCTCTGGGCATATCTGCCCTGCCTCAGCAGCTCCATCAACATCACCTTTCCTTTTGTGTAGTTTCGACAGAGGTACCCCATACTGACAGCCACTTCAGCCTCAGCAAGGTGCCCAGCAGTTTCGCAGGTGAGGCCATGGCAACCACTGATCCCTCGGTCAGGGACAGCGCACCAGTCAATATATTGTCCAGTGCCCATCAGGTGTTTACAAAAGTGATGGCAGTGGTAGCAGCACATCTCTATAGGTCATGGGTCCCAGTCTTCTCCTACCTCAATGACTAGTTGTTGAAGGCAGGCTCACTTGATGAAGTCAGCACCACCTCTAGACTATGGGTAACCTTCTGTCATCTTTGGAGTTCACTATCTATATACCAAAGTCACACCTGACTCCTTCTCAGACGCTCTCCTTTATCTGAGCCATTCTTGACACGGTTTGTGTTCTTGACTTTCTCCCAGGACATTCAGGCTATGATTCTTTTCTTCCAGCCTCTGTCCTGGATTTCAGTACGGTTAAGTCTGAGGCTGCTGGGACAGATGGCTCCTGCATCGTACTGGTCAAGCACACCAGGTGGCATATGCAGGTTCTGCAATGGGGTCTGAAGTCTCGATGGGCCCATAATAAAGGGGACCTTTCCGACCACATCCAGATTCCAGAGAAAAGTGCTGAAGATCTGCAGTGGTGGTTACTGAACCACAGCTGGGTCAGCGGCAGACCCCTCTCCCCACCCAGACATCCAGAGCTGACCGTGGTGACCGATGCATCACTTCTGGGTTGGGGCAGCCACCTGAGAGAGGTGGAGATCAGAGGCCTCTGCTCTCCGGTGGAGTCCCAGCTCCTTTGCAACCTTCTGGAGCTGAGGGCCATCCACAAGGCACTGGAAATATTCCTTCCGTCAACCAAAGGGAGGCTGGTACAGGTGCTTTCGGACACCTGCAATGACACATAGTGTTGTATCAAACAGGACGGGGTGGGGTCATGGATTCTGTACCAGGAGGGACTATGCCTCTGAAAATGGCTAGACCATCAATACATTTTCCTGGTGGTGAACCACCTGGCAGGATCTTTGAATGTCAGAGCTCAGCCATCGACGCCTAGCAGATCAGGAGTGGCCATTGAACCCGGAGGTTTTGCATGGTCTCTTCCATGCATAGGGAAAATCTTGTCTTGATCTATTCACCACTGCCAAGAATGCACAATAACAGCTGTTCTGCACGTTGGAGTTTCCAAGACATCTCTCGCTAGGGGATGCAGCATTCCGCCTAGGGTGGAACTCGGGACTCCTGTATGCCCTACGACAGATACCTCTCATGGCTTGAGTTCTGAAAAAGATCAGGACCCACAGTGCCCAAGCCAATCCACTGGCCCTGGATTAGGCATGGACGGTATGGTATCCAGGACTTCTGGGCATGAGCATCTGTCCTCCGATCAGGCTGCTACTCCAGGAGGGTCTGCCGTTGTAGCAATGGGGCCGGGTCTTGACAACTTCCACCTTCAAACTTGAAGATTGAGATGAGACAGCTGAACACCTTCGACCTTCCTACGGAGGTGGTTTATGTTATCTTGGCAGCCAGGCATCCCTCGACAAAGACGGCCTGTCATGCGGACAAATGTGTGACTTGGTGCGGCACATGGCAGATTGACCACCTCCAGGCAAAGTTTTCTGACATTTTGTTGTTTGGTTTTTCTCTTGCCCATCAAGACTTTGCTCTGGGTCCGATTAAAGGGTATCTTTTGACTTTTTTGGCCTTTTTGCAGTTACCAGATCAGCCCTCATTATTTGAATTACCTGTTTTGATGCGTTATTTGAAAGGCCTACAACATCTGTTCCCTCCCTCTCCCTTTATCATGCCACAGTGGGACTTTAACTTGGTAATCACATATTTGATGAGTACTCACTTTGATCCACTTGACAGCTGTCCCTTGCTTCGTCTCACTTTCAAGACGGTCCGCCGTGCGCCACCTTCTTCCCAGACAAACTGGTTCTGCGGACACGAGCATCCTTCTTGCCGAAAATTGTGACATTGTTCTACGTCAGTCAGAATATCAACTTCCTGGAGTTCTATGCTCCGCTTCACCACTCTAAGGAGGTGGAAAGACTCTGGGGATGATTTAATTTTGTGTGGACGGCTTGTTGTTCTGCCCCCGCTACGGAGTAAACTACTCTATTGCCCTGGTGGAAGAACTGCCCGCCAAATTTATAAAAGACTGCCATGCTGGCGGTCATTTATAATACACTGGCAGGAACCACCGTCACAGCGGTTCCTGGTAATGCATTTTTCTGTTTGGTGCAGGGCTCTCTCTTTGGGATGGAGCCCTGTACCAAACAGGTTCCTATTTATATTTCAAAATAAAATCCCAAAATGGAATTTTCTTTTTAAAAATAAAAAATGCAATGCTCCCCTCGCCATGGCGGTCCCATGGCGAGGAGAGCATTTAGCAGTTTTCACTGTCCCTTACCACCAGGGTTTTCCTGGCAGTTACGGGCAGTGAAAATTGACTTCTAATTCTACCCATCTAACTTAGGTGGGATGAATGACAGGTCAGCTTCTGATGGCTTTTAGTCCACAGGGCTGTCAGCACAGGCTTAATCACGGCAGAGACAGAGTGGTCTCCGCTGTGGGCGAACCGCATTCTTGCCGTTGCAAGGGAGTATCCCTACCGCCAAGAATTAAATTGGACCCTCTATTGCTTGGACCCAAAAAGAGAACAGAGCTTTTTCATCGATTGTACCAGAAAACACCAAGTGGACAATCAGATTTTTGTGAGGTTCACCAGAGCCAAAAAAGGCAAGGTCGTGCAGAAGAGGACCATCTCCCGCTGAAGTGTGCTCTGTATTAAGAGCTGCTACACACTGGCCAAAAGGCAGGCTCCGCTCAGTCCACCAGATCCAAAGCTGCTACCACTGCATTGGCACTCGGAACTCCTGTCCTGGACTTGTGCCAGGCAGCTACATGGGCATCACTCCATACGTTCATGAAGCACTGCTCTGGATAGCCAGATTCCCCGAATGGAGCATTTCGTCTGCTCGGTCCTACAGTACTTTTTAGTTTGAGTCCATTCACAGACCCATCTCCTAATAGGTACTGCTTTGGTATCTATTCAAAAAGTGAGGAATCTGCAGCTTGAAGTCGCTATCAAAAGAGCAAGTTACTTACCTTTGATCAAGCTCTTTCTGGTAAAGACTCTGGGGCCGATTCCGATTCGGGACGGAAATCTCTCCGACCGAGCCGGACCCGGAGAGATTTCCGACCGAATCGGACTCTGGCAGTCCGACCGAACGAGTACGATGCGCACGCATGCACCCGGACTCGATTCGGTCAGACTCCCATTGAAGTCAATGGGAGCCGGTCGTACAACGCGTACGCGGGCTCCCATTGACTCAATGGGTGCGAGGCGAACAAGGGCGCCCCTACAGCGGGTACGCGTCGAGCGCATCGTGCCGTACATGCACAGGTAGGGGGACCCATGGGTCCCCCTGTGTGCGACTCGCGCGGCCACGCGTACAGGGGTCCGACGCGGACCCCCAAAGCCCGGCTCCGACAGCTATTTCGAGCCGGACGGCGCGAATCGGTCGGACTGCTCGCGGCGCGCATCGTACTTACCCGGCCGGGGAACGACTCCATCGCGCGGTGCGAGTTGTGTCCGTGCGAGTCGGTCGGAGCGTGTTGAGGCCGCGTACGAGTCGGTCGGCGATTTCGCGGGCGCTTGCATCGTACTCGCTCGGCCGGACCCGCGTACGAATCTGTCGGGAAACAGGGCTCCGAATCGGATCCGGTAAAGCCGAATCCGATTCGGAGCCCTACCGGCCGAGATCGGAATCGGCCCCTCTGTCTGACTGTAGATTCCTCACCTATCCTTCCCATTCTGTGAATTTGACTATGTCCGTTAATAAGTTCTCAAGATTAGGAATCTGCACACTGGCCAAAGACAATTTGCTGTTGGGGCTCTGTGTCTGGAGACGCGGACAGCCTTGAAAGCAACTGACATCAGCGTGTAGGAGTGGCACCTATATAGACACCGCACGTCATTTCCGGAGCCGAATTGCATCAGTGCAGAGCCACATGGTGCCACCTAATGCAGAGTTACTGCTGAAATGTTTTTGGATCCAGTCTCACGACTGTGGAATATTTAAAAGGTGAACAATTTCCGGTTAGAGTCTCTACCATGAAGAGCATTACCGAAGGTAAGTAACTTGTTCTTTTTGCTTAGGGTAGTTTCACTTGGCTCAATGACTTCTTTATTGTCTTTCTCTCCTCTGCTTGACTCCTCCAAAGAGGAGGAATAACTACCAGTGCTTAATGTGGCTGGCTCTATCGAAGGTAGGGATGCAGAATTATCATGCTGCATAGTCTTGATTCCACTTAATGCCTCTTTAATCCAATACTAGAAACTCCATGCCCCTTTATATCACGTTTTCCAGTACATTTTATTCCTTGCCTCTTTTCTTTGTCACTGTTTTTCCGTCGTTCTCTGCAGCCTTTATCCCCATTTGTGGTTTTCTCTTTCCTTTTCTTTCTCTGGGTAAAAGTCTGATAAGGGAAAATAGGTGTCAGTCCCCAAAGGTGAGTGCTGGTGGGCTCCACGTGTAGCCACCTGCTCAAATTAATAAATGAAATTACACAAATAGGACCCAAGGTTATCTGTCAGTCTCTATTCGCACAGGACTAGGGAATCCTGACTTGATCAACATTTGTGTTGGTCTAGGTGGTAGCAAGTAAAAAAGCCTTTAGAAAACAGACATCCTCTATCTAGGTGGATATCCTTATGTGATACGCTGTGGTAAGTAGTTAAGAGCAAAGTGGTTACATCTTCCTTCCTTAAGGATTTCTGAATCTGTCCATTTGTCAAGCAGTTACCGGGGCATCTGTACACTTTTTCGCTGACTATTACTGATCAGGTGAGCAGGATAAAGCTCAAGTTTGGTTTGGAATGGTACTACTTAAGATCTACTTATTCATTCATTCTATTATTCCTTCATGTCAGCTCCAGCTCTATTTGTTCGTATCATAGGTGTTCACCAGCCTTACTCATATCAGACATGATTTGGGAATGTTTTATGTAAGATATCTGTGGAAGGTTGTTCCCTCTAAACACTGCTTACCATTATTCTTTCTGATGACTATTGCTACTGGGAAATTTCTTATCACCTCCTGTCTCCCTCCCTCTTGAGGGCATAATTGCTTTTGTTTTGTTCTTTCTGCCGTGTGCAGGACATGGAAAAACAAGTAGATGAATCCACAACTGATGTGACAGTGCCACCTAGCATCGGTAATCTGTCATGACAGAATACTTTTCCAGACTCGGTGCGAAGCATGGAAAACGGTTCATAGTATGAATCTGCATGAGCTCCCGTATTTATCAGAAATATGTTTCTCAATGGTAGCGAAGCATTTAATAATATTTTATCGATCCTGAATTTTATGGAAAAACCTGGCTTTTACAGTTTTAACCATCTACTTTCTAAAATAAAGATAGTGATGAAAAATATTGTTTTGTAGCATTAACTAGTATTCCAGTTGGCAATGTATGCGGATGGCCATAAGCAAAGAATATAAATAACCCTGTACTTTATGAATGATCATAGATGCGTCTCATGAGAGAAGATATGAAAGCGGTCCAAGATAGACTTCTTAAAGAAACGGTAAGTTCTTTACTTCTCTTATGCTGTCATTTATTGAGCTATATAACTAAAACTGTCTCCAAACTCTATTCTGTACCTATCTATTTCGAACCATTTTCATCAAATTGTTACGCAGCTTTAATTAAGTAGCTTTCTGTTAATAAAGTTAAATCATAAAATGTTCCACGTTCCTTTGCTAAGTACAACATTTATAGTTTGGGTCATTCCATAGCAGTACGCCCTAAAAATCTCTTGAAGAAAGTAAACCAAAAGTTTTATTAGTTATGTCAATAATACTGTTTTGGTATAGCATAGCGTTTAACTATTTGGCCTCCTAGCACTTTTGAGCCATCGTTTGATGTCTTCTGCAATCGCAGTTTGAGGTTAGAGCCAAATGTGAAATTTGTTAATGTGAACTTCCAGCCCAAATCCCCAGTTTCCCTGAATCCAGAACTTCAGGAGCACTAGACAGAATACAATGCTGTAGGGAGTGGTCTCGAGGGCACGGGAACAAAACAAAGATAAGTAGGAAAAAAAAGAGCCAGCCAACGCTTACACAGCAGTACTGTAAAATAGATAAATTACAATGTATATACAATAGTATAAATATATCTGAAAGAGACACGTTAGTGATAGATTCCTTACCTTAGAATATCCCCAGGCGTCAGACTGAATCCGGAAAGTTTTGCTAGCAGTACCCCTGCGCGCCAGTAGGTGGCGTCGTGCGGCTCCGTGTCCGTCGCTGGCGTCGTAAGTGCCGAGATGACATCACGGAAACTACTTAGGTGCCACCCATGCGCGCTGACGTCAGTTCTTTCTTTTTCCGCGCCAGAAAGCGCAGATCCGGTTAGAGCACGTACCCTAGTCACTTTTTGACTATCTCTTTTGGGACTTTTGTCTCCCTTTTTCCAGTTGGTTTCCTGGTGCACGTAGGGATGCCTGGATTTAAGTCTTGTGGGGCCTGCCGTCGCAACATGTCGGTGGCGGACCCCCACGATGTCTGCCTCTACTGCCTGGAGAACGACCACGACTCTTGGTCTTGTCCGGATTGTCGGGCCATGGCCCGAAGGCTTTGCGGGAGCGGCGCCGGAAAATGCTGGAGGTCCGGCACTCGTCCCCGCGCCGTTCCCGGTCCAGAGGCCATTCCAGGGAACGCTCGCGGGGCCACAATCATCGCTCCTCGTCACCCTCGGATTCGGGTAAGAGACGACACAAAAAGAAGTCGAAGAAGCGTGTTTGCTCTCCGACGTCCCCCTCCGGTCCTCGGATGCGGATGAGGGGACAGGGCCCTTGCCCCTGCGGCTCCTTTGGAGCTCGAGAGTCCCGCGGCCTACCCGCCTTACCCGGGTCCGTCGGCGACTCCCGCACAGGTGCAAGAATTTCTTGATACCATGGACTGCCTTTTTAGGCCTTGGGCTCCCGCCGGCGCGCCCTCGGGCCCCGCGGTCCCGTGTCTGGATCCTGTTGGACCGCCGGCACCGCCGGCGGGTCCAGCTTCGGCACCACAGGATCCTGCGCTGCTGGCTCCGGCCACGGCGCCACAAGGTCCAAAGCTGCCGGCTCCGGCCCCAGCGCCGCCCTCGGCTCCGCTGCCGGCGCCGCAGTGGGTGCCTTTCGTCCCGCCATTACCCAGGTTCCAGGACCATTTTGTTCCTACCTGGGATCCGCATTGGGACACGGCGCCGGTTTGGCCCCGACCAGCGCCGTTCTCGGCGCTGTTCCCGACGCCGTTCCCGACGCCGTATGTTCCCTCTCCGGCTCCTGCCCCGCCGCCGCGGTCGGTGCCACCGGCGGCAGTGGTGGAGGATGAGTGGGAGGGGTCCGAGGACCCTCTCGCCCGTCAGTGTGACTCCGAACAGGACTGGGCGGACGACTTGGAGGACGCCGGTGACCTCAACGTCTCTTCTGACCCAGGGTTTGCCTCTCCCCCGCCTACTATGGAGGAGGGCGCCTCCTACACGATGGTGCTCCGTCGGGCAGCTGATGTCCTCAGCCTTGATCTCCCTATGGTGGCCCTCAAAACTAACCTCCTTACTGAGGTGCTCCAGACGGCGACCACCTCGTCGGAGCCCCTGCTCCCGTTTAACGACGCCCTTACCGACGTCTTGCTGGGCACTTGGTTGCGGCCATCCACTGGGGCCCCTGTGGATAAGAATGTCGCCAGGCGTCATCGCCCGGCGCCGGGTGACCCCGCTTTTTTGACCACTCATCCTACGCCTGAGTGTCTGGTCATCCAAGCTTCGACGTCGCAGAGTGCCTTTCCCACGGCTCCGCCAGATAAGGACTCTAAGGAGCTGGAACAGTTCGGTAAACGTTTGTTCTCTTCAGCCAGCTTGGGGCTGCGGTCAGTGAATACCGCCTGCCTATTGGGCCGCTATTCCCACGCGGTGTGGGACACAGTTGCGCAGGTGTTACCTCAGTGTCCTGAGGAGACCCAAGCTGTATTGTCCCAAGCCATTGCAGAAGGTAAAGATGCGGCTAAGTTCGCCATTCTGTGTGGTTTAGACACCGCGGACTCCTTAGGTAGAGTGATTTCTACGACTGTGGCGCTTCGTCGTCACGCCTGGCTCAGATCTACCGGGTTCTCGCCAGATGTCCAAAACTCACTCATGGACATGCCCTTTGATGGCACTCGCCTGTTTGGCGATAAGGCCGACAGTGCGCTGGAGCGTTTTAAGGACTCGCGGGCCACGGCCAAGTCCTTAGGTCTTTCCACGAAAAGCCCAGCCACTCCTGGGTTTCGCTCCTTTCGTGGCAACGGGAGGGGCGCCCAGGCACGTTCTTTCAACAAGCCTGTGCAGAACCAGCCTTAGCGCGGCCGCAGTCGCGGTTTCCGCAGGGGCGGATCTGGGAATCAGCGTGGGGGTCAGTCCACCTCCGCCCCTGCCGCTTCGGCCTCCAAACCTTCCTAATCCGAGCCTTGTGGGGCATTCCACGGCAGTGGGTGACAGGGTCCGCCTTCATCTCTCCCACTGGCACGCTATCACTTCGAACAAGTGGGTGTTGCAGACACGGTAGGCCAGGAGCATTTTCAGTTTGCCGTGCTCCCCTTCGACCTTACCAGCGCCCCTCGGGTGTTCATGAAGGTGATGACGGTGGTCGCAGCTCATCTGCGCAGGTCAGGGGTGTCAGTCTTCCCCTACCTCGACGACTGGTTGTTGAAGGCGGGCTCGCCCCAGGCAGTCGTCACCCACCTTCAGACTACGGCCGACCTCCTGCATTTGCTGGGGTTCTCCATCAACGTGCCGAAGTCGCACCTGAGTCCCTCTCAGAAGCTCCCCTTCATCAGAGCGGTTCTGGATTCGACGCTGTTTCGGGTTTATCCTCCCGGGCAGCGAGTCCGGGATATTCAGGCTATGATTCCGATCTTTCAGCCTCTATCCTGGGTTTCGGTCAGGATGACCCTCCGGCTCCTGGGCCTGATGGCCTCCTGCATCCTGCTGGTGCAGCATGCCAGATGGCATATGCGGGCTCTACAGTGGGACTTGTAGTTCCAGTGGGCACAGCATCAGGGCAACCTGTCCGATCATGTCCAGATCTCGGAGGGCACTGCACGACAATTGCAGTGGTGGCTCACGAATCGCGATTGGGTCAATGGCAGATCCCTCTCCCTTCCCCAACCGGAGCACACAGTGGTGACGGATGCGTCCCTCCTGGGATGGGGTGGCCACTTGGGGGAGGCGGAGATCAGAGGCCTCTGGTCTCCGGCGGAGTCCCGGCTCCATATCAATCTTTTGGAGCTTCGGGCGATCCGGCTTGCACTGAAGGCATTCCTTCCCTCTGTCTGGGGAAGTGTAGTGCAGGTGTTCACGGACAACACCACCGCCATGTGGTATTGCAACAAGCAGGGCGGGGTGGGGTCGTGGACCCTATGTCAGGAGGCTCTGCGCCTCTGGACTTGGCTGGAACGTCAAGGCATTACCTTGGTGGTTCAACACCTGGCAGGTTCTCTGAATGCCAGGGCGGACGAACTCAGCCGCCCGTGCTTGATAGATCACGAATGGCGTCTGAACTCGGACGTGGCGCAAGGTCTCTTTCTGCGGTGGGGAGAGCATTGGTTAGATCTATTCGCCACCGAAGAGAACGTGCAATGTCATCAGTTCTGCGCGTTGGAATTTCCAAGGCGGCACTCGCTCGGCGACGCTTTTCGTCGCAGGTGGAGTTGCGGTCTGTTGTACGCCTTTTCGCCTATACCACTTCTGCCCAGAGTGCTGAAGAAGATTCGGCACGACCGGGCCCAAGTCATGCTTGTGGCTCCTGATTGAGCACGAAGATACTGGTATCCCGAGCTACTCAACATGGCGATCGATCCTCCGATACGACTGCCTCTTCGGGAGGATCTTCTGTCGCAGCAGCAGGGGACGGTCCTCCACCCGAACCTGTCCAGCCTCCACCTCCATGCGTGGAGATTGAGCGGCGGCAGTTGACAGCCTTCGATCTTCCCCCCGAAGTCTGTGATGTCATTCTGGCAGCCAGGCGTCCCTCCACTAAAACGGTATACGCCTGCAGGTGGAACAAGTTTGTGGCATGGTGCACAGCTAAGGCTGTGGATCCCCGTTCTGCCCCTCTTTCTGAGGTCCTTCTGTTCCTTCTTTCTTTGGCCCAGCAGGGCTCTGCTCTGGGCACTATCAAAGGTTATCTTTCGGCCATCTCCGCCTTTCTCCGGCTTCCAGATCAGCCTTCTCTTTTTAAGTCCCCGGTTGTTAACCATTTCCTGAAAGGCGTTACGCACATGTTTCCTCCCGTGCCGTTCATTATGCCTCACTGGGACTTAAACCTTGTCTTGACATATCTGATGTGCGCTCCCTTCGAGCCCCTTCATACCTGTCCTTTGCGTCTTCTCACTCTCAAGATGGCTTTCCTGGTGGCTATCACCTCTGCCAGAAGAGTGAGTGAGCTCCAGGCTCTTTCTTCCAAACCTCCTTTCCTTTCTGTTCATCCGGACAAGGTGGTTTTAAGGACCCGTCCTTCTTTCTTGCCAAAGGTTGTCAAGCCCTTCCACATCGGGCAGACCATCACTTTGCCCACCTTCTTTCTGCCTCCGCATCCTTCAAAAGAGGAGGAGAGGCTCCACCGTCTGGACCCAAAACGTGCGCTCTCGTTCTACCTGCAGCGCACACAACAGTTCTGGGTGGATGACCAGCTCTTTGTTGTCTATGTGGGCGCCAAAAAATGTCGGGCCGTGCACAAACGGACCATCTCTCGATGGGTCGTTCTCTGCATCAAAGCCTGTTACTCGTTGGCTAAGAAGGAGCCTCCTGTGGGGCTGCGTGCCCATTCCACCAGGGTGACGGCAGCCACTATTGCCTTGGGACGCGGCGTTCCTTTGCAGGACATTTGTCAAGTCCGGAGAGACGGCTTCTTTGGACGTTCTGTTCTCCGTGACTTTCGGGTGTAATTTTGTTCGCAGACCCACCACCGGGGTTGGTATTGCTGGGGTATCTATTCTAAGGTAAGGAATCTATCACTAACGTGTCTCTTTCAGATGCACAAGTTACTACTTGTGTAACGATATATCTGTAAGAGACATTAGTTAGTGATAGATTCCTTACCGTCCCACCCATCCTCCCCGTTCTGCGAACTGATTTCTAGGGTTAAGGTCATCCCTTTTAGGGCCCTAGTTTCATGGCACCAGTGGTCAGTTTCTTTCATGGCTCTGCGTTCCTGGCGCGGGAAGTCGTGTACAGAACTGACGTCAGCGCGCATGGGTGGCGCCTAAGTAGTCTCCGTGACGTCATCTCGGCGCTTACAACACCAGCGATGGATGCGGAGCCGCACGACGCCACCTACTGGCGCGCAGGGGTACTGCTAGCAAAACTTTCCGGATCCAGTCTGATGCCTGGGGATATTCTAAGGTAAGGAATCTATCACTAACTAATGTCTCTTACAGATATATCGTTACACAAGTAGTAACTTGTGCTTCATTAACAATACTGATAAGACACTTTTCTGGGGAACCTCGGAATTGCTGGTCCTCGAGGGCGCATGGGAACTGACTGGTTCATTGAGAGTAAGTATCAAAAAACCTGCAAAGGAACTAAAGGCAGGAGATCCAGCACACCACAAGTACCAAGTGGGGGGACCCAAAGGGGAAACGAGAAAACGAGAAATGTGCTAATGAGGAAAAAGGCTGAGTGCGAACCAATGTGAGAGTAAGAGAACCCTACAAGATAGAAGATTGCCAAGCAATTTCTGTTTGCATCTTGCTGCCTTTTATAGTGCCTCTGCCTAGAATGACATGGAAGGGAAAGTGTTTTCATGAACACCAGTTGGGGGTGCCATCTTAGATTGGACACTAGTGTTGTAACAATGACTCTATAAACAAGTCCCACCATTTAGGAATGGGAACCAAACAGACCATGAGTCCTTAGTCTCCAACTAAGTCCTGGTCCCCACAGCCCCCAATTCCCCTGTCGTCTTACTCTTACTGGGACCTGCTGAACTCTATCTATGGGCAGTTGTGATGAATGGGATCCCCACACCTGACAGTTATATGTCAAACGGATGGCAAGTTGACAGCTTTTTAGTTTTTCTGTTTATGTGGATGTTTCCAATAGTCTCAATGGAGGGTATTCTTAAGAGAAAAGGAGTTCTTGCAACTGTCCATCAAATCCAGCCATATGCAAGTTATGATATTGTGTCATGTGGTTTGGTTCAGCCCGGTCAGAAATGATGCCATTTTATATGCTCACATTTCTTAAGTTGCTTTCTCTCCTCAACACGTGAAATTTGACCTTTGACCTACATTTGCGCGTGTGTGTGTGTGTGTGTGTGTGTGTGTGTGTGTATATAGGATAACATTCTCCGAAACTACATTTGCTTACATTTCCACATCGTAGGCTCACTATCACGACACCTTGAACATTCAGTACAAGGGATAATGTTCACTGCGCAAATGACATTGTTATTGTTGTCCATTAGGCGACAGAGCTATCATATTAGAATAAACAACTGCGGCCTGATGGAGACATTAACATGGCCGCACTGGTGCTGTTTATTAAATATACAGAACCTCTTACCTGTTTAGATCAGAGGAGTACTCTGGACACTGTAAGGTCACAGCATGCCGGAATTCCAGCTCAGCTGATTCCTGTTTACTGCCACAAGAGATGTCCAATTCTACACCAAGACCGGCAGCCTGATGACACTTACCAACAGGTAATGGGGAGTTAGACTACACAATAGGGACTTAGCAGATCCACTCACCTTAGAAATGCTAGGGTAGAATGCGCTAGGTAGGAGTGCACTATATTACTGTACTTATATGCAAGCATATAGTTTTCCTGTAATTGACAATATGGTTGAATTGTTCATCTTGTTCACCACTATGGTAATGTTAATGACATTATTCTGTTTCCTTCTATTAATCATTGCAGCGCACATATTTTATTCAAGAATCACAATGCTTCAATAAATATTGAAACTGCATGTTGTGTATTTCTTGTGTATCTTTTTGCGTGTGCATAAGTGACTTTGCAAAATGGTTCTAGATCTGTTACCATGATTCCTTGGGCAGTCACGGTTGGCATGTCCTGAGGTTGCACAATCGATTTGTTACATTGTCAGGTTTAGGGGTGCAGATGGTGCACTGTGAGCTAGCAGCACTATATGCCAACCGTAGGAAGGTAGGATTCTTCTAGCATGGTTACCCCCACTTTTTGCTGGTGTCAGTCTGTTTTTCTTTGACTAGTCTGACTGGGATCCTGCTAACCAGGACCCCAGTGACTGTGCTACCTCCCTAAATTGACTATGGTATACTTCTGTACCTCCACAATTGGCTACTGGTGTACCCCTATAAGTCCCTTGTATATCGTACTAAGGTACCCAAGGCATAGGTACACCAGGGGTCTCCCATGGGCTGCAGAATGTATTGTGCCACCCATGAGAGACCACTCAAACTCTGCCTACAGGCCTGCTATTGCAGTCTGTGTACGTTGGTGCTAGCACCACTTACGACAGATACAAGTTTTCTTTTATCTGAGGTCACTACACTTAAAACCTATAAGTCACTCCTAAGGCAGGCCTTTCTATCCTGAAGGCAAGGTGTTGGGTTATAAGTGTGTGAGTGCCCCTGCATCAGCAGGACACCCCTACAAACTCCGGAGTCGATTCTCCAGGCTTTGTAAGTGCGGCCAGCCATTTAAATCATATAGTGGCCATCCGTCATTATGCGATGGCTAACTATGTAGTGGCTGTGCCGAACCTGGTCATGTTCGGTATCAAACATGTTGGAATAATACCCCAACACCGTTACCGGTTTTGGAGGTATGATTCCATGCACTGGGGGGCTCCTCCGGGAAGCCCCCAGTACTCCAGGTAACAGCCTTCAAGGATCTGCCAGCAAGCTAGTGCTGCTGCCGACCCCAGACACAATTCTGCCCTCCTGCTGCTGAGCTGAGCTTGAGCAGGGGAAGGTAGAACAATAGGTTTCCTGTCACAGGAAGGTGTTGCCACCTCCCAGACAGGACTTAGTGTATTGGGCTGGGATGGGGTGCTTGCCAGTGCCACCAGACTGCTTTGAAGGGCACATTTGGTGCTCTCCTTGCATACTCCAGTTTGAGCCAGTTCAGGGAGCCATTGGCTCCAGCTCTGGCGTGAAACTGGACAAAGGACAGGGGAGTATCCTCCCCTTTATCCAGCCCCTCATCTGGGAGGGACCCCTGAGTCATCCTAACCCCTTTCCTAGGGTATTTAAGGGCTTACCTGTAGGTGGGTCCTCAGATTCGTCGTGGGACAAGACTCAAGCCTGAAACCATGTCACTCTTCGACCGTCTGGACACTTGGACTTCTCTGGACTTCGACTGGAACCGAGACTGCATCATAGAAGCCTCTTGCTCCTCCTGGTCTCGCTGTTCTGCAAGTCTTCTCCGTCCTCTGTGTCTGTGCTTCTTCCAGAATCTTCAACAGACCTGTGGGCATCAAGGACACCCGAAGTAATCTCCCTTGGCGGGAAGGAGTCACCCCCCTGCATCTGCATTCACCGCAACAAAGCTGACCGGTCTTCTGCTCCTGACATTCCACAGGCTTCGAAAGGCTCGGCAACACAGGTGGTAGTTCTGCAACTCCTTTGAGGCCAGATCTGTCCTCTCAGCAAGTTTGAGGCCAGTATCCCTCCTCAGAGCCACTGGGACCGAACCCCTGTGCACCTCGTAGACTTGCCATTGCCAAGGCTTGTTGGCTCTGCACTCCAGAGATCTTCGAGCTACAAGACGCTCCAACCTCCAGCAACTCCTCCTGCCAAGATCAGCATGCTCACTGCATCGTCTGCACCGTGGGCCTTCATCTTTGGTGAGCTGCTCAAGGTCCTCTTGCAACTCCTGTGCCTTTGGCCTGTGGGTCCACTTGAGTTCAGTGGGCTCCCCTTCTTGCTGGGGGCCTGCGCTGACTCCCCTGCTTGTGGTGAGTCCCTTGGACCTTGCTGGTTCAAACATTGCTCTTTCTTCGCTTTCCACGCCTGTTGCAGCTTCCAAGGATTGTTGGTGCTCCCGCCGGACACCGACTTCCTGGTTCTCGACTTCTGACGTGGGACAGCTTGTGCACGGCTCCTGGTCTTCCTCAGCGTCGCCTGGTCCTTACAGCTACAGTGACAAGGTCCCCGTCATCATTCCTTCACCTTCTGACATTGGTGGACATTGCTCTTCCGTGCCTCCTGGTCACCTCCGAGTAGCATAGACTCTGTCCCCTCTGCTTGCAGGTTCTTCACTTCAAGAATCAACGCTTGGATTTCACCGGACTCTTGCACAGTCTTTGCCAGCGGCATCTTTTCTGAAGTCCTCCATTGTGGTCTACGGCGGTTTATGGCATCACTTCGCACCTATGCACCCGGCTACCCTGATGTAGGTATCCTGGTTCCTGGGATATCCAAGGGTGGGGTGACTCTCCAACCTTCTTTCCCCAAGGGGGTTTCTTCAGGGTCCACTGGGAAGGGTCCTTCTTCTTCAAAACTGCAACTGCGACTTTCCCATTGACTTCTATTGAGTACGCGGCTGTGTTTCCACACTTCACACAGCCTCCATGAGGTTCCTGGGTACTTACCTTGGGTGGTTTCTTGTGTCCCCAGCTCCTCTGAGTCTACTGGTCCAAGTCCCGATTTCAGTCGCAGTTCGCATTCCACTTTTTTAGTATATGGTTTGGTCTCCCCCTGGAGAACCCTGTGTATTTTGCTTACTTACCTATTTGCAATTGAAGTATTATTGTGTATTTGTGTTTATATCTCCGGGTAGGAGATATACCAATGTGTTAGTGAGTGTTGTGTATTAAATAGACTTATTTTTATATATACACACTGTGTGGTTCTTTTTCATTTAACCTTCACTACATGATTAGAACTGATATATCTGAAAGAGACACGTTAGTGACAGATTCCTTACCTTAGAATATCCCCAGGCGTCAGACTGGATCCGGAAAGTTTTTGCGTAGCAGTACCCTTGCGCGTCGGTAGGCGGCGTCGTGCGGCTCCGCGTCCGTCGTCGGCGTCGTGATCGCCGGGATGACGTCGCGGGCTGTACTTAGACGCCGCCCCTGCGCGCTGACGTCAGTTCTTCTATTTCCGCGCCAGTAAGCGCAGATCCGGGATGAGCAGTGCCCTAGTCAATTTTTGACTAACTTTTTTGTGAATTTTTTCACTGTTTCTTTTCGAGTCTTCATCGACTCTTAGGTGTCGTAGGGATGCTTGGCTTCAAGCCATGCGACGCCTGTGGTCGAATGATGTCGATCACAGACCCGCATCTAGAGTGTCTCTACTGTCTCGGCCGAGACCACGACACGAAGTCGTGTCCTGACTGCCGGAAACTTCACCCGAAGGCTTTGCGAGAGTGGTCTCGAAAGCTACTCGAGGTCCGGCAGTCGGCTCCGCGCCGCACCAAGCCCCGGTCCCGGGAGAGGTTGAGGGGCCGGTCGCGGAGTCCCCGCCGGTCGTCGGAGTCCAAGTCTTCACGCTCCTCGGGTAAGTCGAAGCACAAAAAGTCTAAGAAGCATCATCGCTCTAAGACTTCGCCTCGCCGGTCTCGCGACTCGGCTGAGGCCCCTGTCGGCACCGTCCCCGCGGCCCCGGACGTGCCTGTGGAGCCGCCCCCGCATTACCCGTCCTTTCCGGGTTCGGGGGCGACTCCAGCCGAAATACAGGAATTCCTGTCGGCCATGGCCCGCCTCTTCGGGCCTCAAGGTCCCTCCGGTGCGCCTTCGGGCCCCGCGGGCCCTAATGGGGTTGCTCCGGCGTCGCCGCCGACTCCGGTTCCGGCGTCGCCTGTCCCGCCAGCCTTCATCCCGGCCTCGGCTCCGGCCCCGGCCTCGATCCCGGCTCCGGTGGTACCGCAACCCCCATCGACGCCGGTTGACCTAACCACGCCTCCGCCGATGTCCCCGGTGCCGTTCCTGACGCCGTCCGGGGCTCCGGACGGCGTCGTTCCCCGGTTCTCTCCGGCTCCGGACCTGGAGCCGGACCGACGTCGCTCGACGCCGGGTCCGGCGCCGATGAGACCGTGGGTCCCAAATGTCCCTCCTCCTCCATATTTTGAACAAGAGGAGGACCAGGAGAGCTGGGAGGGGTCGGAAGACCCTCTCCACAACAGTGTGAGTATGATCAGGACTGGGCTGAGGAACTTGGGGATGCCAGTGGTCTAGACACTTCCCTGACACTGGCATGCTGTCTCCTCCCGTGGCTACGGAGGAGGGAGCAAATTTCGCAACGGTGTTGCGTAGAGCAGCTGGAGCCTTGCACCTCCAATTGCCTACTGTGGCTGTCAGGACTAATCTCCTGACGGAAGTGCTTCAGCCGGCAGCTTCCTCCACGGAGACTGTGCTGCCGTTTAATGATGCACTGACTGACGTTCTTTTGGGCGCCTGGTCCAAGCCCACCACAGGGGCTCCTGTGGATAGGAACGTGGCCCGACGCCATCGCCCTGCTCCGGGCGACCCCTTGTTTCTCTCCCAACATCCCACCCCCGAGAGCTTGGTTGTCCAAGCCTCTGCCTCCCAAACCGCCTTCCCTACCGCCCCTCCGGATAGGGAATCCAAACGCCTGGACCAATTTTGGAAGAAGGCTTTTTCTTCCTCCAGTGCTGGCCTGCGGTCCGTCAACACCGCTTGCCTTTTGGGCCGATATACCCACTCCCTGTGGGATTCGGTGGCGGCTGTTTTGCCACAGTGTTCTGAGGAGGTCCAGACACTGCTTACCCACGCCATTGCGGAAGGGCGAGATGCCGCTAAATACACCATACGTTGTGGCCTTGATACCACCGACTTGCTTGCAACGACGGTGGCGCTACGTCGCCACGCCTGGCTGAGAACAGCTGGTTTCTCGGGTGATGTCCAGAATACACTCATGGACATGCCCTTTGATGGAGTCGGTCTTTTTGGTTCCAAAGCAGACCATGCGCTGGAGCTTTTTAAGGACTCACGGGCTACTGCCAAGTCCCTGCGCCTTTCTATTGTACGCCCTCCTCTAACCTCTGCTTTTCGCCCCTTTCGTGGCCACGGAAGGGGCGCCCAGTCACGTCAGCTGCCCAGCCACCGGCCCGCGCAGCAAGCGTCTTCGCGTGGCCGAGGACGTGGATACCGCCGTGGCGGTTCGGGCAACCAGCGTGCGGTTCAGGCCACCACCTCCAACCCGTCCGCGGCCTCCAAGCCCTCCTAGTCCCTCCTTTCCGGTGCACAGCACGCCAGTAGGGGGCAGGGTCCGCCATCACCTTCACCACTGGCGTTCCATCACCTCGGACAGGTGGGTCTTGGACATTGTCCGAAGGGGCTACTCCCTCCCCTTCGAGACCACCCCCCCAGCCATGCCACCTCAATTCCACCGCATGTCAGGGGATCACTTGGTGCTTCTGCAGAAGGAAGTCATGGCCCTCTTGGCCAAGAGGGCCATCGAGCATGTTCCGACCCCAGAAGTAGGACGTGGTTGCTACTCCCACTACTTTCTGGTGCCCTAAAAGGACAAGGAGGACATGCGTCCTATCTTGGACCTCCGGAACGTCAATCGCTTCCTCCGGAAGGAGAAGTTCAAGATGCTCACCCTAGCTCAGGTCTTGACTGCCCTCGACCCTGGAGACTGGTTGGTAGCGTTGGACTTGCAGGACGCTTATTTCCACATCCCCGTCCTGCCGGCCCACCGGCGTTACCTCCGGTTCACGGTAGGCCTCGAGCATTTTCAGTTCACCGTGCTCCCCTTTGGCCTTACAAGTGCCCCTCGGGTGTTCACAAAAGTGATGGCGGTGGTCGCAGCTCATCTGCGCCGGGCAGGGGTTCCAGTCTTCCCCTACCTCGACGACTGGCTGCTGAAGGCGGGCTCGTCCCAGGCAGTCGTCTCCCACCTCCAGACTACGGCCGAACTCCTGCACTCGCTGGGGTTCTCCATCAATGTGCCGAAGTCGCATCTGATTCCTTCTCCACAGCTCCTTTTCATCGGAGCAGTTCTGGACACGACGCAGTTTCGGGCCTATCCTCCCGAACGGCGAGTCCGGGATATTCAGGCTATGATTCCAATCTTTCAGCCTTTATCCTGGGTTTCGGTACGGATGACCCTGAGGCTGCTGGGCCTCATGGCCTCCTGCATCCTGCTGGTCGATCATGCCAGATGGCATATGCGGGCTCTGCAGTGGGACCTGAAGTTCCAGTGAGCGCAGCACCAGGGCAACCTGTCCGATCACGTCCAGATCTCGGAGGGGGCTGCAAAACAGTTGCAGTGGTGGCTCTCGAACCGGCAATGGGCCATGGGCAGATCCCTCTCCCTTCCCCAGCCAGAGCACACAGTTGTGACGGACGCGTCCCTTCGGGGATGGGGCGGTCATATGGGAGAGGCGGAGATCAGAGGCCTCTGGTCTCCGGCGGAGTCCCGGCTCCATATCAACATTCTGGAGCTCCGGGCGATCTGACTTGCACTTAAGGCATTCCTTCCCTCTGTCAAAGGGAAGGTAGTGCAGGTGTTCACAGACAACACCACCGCCATGTGGTACTGCAACAAACAGGGCGGGGTGGGGTCGTGGACCCTCTGTCAGGAGGCTCTGCGCCTCTGGACATGGCTGGAACATCAGGGCATGTTCCTGATGGTTCAACACCTGGCAGGTTCCCTGAACGCCAGGGCGGACGAACTCAGCCGCAGGTGCATGATGGATCACGAATGGCGTCTTCACTCGGAAGTGGCGCAAGGTCTCTTTCTGCAGTGGGGAGAGCCTTGGTTAGATCTATTCGCCACCGAAGAGAACGCGCAAAGTCATCAGTTCTGCGCGTTGGAATTTCCAAGGCGGCATTCGCTCGGCGACGCTTTTCGTCGCGAGTGGAGTTGCGGTCTGTTGTACGCCTTTCCGCCTATACCACTTCTACCCAGAGTGTTGAAGAAGATTCGGCGCGACCGGGCCCAAGTCATCCTTGTGTTTCCGGACTGGGCTCGAAGAGTTTGGTATCCCGAGCTACTCAGTATGAGCGTCGATCCCCCGATCCGTCTGCCTCTTCGGGAGGATCGTCTGTCGCAGCAGCAGGGGACGGTCCTCCACCCGACCCTGTCCAGCCTCCACCTGCTTGCGTGGAGATTGAGCGGCGGCAGTTGATTCCTTTCGACTTGCCTCCCGAAGTTTGTGATGTAATTCTGGCAGCCAGGCGTCCCTCCACTAAGGTGGTATACGCCTGCAGGTGGAACAAGATTGTGGCATGGTGCACAGCAAAGGCTGTGAATCCCCTTTCTGCCCCTCTTTCTGAGGTTCTTCTGTTCCTTCTTTCCCTGGCCCAACAGGGTTGTGCGCTCGGTACCATCAAGGGCTATCTTTGTGCCATCTCGGCCTTCCTCAGGCTTCCTGATCAGCCCTCCCTTTTCAAGTCCCCTGTTGTTAACAGGTTTCTAAAAGGCATTACACACCTCTTCCCTCCTGTTCCGTTTGTGATGCCTCAGTGGGACTTGAACTTGGTTCTTACCTTTCTCATGTGCGCTCCCTTTGAGCCTCTACATAACTGTCCTCTTCGTCTTCTGACTCTGAAGACAGCCTTTCTGGTGGCCATCACCTCCCCTCGGCGGGTGAGTGAGCTCCAGGCTCTATCATGCAAACCTCCTTTTCTGTCTGTCCATCCAGACAAGGTTGTTCTTAGGACGCGTCCGTCCTTCTTGCCAAAGGTGGTTACTGCCTTCCACATTGGGCAGACCATCACTTTGCCCACCTTCTTTCCGCCTCCGCATCCTTCCAGAGAGGAAGAGAGGCTCCACCGTCTGGACCCAAAACGTGCGCTTGCCTTTTATGTCAACCGCACACAACACTTCCGGGTGGATGACCAGCTCTTTGTTGGCTACGTGGGCGCCAAAAAAGGTCGGGCGGTGCACAAGAGAACCATCTCCCGCTGGGTAACCTTGTGTATCAAAGCCTGCTATTCTTTGGCTAAGAAGGAGCCTCCTGTTGGGCTGCGTGCCCATTCCACCAGGGCAACGGCTGCTACCACGGCCTTGGGCCGCGGTGTTCCGCTGCAGGATATCTGTCAGGCAGCTACGTGGGCCTCGCTGCACACGTTTACAAAGCATTACTGCCTTGACAGTCAGGTCCTCCGGGACGGCTTCTTTGGCCGTTCTGTCCTCCGGGACTTCCTTGTGTGATCTTTGTTCGCAGACCCACCACCGGGGTTGGTATTGCTGGGGTATCTATTCTAAGGTAAGGAATCTGTCACTAACGTGTCTCTTTCAGATGCACAAGTTACTAACTTGTGTAACGATATATCTGTAAGACACAGTAGTTAGTGACAGATTCCTACCGCCCACCCATCCTCCCCGTTCTGCGAACTGATTTCTAGGAGTTAAGGACATCCCTTTCAGGGCCCTAGTATTTTTCAGACACCTATGTCAGCTTCTTGCATGGCTCTGCATTCCTGGCGCGGAAAGTCGTGTACAGAACTAACGTCAGCGCGCAGGGCGGCGTCTAAGTACTGCCCGCGACGTCATCCCGGCGATCACGACGCCGACGACGGACGCGGAGCCGCACGACGCCGCCTACCGACGCGCAAGGCTACTGCTACGCAAAAACTTTCCGGATCCAGTCTGACGCCTGGGGATATTCTAAGGTAAGGAATCTGTCACTAACTACTGTCTCTTACAGATATATCGTTACACAAGTTAGTAACTTGTGCAACAAGCTGCTTAACACTCCTTCTAGATAAGCCTTGAGGCTGCTCTCCACAGCTACCACTTAGAGAGCTTTCTGTGGTTGTCCAAGGCCCCTAAAATCACCATAAGGGTTGACTGGATTAGTGCAAGGTGCTTCACTTAAATAAGTGTGAACCATATACTAAGTCAGCCTCCTACACCAACATAACCAGAGTGTGCTCTGAATCAGTCTGGCACAATCCTGACGTTTATGTTCTCCAACAAATGCACAGTTTTTACTGAGAAAGTATAAAGCTGTATGACAATGGGGGTGAATGAGATGGTATCTGAAAGAGACACGTTAGTGACAGATTCCTTACCTTAGAATATCCCCAGGCGTCAGGCTGGATCCGGAAAGTTTTTTGCGTAGCAGTACCCTTGCGCGTCGGTAGGCGGCGTCGTGCGGCTCCGCGTCCGTCGTCGGCGTCGTGATCGCCGGGATGACGTCGCGGGCAGTACTTAGGCGCCGCCCCTGCGCGCTGACGTCAGTTCTTCTTTTTCCGCGCCAGCAAGCGCAGATCCGGGAAGAGCAGTGCCCTGGTCATTTTTTGACCATACTTTTTGGTGAATTTTTTCACAGTTTTTCTCTCTCAAGGTGTCGTAGGGATGCCCGGTTTCAAACGTTGCGGCGCCTGTGCTCGGATGATGTCTGTCACCGACCCGCATTGGGAGTGTCTCTTCTGCCTCGGCCGAGGCCACGACACGGAGTCTTGTACCGACTGCCAGGCCCTCAACCCGAAAGCTTTGCGAGAGCGGTCTCGAAAGCTCCTGGAGGCCCGGCATTCGGCTCCGCGGAAGCCCCGGTCGCGTGAGAGGTCCAGGGGTCGATCGCGGAGTCCACACCGGTCGTCGGCGTCGAAGTCTTCTTCGTCCGGTAAGTCGAAACACAAGAAGTCCAAAAAGCATCATCGCTCTAGGACTTCGCCTCGCCGGTCTCGCGACTCGGCTGAGGCCCCTCCCGGCACCGTCCCCGCCCCCGGACATGCCTGTGGAGTCGCCCCCGCCATACCCGCCCTTCCCGGGTTCGGGGGCGGATCCGGCCAAAGTGCAGGAATTCCTTTCGGCCATGGCCCGCCTCTTCGGGCCTCCAGGCCCCTCCGGTGCGCCTTCGGGCCCCGCGGGCCCGGATGGGGTTGCTCCGGCGTCGCCGACGGCTCCGGCCCCGGCGTCGCCCGTGCCTCCAGCCTCGATCCCGGCTCCGGCTTCGGCCCCGGCCTCGATCCCGGCTCCACAACCCCCATCGACGCCGGTCGACCTAACGACACCTCCGCCGGCGCCGATGTCTCCGGTGCCGTTCTCGACGCCGCCCTGGGCTCCGGGCGGCGTCGTCCCCAGTTCCTTCCGGCTCCGGACATGGACCCGGAACGACGTCGCTCGACGCCGATTCCGGCGCCGATGGGACCTTGGGTCCCAACTGTCCCTCCTCCTCCTTATTTTGAACCAGAGGAGGACCAGGAGGACTGGGAGGGGTCTGATGACCCTCTGGCATGGCAGTGTCAGTACGATGAGGACTGGACAGAGGGTCTAGGGGAGGCCAGTGGTCTGGATACTTCCCCTGACACTGGCATGCTGTCTCCTCCCGTGGCTACGGAGGAGGGAGCCAATTTTGCTACGGTGTTGCGTAGGGCGGCTGGGGCCTTACATCTCCAACTCCCTACTTTGACGGTCAAGCATAACATCTTGACAGAGGTGCTTCAGCCGGCGGCCTCCTCTGCGGAGACTGTGCTGCCGTTTAACGACGCCCTCACTGACGTTCTTTTGGGCGCCTGGTCCAAGCCCAACACAGGGGCTCCTGTGGATAGGAACGTGTCACGACGGCATCGCCCAGCTCCGGGCGACCCCTTGTTTCTCTCTGTTCACCCCACTCCTGAGAGCTTGGTTGTCCAAGCCTCCGCTTCCCAAACCGCCTTCCCTACCGCTCCTCCGGATAGGGAATCCAAACGCCTGGATCAATTTGGGAAGAAGGGTTTGTCTTCCTCCAGTGCTGGCTTGCGGTCCGTTAACACCGCTTGTCTTTGGGCCGATATACCCACTCCCTGTGGGATTCGGTGGCGGATGTTTTGCCCCAGTGTCCTGAGGAGGTCCAGACACTGCTTTCCCGCGCCATTGCGGAAGGAAGGGATGCGGCTAAATACACAATACGTTGTGGCCTTGACACCGCCGACTCGCTGGGCAGGTCTATTGCAACGACGGTGGCGCTCAGACGCCACGCCTGGCTGAGGACCACTGGTTTTTCAGGGGATGTCCAGAATACTCTCATGGACATGCCCTTTGATGGAGTCGGTCTTTTTGGGTCCAAAGCAGACCATGCGTTGGAGCGCTTTAAGGACTCACGGGCTACTGCCAAGTCCCTGGGCCTTTCTGCTACACGCCCTCCGCTGACTTCTGCTTTTCGCCTCTATCGTGGCCACGGTAGGGGCGCCCCTTCACGTCAGCAGCCCAGCCACCGGCCCGCGCAGCAGGCGTCTTCGCGTGGCCGAGGACGTGGATTGTGCCGTGGCGGATCGGGCAACCAGCGTGCGGGTCAGGCCACCACCTCCAACCCGTCCGCGGCCTCCAAGCCCTCCTAGTCCCTCCTTTCAGGTGCACAGCACGCCAGTAGGGGGCAGGGTCCGCCATCACCTTCCCCACTGGCGTACCATCACCTCGGACAGGTGGGTCTTGGACATTGTCCGAAGGGGCTACTCCCTCCCCTTCGAGACCACCCCCAGCCATGCCACCTCAATTCCACCGCATGTCAGGGGATCACTTGGTTCTTCTACAGAAGGAAGTCACGGCCCTCTTGACCAAGAGGGCCATCGAGCGTGTTCCGACCCCAGAAGTAGGGCGTGGTTGCTACTCCCACTACTTTCTGGTGCCCAAAAGGACAAGGAGGACATGCGTCCTATCTTGGACCTCCGGAACGTCAATCGCTTCCTCCGGAAGGAGAAGTTCAAGATGCTCACCCTAGCTCAGGTCTTGACTGCCCTCGACCCTGGAGACTGGTTGGTAGCGTTGGACTTGCAGGACGCATATTTCCACATCCCCGTCCTGCCGGCCCACCGGCGTTACCTTCGGTTCACGGTAGGCCCCGAGCATTTTCAGTTCACCGTGCTCCCCTTTGGCCTTACCAGTGCCCCTCGGGTGTTCACGAAAGTGTTGGCGGTGGTCGCAGCTCATCTGCGCCGGGCAGGGGTTTCAGTCTTCCCCTACCTCGACGACTGGCTGCTGAAGGCGGGCTCGTCCCAGGCAGTCGTCTCCCACCTCCAGACTACGGCCGAACTCCTGCACTCGCTGGGGTTCTCCGTCAATGTGCCGAAGTCGCATCTGATTCCTTCTCCACAGCTCCTTTTCATCGGAGCAGTTCTGGACACGACGCAGTTTCGGGCCTATCCTCCCGAACGGCGAGTCCGGGATATTCAGGCTATGATTCCGATCTTTCAGCCTTTATCCTGGGTTTCGGTACGGATGACCCTGAGGCTGCTGGGCCTCATGGCCTCCTGCATCCTGCTGGTCAATCATGCCAGATGGCATATGCGGGCTCTGCAGTGGGACCTGAAGTTCCAGTGGGCGCAGCACCAGGGCAACCTGTCCGATCACGTCCAGATCTCGGAGGGGACTGCAAAACAGTTGCAGTGGTGGCTCTCGAACCGGCAATGGGTCATGGGCAGATCCCTCTCCCTTCCCCAGCCAGAGCACACAGTTGTGACGGACGCGTCCCTTCTGGGATGGGGCGGTCACATGGGAGAGGCGGAGATCAGAGGCCTCTGGTCTCCGGCGGAGTCCCGGCTCCATATCAACCTTCTGGAGCTCCGGGCGATCCGACTTGCACTCAAGGCATTCCTTCCCTCTGTCAAAGGGAAGGTAGTGCAGGTGTTCACAGACAACACCACCGCCATGTGGTACTGCAACAAACAAGGCGGGGTGGGGTCGTGGACCCTTTGTCAGGAGGCTCTGCGCCTCTGGACATGGCTGGAACATCAGGGCATGTTCCTGATGGTTCAACACCTGGCAGGTTCCCTGAACGCCAGGGCGGACGAACTCAGCCGCAGGTGCATGATGGATCACGAATGGCGTCTTCACTCGGAAGTGGCGCAAGGACTCTTTCTACAGTGGGGAGAGCCTTGGTTAGATCTATCCCGAGCTACTCAATATGAGCGTAGATCCCCCGATCCGTCTGCCTCTTCGGGAGGATCTTCTGTCGCAGCAGCAGGGGACGGTCCTCCACCCGAAATTGTCCAGTCTACACCTGCTTGCGTGGAGATTGAGCGGCGGCAGTTGATTCCTTTCGACTTGCCTCCCGAAGTTTGTGATGTGATTCTGGCAGCCAGGCGTCCCTCCACTAAGGTGGTATACGCCTGCAGGTGGAACAAATTTGTGGCATGGTGCACAGCAAAGGCTGTGAATCCCCTTTCTGCCCCTCTTTCTGAGGTCCTTCTGTTCCTTCTCTCTCTGGCCCAACAGGGTTCTGCCCTGGGTACCATCAAGGGTTATCTTTGTGCTATCTCGGCCTTCCTCAGGCTCCCTGATCAGCCCTCCCTTTTCAAGTCCCCTGTTGTTAACAGGTTCTTAAAAGGCATTACACACCTCTTCCCTCCTGTTCCGTTTGTGATGCCTCAGTGGGACTTGAACTTGGTTCTTACCTTTTTAATGTGCGCTCCCTTTGAGCCTCTACATAACTGTCCTCTTCGTCTTCTGACTCTGAAGACAGCCTTTCTGGTGGCCATCACCTCCGCTCGGCGGGTGAGTGAGCTCCAGGCTCTATCTTGCAAACCTCCCTTTCTGTCTGTTCATCCAGACAAGGTTGTTCTTCGGACGCGTCCGTCCTTCTTGCCAAAGGTGGTTACTGCTTTCCACATTGGGCAGACCATCACTTTGCCCACCTTCTTTCCGCCTCCGCATCCTTCCAGAGAGGAAGAGAGGCTCCACCGTCTGGACCCAAAACGTGCGCTCTCCTTCTATATTGACCGCACAAAACACTTCCGGGTGGATGACCAGCTCTTTGTTGGCTACGTGGGCGCCAAAAAGGTCGGGCGGTGCACAAGAGGACCATCTCCCGCTGGGTTACCTTGTGCATCAAGACCTGCTATTCTTTGGCTAAGAAGGAGCCTCCTGTTGGGCTGCGTGCCCATTCCACCAGGGCAACGGCTGCTACCACGGCCTTGGGCCGCGGTGTTCCGCTGCCGGTTATCTGTCAGGCAGCTACGTGGGCCTCGCTGCACACGTTTACAAAGCATTTCTGCCTTGACAGTCAGGTCCGGAGGGACGGCTTCTTTGGCCGTTCTGTCCTCCAGGACTTCCTTGTCTGATCTTTGTTCGCAGACCCACCACCGGGGTTGGTATTGCTGGGGTATCTATTCTAAGGTAAGGAATCTGTCACTAACGTGTCTCTTTCAGATGCACAAGTTACTAACTTGTGTAACGATATATCTGTAAGAGACAGTAGTTAGTGACAGATTCCTACCGCCCACCATCCTCCCCGTTCTGCGAACTGATTTCTAGGGTTAAGGACATCCCTTTCAGGGCCCTAGTATTTTTCAGACACCTATGTCAGCTTCTTGCATGGCTCTGCGTTCCTGGCGCGGAAAGTCGTGTACAGAACTGACGTCAGCGCGCAGGGGCGGCGCCTAAGTACTGCCCGCGACGTCATCCCGGCGATCACGACGCCGACGACGGACGCGGAGCCGCACGACGCCGCCTACCGACGCGCAAGGGTACTGCTACGCAAAAAACTTTCCGGATCCAGCCTGACGCCTGGGGATATTCTAAGGTAAGGAATCTGTCACTAACTACTGTCTCTTACAGATATATCGTTACACAAGTTAGTAACTTGTGCATCAGGCCCCTTGGGTTTCACGCAACTCGACCTGCAAGTGACCGACTGTCAGTAGTGCTTTTTCCCATTAACCGCAATGATAAAGTTTTGCAGTACTCTTTTGCGCTGATTTAATTTTACTTCGAAAATCCATTACTCCAGTTATAGTTATCTGATTGACTTTGTTTTGATGTCCAAATTTATATAAAGATCTGCTTTATTTTTATGAATTGGTTTCAGATTTCTTTCGAGTCGTGTCAATTACTCATTGTACATGTTGGTACTCTGAAATGCTTAACGCATGTTCCTCTAGTGTAGCCTCACTGCTCTTTGCCACTCTACCAGGACTGCACTAAGGATTTATTGTTGTGAATCCAAGGACCATCTTTGGGGTATTGTGAGAGTATTGCATGGTCAAGCCTAACCAGCATCACTGCATAATACTCTACCTTCCTACACATATGATGCCTTGATGTGTAATGGGCAATGAGGTATATTTCTGTATCATGCTGTGATTACATCTATATTGTTGAGGAGCGCTATATGGTTAGGGTGTTACATAGTTTGTTAGGTTTGTCAAGCACATAGTCATCACCACTGCCTCGTCCTTGGAAAACAATGTTAGTACTCCAATTTGTTGTTGTCTTAGGATGACCTGCAATTGTGTGGCATCTGTGTGTTGTTGCTTTGGTAGTGTGATGGCGGGTAATTTATGTCATATTATTGAATATGGTGTTGTAGTTACATTTGGTGTGGTATGTAATTGGTGGTGTGATGTTTGAGGTGTGGTGATCTGAGGTGCCTTTAAAGGTGTATCTGAAAGAAACACGTTAGTTATAGATTCCTTACCTTAGAATTACCCCCAGGCGTCAGACTGGATCCAGAAAGTTTTTTCGTCAGCAGTACCTCTGCGTATCGGAAGGTGGCGTCGGTCGGTTCCGCGTCCGTCGTTGGCGTCGTGGTCGCCGAGATGACGTCGCGGCAGCTACTTAGACGCCGCCCACGCGCGCTGACGTCAGTTCTTTCTTTTTCTGCGCCAGCCAGCGCAGATCCGGAGAGAGCGGTACCTCCAGTCACTTTTTGACTGACTTTTTTGAGCAACTTTTTTCGACATCTTTTTTGAGTCTACGACTCCTGGTGCACGAGGGATGCGCGGCTTCAAGGCCTGCAGTTCCTGTAACCGGCTGATGTCGGTTACGGATCCGCATTGCGTGTGCCTCTTTTGCCTGGAGCGCGACCACGACCCCAAGTCGTGCTCCGACTGCCGGTCGATGGCGCCGAAGGCTTTGCGGGAGCGGTCCCGAAAGCTGCTTAAGCGCCGGCAGTCGGTTCCGCGCCGTTCGAGGTCCCGGTCGCGATGGAGGTCGAGGGACCGGTCGCGGAGCCATCACCACTCGTCCAAGTCATTGAAGTCTTCGCACTCGGGGTCGGGTAAGTCGAAGCACAAAAAGAAGTCGAAGAAGCAGCGTCGCTCTTCGACTTCTCCCCGTCGGTTGGCTGACGTGACGAGGGATGCGGGCAGTGCCCCTCCCGCGGCTCCGCGCGCGGAGCCCGCAGAGTCGGCTCTGGGCTTCCCCCCCTTCCCGGGAGCCCGAGCAACTCCCGCCCAACTTCGTAAATTTTACGAGGCGATGCATGTCATCTTCGGGCGACCCGAACCCGCCGGCACGCCTTTGGGCCCCGCGGACTCGGTTGGGGGGCTTAGGCCTTCTCCGCCGTCGGCTCCGGCCACTGCGCCGCAGGCCCCCAGTGGATCCAGGCCTGGATCCGGATCGGCGCCGGTTGACCTTATTACACCTCCACCGGCGCCGCTTGCTCCGGCACCGCACCCGCAACTGACGCCGGTCGTGTCCCCAGCCGGCGTCGACCCCGGCCTCCATCCCATTGTGGACCCGGAGCCGGACCGGCGTCGCCTGAAGATGAGGAGGAGGACTGGGAGGGGTCAGGTGACCCTTTAACTGATCAGCTAGGATCTGAACAGGACTGGAGAGAGGAACTGGGTGATGCCAGTGGTCTTGATACTTCCCCTGACCTTGGCATGTTGTCTCCTCCTACCGTAGCTACGGAGGAGGGAGCGTCATACGCAGTGGTGTTGCGTAGGGCTGCCGAGCCCTCAACCTCGAGCTTCCTACGGTGGCGGTCAGGACTAACCTCCTGACATAGGTGCTTCAACCGGCTGTGAGCTCTTCGGAGCCCCTGCTGCCGTTTAATGAGGCCCTTACCGACATCCTTTTGGGCACGTGGTCCAGGCCCAACACAGGGGCTCCCGTGGATAGGATGATTGCCCGACGCCACCGCCCGGCTCCGGGCGACCCCACTTTCCTCTCCCAACACCCCACCCCGGAGACCTTGGTGGTCCAAGCCTACACTTCCAAGAGCGCATTCCCTACCGCTCCCCTGGAAAGGGAATCCAAGAAGCTGGACCATCTTGGGAAGAAGGTTTTCTCTTCCGCCAGCTTAGGACTGCGGTCGGTAAACACTGCATGTCTCTTCGGCCGTTATTCCCACTCTGTGTGGGACTCGGTTGCGCGCGTGCTGCCTCATTGTCCAGAGGAGGCCCGGACAGTGCTCTCCCAGGCTGTTGCCGCCGGGAGGGATGCAGCAAAGTTTACCATCCGTTGTGGGCTGGATACCGCCGACTCTCTGGGCAGGACTATCTCAACGTCAGTAGCCCTTTGTCACTACGCCTGGATGAGATCGACTGGCTTTTCGGGGGATGTCCAGAACACTTTGATGGACATGCCTTTTGATGGCCGTCGCCTTTTTGGCGACAAAGCGGACAACGCTCTAGAGCTTTTCAAGGACTCACGGTCTATGGCCAAGTCCTTGGGCCTCTCCAGCCGCCCAGCGCAGTCTGCTTTTCGCCCCTTTCGTGGCGACGGAAGGGGTGCCCCACTACGTCCCGCCCAGAGCCATAGGCCGCAGCAAGTTACCCAACCTTCGCGCGGCTGAGGACGTGGGAACCAACACCGTGGTTCAGCGGGTCAGCGGGCGGGCCAGTCCACCAACCCCCCCTCTGCAGCAGCAAACGCCAGGGCAGACGAACTCAGCCACAGGTGAATGATGGATCACAAATGGCGTCTTCACTCAGAGGTGGTGCAAGGTCTCTTTCGACAGTGGGGAGAGCCTTGGTTAGATCTATTCGGCACCGAAGAGAACGTGCAATGTCAGCAATTCTGCGCGTTGGAATTTCCAAGACGGCACTCGCTAGGCGACGCCTTTCGTCGCGAGTGGAGTTGCGGTCTGTTGTATGCCTTTCCGCCTATACCACTTCTGCCCAGAGTGCTGAAGAAGATCAGGTGCGACCGGGCCCAAGTCATCCTTGTGGCTCCGGATTGGGCACGGAGAGTATGGTATCCCGAGCTGCTGAACATGGCCATCGATCCTCCGACCAGACTGCCTCTTCGGGAGGCTCTTCTGTCGCAGCAGCAGGGGACGGTCCTCCACCCGAGCCTGTCCAGCCTCCACCTCCTTGCATGGTGATTGAGCTGCGGCAGTTGACGTCTTTTGACCTGCCTCCTGAAGTTTGTGATGTAATCTTGGCAGCCAGGCGTCCCTCCACTAAGACGGTATACGCCTGCCGGTGGAACAAGTTTGTGGCATGGTGCACAGCAAAGGCTGTGGATCCCCTTTCTACCCCTCTTTCTGAGGTTCTCTTGTTTCTTCTTTCTTTAGCCCAGCAGGGCTCTGCTCTGGGCACTATCAAGGGCTATCTTTCGGCCATCTCTGTCTTCCTTCGACTTCCAGATCAGCCCTCTCTTTTCTAGTCCCCGGTAGTTAATAGTTTCTTGAAAGGCATAACTCATCTCTTTCCTCCTATTCCCTTTGTTATGCCTCAGTGGGACTTGAATCTAGTATTGACCATTTTAATCCTTGCTCCCTTTGATTCGCTTCACAACTGTCCTTTGAGGCTTCTGACGCTAAAGACTGCTTTCCTGGTAGCCATCACCTCTGCCAGGAGAGTGAGTGAGCTCCAGGTCCTTTCCTCTAAACCTCCTTTCCTGACGGTCCATCCGGACAAGGTGGTTCACAGGACTCGTCCCTTCTTCCTTCCCAAGGTTGTCACTGCCTTTCACATCGGGCTGACCATCACTTTGCCCACCTTCTTTCCGCCTCTGCATCCTTCGAAAGAGGAGGAGAGGCTCCACCGTTTGGACCCAAAACGTGCGCTTTCTTTCTATCTGGATCGCACAAAATAGTTCTGGGTGGATGACCAACTCTTTGTTGGCTACATGGGCGCCAAAAAAGGTCGGGCCGTACACAAGCGAACCATTTCCCGATTGGCCGTTTTGTGTATTAAGGCATGCTATTCTCTGGCTAAAAAGGAGCCTCCAGTGGGGCTGCGCGCCCATTCCACCAGGGCGACGGCAGCCACTACTGCTTTGGGACGAGGAGTTCCTCTGAATGACATCTGTCAGGCAGCTACGTGGGCATCACTGCACACGTTTACGAAACACTACTGTCTGGACAGCCAGGTCCGGAGAGACGGCTTCTTTGGCCGTTCTGTTCTCCAGGACCTGCTGGTGTGATATTGGTTCGCAGACCCACCTCCGGGGTTGGTATTTCTGGGGTATATATTCTAAGGTAAGGAATCTATAACTAATGTGTTTCTTTCAGATGAACAAGTTACTTACCTTCGGTAACAATATATCTGTAAGAAACATTAGTTAGCTATAGATTCCTTACCGCCCCACCCATCCTCCCCGTTCTGCGAACTGATTTCTAGGGTTAAGGTTATCCTTTCAGGACCCTAGTTTTGTGCACCAGTGGTCAGTGTCTTGCATGGCTCTGCGTTTCTGGCGTGGAAAGTCGTGTACAGAACTGACGCCAGCGCGCGAGGGCGGCGTCTAAGTAGCTGCCGACCGACGCCACCTTCCGACGCGCAGAGGTACTGCTGACGAAAAAACTTTCCGGATCCAGTCTGACGCCTGGGGGTAATTCTAAGGTAAGGAATCTATAACTAACTAATGTTTCTTACAGATATAGTGTTACCAAAGGTAAGTAAGTTGTTCGTCAGGGGCGGCTCATCCGCTAACGCAGAGGAGCGTCGTCCCACTGCACTCAAAGCAGGAAAAATAAAATGATAATAACGTCACTAATATCATTTTATTTTACGTAGGTTCAGGGCTGGTGGCACAGGGGGAGGAGTGGTTTGCACACTCCATGTTTGCATTACTGTTTGGCCGGCCGTCTTGGGCCGGCCAAATAGGCATGCACACTTTGCATGTTCCCCACCAGGCTGCATTACACTACACATATGGCTGGGTCTGAACTGGGGTGGTGAAGTGAGCTAAAGAATGATGATGGATTAAACCCAGATCTGTGACTGGGGGTGAGTGTCTGAAAAGTTTCAGTGCTCCGTCCATCATCTCCTTGTGTTTGCTTTGTTCGCCCTAAGTTGGCAGGGTATGCCCAGACGTGGGTCCCTTGCTTACTTTGCCATTGGATTCATGCTAGCCTGGCTGATGAGGGGTGTTACCTCGAAACCGGTCCCAGGATGCTTGTTTCCGGTCCAGGGAAGACCTGGCTTGGTAGTTCGGGCTGGACTGTTCCCACAAGGAACAGGGTTAAGACTGATTTGCATATGGCTGGTTCTGAACTGGGGTGGCGAAGTGAGCTAAAGAATGATGATGGATTCAACCCAGATCTGTGGCTGGGGGTGAGTGTCTGAAAAGTTTCAGTGCTCCATCCATAATCTCCTTGTATTTGCTTTTTGCGCCCTAAGTTGGCAGGGTATGCCCAGACGTGGGTCCCTTGCTCACTTTGCCACTGGATTCAAGCTAGCCTAGCTGATATGGGGTGCTACCCCGAAACCAGTCCCAGGATGCTTGTTTCCAGTCCAGGGAAGACCTGGCTTGGCAGTTCGGGCTGGACTGCTCCCACAAGCAAAAGGGTCAAGACTGATTTGCATATGGCTGGGTCTGAACTGGGGTGGCGAAGTGAGCTAAAGAATGATGATGGATTCAACCCAGATCTGTGACTGGGGGTGAGTGTCTGAAAAGTTTCAGTGCTCCGTCCATCATCTCCTTGTGTTTGCCTTGCATTACACTACACAGCCTGGTGAGGAACATGCCCAGGCTCCCATTCCCCATCTCAGCGCCGAACCACAGCGCTCAGATTAATCACAATGCTGCATTGCAGCATTGTGATTGGCTTAGTGGAGGGAGCCTGTGTGCCTCCTGGTTCCAGCTGCGTAGAGATGCCAAGGGACGATGGAGGAGAGAAGCGGCGAGGAGGTAAGTGTTTTTTTTTTTTTTTGTATTTTGTACCCCGCCCCTCCACTCTCATTCCCTGCCAGCCACTACTGGTCTGTGTGTGTGGGGGAGGTGTGTGTGTGAGACTGTGAGAGAGAGAGAGAGAGAAAGGTAGGGGGAGTGATGAATAAAGGACTGATTTGAGAGTATCATGATTAGCTTGGATGTAGAGGTGTGACATGGTGGGTAGTGATGTAATGTATAGTAAATCGTTTACAAAAATGATTTGGTGAGGTGGCAAGTGGTGGCAGTGGGGATTGGTGGTAAGCTGTGAAATGGCTTGATTGTGTTGTGAGGCATGGAGAATAGTGGTAGTGAAATGTGAAGTTGTTCATATGGAGTGTTGTAAGATGGGTTGCTGGTATGCAGTGGTATGGTAATGTATGTGTTGTGGTATCTGATAGAGACTTCTAGCCGCAGACTCCTTACCTTAGAATATTCCCCAGGCTCCAGTCTGGATTCGGAAATGTTTCTTGGGCAGTACCCCTGCGGGCCGGTAGGTGGCATTGTTCCTCTCTACATGGCATCAGCGGCATCGTCCGTGTCGCAACTGACGTGCACAGTGCCTATAAAGGTGCCACCCAGCGTACTGACGTCAGTTCTTTTCTTTCTGCGCCAGTCAGCGCAGATGCAGAGAGAACTACCCTTATCCATTTTTTGACTATTTGTTTTGACTTTTTGTTAACATATTTTAGGTCTCAGCTAGGCAGTGCCTGCGCTGTCTCGAAGAGACTGTTTTATTAAATATGTGCACTTCAACCTGCCACTAGGCTTCCCATTTCCTGGCTCCATCATTGCCCTCATTTTCTTTCTCCCCACTTGTCCATGGCATGCTTGCGTCATGCCTCTTCCTGTGTTTAGCCCTCCCAGAGAGCATTGACCAATTGCAACTATCCATCCACTGCTCCCATTTTAGTAACTGTTATAGGAACGACTTTTTTCTTAGTTTAAGAGCACTTCACTGAAGCAATCGTGTTTTCAGTCACTCTGAGCTTCGTTTCTGTAAGCAGGCCTGTAAATCTTGTTCTTATCTCATCACATTGGATATGCACTCAAGGACCAAGGTCAAATATCAGACCCTGTTTTCTGAGGGCGGCTGTTTACTTTTATTTAAAGTGAGAGGATTTTTTTTAAATTAAGGTCCTGGTGTTGCTTGTTTTTACATTACAGTTCCCTTTGATTCAGACACATTAAAATGTACAATAATAAAGTACCAAGGAAGGGTGTATTCTAGCCCGCCCTTTATCTCGCATGTTATCACATTGTGTCCAGAGCACTGTGGTCCAGTGCATCTTTTTGTTCAGAGACACAAACTGCAATTAAAAATTATACGGCGTTTAATTGTATTTATAAATGTGCACAGATACGTATCTGATATTTACATCTGAAAGAGACACGTTAGTGACAGATTCCTTACCTTAGAATATCCCCAGGCGTCAGGCTGGATCCGGAAAGTTTTTGCGTAGCAGTACCCTTGCGCGTCGGTAGGCGGCGTCGTGCGGCTCCGCGTCCGTCGTCGGCGTTGTGATCGCCGGGATGACGTCGCGGGCAGTACTTAGACGCCGCCCCTGCGCGCTGACGTCAGTTCTTCTTTTTCCGCGCCAGCAAGCGCAGATCCGGGAAGAGCAGTGCCCTAGTCATTTTTTGACTAACTTTTTTGGTGAATTTTTTCACTGTTTCTTCGAATCGACTCCAAGGTGTCGTAGGGATTCCCGGCTTTAAACGTTGCGACGCCTGTGCTCGGATGATGTCCATCACAGACCCGCATCTGGAGTGTCTCTTCTGCCTCGGCCGAGGCCACGACACGAAGTCGTGTTCCGACTGCCGGGCCCTCAACCCGAAAGCTTTGCGAGAGCGGTCTCGAAAGCTCCTCGAGGCCCGGCAGTCGGCTCCGCGCCATTCCAAGCCCCGGTCGCGTGAGAGGTCGAGGGGTCGGTCGCGGAGTCCTCACCGGTCGTCGGGATCCAAGTCTTCGTCGTCCGGTAAGTCTAAGCACAAGAAGTCCAAAAGCATCATCGCTCTAGGACTTCGCCTCGCCGGTCTCGCGACTCGGCTGAGGCCCCTCCCGGCACCGTCCCCGCGGCCCCGGACATGCCTGTGGAGTCGCCCCCGCAATACCCGTCCTTCCCGGGTTCGGGGGCGGATCCGGCCCAAGTACAGGAATTCCTGTCGGCCATGGCCCGCCTCTTCGGGCCTCAAGGTCCCTCCGGTGCGCCTTCGGGCCCTGCGGGCCCTGATGGGGTTGCCCCGGCGTCGCCGCCGACTCCGGTCCCGGCGTCGCTCGTGCCTCCAGCCTCGATCCCGGCTCCGGCTCCGGCTTCGGCCCCGGCCTCGATCCCGGCTCCGGTGGTACCGCAACCCCCATCGACGCCGGTCGACCTGACCACGCCGGCGCCGATGTCTCCGGTGCCGTTCCTGACGCCGCCCGGGGCTCCGGGCGGCGTCGTCCCCATGTACTCTCCGGCTCCGGACATGGAGCCGGACCGACGTCGCTCGACGCCGGTTCCGGCGCCCGATGGGACCTTGGGTCCCAAATGTCCCTCCTCCTCCTTATTTTGAACCGGAGGAGGACCAGGAGGACAGGGAGGGGTCTGAGGACCCTCTGGCACAGCAGTGTCAGTATGATGAGGACTGGGCAGAGGAACTAGGGGATGCCAGTGGTCTAGATACTTCCCCTGACACTGGCATGCTGTCTCCTCCCGTGGCTACGGAGGAGGGAGCCAATTTTGCAACGGTGTTGCGTAGGGCAGCTGGAGCCTTACATCTCCGACTCCCTACGGTGACGGTCAAGACTAATCTCTTGACAGAAGTGCTTCAGCCGGCGGCCTCCTCCTTGGAGACTGTGCTGCCGTTTAACGATGCACTTACTGACGTTCTTTTGGGCGCCTGGTCCAAGCCCAACACAGGGGCTCCTGTGGATAGGAACGTGTCCCGACGCCATCGCCCAGCTCCGGGCGACCTCTTGTTTCTCTCTGTCCACCCCACTCCTGAGAGCTTGGTTGTCCAAGCCTCCGCTTCCCAAACCGCCTTCCCTACCGCCCCTCCGGATAGGGAATCCAAACGCCTGGATCAATTTGGGAAGAAGGGTTTTTCTTCCTCCAGTGCTGGCTTGCGGTCCATCAACACCGCTTGTCTTTTGGGCCGATATACCCACTCCTTGTGGGATTCAGTGGCAACTGTTTTGCCCCAGTGTTCTGAGGAGGTCCAGACACTGCTTTCCCGCACCATTGCGGAAGGAAGGGATGCAGCCAAATACACCATACGATGTGGCCTTGATACCGCCGACTCGCTGGGCAGATCTATTGCAACGACGGTGGCGCTGCGTCGCCACGCCTGGCTGAGAACCACTAGTTTTTCAGGGGATGTCCAGAATACTCTCATGGACATGCCCTTTGATGGAGTCGGTCTTTTTGGTTCCAAGGCAGACCATGCGTTGGAGTGCTTTAAGGACTCACGGGCTACTGCCAAGTCCCTGGGCCTTTCTGCTACGCGCCCTCCGCTACCTTCTGCTTTTCGCCCCTATCGTGGCCACGGAAGGGGCGCCCAGTCACGTCAGCAGCCCAGCCACCGGCCCGCGCAGCAGGCGTCTTCGCGTGGCCGAGGACGTGGATACCGCCGTGGCGGTTCGGGCAACCAGCGTGCGGGTCAGGCCACCACCTCCAACCCGTCCGCGGCCTCCAAGCCCTCCTAGTCCCTCCTTTCAGGTGCACAGCACGCCAGTCGGGGGCAGGGTCCGCCATCACCTTCACCACTGGCGTCCCATCACCTCGGACAGGTGGGTCTTGGACATTGTCCGAAGGGGCTACTCCCTCCCCTTCGAGACCACCCCCCAGCCATGCCACCTCAATTCCGCCGCATGTCAGGGGATCACTTGGTGCTTCTACAGAAGGAAGTCACGGCCCTCTTGGCCAAGAGGGCCATCGAGCATGTTCCGACCCCAGAAGTAGGGCGTGGTTGCTACTCCCACTACTTTCTGGTGCCCAAAAGGACAAGGAGGACATGCGTCCTATCTTGGACCTCCGGAACGTCAATCGCTTCCTCCGGAAGGAGAAGTTCAAGATGCTCACCCTAGCTCAGGTCTTGACTGCCCTAGACCCTGGAGACTGGTTGGTAGCGTTGGACTTGCAGGACGCCTATTTCCACATCCCCGTCCTGCCGGCCCACCGGCGTTACCTTCGGTTCACGGTAGGCCTCGAGCATTTTCAGTTCACCGTGCTCCCCTTTGGCCTTACCAGTGCCCCTCGGGTGTTCACGAAAGTGATGGCGGTGGTCGCAGCTCATCTGCGCCGGGCAGGGGTTTCAGTCTTCCCCTACCTCGACGACTGGCTGCTGAAGGCGGGCTCGTCCCAGGCAGTCGTCTCCCACCTCCAGACTACGGCCGAACTCCTGCACTCGCTGGGGTTCTCCATCAATGTGCCGAAGTCGCATCTGATTCCTTCTCCACAGCTCCTTTTCATCGGAGCAGTTCTGGACACGACGCAGTTTCGGGCCTATCCTCCCGAACGGCGAGTCCGGGATATTCAGGCTATGATTCCGATCTTTCAGCCTTTATCCTGGGTTTCGGTACGGATGACCCTGAGGCTGCTGGGCCTCATGGCCTCCTGCATCCTGCTGGTCAATCATGCCAGATGGCATATGCGGGCTCTGCAGTGGGACCTGAAGTTCCAGTGGGCGCAGCACCAGGGCAACCTGTCCGATCACGTCCAGATCTCGGAGGGGACTGCAAAACAGTTGCAGTGGTGGCTCTCGAACCGGCAATGGGTCATGGGCAGATCCCTCTCCCTTCCCCAGCCAGAGCACACAGTTGTGACGGACGCGTCCCTTCTGGGATGGGGCGGTCACATGGGAGAGGCGGAGATCAGAGGCCTCTGGTCTCCGGCGGAGTCCCGGCTCCATATCAACATTCTGGAGCTCCGGGCGATCCGACTTGCACTCAAGGCATTCCTTCCCTCTGTCAAAGGGAAGGTAGTGCAGGTGTTCACCGACAACACCACCGCCATGTGGTACTGCAACAAACAGGGCGGGGTGGGGTCGTGGACCCTCTGTCAGGATGCTCTGCGCCTCTGGACATGGCTGGAACATCAGGGCATGTTCCTGATGGTTCAACACCTGGCAGGTTCCCTGAACGCCAGGGCGGACGAACTCAGCCGCAGGTGCATGATGGATCACGAATGGCGTCTTCACTCGGAAGTGGCGCAAGGACTCTTTCTACAGTGGGGAGAGCCTTGGTTAGATCTATTCGCCACCGAAGAGAACGCGCAATGTCATCAGTTCTGCGCGTTGGAATTTCCAAGGCGGCACTCGCTCGGCGACGCTTTTCGTCACGAGTGGAGTTGCGGTCTATTGTACGCCTTTCCGCCTATACCACTTCTACCCAGAGTGTTGAAGAAGATTCGGCACGACCGGGCCCAAGTCATTCTTGTGGCTCCGGACTGGGCTCGAAGAGTTTGGTATCCCGAGTTACTCAGTATGAGCGTAGATCCCCGATCCGTCTGCCTCTTCGGGAGGATCTTCTGTCGCAGCAGCAGGGGACGGTCCTCCACCCGAACCTGTCCAGTCTACACCTGCTTGCGTGGAGATTGAGCGGCGGCAGTTGATTCCTTTCGACTTGCCTCCCGAAGTTTGTGATGTGATTCTGGCAGCCAGGCGTCCCTCCACTAAGGTGGTATACGCCTGCAGGTGGAACAAATTTGTGGCATGGTGCACAGCAAAGGCTGTGAATCCCCTTTCTGCCCCTCTTTCTGAGGTCCTTCTGTTCCTTCTTTCTCTGGCCCAACAGGGTTCTGCCCTGGGTACCATCAAGGGTTATCTTTGTGCTATCTCGGCCTTCCTCAGGCTCCCTGATCAGCCCTCCCTTTTCAAGTCTCCTGTTGTTAACAGGTTCTTAAAAGGCATTACACACCTCTTCCCTCCTGTTCCGTTTGTGATTCCTCAGTGGGACTTGAACTTGGTTCTTACCTTTTTAATGTGCGCTCCCTTTGAGCCTCTACATAACTGTCCTCTTCGTCTTCTGACTCTGAAGACAGCCTTTCTGGTGGCCATCACCTCCGCTCGGCGGGTGAGTGAGCTCCAGGCTCTATCTTGCAAACCTCCCTTTCTGTCTGTTCATCCAGACAAGGTTGTTCTTCGGACGCGTCCGTCCTTCTTGCCAAAGGTGGTTACTGCCTTCCACATTGGGCAGACCATCACTTTGCCTACCTTCTTTCCGCCTCCGCATCCTTCCAGAGAGGAAGAGAGGCTCCACCGTCTGGACCCAAAACGTGCGCTCTCCTTCTATATCGACCGCACAAAACACTTCCGGGTGGATGACCAGCTCTTTGTTGGCTACGTGGGCGCCAAAAAGGTCGGGCGGTGCACAAGAGAACCATCTCCCGCTGGGTTACCTTGTGCATCAAGACCTGCTATTCTTTGGCTAAGAAGGAGCCTCCTGTTGGGCTGCGTGCCCATTCCACCAGGGCAACGGCTGCTACCACGGCCTTGGGCCACGGTGTTCCGCTGCCGGTTATCTGTCAGGCAGCTACGTGGGCCTCGCTGCACACGTTTACAAAGCATTACTGCCTTGACAGTCAGGTCCGGAGGGACGGCTTCTTTGGCCGTTCTGTCCTCCAGGACTTCCTTGTCTGATCTTTGTTCGCAGACCCACCACCGGGGTTGGTATTGCTGGGGTATCTATTCTAAGGTAAGGAATCTGTCACTAACGTGTCTCTTTCAGATGCACAAGTTACTAACTTGTGTAACGATATATCTGTAAGAGACAGTAATCTGAAAGAGACACGTTAGTGACAGATTCCTTACCTTAGAATATCCCCAGGCGTCAGGCTGGATCCGGAAAGTTTTTTGCGTAGCAGTACCCATGCGCGTCGGTAGGCGGCATCGTGCGGCTCCGCGTCCGTCGTCGGCGTTGTGATCGCCGGGATGACGTCACGGGCAGTACTTAGGCGCCGCCCCTGCGCGCTGACGTCAGTTCTTCTTTTTCCGCGCCAGTAAGCGCAGATCCGGGAAGAGCAGTGCCCTAGTCACTTTTTGACTATCTTTTTGGTGAATTTTTTCACTGTTTCTTCAACGAGTCTTCACGACTCCTAAGGTGTCGTAGGGATGCCCGGCTTTAAGCCCTGCGAGGAATGTGGTCGCATGATGTCGATCACGGACCCGCACCTCGAGTGTCTCTTTTGTCTCGGCCGAGACCACGACACGAAGTCGTGTCCTGACTGCCGGAAACTTCATCCTAAGGCTTTGCGAGAGCGGTCTCGAAAGCACCTCGAAGTCCGGCATTCGGCTCCGCGCCGCACCAAGCCCCGGTCCCGGGAGAGGTCGAGGGGCCGGACGCGGAGTCCCCGCCGTTCGTCAGATTCAAAGTCTTCGCGCTCCTCCGGTAAGTCGAAGCACAAGAAGTCTAAGCGGCGTCATCGCTCTAAGACTTCGCCTCGCCGGTCTCGCGACTCGGCTGAGGTCCCTGTCGGCACCGTCCCCGCGGCCCCGGACGTGCCTGTCGAGTTACCCCCGCAGTACCCGCCCTACCCGGGCTCGGGGCGACTCCGGCCGATATACAGGAATTCCTGTCGGCCATGGCCCGCCTCTTCGGGCCTCAAGGTCCCTCCGGTGCGCCTTCGGGCCCCGCGGGCCTGATGGGGTTGCTCCGGCGTCGGCGTCGACTCCGGTCCCGGCGTCGCCTGTCCCACCAGCCTTCGTCCCGGCCTCGGCTCCGGCCCCGGCCTCGACCCCGGCTCCGGTGGTGCCGCAACCCCCATCGACGCCGGTTGACCTAACCACGCCTCCGCCGACGCCGATGTCCCCGGTGCCGTTTCCGACGCCGTCCGGGGCTCCGTGCGGCGTCGTTCCCCGGTTCTCTCCGGGTCCGGACATGGAGCCGGACCGGCGTCGCCCGACGCCGTTTCCGGCGCCGATGAGACCTTGGGTCCCTGATGTCCCTCCTCCTCCATATTTTCAACCTGAGGAGGACCAGGAGAGCTGGGAGGGGTCTGAGGACCCTCTCACACAACAGTGCGAGTTTGACCCGGACTGGGTTGAGGAACTTGGGGATGCCAGTGGTCTGGATACCTCCCCTGACTCTGGCATGCTGTCTCCTCCCGTGGCAACGGAGGAGGGGGCTAATTTTGCAACGGTGTTGCGTAGAGCTGCTGGAGCCTTAAATCTCCAGTTGCCTACAGTGGTCGTCAGGTCTAACATCCTGACTGAAGTGCTTCAGCCGGCGGCCTCCTCTGCGGAGACTGTGCTGCCGTTCAACGAGGCACTGACTGACGTTCTTTTGGGTGCCTGGTCCAAACCCACCACAGGGGCTCCTGTGGATAGGAACGTGGCCCGACGCCATCGCCCTGCTCCGGGCGACCCCTGTTTCTCTCCCAACACCCCACCCCTGAGAGCTTGGTTGTCCAAGCCTCTGCCTCCCAAACCGCCTTCCCTACCGCCCCTCCGGATAGGGAATCCAAGCGCCTGGATCACTTTGGGAAGAAGGCTTTCTCTTCCTCCAGTGCTGGCTTGCGGTCTGTTAATACCGCTTGCCTCTTGGGCCGATACACCCACTCCCTGTGGGATTCGGTGGCAACTGTTTTGCCGCAGTGTTCTGAGGAGGTCCAGACACTGCTTACCCGCGCCATTGCGGAAGGGCGTGATGCGGCTAAATATACCATCCGCTGTGGCCTTGATACCGCCGACTCGCTGGGCAGATCGCTTGCAACGACGGTGGCGCTGCGTCGCCACGCCTGGCTGAGAACCACTGGTTTTTCAGGGGATGTCCAGAATACACTCATGGACATGCCCTTTGATGGAGTCGGTCTTTTTGGTTCGAAGGCAGACCATGCGCTGGAGCGTTTCAAGGACTCACGGGCTACTGCTAAGTCCCTGGGCCTTGCTGTTGTGCGCCCTCCGCTCACGTCTGCTTTTCGCCCCTTTCGTGGCCACGGAAGGGGCGCCCAGTCACGTCCACAGCCCGGCCAACGGCCCGCGCAGCAAGCGCCTTCGCGTGGCCGAGGGCGTGGATACCGCCGTGGCGGTTCGGGCAACCAGCGTGCGGGTCAGGCCACCACCTCCAACCCGTCCGCGGCCTCCAAGCCCTCCTAGTCCCTCCTTTCAGGTGCACAGTACGCCAGTCGAGGGCAGGGTCCGCCATCACCTTCACCGCTGGCGTCCCATCACCTCGGACAGGTGGGTCTTGGACATTGTCCGAAGGGCTACTCCCTCCCCTTCGAGACCACCCCCCAGCCATGCCACCTTAATTCCACCGCATGTCAGGGGATCACTTGGTGCTTCTACAGAAGGAAGTCACGGCCCTCTTGGCCAAGAGGGCCATCGAGCATGTTCCGACCCCAGAAGTAGGGCGTGGTTGCTACTCCCACTACTTTCTGGTGCCCAAAAAGGACAAGGAGGACATGCGTCCTATCTTGGACCTCCGGAACGTCAATCGCTTCCTCCGGAAGGAGAAGTTCAAGATGCTCACCCTAGCTCAGGTCTTGACTGCCCTCGACCCCGGAGACTGGTTGGTAGCGTTGGACTTGCAGGACGCCTATTTCCACATCCCCGTCCTGCCGGCCCACCGGCGTTACCTTCGGTTCACGGTAGGCCTCGAGCATTTTCAGTTCACCGTGCTCCCCTTTGGCCTTACCAGTGCCCCTCGGGTGTTCACGAAAGTGATGGCGGTGGTCGCAGCTCATCTGCGCCGGGCAGGGGTTTCAGTCTTCCCCTACCTCGACGACTGGCTGCTGAAGGCGGGCTCGTCCCAGGCAGTCGTCTCCCACCTCCAGACTACGGCCGAACTCCTGCACTCGCTGGGGTTCTCCATCAATGTGCCAAAGTCGCATCTGATTCCTTCTCCACAGCTCCTTTTCATCGGAGCAGTTCTGGACACGACGCAGTTTCGGGCCTATCCTCCCGAACGGCGAGTCCGGGATATTCAGGCTATGATTCCGATCTTTCAGCCTTTATCCTGGGTTTCGGTACGGATGACCCTGAGGCTGCTGGGCCTCATGGCCTCCTGCATCCTGCTGGTCAATCATGCCAGATGGCATATGCGGGCTCTGCAGTGGGACCTGAAGTTCCAGTGGGCGCAGCACCAGGGCAACCTGTCCGATCACGTCCAGATCTCGGAGGGGACTGCAAGACAGTTGCAGTGGTGGCTCTCGAACCGGCAATGGGTCATGGGCAGATCCCTCTCCCTTCCCCAGCCAGAGCACACAGTTGTGACGGACGCGTCCCTTCTGGGATGGGGCGGTCACATGGGAGAGGCGGAGATCAGAGGCCTCTGGTCTCCGGCGGAGTCCCGGCTCCATATCAACCTTCTGGAGCTCCAGGCGATCCGGCTTGCACTCAAGGCATTCCTTCCCTCTGTCAAAGGGACGGTAGTGCAGGTGTTCACCGACAACACCACCGCCATGTGGTACTGCAACAAACAGGGCGGGGTGGGGTCGTGGACCCTTTGTCAGGAGGCTCTGCGCCTCTGGACATGGCTGGAACATCAGGGCATGTTCCTGATGGTTCAACACCTGGCAGGTTCCCTGAACGCCAGGGCGGACGAACTCAGCCGCAGGTGCATGATGGATCACGAATGGCGTCTTCACTCGGAAGTGGCGCAAGGACTCTTTCTACAGTGGGGAGAGCCTTGGTTAGATCTATTCGCCACCGAAGAGAACGCGCAATGTCATCAGTTTTGCGCGTTGGAATTTCCAAGGCGGCACTCGCTCGGCGGCGCTTTTCGTCACGAGTGGAGTTGCGGTCTATTGTACGCCTTTCCGCCTATACCACTTCTACCCAGAGTGTTGAAGAAGATTCGGCACGACCGGGCCCAAGTCATTCTTGTGGCTCCGGACTGGGCTCGAAGAGTTTGGTATCCCGAGCTACTCAGTATGAGCGTAGATCCCCGATCCGTCTGCCTCTTCGGGAGGATCTTCTGTCGCAGCAGCAGGGGACGGTCCTCCACCCGAACCTGTCCAGTCTACACCTGCTTGCGTGGAGATTGAGCGGCGGCAGTTGATTCCTTCGACTTGCCTCCCGAAGTTTGTGATGTGATTCTGGCAGCCAGGCGTCCCTCCACTAAGGTGGTATACGCCTGCAGGTGGAACAAATTTGTGGCATGGTGCACAGCAAAGGCTGTGAACCCCCTTTCTGCCCCTCTTTCTGAGGTCCTTCTGTTCCTTCTTTCTCTGGCCCAACAGGGTTCTGCCCTGGGTACCATCAAGGGTTATCTCTGTGCTATCTCGGCCTTCCTCAGGCTCCCTGATCAGCCCTCCCTTTTCAAGTCCCCTGTTGTTAACAGGTTCTTAAAAGGCATTACACACCTCTTTCCTCCTGTTCCATTTGTGATGCCTCAGTGGGACTTGAACTTGGTTCTTACCTTTTTAATGTGCGCTCCCTTTGAGCCTCTGCATAACTGTCCTCTTCGTCTTCTGACTCTAAAGACAGCCTTTCTGGTGGCCATCACCTCCGCTCGGCGGGTGAGTGAGCTCCAGGCTTTATCTTGCAAACCTCCCTTTCTGTCTGTTCATCCAGACAAGGTTGTTCTTCGGACGCGTCCGTCCTTCTTGCCAAAGGTGGTTACTGCCTTTCACATTGGGCAGACCATCACTTTGCCTACCTTCTTTCCGCCTCCACATCCTTCCAGAGAGGAAGAGAGGCTCCACCGTCTGGACCCAAAGCGTGCGCTCTCCTTCTACATCGACCGCACAAAACACTTCCGGGTGGATGACCAGCTCTTTGTTGGCTACGTGGGCGCCAAAAAGGTCGGGCGGTGCACAAGCGAACCATCTCCCGCTGGGTTACCTTGTGCATCAAGACCTGCTATTCTTTGGCTAAGAAGGAGCCTCCTGTTGGGCTGCGTGCCCATTCCACCAGGGCAACGGCTGCTACCACGGCCTTGGGCCGCGGTGTTCCGCTGCCCGTTATTTGTCAGGCAGGTACGTGGGCCTCGCTGCACACGTTTACAAAGCATTACTGCCTTGACAGTCAGGTCCGGAGGGATGGCTTCTTTGGCCGTTCTGTCCTCCAGGACTTCCTTGTCTGAACTTTGTTCGCAGACCCACCACCGGGGTTGGTATTGCTGGGGTATCTATTCTAAGGTAAGGAATCTGTCACTAACGTGTCTCTTTCAGATGCACAAGTTACTAACTTGTGTAACGATATATCTGTAAGAGACAGTAGTTAGTGACAGATTCCTACCGCCCACCATCCTCCCCGTTCTGCGAACTGATTTCTAGGGTTAAGGACATCCCTTTCAGGGCCCTAGTATTTTTCAGACACCTATGTCAGCTTCTTGCATGGCTCTGCGTTCCTGGCGCGGAAAGTCGTGTACAGAACTGACGTCAGCGCGCAGGGGCGGCGCCTAAGTACTGCCCGCGCCGTCATCCCGGCGATCACGACGCCGACGACGGACGCGGAGCCGCACGACGCCGCCTACCGACGCGCAAGGGTACTGCTACGCAAAAAACTTTCCGGATCCAGCCTGACGCCTGGGGATATTCTAAGGTAAGGAATCTGTCACTAACTACTGTCTCTTACAGATATATCGTTACACAAGTTAGTAACTTGTGCGTTAGTGACAGATTCCTTACCGCCCCACCCATCCTCCCCGTTCTGCGAACTGATTTCTAGGGTTAAGGACATCCCTTTCAGGGCCCTAGTATTTTTCAGACACCTATGTCAGCTTCTTGCATGGCTCTGCGTTCCTGGCGCGGAAAGTCGTGTACAGAACTGACGTCAGCGCGCAGGGGCGGCGTCTAAGTACTGCCCGCGACGTCATCCCGGCGATCACGACGCCCGACGACGGACGCGGAGCCGCACGACGCCGCCTACCGACGCGCAAGGGTACTGCTACGCAAAAGCTTTCCGGATCAGCCTGACGCCTGGGGATATTCTAAGGTAAGGAATCTGTCACTAACTACTGTCTCTTACAGATATATCGTTACACAAGTTAGTAACTTGTGCATCTAGCAGCAGATTCCTTACTTTTGAATTTCCCAGGCGTCAGACTGGATCCGGATGATTTTTCTTTGAGCAATACCCCTGTGGTCGGCTTCGTGTGACACCGTCGGCATCGCCTGCGCCAGAAGTGACGTCCACATCATCTATATAGGTGTCACCTCGGTGCACTGCTGTCAGTTCTTTTCTTTCCGCGCCAGCCAAGCGCTGATCTGTGAAGAGGGCTACCCTCTGCCAGTTTTTGACAGGATTTTTCGATATTCTGTCAACCCCCTTTTTTGATGTGTAGGCATACCATGTCTAGAGAGACTTCAGGGTTCAAACCGTGCGGCTCCTGTCACCGTGCCATGTTGGTGACAAACCCGCATTTGGTTTGCCTCTGGTGTCTGCTTCAGTTGCCAAGCCATGGCTCCGAAGGTTTTGAGGTAGCAATCCCTGAAGATGATTGCAGCCCAGCAGATGACACCACGTCGCTCGACTCCTCGGAGGTCACAGTTCCAATCGAGAGAAAGGTCCCAGCAGCACTCCAGGCGTACCAAGTCCTCTTCGTCTCATTCAAAATCATTGGGACATTCAGGATAGAGGTGCAAGAAGCACAAGAAGCCGAAGTGTGCTTCGACTTCTCCCCGTCCCGGCTGACGCATGGAGGAGCCTCAGTGTTCAAGGCCTTGTGCTACGGAACCTGTGCCTGGGTTGGCTCCGCGCCTCCCCGATTTCCCGGGAGCTAGAGAACCCCCGCCCAACTAAGAGAATTTTATTAGGCCATGTGCCTCATTTTTGGGCAGCCTGACCCCTCTGGTGTGCCTACAGGCCCTGCGTGGGTCACAGGGAGCTCCATCGGGTTCCGCGCCGGTGGGACCGGCAATAATGCCCACATGGATCCGGATGCTACCTTCCCCGATGCTGGCACGATGCTCCCGACGCTGCTGGCATCCACCGACGACATCAGTCCCATTCTGATCCCCAACGACCCGGAGCCAGTACTGCGTCGCCGAACCCAGTGCCTACAGGACCTACAGGTCCTAGGTTGTTTTCTGAATCTTATTCTGAAGGGCTAGGAGTGGGAGAAGATTCAGAGGTGTCGCTGGACCCTTTAGAAGACCAGACTGATGAGGAAATGGACTGGAATGAGGAAATGGGTGAGGTCAGTGGACTGGATACTTCTCCAGACTCTGGAATGCTTTCTCCCCCTACCGTGGCAATGGAGGAGGGAGCGTCTTATGCTATGGTGGTTCAAAGGACGGTTAAGGTCCTTCGCCTTCAGCTACCTGCAGTGGCGGTCAAGACTAACATCTTGATGGAGGTGCTACAGCCGGGAGTTTCCTCTTTTTGGAGCCCTCACGGACATCCTACTGGGAACCTGGTCCAAGCCCAGCACAGGGGCTCCTGTGAATAGGACGATTGCCTGCCGCCACTACTACCAGGTGACCCAAATTTCCTCACTACCCACCCTACCCTAGAGAGATTGGTAAACCAGGCATCTACGTCCCAAGGTGTGTTCCCTTCTGCTCCCGCAGATAGGGAATCCAAGAGGCTTGATAGTTGGGGCAAGAAATTGTTTTCTTACACCAGCCTTGCATAGTGGTGGGTGAACACCGCATGCCTATTGGGCCGTTATTCCCACACTTTGTGGGAAACGGTTGCGCAAGTCTTGCCACAGGTCCCGGAGGAGGCCTGGGCCGTCCTTTCCCAAGCAATATCAGATGGGAGAGATGCAGCAAAGTTTGCCATTCGATGTGGTCTATACACGACCAACTCGCTGGGCAGAGCGATTTCATCGACGGTCGCTTTTCGGGGGATGTCAAGACCTCGTTTATGGACATGCCCTTTGATGGCACCTGTCTCTTCGGAGACAAGGCAGACACTGCCCTGGAGCAATTTAAGGACTCACTGGCTATGGCCAAGTCCTTGGGCCTTTCAGTGGTCGCACATCCCCAGACTGCCTTTCGTAGCTATGGAAGGGGCTTTCAGCTGTGCCAGCCATGCCACAAAGCCGTGCAAGTTCAGCAACTCCTGCTTGGGCACGGTTCGTTCCGACCACTTGGGTCGGGCGGCCAGAGTTTGGGGCAGACCACCACCCCTTCCGGCAGGTTCAGCCTCCAAACCCTCCTAGTCTTGCCCTTCCATAGCATGGGTGTCCAGTTGGTGGCAGGATCAGCCCGGTAAGTAGACATAATATCGAACTTTTAATATCGATATACATAAATATCGAGTTTAGTATATCAAAAGTATTAAATATCGATGTTATGTATATCGATGTTAAAAATATCGATTTTAAGTATTGTTAAAAGTATCGAAGTTTGTAATATCGACTGTTAAAATATCGTTATGTTAAAATATCGTTATTGTAGTATATTGTAATGTATATAGAGTTTGTTTGTAGTATAATAATAGTAAATCTGAAAGAGACACGTTAGTGACAGATTCCTTACCTTAGAATATCCCCAGGCGTCAGGCTGGATCCGGAAAGTTTTTTGCGTAGCAGTACCCTTGCGCGTCGGTAGGCGGCGTCGTGCGGCTCCGCGTCCGTCGTCGGCGTCGTGATCGCCGGGATGACGTCGCGGGCAGTACTTAGGCGCCGCCCCTGCGCGCTGACGTCAGTTCTTCTTTTTCCGCGCCAGTAAGCGCAGATCCGGGAAGAGCAGTGCCCTAGTCACTTTTTGACTATCTTTTTGTGAAATTTTTCACTGTTCTCTTCAACGAGTCTTCACGACTCCTAAGGTGTCGTAGGGATGCCCGGCTTTAAGCCCTGCGAGGTATGTGGTCGTATGATGTCCATCACGGACCCCCACCTCGAGTGTCTCTTCTGCCTCGGCCGAGGCCACGACACGAAGTCGTGCCCTGACTGCCGGAAACTTCATCCGAAGGCTTTGCGAGAGCGGTCTCGAAAGCTCCTTGAAGTCCGGCAGTCGGCTCCGCGCCGCAGCAAGCCCCGGTCCCGGGAGAGGTCGAGGGGCCGGACGCGGAGTCCCCGCCGTTCGTCGGAATCCAAGTCTTCGCGCTCCTCCGGTAAGTCGAAGCACAAGAAGTCTAAGCGGCGTCATCGCTCTAAGACTTCGCCTCGCCGGTCGCGCGACTCGGCTGAGGTCCCTGTCGGCACCGTCCCCGCCCCGCGGCCCCGGACGTGCCTGTCGAGTTGCCCCCGCATTACCCGTCCTTCCCGGGTTCGGGGGCGACTCCGGCCGAGTACAGAAATTCCTGTCGGCCATGGCCCGCCTCTTCGGGCCTCAAGGTCCCTCCGGTGCGCCTTCGGGCCCCGCGGGCCCAGATAGGGTTGCTCCGGCGTCGCCGTCGACTCCGGTCCCGGCGTCGCCTGTCCCACCAGCCTTCGTCCCGGCCTCGGCTCCGGCCCCGGCCTCGACCCCGGTTCCGGTGGTGCCGCAACCTCCATCGACGCCGGTTGACCTAACCACGCCTCCGCCGACGCCGATGTCCCCGGTGCCGTTTCCGACGCCGTCCGGGGCTCCGGGCGGCGTCGTTCCCCGGTTCTCCCCGGGTCCGGACATGGAGCCGGACCGGCGTCGCCCGGCCGCCGGTTCCGGCGCCGATGAGGCCTTGGGTCCCTTATGTCCCTCCTCCTCCATCTTTTCAACCTGAGGAGGACCAGGAGAGCTGGGAGGGGTCTGACGACCCTCTCACACAACAGTGCGAGTTTGACCCGGACTGGGTTGAGGAACTTGGGGATGCCAGTGGGCTGGATACCTCCCCCGACTCTGGCATGCTGTCTCCTCCCGTGGCAACGGAGGAGGGGGCTAATTTTGCAACGGTGTTGCGTAGAGCTGCTGGAGCCTTAAATCTCCAGTTGCCTACAGTGGCCGTCAGGACTAACCTCCTGACTGAAGTGCTTCAGCCGGCGGCCTCCTCTTCGGAGCCTGTGCTGCCGTTCAACGATGCACTCACTGACGTTCTTTTGGGTGCCTGGTCCAAACCCACCACAGGGGCTCCTGTGGATAGGAACGTGGCCCGACGCCATCGCCCGGCTCCGGGCGACCCCCTGTTTCTCTCCCAACACCCCACCCCTGAGAGCTTGGTTGTCCAAGCCTCTGCCTCCCAAACAGCCTTCCCTACCGCCCCTCCGGATAGGGAATCCAAGCGCCTGGATCACTTTGGGAAGAAGGCTTTCTCTTCCTCCAGTGCTGGCTTGCGGTCTGTTAATACCGCTTGCCTCTTGGGCCGATACACCCACTCCCTGTGGGATTCGGTGGCTGATGTTTTGCCGCAGTGTTCTGAGGAGGTCCAGACACTGCTTACCCGCGCTATTGCGGAAGGGCGTGATGCGGCTAAGTATACCATCCGCTGTGGCCTTGATACCGCCGACTCGCTGGGCAGATCGCTTGCAACGACGGTGGCGCTGCGTCGCCACGCCTGGCTGAGAACCACTGGTTTTCAGGGGATGTCCAGAATACTCTCATGGACATGCCCTTTGATGGAGTCGGTCTCTTTGGTTCAAAGGCGGACCATGCGCTGGAGCGTTTCAAGGATTCACGGGCTACTGCTAAGTCCCTGGGCCTTGCTGTTGTGCGCCCTCCGCAAACGTCTGCTTTTCGCCCCTTTCGTGGCCACGGAAGGGGCGCCCAATCACGTCCACAGCCCGGCCAACGGCCCGCGCAGCAAGCGCCTTCGCGTGGCCGAGGACGTGGATACCGCCGTGGCGGTTCGGGCAACCAGCGTGCGGGTCAGGCCACCACCTCCAACCCGTCCGCGGCCTCCAAGCCCTCCTAGTCCCTCCTTTCAGGTGCACAGCACGCCAGTCGGGGGCAGGGTCCGCCATCACCTTCACCACTGGCGTCCCATCACCTCGGACAAGTGGGTCTTGGACATTGTCCGAAGGGGCTACTCCCTCCCCTTCGAGACCACCCCCCAGCCATGCCACCTCAATTCCACCGCATGTCAGGGGATCACTTGGTGCTTCTACAGAAGGAAGTCACGGCCCTCTTGGCCAAGAGGGCCATCGAGCATGTTCCGACCCCAGAAGTAGGGCGTGGTTGCTACTCCCACTACTTTCTGGTGCCCAAAAAGGACAAGGAGGACATGCGTCCTATCTTGGACCTCCGGAACGTCAATCGCTTCCTCCGGAAGGAGAAGTTCAAGATGCTCACCCTAGCTCAGGTCTTGACTGCCCTCGACCCCGGAGACTGGTTGGTAGCGTTGGACTTGCAGGACGCCTATTTCCACATCCCCGTCCTGCCGGCCCACCGGCGTTACCTTCGGTTCACGGTAGGCCTCGAGCATTTTCAGTTCACCGTGCTCCCCTTTGGCCTTACCAGTGCCCCTCGGGTGTTCACGAAAGTGATGGCGGTGGTCGCAGCTCATCTGCGCCGGGCAGGGGTTTCAGTCTTCCCCTACCTCGACGACTGGCTGCTGAAGGCGGGCTCGTCCCAGGCAGTTGTCTCCCACCTCCAGACTACGGCCGAACTCCTGCACTCGCTGGGGTTCTCCATCAATGTGCCAAAGTCGCATCTGATTCCTTCTCCACAGCTCCTTTTCATCGGAGCAGTTCTGGACACGACGCAGTTTCGGGCCTATCCTCCCGAACGGCGAGTCCGGGATATTCAGGCTATGATTCCGATCTTTCAGCCCTTATCCTGGGTTTCGGTACGGATGACCCTGAGGCTGCTGGGCCTCATGGCCTCCTGCATCCTGCTGGTCACTCATGCCAGATGGCATATGCGGGCTCTGCAGTGGGACCTGAAGTTCCAGTGGGCGCAGCACCAGGGCGACCTGTCCGATCACGTCCAGATCTCGGAGGGGACTGCAAAACAGTTGCAGTGGTGGCTCTCGAACCGGCAATGGGTCATGGGCAGATCCCTCTCCCTTCCCCAGCCAGAGCACACAGTTGTGACGGACGCGTCCCTTCTGGGATGGGGCGGTCACATGGGAGAGGCGGAGATCAGAGGCCTCTGGTCTCCGGCGGAGTCCCGGCTCCATATCAACCTTCTGGAGCTCCGGGCGATCCGACTTGCACTCAAGGCATTCCTTCCCTCTGTCAAAGGGAAGGTAGTGCAGGTGTTCACAGACAACACCACTGCCATGTGGTACTGCAACAAACAAGGCGGGGTGGGGTCGTGGACCCTTTGTCAGGAGGCTCTGCGCCTCTGGACATGGCTGGAACACCAGGGCATGTTCCTGGTGGTTCAACACCTGGCAGGTTCCCTGAACGCCAGGGCGGACGAACTCAGCCGCAGGTGCATGATGGATCACGAATGGCGTCTTCACTCGGAAGTGGCGCAAGGACTCTTTCTACAGTGGGGAGAGCCTTGGTTAGATCTATTCGCCACCGAAGAGAACGCGCAATGTCATCAGTTCTGCGCGTTGGAATTTCCAAGGCGGCACTCGCTCGGCGACGCTTTTCGTCACGAGTGGAGTTGCGGTCTATTGTACGCCTTTCCGCCTATACCACTTCTACCCAGAGTGTTGAAGAAGATTCGGCACGACCGGGCCCAAGTCATTCTTGTGGCTCCGGACTGGGCTCGAAGAGTTTGGTATCCCGAGCTACTCAATATGAGCGTAGATCCCCCGATCCGTCTGCCTCTTCGGGAGGATCTTCTGTCGCAGCAGCAGGGGACGGTCCTCCACCCGAACCTGTCCAGTCTACACCTGCTTGCGTGGAGATTGAGCGGCGGCAGTTGATTCCTTTCGACTTGCCTCCCGAAGTTTGTGATGTGATTCTGGCAGCCAGGCGTCCCTCCACTAAGGTGGTATACGCCTGCAGGTGGAACAAATTTGTGGCATGGTGCACAGCAAAGGCTGTGGATCCCCTTTCTGCCCCTCTTTCTGAGGTCCTTCTGTTCCTTCTCTCTCTGGCCCAACAGGGTTCTGCCCTGGGTACCATCAAGGGTTATCTTTGTGCTATCTCGGCCTTCCTCAGGCTCCCTGATCAGCCCTCCCTTTTCAAGTCCCCTGTTGTTAACAGGTTCTTAAAAGGCATTACTCACCTCTTCCCTCCTGTTCCGTTTGTGATGCCTCAGTGGGACTTAAACTTGGTTCTTACCTTTTTAATGTGCGCTCCCTTTGAGCCTCTACATAACTGTCCTCTTCGTCTTCTGACTCTGAAGACAGCCTTTCTGGTGGCCATCACCTCCGCTCGGCGGGTGAGTGAGCTCCAGGCTCTATCTTGCAAACCTCCCTTTCTGTCTGTTCATCCAGACAAGGTTGTTCTTCGGACGCGTCCGTCCTTCTTGCCAAAGGTGGTTACTGCTTTCCACATTGGGCAGACCATCACTTTGCCCACCTTCTTTCCGCCTCCGCATCCTTCCAGAAAGGAAGAGAGGCTCCACCGTCTGGACCCAAAACGTGCGCTCTCCTTCTATATTGACCGCACAAAACACTTCCGGGTGGATGACCAGCTCTTTATTGGCTACGTGGGCGCCAAAAAGGTCGGGCGGTGCACAAGAGGACCATCTCCCGCTGGGTTACCTTGTGCATCAAGACCTGCTATTCTTTGGCTAAAAGGAGCCTCCTGTTGGGCTGCGTGCCCATTCCACCAGGGCAACGGCTGCTACCACGGCCTTGGGCCGCGGTGTTCCGCTGCCGGTTATCTGTCAGGCAGCTACGTGGGCCTCGCTGCACACGTTTACAAAGCATTACTGCCTTGACAGTCAGGTCCGGAGGGACGGCTTCTTTGGCCGTTCTGTCCTCCAGGACTTCCTTGTCTGATCTTTGTTCGCAGACCCACCACCGGGGTTGGTATTGCTGGGGTATCTATTCTAAGGTAAGGAATCTGTCACTAACGTGTCTCTTTCAGATGCACAAGTTACTAACTTGTGTAACGATATATCTGTAAGAGACAGTAGTTAGTGACAGATTCCTACCGCCCACCCATCCTCCCCGTTCTGCGAACTGATTTCTAGGGTTAAGGACATCCCTTTCAGGGCCCTAGTATTTTTCAGACACCTATGTCAGCTTCTTGCATGGCTCTGCGTTCCTGGCGCGGAAAGTCGTGTACAGAACTGACGTCAGCGCGCAGGGGCGGCGTCTAAGTACTGCCCGCGACGTCATCCCGGCGATCACGACGCCGACGACGGACGCGGAGCCGCACGACGCCGCCTACCGACGCGCAAGGGTACTGCTACGCAAAAAACTTTCCGGATCCAGCCTGACGCCTGGGGATATTCTAAGGTAAGGAATCTGTCACTAACTACTGTCTCTTACAGATATATCGTTACACAAGTTAGTAACTTGTGCGTTAATGTTATAAAAAAAAAAAAATTGTCTAATATTTTTTAGGACCGGTATGTTGGGTTTATAGGGGATAAGGGTGGGGAGTGTTTTAAAATAATTGATTTTAATTTATAAAAATGTCAATTTAAAATTATAATTTAGAAAATATAATTTCGAATTTAGAATAATATTTTTTAGAAGCGGGATGTTGGGTTTATAGGGGATAAGGGTGGGGAGTGTTTTAAAATAATTTACTTAAAAATTTAAGAAATTCGAAATTTACATTTATGACTTAGAAATTATATTTTCGAATTTTGAAAAAAAAAAATTAGGAGCGGGATGTTGGGTTTATAAGGGATAAGGGTGGGGAGTGTTTTAAAATAATATATTTAAAAAAAAATTAAAAATGAAGAAAATGAAATATATAATTTAGAATTTATATTTTTGATTTTAGAAAAATATTTTTTAGGAGCGGGATGTTGGGTTTATAGGGGATAATGGTGGGAGTGTTTTAAAATAATGTACTTAAAAATGTAAGAAATTCGAAGTTAATATTTATAACATAGAAATTATATTTTCGAATTTTAAGAAAAATAATTTAGGAGCGGGATGTTGGGTTTATAGGGGATAAGGGTGGGGAGTGTTTTAAAATAAGATATTTAAAAAAAAATCAAAAAATCAAGAAAATTAAATATATAATTTAGAATTTATATTTTTGATTTTAGAAAAATATTTTTTAGGAGCGGGATGTTGGGTTTATAGGGGATAAGGGTGGGGAGTGTTTAAAAATTATTAAAAAATTTAAGAAATTATAAATTTAAAATTATAAATTAGAAAATATATTTTCGAAATCATAAAAATATTGCAATTAATTATATTAAATATTGCACTAATTTATGATAGGTATTGTCAAATAATTAAAAGTTAATGTATAGTGTAGTTAGTTATATTACATTCATGTGAATAGGAAAAGAAAAATATATATGTTAAAGGTCTGGCAATTGTTTTTATTTTACTGTAATTACAGTGGGTATAGTAAATTAATAAAGTTTACTGTTCAGTATCTATCATTAATTAATACTAACTGTAGTGGGAATAGTAAATTAATTAAGTTTAGTGTCCAGCACCTCCCCCTAATTAATACTAAGTGGAGTGGGAATAGTAAATTAATTAAGTTTAGTGTCCATCACCTAATCTGAATTAATAATAACTGGAGTGGGAATATTAAATTAATTAAGTTTAGTGTCCAGCACCTACCCCTAATTTATACTAACTGGATTGAGAATAGTAAATTAATTAAGTTTAGTGCCCAGTAACTATCCCTAATTAATACTAACTGGAGTGGGAATAGTACATTAATTAAATTTAGTGTCCAGCACCTACTCCTAATTAATACTAACTGGAGTGGGGATAGTAAATTAATTAAGTTTAGTGTCCAGCACCTACCCCTAATTAATACTAACTGGAGTGGGAATAGTAAATTATTAAGTTTAGTGTCCAGCACCTACCCCTAATTAATACTAACTGGAGAGGGAATAGTAAATTAATTTAGTTTAGTGTCCAGCACCTACCTTGAATTAATACTAACTGGAGTAGGAATAGTAAATTAATTAAGTATAATGTCCAGCACCTACCCCTAATTAATACTAACTGGAGTGGGAATAGTAAATTAATTAAGTTTAGTGTCCAGCACCTACCCCTAATTAATACTAACTGTATTGGGAATAGTAAATTAATTAAGTTTACTGTCCAGCACCTACCCCTAATTAATACTAACTGGAGTGGGAATAGTAAATTAATTAAGTTTAGTGTCCAGCACCTACCCCTAATTAATACTAACTGGAGTGGGAATAGTAAATTAATTAAGTTTAGTGTCCAGCACCTACCCCTAATTAATACTTACTGGAGTGGGAAAAATAAATTAATTTAGTTTAGTGTCCAGCACCTACTCTGAATAAATACTAACTGGAGTAGGAATAGTAAATTAATTAAATTTAGTGTCCACACCTACCCCTAATTAATACTAACTGGAGTGGGAATAGTTAATTAATTAAGTTTAGTGTCCAGCAGCTACTCTGAATTAATACTAACTGGAGTAGGAATAGTAAATTAATTAAGTTTAGTGTCCACCTACCCTGAATTAATAATAACTGGAGTGGGAATATTAAATTAATTCGATTTAGTGTCCAGCACCTACCCCTAATTTATACTAACTGGATTTGGAATAGTAATTTAATTAAGTTTACTGGCCAGCACCTACCCCAAATTAATACTTATTGGAGTGGGAATAGTAAATTAATTAAGTTTAGTGTCCAGCACCTACCCCTAATTAATACTAACCAGAGTGGGAATAGTAAATTAATTAAGTTTAGTGTCCAGCACCTACCCCTAATTAATACTAACTGGAGTTGGAATAGTAAATTAATTAAGTTTTGTGTCCAGCATCTACCTTGAATTAATACTAACTGTAGTGGGAGTAGTAAATTAATTAAGTTTACTGTCCAGCACCTACCCCTAATTAATACTAACTGGAGTGGGAATAGTAAATTAATTAAGTTAAGTGTCCAGCACCTACCTTGAATTAATACTAACTGGAGTAGGAATAGTAAATTAATTAAGTTTAATGTCCAGCACCTACCCCTAATTAATACTAACTGGAGTGGGAATAGTAAATTAATTAATTTTAGTGTCCAGCACCTACCCTGAATTAATACTAACTGGAGTAGGAATAGTAAATTAATTAACTTTAGTGTCCACACTTACCCCTAATTAATACTAACTGGAGTGGGAATACTAAATTAATTAAGTTTAGTGTCAAACACCTACTCTGAATTAATACTAACTGGAGTGGGAATAGTAAATTAATTAAGTTACTGTCCAGCACCTACCCCTAATTAATACTAACTGGAGTGGGAATAGTAAATTAATTAAGTTTAGTGTCCAGCACCTACCCCTAATTAATACTAACTGGAGTGGGAATAGTAAATTAATTAGGTTTAGTGTGCTGCACCTACCCTGAATTAATACTAACTGGAGTGGGAGTAGTAAATTAATTAGGTTTAGTGTCCAGCAGCTACCCCCTAATTAATACTAACTGTAGTAGGAATAGTAAATTAATTAAGTTTAGTGACCTTCACCTAATCTCAATTAATAACTGGAGTGGGAATATTACATTAATTAAGTTTAGTGTCCAGCACCTACCCCTTATTTATACTAACTGGATTGGGAATAGTAAATTAATTAAGTTTACTGTCCAGCACCTACCTTGAATTAATACTATCTGAAAGAGACACGTTAGTGACAGATTCCTTACCTTAGAATATCCCCAGGCGTCAGGCTGGATCCGGAAAGTTTTTTGCGTAGCAGTACCCTTGCGCGTCGGTAGGCGGCGTCGTGCGGCTCCGCGTCCGTCGTCGGCGTCGTGATCGCCGGGATGACGTCGCGGGAAGTACTTAGGCGCCGCCCCTGCGCGCTGACGTCAGTTCTTCTTTTTCCGCGCCAGCAAGCGCAGATCCGGGAAGAGCAGTGCCCTGGTCATTTTTTGACCAAACATTTTGGTGAATTTTTCACTGTTTTTCTCAATCGACTTCAAGGTGTCGTAGGGATGCCCGGGTTTAAACGTTGCGGCGCCTGTGCTCGGATGATGTCCGTCACAGACCCGCATTGGGAGTGTCTCTTCTGCCTCGGCCGAGGCCACGACACGGAGTCTTGTACCGACTGCCAGGCCCTCAACCCGAAAGCTTTGCGAGAGCGGTCTCGAAAGCTCCTCGAGGCCCGGCATTCGGCTCCGCGGAAGCCCCGGTCGCGTGAGAGGTCCAGGGGTCGATCGCGGAGTCCACACCGGTCGTCGGCATCGAAGTCTTCTTCGTCCGGTAAGTCAAAACACAAAAAGTCCAAAAGCATCGTCGCTCTAGGACTTCGCCTCGCCGGTCTCGCGACTCGGCTGAGGCCCCTCCCGGCACCGTCCCCGCGGCCCTGGACATGCCTGTGGAGTCGCCCCCGCAATACCCGTCCTTCCCGGGTTCGGGGCGGATCCGGCCCAAGTGCAGGAATTCCTGTCGGCCATGGCCCGCCTCTTCGGGCCTCAAGGTCCCTCCGGTGCGCCTTCGGGCCCCGCGGGTCCTGATGGGGTTGCTCCGGCGTCGCCGGCGGCTCCGGACCCGAGCGTCGCACGTGCCTCCAGCCTCGATCCCGGCTCCGGCCCCGGCCTCGATCCCGGCTCCGCAACCCCCATCGACGCCGGTCGACCTAACAACACCTCCGCCGGCGCCGATGTCTCCGGTGCCGTTCTCGACGCCGCCTGGGGCTCCGGGCGGCGTCGTCCCCCAGTTCCTTCCGGCTCCGGACATGGACCCGGACCGACATCGCTCGACGCCGGTTCCGATGAGACCTTGGGTCCCAAATGTCCCTCCTCCCCCTTATTTTGAACCTGAGGAGGACCAGGAGGACTGGGAGGGGTCTGATGACCCTCTGACACAACAGTGTCAGTACGATGAGGACTGGACAGAGGGTTCAGGGGATGCCAGTGGTCTAGATACTTCCCCTGACACTGGCATGCTGTCTCCTCCCGTGGCTACGGAGGGAGGGAGCCAATTTTGCAACGGTGTTGCGTAGGGCGGCTGGAGCCTTACATCTCCAACTCCCTACTGTGGCGGTCAAGACTAATCTCTTGACAGAGGTACTTCAGCCGGCAGCCTCCTCTACGGAGACTGTGCTGCCGTTTAACGACGCCCTCACTGACGTTCTTTTGGGCGCCTGGTCCAAGCCCAACACAGGGGCTCCTGTGGATAGGAACGTGTCCCGACGCCATCGCCCAGCTCCGGGCGACCCCCTGTTTCTCTCTGTCCACCCCACCCCTGAGAGCTTGGTTGTCCAAGCCTCCGCTTCCCAAACCGCCTTCCCTACCGCCCCTCCGGATAGGGAATCCAAACGCCTGGATCAATTTGGGAAGAAGGGTTTTTCTTCCTCCAGTGCTGGCTTGCGGTCCATCGACACCGCTTGCCTTTTGGGCCGATATACCCACTCCTTGTGGGATTCGGTGGCGAATGTTTTGCCCCAGTGTTCTGAGGAGGTCCAGACACTGCTTTCCCGCGCCATTGCGGAAGGAAGGGATGCGGCCAAATACACAATCCGATGTGGCCTTGATAGCGCCGACTCGCTGGGCAGGTCTATTGCAACGACGGTGGCGCTACGACGCCACGCCTGGCTGAGAACCACTGGTTTTTCAGGGGATGTCCAGAATACTCTCATGGACATGCCCTTTGATGGAGTCGGTCTTTTTGGGTCCAAAGCAGACCATGCGTTGGAGCGCTTTAAGGACTCACGGGCTACTGCAAAGTCCCTGGGCCTTTCTGCTACACGCCTCCGCTGACTTCTGCTTTTCGCCCATATCGTGGCCACGGTAGGGGCGCCCCTTCACGTCAGCAGCCCAGCCACCGGCCCGCGCAGCAGGCGCCTTTGCGTGGCCGAGGACGTGGATTCCGCCGTGGCGGATCGGGCAACCAGCGTGCGGGTCAGGCCACCACCTCCAACCCGTCCGCGGCCTCCAAACCCTCCTAGTCCCTCCTTTCCGGTGCACAGTACGCCGGTAGGGGGCAGGGTCCGCCATCACCTTCCCCACTGGCGTACCATCACCTCGGACAGGTGGGTTTTGGACATTGTCCGAAGGGGCTACTCCTCCCCTTCGAATCCACCCCCAGCCATGCCACCTCAATTCCACCGCATGTCAGGGGATCACTTGGTACTTCTGCAGAAGGAAGTCACGACCCTCTTGGCCAAGAGGGCCATCGAGCATGTTCCGACCCCAGAAGTGGGCGTGGTTGCTACTCCCACTACTTCCTGGTGCCCAAAAAGGACAAGGAGGACATGCGTCCCTATGTTGGACCTCCGGAACGTCAATCGCTTCCTCCGGAAGGAGAAGTTCAAGATGCTCACCCTAGCTCAGGTCTTGACTGCCCTCGACCCTGGAGACTGGTTGGTAGCGTTGGACTTGCAGGACGCATATTTCCACATCCTCGTCCTGCCGGCCCACCGGCGTTACCTTCGGTTCACGGTAGGCCCGAGCATTTTCAGTTCACCGTGCTCCCCTTTGGCCTTACCAGTGCCCCTCGGGTGTTCACGAAAGTGTTGGCGGTGGTCGCAGCTCATCTGCGCCGGGCAGGGGTTTCAGTCTTCCCCTACCTCGACGACTGGCTGCTGAAGGCGGGCTCGTCCCAGGCAGTCGTCTCCCACCTCCAGACTACGGCCGAACTCCTGCACTCGCTGGGGTTCTCCATCAATGTGCCGAAGTCGCATCTGATTCCCTCTCCACAGCTCCTTTTCATCGGAGCAGTTCTGGACACGACGCAGTTTCGGGCCTATCCTCCCGAACGGCGAGTCCGGGATATTCAGGCTATGATTCCGATCTTTCAGCCTTTATCCTGGGTTTCGGTACGGATGACCCTGAGGCTGCTGGGCCTCATGGCCTCCTGCATCCTGCTGGTCAATCATGCCAGATGGCATATGCGGGCTCTGCAGTGGGACCTGAAGTTCCTGTGGGCGCAGCACCAGGGCAACCTGTCCGATCACGTCCAGATCTCGGAGGGGATTGCAAAACAGTTGCAGTGGTGGCTCTCGAACCGGCAATGGGTCATGGGCAGATCCCTCTCCCTTCCCCAGCCAGAGCACACAGTTGTGACGGACGCGTCCCTTCTGGGATGGGGCGGTCACATGGGAGAGGCGGAGATCAGAGGCCTCTGGTCTCCGGCGGAGTCCCGGCTCTATATCAACCTTCTGGAGCTCCGGGCGATCCGACTTGCACTCAAGGCATTCCTTCCCTCTGTCAAAGGGAAGGTAGTGCAGGTGTTCACAGACAACACCACCGCCATGTGGTACTGCAACAAACAGGGCGGGGTGGGGTCGTGGACCCTTTGTCCAGGAGGCTCTGCGCCTCTGGACATGGCTGGAACATCAGGGCATGTTCCTGATGGTTCAACACCTGGCAGGTTCCCTGAACGCCAGGGCGGACGAACCCAGCCGCAGGTGCATGATGGATCACGAATGGCGTCTTCACTCGGAAGTGGCGCAAGGACTCTTTCTACAGTGGGGAGAGCCTTGGTTAGATCTATTCGCCACCGAAGAGAACGCGCAATGTCATCAGTTCTGCGCGTTGGAATTTCCAAGGCGGCACTCGCTCGGCGACGCTTTTCGTCACGAGTGGAGTTGCGGTCTATTGTACGCCTTTCCGCCTATACCACTTCTGCCCAGAGTGTTGAAGAAGATTCGGCACGACCGGGCCCAAGTCATTCTTGTGGCCCCGGACTGGGCTCGAAGAGTTTGGTATCCCGAGCTACTCAATATGAGCGTAGATCCCCCGATCCGTCTGCCTCTTCGGGAGGATCTTCTGTCGCAGCAGCAGGGGACGGTCCTCCACCCAAACCTGTCCAGCCTCCACCTGCTTGCGTGGAGATTGAGCGGCGGCAGTTGATTCCTTTCGACTTGCCTCCCGAAGTTTGTGATGTGATTCTGGCAGCCAGGCGTCCCTCCACTAAGGTGGTATACGCCTGCAGGTGGAACAAATTTGTGGCATGGTGCACAGCAAAGGCTGTGAATCCCCTTTCTGCCCCTCTTTCTGAGGTCCTTCTGTTCCTTCTCTCTCTGGCCCAACAGGGTTCTGCCCTGGGTACCATCAAGGGTTATCTTTGTGCTATCTCAGCCTTCCTCAGGCTCCCTGATCAGCCCTCCCTTTTCAAGTCCCCTGTTGTTAACAGGTTCTTAAAAGGCATTACACACCTCTTCCCTCCTGTTCCGTTTGTGATGCCTCAGTGGGACTTGAACTTGGTTCTTACCTTTTAATGTGCGCTCCCTTTGAGCCTCTACATAACTGTCCTCTTCGTCTTCTGACTCTGAAGACAGCCTTTCTGGTGGCCATCACCTCCGCTCGGCGGGTGAGTGAGCTCCAGGCTCTATCTTGTAAACCTCCCTTTCTGTCTGTTCATCCAGACAAGGTTGTTCTTCGGACGCGTCCGTCCTTCTTGCCAAAGGTGGTTACTGCTTTCCACATTGGGCAGACCATCACTTTGCCCACCTTCTTTCCGCCTCCGCATCCTTCCAGAGAGGAAGAGAGGCTCCACCGTCTGGACCCAAAACGTGCGCTCTCCTTCTATATCGACCGCACAAAACACTTCCGGGTGGATGACCAGCTCTTTGTTGGCTACGTGGGCGCCAAAAAGGTCGGGCGGTGCACAAGCGAACTATCTCCCGCTGGGTTACTTTGTGCATCAAGACCTGCTATTCTTTGGCTAAAAGGAGCCTCCTGTTGGGCTGCGTGCCCATTCCACCAGGGCAACGGCTGCTACCACGGCCTTGGGCCGCGGTGTTCCGCTGCCGGTTATCTGTCAGGCAGCTACGTGGGCCTCGCTGCACACGTTTACAAAGCATTACTGCCTTGACAGTCAGGTCCGGAGGGACGGCTTCTTTGGCCGTTCTGTCCTCCAGGACTTCCTTGTCTGATCTTTGTTCGCAGACCCACCACCGGGGTTGGTATTGCTGGGGTATCTATTCTAAGGTAAGGAATCTGTCACTAACGTGTCTCTTTCAGATGCACAAGTTACTAACTTGTGTAACGATATATCTGTAAGAGACAGTAGTTAGTGACAGATTCCTTACCGCCCCACCCATCCTCCCCGTTCTGCGAACTGATTTCTAGGGTTAAGAACATCCCTTTCAGGGCCCTAGTATTTTTCAGACACCTATGTCAGCTTCTTGCATGGCTCTGCGTTCCTGGCGCGGAAAGTCGTGTACAGAACTGACGTCAGCGCGCAGGGGCGGCGCCTAAGTACTGCCCGCGACGTCATCCCGGCGATCACGACGACGGACGCGGAGCCGCACGACGCCGCCTACCGACGCGCAAGGGTACTGCTACGCAAAAAACTTTCCGGATCCAGCCTGACGCCTGGGGATATTCTAAGGTAAGGAATCTGTCACTAACTACTGTCTCTTACAGATATATCGTTACACAAGTTAGTAACTTGTGCAACTGGAGTGGGAATAGTAAATTAATTAAGTTTAGTGCCCAGCAACTATCCCTAATTAATACTAACTGGAGTAGGAATAGTAAATTAATTAAGTTTAGTGTCCAGCACCTACCCCTAATTAATACTAACTGTATTGGGAATAGTAAATTAATTAAGTTTAGTGTCCAGCACCTACCCCTAATTAATACTAACTGGAGTGGGATTAGTAAATTAATTAAGTTTAGTGTCCAGCACCTGCCCCTAATTAATACTAACTGGAGTTGGAATAGTAAATTAATTAAGTTTTGTGTCCAGCATCTACCTTGAATTAATACTAACTGTAGTGGGAGTAGTAAATTAATTAAGTTTACTGTCCAGCACCTACCCCTAATTAATACTAACTGGAGTGGGAATAGTAAATTAATTAAGTTTAGTGTCCAGCACCTACCCCTAATTAATACTAACTGGAGTGGGAATAGTAAATTATTAAGTTTAGTGTCCAGCACCTACCCCTAATTAATACTAACTGTATTGGGAATAGTAAATTAATTAAGTTTACTGTCCAGCACCTACCCCTAATTAATACTAACTGAGTCGGAATAGTAAATTAATTAAGTTTAGTGTCCAGCACCTACCCCTAATTAATACTAACTGTATTGGGAATAGTAAATTAATTAAGTTTAGTGTCCAGCACCTACCCCTAATTAATACTAACTGGAGTGGGAATAGTAAATTAATTAAGTTTAGTGTCCAGCACCTGCCCCTAATTAATACTAACTGGAGTTGGAATAGTAAATTAATTAAGTTTTGTGTCCAGCATCTACCTTGAATTAATACTAACTGTAGTGGGAGTAGTAAATTAATTAAGTTTACTGTCCAGCACCTACCCCTAATTAATACTAACTGGAGTGGGAATAGTAAATTAATTAAGTTTAGTGTCCAGCACCTACCCCTAATTAATACTAACTGGAGTGGGAATAGTAAATTATTAAGTTTAGTGTCCAGCACCTACCCCTAATTAATACTAACTGGAGAGGGAATAGTAAATTAATTTAGTTTAGTGTCCAGCACCTACCTTGAATTAATACTAACTGGAGTAGGAATAGTAAATTAATTAAGTATAATGTCCAGCACCTACCCCTAATTAATACTAACTGGAGTGGGAATAGTAAATTAATTAAGTTTAGTGTCCAGCACCTACCCCTAATTAATACTAACTGTATTGGGAATAGTAAATTAATTAAGTTTACTGTCCAGCACCTACCCCTAATTAATACTAACTGGAGTGGGAATAGTAAATTAATTAAGTTTAGTGTCCAGCACCTACCCCTAATTAATACTAACTGGAGTGGGAATAGTAAATTAATTAAGTTTAGTGTCCAGCACCTACCCCTAATTAATACTTACTGGAGTGGGAAAAATAAATTAATTTAGTTTAGTGTCCAGCACCTACTCTGAATTAATACTAACTGGAGTAGGAATAGTAAATTAATTAAGTTTAGTGTCCACACCTACCCCTAATTAATACTAACTGGAGTGGGAATAGTTAATTAATTAAGTTTAGTGTCCAGCAGCTACTCTGAATTAATACTAACTGGAGTAGGAATAGTAAATTAATTAAGTTTAGTGTCCACCTACCCTGAATTAATAATAACTGGAGTGGGAATATTAAATTAATTCGATTTAGTGTCCAGCACCTACCCCTAATTTATACTAACTGGATTTGGAATAGTAATTTAATTAAGTTTACTGGCCAGCACCTACCCCAAATTAATACTTATTGGAGTGGGAATAGTAAATTAATTAAGTTTAGTGTCCAGCACCTACCCCTAATTAATACTAACCAGAGTGGGAATAGTAAATTAATTAAGTTTAGTGTCCAGCACCTACCCCTAATTAATACTAACTGGAGTTGGAATAGTAAATTAATTAAGTTTTGTGTCCAGCATCTACCTTGAATTAATACTAACTGTAGTGGGAGTAGTAAATTAATTAAGTTTACTGTCCAGCACCTACCCCTAATTAATACTAACTGGAGTGGGAATAGTAAATTAATTAAGTTTAATGTCCAGCACCTACCCCTAATTAATACTAACTGGAGTGGGAATAGTAAATTAATTAAGTTTAGTGTCCAGCACCTACCCTGAATTAATACTAACTGGAGTAGGAATATTAAATTAATTAACTTTAGTGTCCACACTTACCCCTAATTAATACTAACTGGAGTGGGAATACTAAATTAATTAAGTTTAGTATCTGAAAGAGACACGTTAGTGACAGATTCCTTACCTTAGAATATCCCCAGGCGTCAGGCTGGATCCGGAAAGTTTTTTGCGTAGCAGTACCCTTGCGCGTCGGTAGGCGGCGTCGTGCGGCTCCGCGTCCGTCGTCGGCGTCGTGATCGCCGGGATGACGTCGCGGGCAGTACTTAGGCGCCGCCCCTGCGCGCTGACGTCAGTTCTTCTTTTTCCGCGCCAGTAAGCGCAGATCCGGGAAGAGCAGTGCCCTAGTCACTTTTTGACTATCTTTTTTGTTAAAATTTTCACTGTTTTCTTCAACGAGTCTTCACGACTCCTAAGGTGTCGTAGGGATGCCCGGCTTTAAGCCCTGCGAGGAATGTGGTCGTATGATGTCCATCACGGACCCCCACCTCGAGTGTCTCTTCTGTCTCGGCCGAGACCACGACACGAAGTCGTGCCCTGACTGCCGGAAACTTCATCCGAAGGCTTTGCGAGAGCGGTCTCGAAAGCTCCTTGAAGTCCGGCAGTCGGCTCCGCGCCGCACCAAGCCCCGGTCCCGGGAGAGGTCGAGGGCCGGACGCGGAGTCCCCGCCGTTCGTCGGAATCCAAGTCTTCGCGCTCCTCCGGTAAGTCGAAGCACAAGAAGTCTAAGCGGCGTCATCGCTCTAAGACTTCGCCTCGCCGGTCGCGCGACTCGGCTGAGGTCCCTGTCGGCACCGTCCCCGCGGCCCCGGACGTGCCTGTCGAGCTGCCCCCGCATTACCCGTCCTACCCGGGTTCGGGGCGACTCCGGCCGAAATACAGAAATTCCTGTCGGCCATGGCCCGCCTCTTCGGGCCTCAAGGTCCCTCCGGTGCGCCTTCGGGCCCCGCGGGCCCTGATGGGGTTGCTCCGGCGTCGCCGTCGACTCCGGTCCCGGCGTCGCCTGTCCCACCAGCCTTCGTCCCGGCCTCGGCTCCGGCCCCGGCCTCGACCCCGGTTCCGGTGGTGCCGCAACCCCCATCGAGCGCCGGTTGACCTAACCACGCCTCCGCCGATGTCCCCGGTGCCGCTTCCGACGCCCGTCCGGGGCTCCGGGCGGCGTCGTTCCCGGTTCTCCCCGGGTCCGGACATGGAGCCGGACCGGCGTCGCCCGACGCCGGTTCCGGCGCCCGATGAGACCTTGGGTCCCTTATGTCCCTCCTCCTCCATATTTTCAACCTGAGGAGGACCAGGAGAGCTGGGAGGGGTCTGACGACCCTCTCACACAACAGTGCGAGTTTGACCCAGACTGGGTTGAGGAACTTGGGGATGCCAGTGGGCTGGATACCTCCCCCGACTCTGGCATGCTGTCTCCTCCCGTGGCAACGGAGGAGGGGGCTAATCTTGCAACGGTGTTGCGTAGAGCTGCTGGAGCCTTAAATCTCCAGTTGCCTACAGTGGCCGTCAGGACTAACCTCCTGACTGAAGTGCTTCAGCCGGCGGCCTCCTCTTCGGAGCCTGTGCTGCCGTTCAACGATGCACTCACTGACGTTCTTTTGGGTGCCTGGTCCAAACCCACCACAGGGGCTCCTGTGGATAGGAACGTGGCCCGACGCCATCGCCCGGCTCCGGGCGACCCCTGTTTCTCTCCCAACACCCCACCCCTGAGAGCTTGGTTGTCCAAGCCTCTGCCTCCCAAACAGCCTTCCCTACCGCCCCTCCGGATAGGGAATCCAAGCGCCTGGATCACTTTGGGAAGAAGGCTTTCTCTTCCTCCAGTGCTGGCTTGCGGTCTGTTAATACCGCTTGCCTCTTGGGCCGATACACCCACTCCCTGTGGGATTCGGTGGCTGATGTTTTGCCGCAGTGTTCTGAGGAGGTCCAGACACTGCTTACCCGCGCTATTGCGGAAGGGCGTGATGCGGCTAAATATACCATCCGCTGTGGCCTTGATACCGCCGACTCGCTGGGCAGATCGCTTGCAACGACGGTGGCGCTGCGTCACCACGCCTGGCTGAGAACCACTGGTTTTTCAGGGGATGTCCAGAATACTCTCATGGACATGCCCTTTGATGGAGTCGGTCTTTTTGGTTCGAAGGCAGACCATGCGCTGGAGCGTTTCAAGGACTCACGGGCTACTGCTAAGTCCCTGGGCCTTGCTGTTGTGCGCCCTCCGCAAACGTCTGCTTTTCGCCCCTTTCGTGGCCACGGAAGGGGCGCCCAGTCACGCCCACAGCCCGGCCAACGGCCCGCGCAGCAAGCGCCTCGCGTGGCCGAGGACGTGGATACCGCCCCTGGCGGTTCGGGCAACCAGCGTGCGGGTCAGGCCACCACCTCCAACCCGTCCGCGGCCTCCAAGCCCTCCTAGTCCCTCCTTTCAGGTGCACAGCACGCCAGTCGGGGGCAGGGTCCGCCATCACCTTCACCACTGGCGTCCCATCACCTCGGACAAGTGGGTCTTGGACATTGTCCGAAGGGGCTACTCCCTCCCTTCGAGACCACCCCCAGCCATGCCACCTCAATTCCACCGCATGTCAGGGGATCACTTGGTGCTTCTACAGAAGGAAGTCACGGCCCTCTTGGCCAAGAGGGCCATCGAGCATGTTCCGACCCCAGAAGTAGGGCGTGGTTGCTACTCCCACTACTTTCTGGTGCCCAAAAGGACAAGGAGGACATGCGTCCTATCTTGGACCTCCGGAACGTCAATCGCTTCCTCCGGAAGGAGAAGTTCAAGATGCTCACCCTAGCTCAGGTCTTGACTGCCCTCGACCCCGGAGACTGGTTGGTAGCGTTGGACTTGCAGGACGCCTATTTCCACATCCCCGTCCTGCCGGCCCACCGGCGTTACCTTCGGTTCACGGTAGGCCTCGAGCATTTTCAGTTCACCGTGCTCCCCTTTGGCCTTACCAGTGCCCCTCGGGTGTTCACGAAAGTGATGGCGGTGGTCGCAGCTCATCTGCGCCCGGGCAGGGGTTTCAGTCTTCCCCTACCTCGACGACTGGCTGCTGAAGGCGGGCTCGTCCCAGGCAGTCGTCTCCCACCTCCAGACTACGGCCGAACTCCTGCACTCGCTGGGGTTCTCCATCAATGTGCCAAAGTCGCATCTGATTCCTTCTCCACAGCTCCTTTTCATCGGAGCAGTTCTGGACACGACGCAGTTTCGGGCCTATCCTCCCGAACGGCGAGTCCGGGATATTCAGGCTATGATTCCGATCTTTCAGCCTTTATCCTGGGTTTCGGTACGGATGACCCTGAGGCTGCTGGGCCTCATGGCCTCCTGCATCCTGCTGGTCACTCATGCCAGATGGCATATGCGGGCTCTGCAGTGGGACCTGAAGTTCCAGTGGGCGCAGCACCAGGTTGACCTGTCCGATCACGTCCAGATCTCGGAGGGGACTGCAAAACAGTTGCAGTGGTGGCTCTCGAACCGGCAATGGGTCATGGGCAGATCCCTCTCCCTTCCCCAGCCAGAGCACACAGTTGTGACGGACGCGTCCCTTCTGGGATGGGGCGGTCACATGGGAGAGGCGGAGATCAGAGGCCTCTGGTCTCCGGCGGAGTCCGGTTCCATATCAACCTTCTGGAGCTCCGGGCGATCCGACTTGCACTCAAGGCATTCCTTCCCTCTGTCAAAGGGAAGGTAGTGCAGGTGTTCACAGACAACACCACCGCCATGTGGTACTGCAACAAACAAGGCGGGGTGGGGTCGTGGACCCTTTGTCAGGAGGCTCTGCGCCTCTGGACATGGCTGGAACATCAGGGCATGTTCCTGGTGGTTCCAACACCTGGCAGGTTCCCTGAACGCCAGGGCGGACGAACTCAGCCGCAGGTGCATGATGGATCACGAATGGCGTCTTCACTCGGAAGTGGCGCAAGGACTCTTTCTACAGTGGGAGAGCCTTGGTTAGATCTATTCGCCACCGAAGGAACGCGCAATGTCATCAGTTCTGCGCGTTGGAATTTCCAACGCGGCACTCGCTCGGCGGCGCTCGTCGTCACGAGTGGAGTTGCGGTCTGTTGTACGCCTTTCCGCCTATACCACTTCTACCCAGAGTGTTGAAGAAGATTCGGCACGACCGGGCCCAAGTCATTCTTGTGGCTCCGGACTGGGCTCGAAGAGTTTGGTATCCCGAGCTACTCAATATGAGCGTAGATCCCCGATCCGTCTGCCTCTTCGGGAGGATCTTCTGTCGCAGCAGCAGGGGACGGTCCTCCACCCGAACCTGTCCAGTCTACACCTGCTTGCGTGGAGATTGAGCGGCAGCAGTTGATTCCTTTCGACTTGCCTCCCGAAGTTTGTGATGTGATTCTGGCAGCCAGGCGTCCCTCCACTAAGGTGGTATACGCCTGCAGGTGGAACAAATTTGTGGCATGGTGCACAGCAAAGGCTGTGAATCCCTTTCTGCCCCTCTTTCTGAGGTCCTTCTGTTCCTTCTCTCTCTGGCCCAACAGGGTTCTGCCCTGGGTACCATCAAGGGTTATCTTTGTGCTATCTCGGCCTTCCTCAGGCTCCCTGATCAGCCCTCCCTTTTCAAGTCCCCTGTTGTTAACAGGTTCTTAAAAGGCATTACTCACCTCTTCCCTCCTGTTCCGTTTGTGATGCCTCAGTGGGACTTAAACTTGGTTCTTACCTTTTTAATGTGCGCTCCCTTTGAGCCTCTACATAACTGTCCTCTTCGTCTTCTGACTCTGAAGACAGCCTTTCTGGTGGCCATCACCTCCGCTCGGCGGGTGAGTGAGCTCCAGGCTCTATCTTGCAAACCTCCCTTTCTGTCTGTTCATCCAGACAAGGTTGTTCTTCGGACGCGTCCGTCCTTCTTGCCAAAGGTGGTTACTGCTTTCCACATTGGGCAGACCATCACTTTGCCCACCTTCTTTCCGCCTCCGCATCCTTCCAGAGAGGAAGAGAGGCTCCACCGTCTGGACCCAAAACGTGCGCTCTCTTTCTATATTGACCGCACAAAACACTTCCGGGTGGATGACCAGCTCTTTGTTGGCTACGTGGGCGCCAAAAGGTCGGGCGGTGCACAAGAGGACCATCTCCCGCTGGGTTACCTTGTGCATCAAGACCTGCTATTCTTTGGCTAAAAGGAGCCTCCTGTTGGGCTGCGTGCCCATTCCACCAGGGCAACGGCTGCTACCACGGCCTTGGGCCGCGGTGTTCCGCTGCCGGTTATCTGTCAGGCAGCTACGTGGGCCTCGCTGCACACGTTTACAAAGCATTACTGCCTTGACAGTCAGGTCCGGAGGGACGGCTTCTTTGGCCGTTCTGTCCTCCAGGACTTCCTTGTCTGATCTTTGTTCGCAGACCCACCACCGGGGTTGGTATTGCTGGGGTATCTATTCTAAGGTAAGGAATCTGTCACTAACGTGTCTCTTTCAGATGCACAAGTTACTAACTTGTGTAACGATATATCTGTAAGAGACAGTAGTTAGTGACAGATTCCTCACCGCCCACCCATCCTCCCGTTCTGCGAACTGATTTCTAGGGTTAAGGACATCCCTTCCAGGGCCCTAGTATTTTTCAGACACCTATGTCAGCTTCTTGCATGGCTCTGCGTTCCTGGCGCGGAAAGTCGTGTACAGAACTGACGTCAGCGCGCAGGGGCGGCGCCTAAGTACTGCCCGCGACGTCATCCCGGCGATCACGACGCCGACGACGGACGCGGAGCCGCACGACGCCGCCTACCGACGCGCAAGGGTACTGCTACGCAAAAAACTTTCCGGATCCAGCCTGACGCCTGGGGATATTCTAAGGTAAGGAATCTGTCACTAACTACTGTCTCTTACAGATATATCGTTACACAAGTTAGTAACTTGTGCGTCAAACACCTACTCTGAATTAATACTAACTGGAGTGGGAATAGTAAATTAATTAAGTTTAGTGTCCAGCACCTACCCCTAATTAATACTAACTGGAGTGGGAATAGTAAATTAATTAGGTTTAGTGTGCTGCACCTACCCTGAATTAATACTAACTGGAGTGGGAGTAGTAAATTAATTAGGTTTAGTGTCCAGCAGCTACCCCTAATTAATACTAACTGTAGTAGGAATAGTAAATTAATTAAGTTTAGTGACCTTCACCTAATCTCAATTAATAATAACTGGAGTGGGAATATTACATTAATTAAGTTTAGTGTCCAGCACCTACCCCTTATTTGTACTAACTGGATTGGGAATAGTAAATTAATTAAGTTTAGTGTCCAGCACCTACCCCTAATTAATACTAACTGTATTGGGAATAGTAAATTAATTAAGTTTACTGTCCAGCACCTACCTTGAATTAATACTAACTGGAGTGGGAATAGTAAATTAATTAAGTTTAGTGCCCAGCAACTATCCCTAATTAATACTAACTGGAGTAGGAATAGTAAATTAATTAAGTTTAGTGTCCAGCACCTACCCCTAATTAATACTAACTGTATTGGGAATAGTAAATTAATTAAGTTTACTGTCCAGCACCTACCCCTAATTAATACTAACTGGAGTCGGAATAGTAATTTAATTAAGTTTAGTGTCCAGCACCTACCCCTAATTAATACTAACTGTATTGGGAATAGTAAATTAATTAAGTTTAGTGTCCAGCACCTACCCCTAATTAATACTAACTGGAGTGGGAATAGTAAATTAATTAAGTTTAGTGTCCAGCACCTGCCCCTAATTAATACTAACTGGAGTTGGAATAGTAAATTAATTAAGTTTAATGTCCAGCACCTACCCCTAATTAATACTAACTGGAGTGGGAATAGCAAATTAATTAAGTTTAGTGTCCAGCACCTACCCTGAATTAATACTAACTGGAGTAGGAATAGTACATTAATTAAGTTTAGTGTCCACACTTACCCCTAATTAATACTAACCGGAGTGGGAATACTAAATTAATTAAGTTTAGTGCCAAACCCTCCGACCCATCCAACACCAACGACGCTGCCTGCAACCTCAGACGATGGATAGACGACTGTGCCAACACCCTCGCCCCGCTGAAAAAAACACCTACAGCGACACCACCAAAAGAGTCAGCTGGTTCACCCCGGAACTCCTAGCTTCCAAGCGTACCTGCCGGAAACTTGAGAAGAAATGGCACAGTGATAAGACACCGGACAGCCACGCAGCCCATAAAGACGCCATCCGTAACCACCACCACCTCATCAGGTCCGCCAAGAGAATCTCCTTCAAAGACCGCCTTGACAACAACGCACACAACAGCAAGGAGCTCTTCAACATCGTGAAGGAACTCTCCAACCCCAGCTCCAACACCAACGACATCCCGCCGTCGCAAACCCTGTGCGATTCCCTCGCCACCTTCTTCCACCGCAAGATCGCCGACATCCACGACAGCTTCAACACCCAGACAGCCCCCACTAAGATAGATACACCAGACCCACCGCACACCATCGACCATGACCCCTTGCCAGCCTGGGCCAGCGTGAACATCGATGACACCATCAAGACCATGGGCACAATACACTCCGGCTCCCGGTCAGACCCTTTCCCGCACCACATCTTCAACAAAGCCAGCAGCTCCATCGCACCCCACCTGTGCAACGTTATCAATCTCTCCTTCGAGACCGCGACCTTCCCAGAGAGCTGGAAACACGCAGAGATCAACGCCCTACTCAAAAACCCAAGGCGGACCCAAGAGACCTCAAGAACTTCCGGCCCATCTGCCTGCTTCCGTTCCCAGCCAAGGTCATCGAGAAGATCGTCAACAAACAGCTAACCCCGATACCTCGAAGAAAACAGCATCCTGGACCCATCCCAATCGGGGTTCCGCAGCACCACAGCACTGAGACTGCCCTCATCGCCGCCACCGACGACATCAGGACCCTGCTGGACAACGGTGAGACCGCAGCCCTCATCCTGCTGGACCTCTCCACCGCCTTCGACACTGTCTGCCACCGCACTCTACGCGCACGCCTCCACGACGCAGGGATCCGAGACAAGGCCCTGGAATGGACCACCTCCTTCCTCGACGGCAGAACCCAGAGAGTCCGCCTCCCACCTTTCCGATCCGAAGCCTCCGAGATCATCTGCGGCGTACCCCAGGGATCTTCCCTCAGCCCAACACTGTTCAACATCTACATGGCCCCGCTCGCACGCATCGCCAGACAGCACGACCTCAACATTATCTCCTACGCCGACTGACACTCAACTGATCCTCTCCCTCACCAAGGACCCCTCGCCGCCAAAGCCAATCTCCATGAAGGAATGAAGGCCGTCGCCGATTGGATGAAGATCAGCCGACTAAAGCTGAACACGGACAAGACAGAGGTCCTCATCCTCGGCTCCAACCCCTCAGCCTGGGATGACTCCTGGTGGCCAACGCCGCTGGGAGCAGCCCCGACACCCACCGACCACGCACGCAACCTGGGAGTCATCCTCGACTCAACGCTCTCCATGGCCAAGCAAGTCAACGCAGTCTCCTCCTCCTGCTTCAACACCCTCCGCATGCTTCGCAAGATCTACAGGTGGATCCCGACAGACACAAGAAGAACAGTCACCCAGGCCCTCGTCAGTAGCAGACTTGACTATGGGAACGCCCTCTACGCGGGAGCCCCGGCCAAGCTCATCAAGCGACTGCAACGCATATAAAATGCCTCCGCACGCCTGATCCTCGACGTACCACGTTACAGCCACATCACCCCCCACCTGAGGAACCTGCACTGGCTCCCCGTCGACAGGAGGATCACCTTCAAACTCCTCATCCACGCACACAAGGCACTGCACAAGACTGGCCCAGCCTACCTCAACAGACGACTCTTCTTCTACGTCCCCAACCGCCAGCTCCGCTCCGACGACCTCTCCCTCGCCACCGTCCCTCGCATTCGAAGAACAACCTATGGCGGCAGATCCTTCTCACACCTCGCCGCCAAGACCTGGAACACCCTTCCACTCAGCATACGACAGACCCAAGACCTGCTGACCTTCAGGAGGCTACTCAAGACCTGGCTGTTCGACCAGTAGCAGCAGCACCCCCCCCTTCTCTCTCCCCAGCGCCTTGAGACCCTCGCGGGTAAGTAGTGCGCTCTACAAATTCTGTGATTGATTGATTGATTGGGAGTAGAAAATTAATTAAGTTTAGTGTCCAGCAACTATCCCTAATTAATACTAACTGGAGTGGGACTAGTAAATTAATTACATTTAGTGTCCAGCACCTACTCCTAATTGATACTAACTGGAGTGGGAATAGTAAATTAATTAAGTTTAGTGTCCAGCAGCTACCCCCTAATTAATACTAACTGGAGTAGGAATAGTAAATTAATTAAGTTTAGTGTCCATCACCTAATCTCAATTAATAATAACTGAAGTGGGAATATTACATTAATTAAGTTAAGTGTCCAGCACCTACCCCTAATTTATACTAACTGGATTGGGAATAGTAAATTAATTAAGTTTAGTGCCCAGCAACTATCCCTAATTAATACTAACTGGAGTAGGAATTGTAAATTAATTAAGTTTAGTGTCCATCACCTAATCTCAATTAATAATAACTGGAGTGGGAATATTACATTAATTAAGTTAAGTGTCCAGCACCTACCTTGAATTAATACTAACTGGAGTGGGAATAGTAAATTAATTAAGTTTAGTGCCCAGCAACTATCCCTAAGTAATACTAACTGGAGTAGGAATTGTAAATTAATTAAGTTTAGGGTCCAGCACCTACCCCTAATTAATACTAACTGTATTGGGAATAGTAATTTAATTAAGTTTACTGTCCAGCACCTACCCCTAATTAATACTAACTGGAGTCGGAATAGTAAATTAATTAAGTTTAGTGTCCAGCACCTACCCCTAATTAATACTAACTGGAGTAGGAATTGTAAATTAATTAAGTTTAGGGTCCAGCACCTACCCCTAATTAATACTAACTGTATTAGGAATAGTAAATTAATTAAGTTTAGTGTCCACACCTACCCCTAATTAATACTAACTGGAGTGGGAATAGTAAATTAATTAAGTTTAGTGTCCAGCAGCTACTCTGAATTAATACTAACTGGAGTAGGAATAGTAAATTAATTAAGTTTAGTGTCCAGCACCTACCCTGAATTAATAATAACTGGAGTGGGAATATTAAATTAATTAGATTTAGTGTCCAGCACCTACCCCTAATTTATACTAACTGGATTGGGAATAGTAATTTAATTAAGTTTACCGTCCAGCACCTACCCCTAATAAATACTAACTGGAGTTGGAATGGTAAATTAATTAAGTTTTGTGTCCAGCATCTACCTTGAATTAATACTAACTGTAGTGGGAGTAGTACATTAATTAAGTTTACTGTCCAGCACCTACCCCTAATTAATACTAACTGGAGTGGGAATACTAAATTAATTAAGTTTAGTGTCCAGCACCTACCCTGAATTAATACTAACTGGAGTAGGAATAGTAAATTAATTAAGTTTAGTGTCCACACTTACCCCTAATTAATACTAACTGGAGTGGGAATACTAAATTAATTAAGTTTAGTGTCAAACACCTACACTGAATTAATATTAACCGGAGTGGGAGTAGAAAATTAATTAAGTTTAGTGTCCAGCAACTATCCCTAATTAAAACTAACTGCAGTGGGACTAGTAAATTAATTAAATTTAGTGTCCAGCACCTACTCCTAATTGATACTAACTGGAGTGGAATAGTAAATTAATTAAGTTTAGTGTCCAGCACCTACCCCTAATTAATACTAACTGGAGTGGGAATAGTAAATTAATTAAGTTTAGTGTCCAGCACCTACCCTAATTAATACTAACTGGAGTGGGAATAGTAAATTAATTAGGTTTAGTGTGCTGCACCTACCCTGAATTAATACTAACTGGAGTGGGAGTAGTAAATTAATTAAGTTTAGTGTCCATCACCTAATCTCAATTAATAATAACTGGAGTGGGAATATTACATTGATTAAGTTTAGTGTCCAGCTCCTACCCCTAATTTATACTAACTGGATTGGGACTAGTAAATTAATTTAGTTTAGTGTCCAGCACCTACCTTGAATTAATACTAACTGGAGTGGGAATAGTAAATTAATTAAGTTTACTGTCCAGCACCTACCCCAAATTAATACTAACTGAGTCGGAATAGTAAATTAATTAAGTTTAGTGTCCAGCACCTACCCCTAATTAATACTAACTGGAGTGGAAATAGTAAATTAATTAAGTTTAGTGTCCAGCACCTACCCCTAATTAATACTTACTGGAGTGGGAAAAATAAATTAATTTAGTTTAGTGTCCAGCACCTACTCTGAATTAATACTAACTGGAGTAGGAATAGTAAATTAATTAAGTTTAGTGTCCAGCACCTACCCCTAATTTATACTAACTGGAGTTGGAATAGTAAATTAAGTTTTGTGTCCAGCATCTACCTTGAATTAATACTAACTGTAGTGGGATTAGTAAATTAATTAAGTTTAGTGTCCACACCTATTTCTAATTAATACTAACTGGAGTGGGAATACTAAATTAATTAAGTTTAGTGTCCAGCACCTACCCCTAATTAATACTAACTGGAGTGGGAATAGTAAATTAATTAAGTTTATTGTCCAGCACCTACCCTAAATTAATACTAACTGGAGTGGGAATAGTAAATTAATTAAGTTTAGTGTCCAGCACCTACCCTGAATTCATACTAACTGGTGTGTGAATAATAAATTAATTAAGTTTAGTGTCCAGCACATATCCTGTATTTATGCTAACTGGAGTGCGAATAGTAATTTAGCTATATGTGTATTATTTTATAATATTTAAAAAAATTATAGTTTAAAGTAGTATAATATTTTAATTATAAGATAGTTGTAAATAAAAACATAAACATTGTACATATACTTAATTAAAACATATCATTATAAATACAATATTTAAGAAAAATAAACTTAATATCTAAAATTGAATATAACATTAATAAAATGGTAGCCACAAAATTAGACATTTTAATTTTTTAAAGATCTTTATTTATTGTGAATTATTTAAAAATCATGAAGAAATATTTGTTTTATTAAAAATTTGTAAGATAAATAAAGACATAGAGATAGGAAATTATATTTATTTTACCAATACAAAATGTTTTGTACATATGAATATTTTTACATTTAATAATTAAAGAAAAAGTTTATTATAACATTGGTACATTGTTTTAAACTGTTGTGTAAATTTTGTAATAACAGATAGTGTAGGTTACCATTTTTTTACATACATTTGAAAAACAATATATTTATTTATAACTGGTTAATTTCAGTTTGGCATTGTGAACATTTTTTATTTAGTTACATATATTGGTAACATATTAATTATATAACAATTTTGACATTTTTTTAAACTTAGTTACAATTTCCAAATACATTTTTATTAATAATAATAATATATAAAATATTAATCTTATTAATTATTACATGGTTTGATTTATAAACATTTTTATCTGAAAGAGACACGTTAGTGACAGATTCCTTACCTTAGAATATCCCCAGGCGTCAGGCTGGATCCGGGAAAGTTTTTGCGTAGCAGTACCCCTGCGCGTCGGTAGGCGGCGTCGTGCGGCTCCGCGTCCGTCGTCGGCGTCGTGATCGCCGGGATGACGTCGCGGGCAATACTTAGACGCCGCCCATGCGCGCTGGCGTCAATTCTTTCTTTTTCCGCGCCAGTAAGCGCAGATCCGGATTGAGCAGTGCCCCAGTCATTTTTTGACTGAATCTTTTTGAGACTTTTTGTCCCAGTTTTCGAGTCGTTTCGACTCCAACGGTGTCAGTAGGGATGCCCGGCTTCAAGCCATGCGAGGTCTGTAATCGCATGATGTCGATTACGGACCCGCACCGAGAGTGTCTCTTCTGCCTGGGGCGCCCAACGACCCCACGTCGTGCCCCGAGTGTCGGTCCCTCGCCCCGAGAGCGGTCTCGAAAGCTTCTCGAGGCCCTTGCCTCGGCCCCACGCCGCTCGAGGTCCCGGTCCTGGGAGAGGTCGAGGGGCCGGTCGCGGAGCCGTCGTCATTCGTCGGGGTCAAAGTCTTCGTCCTCAGGTAAGGCCAAGCACAAGAGGTCGAAGAAGCGTCGCTCCAAGACCTCCCCTCGCCGGTCTCACGACTCGGCCGAGGGTCCTGTTGGTACCGCCCCCACGGCTCCGGGGGTACCCGAGCAGCTGATGCCGGACTACCCGCCTGTTCCGGGTCCGACGTCGACTCCGGCCGACATCCAAAATTTCTTGTCGGCCATGGCTCGCATCTTCGGGCCTATGGGTTACCCCGGTGCGCATTCGGGCCCCGCGGGCCCCAGTGGGGATTCTCCCTCGGCACCACCGGCGGCTCCGGTCCCGGTGTCTCCGGCGGTTCCGACCCCGGCGCCGCAGGACCCTCTCGAATCCAGGCCTGGATCCCGGTCGACGCCGGTTGACCTAACAACACCTCCACCGGCGCCGACCACTCCGGTACCATTCTCGGCGCCGTCCGACGTCCCGGACGACGCCGTCCCCATGTTCTCCCCGAAACCGGACACGGCGCCGGATCGGCGTCGGCCGACGCCGATTCCGACGCCGATGGGACCTTTCTTCCCTCATGTCCGCCCTCCATACTTTTCACCTGTTTTGGAGGACGAGGAGGATTGGGAGGGGTCGGAGGACCCTCTCACAGCTCAGTGTGAGCCCTATGAGGACTGGGCAGAGGAACTGGGTGATGCCAGTGGCCTGGACACCTCTCCAGACCTTGGCATGCTGTCTCCTCCTTCCGTGGCTACGGAGGAGGGAGCAAGTTATGCAACGGTGTTGCGTAGGGCGGCCGCGGCCTTGCGCCTCGAGCTCCCTACAGTGGCTGTCCGGACTAACCTCCTGACGGAAGTGCTTCAGCCGGCGGCTACCTCTTCGGAGCCACTGCTGCCGTTCAACGATGCACTTTCTGACGTTCTTTTGGGCACCTGGTCCAGGCCCACCACAGGAGCTCCTGTGGACAGGAACGTAGCCGGACGCCATCGCCCGGCCCCAGGCGACCCCTTGTTCCTCTCCCAACACCCCACCCCGAGAGCTTGGTTGTCCAAGCCTCTACCTCCCAGAGCGCCTTCCCTACGGCTCCGCCGGACAGGGAATCCAAAAAGCTGGAGCAATTTGGGAAGAAGATTTGATCTTCCTCCAGTGCTGGCTTGCGGTCTGTGAACACCGCTTGCCTTTTGGGCCGTTATTCCCACTCTCTGTGGGATTCAGTGGCGCAAGTGCTGCCTAAGTGTCCTGAGGTGGTCCAAACACTACTCACCCGTGTTATTTCAGACGGGAGAGACGCGGCAAAGTTCACAATCAGATGTGGCCTTGACACCGCTGACTCGCTGGGCAGATCGCTTGCAACGACAGTGGCGCTGCGTCGTCACGCCTGGCTGAGGACCACTGGTTTCTCGGGCGATGTCCAAAACACTCTTATGGACATGTCCTTTGATGGCATCCGCCTTTTTGGTAATAAGGCAGACAGCGCGCTGGAGCGCTTTAAGGACTCGCGGGCTACGGCCAAGTCCTTGGGCCTCTCTGCCTCGCGCCCTCCGCAGCAGTCTGCTTTTCGCTCCTTTCGTGGCCACGGAAGGGGCGCCCATTCACGTCCATTGCCCAGCCACCGGCCCGCGCAGCAAGCGCCTTCGCGTGGCCGAGGACGTGGCTCCCGCCGAGGCGGGTCGGGTAACCAGCGTGCGGGTCAGGCCACCACCTCCGCCCCGTCCGCGGCCTCCAAGCCCTCCTAGTCCATCCTTTCAGGTCCACAGCACGCCAGTGGGGGGAAGGGTCCGCCATCACCTTCCCCACTGGCGTACTATCACATCGGACAGGTGGGTCTTGGACATTGTCCGAAGGGGCTACTCCCTCCCCTTCGAGACTACCCCCCCCAGCCATGCCACCTCAATACCACCGCATGTCGGGGGATCACTTGGTGCTTCTTCAGCAGGAAGTTGCGGCCCTCTTGGCCAAGGGGGCCATCGAGCGCGTTCCGATCCCAGAAGTAGGACGTGGTTGTTACTCCCACTACTTTCTGGTGCCCAAAAAGGACAAGGAGGACATGCGTCCTATCTTAGAACTCCGAAACGTCAATCGCTTCCTCCGGAAGGAGAAGTTCAAGATGCTCACCCTAGCTCAGGTCTTGACTGCCCTCGACCCTGGAGACTGGATGGTAGCGTTGGACTTGCAGGACGCATATTTTCACATCCCCGTCCTGCCGGCCCACCGGCGTTACCTGCGGTTCACGGTAGGCCACGAGCATTTTCAGTTCATCGTGCTCCCCTTTGGCCTTACAAGCGCCCCTCGGGTGTTCACGAAAGTGATGGCGGTGGTCGCAGCTCATCTGCGCCGGGCAGGGGTTCCAGTCTTCCCCTACCTTGACGACTGGTTGCTGAAGGCGGGCTCGTCCCAGGCAGTCGTCTCCCACCTCCAGACTACGGCCGGACTCCTGCACTCGCTGGGGTTCTCCATCAACGTGCCGAAGTCGCACCTGATTCCTTCTCCACAGCTCCTTTTCATTGGAGCAGTTCTGGACACAACGCAGTTTCGGGCCTATCCTCCCCGAACGGCGAGTCCAGGATCTTCAGGCTATGATTCCGATCTTTCAGCCTCTATCCTGGGTTTCGGTGACGGATGACCCTGAGGCTGCTGGGCCTCATGGCCTCCTGCATCCTGCTGGTCGATCATGCCAGATGGCATATGCAGGCTCTGCAGTGGGACCTGAAGTTCCAGTGGGCGCAGCATCAGGGGAACCTGTCCGATTACGTTCAGATCTCGGAGGGGACTGCACGGCAGTTGCAGTGGTGGCTTTCGAACCGGCAATGGGTCACGGGCAGATCCCTCTCCCTTCCCCAGCCAGAGCACACGGTTGTGACGGACGTGTCCCTTCTGGGATGGGGCGGTCACATGGGAGCCGCGGAGATCAGAGGCCTCTGGTCTCCGGCGGAGTCCCGGCTCCATATCAACCTTCTGGAGCTTGGGCGATCCGACTTGCACTGAAGGCATTCCTTCCTCTGTCAAGGGGAAGGTGGTGCAGGTGTTCACCGACAACACCACCGCCATGTGGTACTGCAACAAACAGGGCGGGGTGGGGTCGTGGACCCTATGTCAGGAGGCTCTGCGTCTCTGGACATGGCTGGAACATCAGGGCATGTCCCTGGTGGTTCAACACCTGGCAGGTTCACTGAACGCCAGGGCGGACGAACTCAGCCGCAGGTGCATGATGGATCACGAATGGCGTCTTCACTCGGAGGTGGCGTAAGGACTCTTTCTACAGTGGGGAGAGCCTTGGTTAGATCTATTCGCCACCGAAGAGAACGCGCAATGTCGTCAGTTCTGCGCGTTGGAATTTCCAAGGCGGCACTCGCTCGGCGACGCTTTTCGTCGCGAGTGGAGTTGTGGTCTGTTGTACGCCTTTCCGCCTATACCACTTCTACCCAGAGCGTTGAAGAAGATTCGGCGCGACCGGGCCCAAGTCATCCTTGTGGCTCCGGACTGGGCTCGAAGAGTTTGGTATCCCGAGCTACTCCGTATGAGCGTCGATCCCCCGATGAGTCTGCCTCTTCGGGAGGATCTTCTATCGCAGCAGCAGGTGACGGTCCTCCACCCGAACCTGTCCAGTCTCCACCTCCTTGCGTGGAGATTGAGCGGCGGAAGTTGATTCCTTTCGACTTGCCTCCCAAAGTTTGTGATGTGATTCTGGCAGCCAGGCGTCCCTCCACTAAGGTGGTATACGCCTGCCGGTGGAACAAGTTTGTGGCATGGTGCACAGCAAAGGCTGTGGATCCCCTTTCTGCCCCTCTTTCTGAGGTTCTTCTGTTCCTTCTCTCTCTGGCCCAACAGGGTTCTGCCCTGGGTACCATCAAGGGCTATCTTTGTGCCATTTCGGCCTTCCTCAGGCTTCCTGATCAGCCCTCCCTTTTAAAGTCCCCTGTTGTTAACAGGTTCCTAAAAGGCATTACACACCTATTCCCTCCTGTTCCGTTTGTGATGCCTCAGTGGGACTTGAACTTGGTTCTTACCTTTTTAATGTGCGCTCCCTTTGAGCCTCTACATAACTGTCCTCTTCGTCTTCTCACTCTGAAGACAGCCTTTCTGGTGGCTATCACCTCCGCTCGGAGGGTGAGTGAGCTCCAGGCTCTTTCTTGCAAGCCCCCTTTCTGTCTGTCCATCCAGACAAGGTTGTTCTTAGGACGCGTCCGTCCTTCTTGCCAAAGGTGGTTACTGCTTTTCACATTGGGCAGACCATCACTTTGCCCACCTTCTTTCCGCCTCCGCTTCCTTCTAGAGAGGAAGAGAGGCTCCACTGTCTGGACCCAAAACGTGCGATTTCTTTTATATCAACCGCACACAGCAGTACCGGGTGGACGACCAGCTCTTTGTTGGCTACGTGGGCGCCAAAAAAGGTCGGGCGGTACACAAGCGGACCATCTCCCGCTGGGTCGTCTTGTGTATCAAGGCCTGTTATTCTTTGGCTAAGAAGGAGCACCCTGTTGGGCTGCGTGCCCATTCCACCAGGGCGACAGCCACCACCACGGCTTTAGGACGTGGTGTCCCATTGCAGGACATTTGTCAGGCAACTACGTGGGCCTCGCTGCACACGTTTACCAAGCATTACTGCCTTGACAGCCAAGTCCGGAGAGACGGCTTCTTTGGCCGTTCTGTTCTCCGAGACTTCCTTGTCTGATGTTTGTTCGCAGACCCACCACCGGGGTTGGTATTGCTGGGGTATCTATTCTAAGGTAAGGAATCTGTCACTAACGTGTCTCTTTCAGATGCACAAGTTACTAACTTGTGTAACGATATATCTGTAAGAGACAGTAGTTAGTGACAGATTCCTTACCGCCCCACCCATCCTCCCCGTTCTGCGAACTGATTTCTAGGGTTAAGGACATCCCTTTCAGGGCCCTAGTTTTCAGACACCAGTGTCAGTTTCTTGCATGGCTCTGCGTTTCTGGCGCGGAAAGTCGTGTACAGAACTGACGCCAGCGCGCATGGGCGGCGTCTAAGTATTGCCCGCGACGTCATCCCGGCGATCACGACGCCGACGACGGACGCGGAGCTGCACGACGCCGCCTACCGACGCGCAGGGGTACTGCTACGCAAAAACTTTCCGGATCCAGCCTGACGCCTGGGGATATTCTAAGGTAAGGAATCTGTCACTAACTACTGTCTCTTACGGATATATCGTTACACAAGTTAGTAACTTGTGCTTTAGAAGGTAGACATTTTTTAAATATAAAAAAAATTATTATAAGTTTATTATAAATGTTGTATGTAACTTGTAAATATTTGCAATTCTAATATTAAATATTATGTGTTTAATAATATTTATTATAATTTTACAATGATATAAAAATGAAAAATACATTTAAACAAATAAGATAAAAATCGTAGTATTTTAATTAAACATGTAAGTAATTTATATATAATGTAATGACATTTATTTAATTAAATTAGATTTATTTTATATGTTTGAAGCTGCCATATTTGTTTGGGGCTTGTATTTTGTAACCGCTCGCGGTTGTTTTGGGTTATTTCGAAGGGGAGAAGGTTGCGGTTGGGAGCTGCTTCGCGTCGAGGAAGGTAAGATTACTTTTCTTTATTTAAACAACATTTTTAATTTAATTTGAAGGAAGTTAAGTTGTAGTTAGTGTGTGTAGAGTTAGGTTCTTGGAGTTGTGGTGTTTTTTATGCGTTAGTTAGGTTTTGACGATTTATGTATCGTTATTTTTGAGGCCTAGTTTAGAAATGTTAAAGTTTGGTAGGATATGTGTTATTATGGTGTGTATAATGTTTGTAATACTGTTATATTGTATAGTATGTGTATATTTGTGTGGGTGGGAATGTTTGTGTGTTTTTACAGGTTTTGTTCGATCAAAGTTGCGGTTACTAGAAGATTGCGTTTTTTAAATTAAGGAAGTGTATATTAGTTTAAGTAACTAATAATTTTTCACACTTTCTTAATTTTTCGAGTTTTCATGGAGCGTTTCTTTTTAAAACACTTTTCGGGTTTTTATGGTTTATGGCTTGTGGATTTACGGATCGAGGATTAGTTTTTGGAACAGTTGGATTTTTTTATTTTTTTGGGGGTCATTTTTATTCTATTTGGATTATGAGCTACCATCATTGTTTTACAAGATGTGGGATTTTCTGTCTACAGCTACGGAAACGGTAAGTTAATTTAATTATTTATTGTGGGAGTGAAATGCTATAATATTTACTGTTATTGTTGTTTATTTTTTCAAATATCTAATTAATATGTCTTTATATATATTTATTCATTCATACAAATTATTTAGTTTTTAAAGAAATAAAATTAATTTGTATGCATTTTTAATAACTTTAACAGAAAAGTATTATATATTTTACACTGGTTTGAGGGTTTAGAGTAGGCTTTAGGCAATTAGTGGTAAGTATTCTAGGCCTCTTGTTGTAGGGTATAGTGTGACTTGTTGTTGTAGGTATTCAAACATTTGTTTAGTGTGTTTGGATAGTTTAGGGTTTATTTGTGTGACAGATTGCTCCATTCTTAGCTGTTGGTAGCTCTGTTCTTTTTGGAGGGAGTGTAGGAGTTTGTGTAGAGTAGTTGTACCTCGTCCTGTTGTTGCTTGGAAGGCATTATGCCAACCTTCAACAGCATTGTTTGCTTTTGCCTCTTGATTTAGTGTGCTAAGGTAGATATTCCACCATGGAATTTGGTATTTTGGTTGTCTCCTATGTCCTGATCTATGGAGTCTTCCCACCCAGGTATCTTCAAAATAGTCTAGGAGGGGACTTAATTTTTGTTCGTGTTGGTGGTAGTAAGGACTTTCTATTAAAAGATTGTAATGTTCGGCCACGTCAGTCACTGGGACGTAGGCCAGTGCAATACGTTTTTTTATTTGGTATGCGAATGAACTGTTTGTCGAATATTCAACACTTAGGGGCCGATTAGAATACCATGCCAGTGGTAACGGGACCGGCCGCCAGACATGCGGCGGTCCCGCAGCCCTGATTAGGATGCGACCGCCACCCTGGCGGTCGCATTCCGCATATTAACATTGCGGCGGGTGCTGCTTACAGCAGCACCCGCCACAATGTCAAAATTACATGTTGTGCCTGCCACCTTGTGCATGGAAATGGAGGGGGTATCATGGGTACCCCCAAGTGCACCCCCACCCCTCCGGGGACCCGCAACGGGCCCCCAGAGCAATTCCCCGCCAGCCTTTCCATGGTGGCATCGCCGCCATGGAAAGGCCAAACACCGCACGCATCATAATATGGATGGCAGTGCCTGCTAGGCACCGCCACCATATTAGAGGCCCAAGTCCGCCCGCCCGGCAATCGGAACGATTGCCGACCGCCGGAAAAGCGGCGGACCCACTTTGCGTCCGCAGCGATACCTCCCGCCATTATAATATGGCGGGGGTATTACTCGTTACGATGGCATAACGGTCGCCAATGACCCCTTAGTGTTGATTTCTGAAGGTGTCTCCATAGACACTGATTGAAATGATAGTAACAACCCTGAATTGATGTGTGTGGGTAGGACTTTAGAATTGCACTTATCATAGCCTGCTCAAAATCTATTATTATTTTCTGTGGAAAATAATTATTTGTTTTCTGTTTAATTTTACTTAGTACTTCCATATATGTGGAGTTCTGTTTATTGAGTAGCAAGGCATAGATAAAGGGGATGTTGGTGTTCTGATATAGGGCATGGACAGTGTATAATTGATAGAATGGTTTGGGACAGATTTTAAAAGTCCCGTCCATCATCCATGTTTCTGATTGTTGTAGCTATATTAAATTGTTTGCAGTTGCAAACATAATTATTCTTTTTCTTTGCATTTGTTGTCATAGAGAACAAAGGGTTCTTCATTATGAGTTATAGATAGTTCTGGGGAATTACCACCTCTTCAAATGTTTTTGGAGCAGGTGTGGTAGTTGTTGTGTCTTTTTTTGTGCGAGCTATAGTTCTTTTTAATGAAGAAATAGAGGGCATTTGCCCAGTAGCATGTTTGGGTACTGTAGGCAGAAATTCTTTAAGTATTTGAGTCGTAGGTGTCTGTGAGCTAGTGCTAGCTTCTTTAATGTTCTCAAGGGCATTCCTAACCTCTATTTCAGAAACATTTGGAGGGTGGTTATGCTCCCTTGTATACAAAAGAGTTGTTTCTCTAGTTGTTGCCCAACTATAACACTTATTTGAATAGTACTTGCTACATTTCCAATTTACTTTTAGTCCACTTTGCTTTTCCTGGGTATAGACATACCCCATGTAACATAGCAAAGATTTTCCATTTTGGGATGAGATAAATTGGGCGCCTTCTGTCATTGTGATGTGTTAAATTCTACAAAAAATGTATATCAAAATTATTAAAACGAATATTGTACATGTTTTTTTCTTAATAAATATATATTGTTATTAATATACTTACAATGTTTATTTTGAGCTGCTTTTCAATAGAGATGCTTTTTCTTTGTTGGTTCAATTCTGTCAAGTAGTTGATATTTCTGTGGAAGAGTAAAACATATTTTTACTTATTTTGTAAAATATGTATGTGGGGTGGGTGTTTGGGATGGATTTGGGGTTTGGTTGGGTGTTTTACAATTTTTTACAATGCTGAATACTTACTTTATTAGTTAGATGATTTTTGAAGTGATCTGTAATTTTGTGGATGGTTTGAGAAATATCTGTAGAGGAGACATAAATTGAAAAAAGATATATATTAATTATTTGAGTATGATAAATAGCAGTTTTAGAGGATTAGCATTGCAGTTATTTTACAGATGGTAATGTACTTACTTTTTGAAGAATGTAATATCTTTTGATTTGATGAAGTCCTTGTTTCTGGTAGAAATCCGGCAGAGTTTCGGCTTATTTATTGTTTTTGGTTTAAGGTGTAAAATAAGAATAAGTTTTCCTTCTTTATATAGTGTTTGTATTAATTGTTTGGTTAACCTTATTGGTTTATTTCAATATTGTGTGTTTTTATTCGTTATTCTTTATTGTTTTACTCATTTTGGTAGTTGTTTTCCATATATGGAAAACGCTAATTAAGAGTCAGTTCTTTTAAAAAAAAAAATTCACATGTTGAATAATTTAGATGTGTATCATATTATATATGATGTTAAATAATGTGTGTACATAATCTAAATATAAAATTAAATTGTTATTAATAGTGTATTTGTTATTTAATGTTTTAAAATATGTTTTAGTATTTGTTAAAATTATTATATATATTATATTTTATATGCAGTGATGTTTATTTATTTGAATATATTTATGGTGTTTAATTTTGTTTGTTTTATCTATTTTTAAATTGTCGATATTTCTACAAAAACGATAATATTGTTGTCTATATTATTGTGATCGATATTTTGGACATGTATTTTTTAAAGGATGTTCGATATTTTGAATAACGATATTTATGTGTTCGATATTACTGTAATCGATAATTATGTTTGACGATATTTTGGGGTCGATATTAGTGTATTTTGTTAATTAAGTATAGGGTATCGATATTAGTGTCGTCGATATTTTTGTGTCGATAAAAATGTAGGTCGATATTGTGTCTGTCGAGATTGTCAGTGATTCGGATCAGCCATCACCTCCACCACTGGCAGACCATCACATTGGACAGGTGGGTCCTCCAGATAGTCCAAAGGGGCTACGCCCTCCCCTTTAAGACCACCCCTCCCTCCATGCTACGACCGGCTGATGGAGGATAATTTAATTTTACTCCAGGAGGAGGTCATGACACTCTTGGCCAAGGGAGCCATAGAGAGGGTTGGAGCCAGAAGTAGGCTGTGGTTGCTATTCCCGCTACTTTCTGGTCCTGAAAAAGGACAAGGGCCTTTGTCCTCTTCTAGACCTACGAGCCCTCAACTACTTCCTCAAAAAGGAAAAATTCAAGATGCTCACACTAGCTGTATGCCCCAGACCGGGAGACTTGATGGTAGTGTTGGGCTTTCAGGATGCCTAAATCCACATTCCTGTCCTGCGGGCCCATCAGCGCTACCTGCGGTTTACAGTATGCCACAAGCATTTTCGGTTCACTGTGCTCCCTTTTGGCCTTACCAGTGCCCCTTGAATGTTCACCAAGGTGATGGCAGTGGTCGCAGCTCATCTGCGCAGATCAGGGGTGCCAGTCTTCCCCTATCTTCTCTGCAGTGGGACCTAAAGTCCCAGTGGGCACAGGGGAATCTCAATGACATGGTCCAGATCTCAGAGGGAGCTGCACGAGACCGACAGTGGTGGCTGACGAACCACGATTGCGTCAAAGGCAGACCCCTCTCCCTTCCCCAACCACATCTCACAGTAGTTTCAGAGGCCTCACTTCTGGGATGGAACAGCCATCTGGGAGAGGTTGAGATCAGAGGACTCTGGTCTCTGGTGGAATCCGGACTCCACATCAACATGCTGGATATCCGACCGATCCGATTGGCATTGAAAGCCTTTCTACCCTCCATCAAAGTAAGGCTAGTTCAAGTGTTCACAGACAACAACACCGCCATGTGGTACTGCAACAAACAGGACAGAGTGGGGTCATGGACTCTTTGTCAAGAGGCCCTGCGTCTCTGGACATGGCTATAACAGCAGAGCATATCCCTGGTAGTTCAATTCCTGGCAGGTTCTCTGCCACAAACTCAGCTGTCGATGCCTAGCGGATCATGAGTGGCATCTCCATCCGGAGATGGCGCAATGTCTCTTTCAGCAGTGGGGAGATCCTTTGCAGAGAATCCGCAATGTCAGCAGTTTTTTGCGCTGGAGTTCACAAGGCGGCTCTCGCTCGGAGACGCTTTTCGTCTCAGAAGCAGACGCCACGCACACCTGTTTATCGAGGAGCACTTGTACTCCAACCCTAATACGTTAAGGGATGTTGAAATCTTTGGCCACTTTTGCACAATAGCACTTTGAACAACTTATGTTGGTTAAGAGAATCCACATACTGGATGTTAAACTTCGTGATCATCGCTACGCATTAGCAATTTGAAGGACCAATGTTAATTACATACAATTCAGAGCCCTGAAGAAGTCCTTGTGGGACGAAACGCGTTGGCTACTGTGGCTACTGTCTGTTTGCGTGGTTTTTAAAACGAAGAAAAATGAATAAAGAATCATTGAACAAAGAAACTTTTCTGTTACATATTTGTCACATGCATGATTTTTTGTTATGAATATTTGTGTTGTGGAAAGGACAAGGATATATGTCCAAATACAAATTTGTCATTGTAGTAATGTAGTAGTGGGTAGAATGTTTTATATGTCATATTCAGAACTCTGCTGTTGCTTAGTACAACAGAATGTTTATATTGGCTGTTGGTCTTGGGCTGCTGAGCCTGGTGGAGTCCCTGTCTACTGGCTCCACGACCATGTAGTTACAATAAAACTAAGTTAAACTTGTTCCAGTCTCCGGCTCAATTACTACAGAAATTTGGCGACGAGCTTGAGAACTACATGGTCACACACCCTGCGTGCAACAATTCTCAACACAGATTCATCTATTAAGCTGCAGCTCTTCAACTTCATCTGAAGCAAGAATTCCCTACCCTCCAAGGAAGGAAGATTTCTACCCCTGCTACAGACTGTTGAATTGGAGCTGTGCTGTTTCAATGAGCTGTATACCTGAAGTGGAGCTGATTCTCCAACTGCTACAGACCGTTGATTTGGAGCTGTGCTGTTTCAACGAGCTGTATACCTGAAGTGGAGCTGATTTACCAACCTAAGCTCATCCCTACGCCTTGACTACGATCATCTACTTCTGTGGTAGGGCGCTTGCGCTTTGTTGTTTGTGACTTTGCCGGTGCCGGTGCTGGCGTGTGAACCGTACTTTTCCACGCATGGTTCTTGATCTTCAACCTATGCGGTATAAGTGCTGTATTTACTTTATTTAGACCTTGTCGTGCTGGTGCCAAATAGTGTTCCGTTATTTTTTTTTGGGGCTCAGCTGCCTGTCTCATTCTGTATTTTTAACCTCCTACACGGGTACATACAATATTTGTGACACTCGAGCTCGTTTTCCCTCGCGGCATTTATCTGAAAGAAACACGTTCGTTATAGATTCCTTACCTTAGAATTACCCCCAGGCGTCAGACTGGATCCAGAAAGTTTTTTCGTCAGCAGTACCTCTGCGCGTCGGAAGGTGGCATCGGTCGACTCCGCATCCGTCGTCGGCGTCGTGGTCGCCGGGATGACGTCGCGGCAGCTACTTAGACGCCGCCCTCGCGTGCTGACGTCAGTTCTTTCTTTTTCCGCGCCAGCCAGCGCAGATCCGGGAAGAGTTGTGCCTCAGTCATTTTTTGACTAACTTTTTCTTGCCTTTTGTCGACTTCTTTCTTCGAGTCTCCGACTCCGAAAAGGTGCGCGAGGGATGCCCGGCTTCAAGGCTTGCAGTTCCTGTAGCCGACTGATGTCGGTGACGGATCCGCACCGCGTGTGTCCTTTTTGCCTAGAGCGCGACCACGACCCCAAGTTGTGCTCCGACTGCCGGTCGATGGCGCTGAAGGCTTTGCGGGAGCGGTCCCGAAAGCTGCTTGAACATCGGCAGTCGGCTCCACGCCGTTCGAGGTCCCGGTCGAGAGGGAGGTCGAGGGACCGGTCGCGGAGCCACCACCATTCCGGTTCGAAATCATCGAAGTCTTTGCACTCGGGGTCGGGTAAGTCGAAGCACAAGAAGAAGTCGAAGAAGCATCGTCGCTCTTCGACTTCTCCTCATCGGTTGGCCGATCCGACGAGGCACGCGGGTGGTGCCTCTCCCGCGGCTACGTGCGCGGAGCCTGCAGAGCCGACACCGAGTTTACAACCCTTTCCGGGACCCGGAGCGACTCCCGCCCAGCTTCGTACGTTCTACGAGGCGATGCATGCCATCTTTGGGCGAACCGACCCCGCCGGCGCGCCTTTGGGCCCCGCGGACTCGTTTGGGGGGCCTAGGTCTTCGCTGCCGATGGCTCCGGCCCCGGCGCCGCAGGCCCCCCTTGGATCCAGGCCTGGATCCGGACCGGCGCCGGTTGACCTCGTTATGCCTCCACCGGAGCCGCTTCCGACGGCACCACTACCGCGTCCGACGCCGGTTGGCCTCCCGGCCGGCGTCGACCCCGGCCTCCATCCTGATGTGGACACGGAGCCGGACCGGCACCGGGGGGGGGGGGTTTATGCCCCTATCCACTTATGGGGTCCCTTTTCAACCACAGTGGCACCCAGAGGATGATGAGGAGGACTGGGAGGGGTCAGGTCACCCTTTAACTGACCAGTTGGAAAGTGAACAGGACTGGAAAGAGGAACTGGGGGATGCCAGTGGTTTGGACACCTCCCCTGACCTTGGCATGTTGTCTCCTCCTACCGTGGCTACGGAGGAGGGAGCGTCATACGCAGTGGTGTTGCTTAGGGCGGACGAGGCTCTCAACCTCGAGCTTCCTACGGTGGCGGTCAGGACTAACCTCCTGATGGAGGTGCTTCAGCCGGCTGCGAGCTCTACAGCCCTTGCTGCCGTTCAATGAGGCCCTCACCAACGTCCTTTTGGGCACCTGGTCCAGGCCCAACACGGGGCCTCCCGTGGATAGGATGATTGCCCGACGCCACCGCCTGGCTCCGGGCGACCCCACTTTCCTCTCCCAACACCCCACTCCAGAGAGCTCGGTTGTCCAAGCCTCCACTTCCAAAAGCGCATTCCCTACCGCTCCCCCGGAATGGGAATCCAAGAAGCTGGACCACCTTGGGAAGAAGATTTTCTCTTCCGCCAGCTTAGGACTGCGGTCGGTGAACACCGCATGTCTCTTGGGCCGTTATTCCCACTCCGTGTGGGATACGGTGGCGCAGGTGCTGCCTCAGTGTCTGGAGGAGGCCCGGGCAGTGCTCTCTCCAGGCTGTGGCCGCCGGGAGAGATGCAGCAAAGTTTGCCATACGTTGTGGGCTGGACACCGCCGACTCTCTGGGCAGGACCATTTCAACGTTGGTAGTGCTTCGTCGCTACGCCTGGATGAGGTCGACTGGCTTTTCAGGGGATGTCCAGAACACCTTGATGGACATGCCCTTTGATGGCCGTCGCCTTTTTGGCGACAAAGCAGACAACGCTCTAGAGCGTTTCAAGGACTCACGGGCTACGGCCAAGACCTTGGGCCTCTCCACCCGCCCGGCGCAGTCTGCTTTTCGTCCCTTTCGTGGCTACGGAAGGGGTGCCCCGCTACGTCCCGCCCAGAGCCACAGGCCGCAGCAAGTTACCCAACCTTCGCACGGCCGGGGACATGGGAACAACCGTCGTGGTTCCGGGGGCCAGCGGGCGGGCCAGTCCACCAACCTCCCTCCGCAGCAGCCTCCAAACCCTCCTAGTCCGACCTTTCAGGCCCATCAAACGCCAGTGGGCGGCAGGATTCACCATCACCTCCCCCACTGGCGCACCATCACGTCGGACAGGTGGGTTTTGCAGATAGTCTGAAGGGGCTAATCCCTCCCCTTCAAGACTACCCCTCCAGCCATGCCACCAATATACCACCGCATGTCGGAGGATCATCTGGCCCTTCTCCAGGAGGAAGTTACGGCTCTCTTGGCCAAGGGAGCCATCGAGCGCGTTCCTGTCCCAGAAGTAAGTCGTGGTTGCTACTCCCACTACTTTCTGGTCCCCAAGAAGGACAAGGGCCTGCGTCCTATCTTGGATCTTAGGGATGTCAACCGCTTCCTCCGGAAGGAGAAGTTCAAGATGTTGACGCTTGCTCAGGTCTTGTCTGCCCTCGACCCGCAAGACTGGTTGGTAGCGTTGGACTTGCAGGACGCTTATTTTCACATCCCCGTCCTGCCGGCCCACCGGCGTTACCTACGGTTCACGGTAGGCCACGAGCATTTTCAATTTACCGTGCTCCCTTTGGCCTTACCAGCGCCCCTCGGGTGTTCACGAAAGTGATGGCGGTGGTCGCAGCTCATCTGCGCAGATCAGGGGTTTCAGTCTTCCCCTATCTCGACGACTGGCTGTTGATGGCGGGCTCCCCCCAGGCAGTCGTCTCCCACCTCCAGACTACGGCCGAACTCCTGCATTCGCTGGGGTTTTCCATCAATGTGCCGAAGTCACACCTGATTCCCTCTCAGAAGCTCCTCTTCATCGGAGCAGCGAGTCTGGGATATTCAGGCTATGATTCCGATCTTTCAGCCTCTGTCCCGGATTTCGGTCAGAGTGACTCTGAGGCTGCTGGGCCTCATGGCCTCCTGCATCCTGCTGGTCGATCATGCCAGATGGCATATGCGGGCTCTGCAGTGGGACCTGAAGTTCCAGTGGGCGCAGCATCAGGGGAATCTGTCCGATTGCGTCCAGATCTCGGAGGCACTGCATGTCAACTGCAGTGGTGGCTCACGAACCAGGATTGGGTCAATGGCAGATCCCTCTCCCTTCCCCAACCAGACCACACTGTGGTGACGGATGCGTCCCCTCTATGATGGGGCGGCCACATGGGAGAGGCGGAGATCAGAGGCCTCTGGTATCCGGCGGATTCCGGGCTCCACATCAACCTTCTGGAGCTCCGGGCGATTTGTCTTGCACTCAAGGCATTCCTTCCCTCTGTCCAGGGAAGAGTAGTGCAGGTGTTCACGGACAACACCACCGCCATGTGGTACTGCAACAAACAGGGCGGGATGGGGCCGTGGACCCTATGTCAAGAGGTCCTCCGCCTCTGGACATGGCTGGAACATCAGGGCATATCCCTGGTGGTTCAACACCTGGCAGGTTCCCTGAACGCCAGGACGGACGAACTCAGCCGCAGGTGCATGATGGATCACGAATGGCGTATCCACTCGGAGGTGGTGCAAGGTCTCTTTCAACAATGGGGAGATCCTTGGTTAGATCTATTTGCCACCGAAGAGAACGCGCAATGTCAGCAATTCTGCGCGTTGGAATTTCCAAGGCGGCACTCGCTAGGCGACGCCTTTCGTCGCGAGTGGAGTTGCAGTCTGTTGTACGCCTTTCCCCCTATACCACTTCTGCCCAGAGTGCTGAAGAAGATCAAGCGCGACCGGGCCCAAGTCATTCTTGTGGCTCCGGATTGGGCATGAAGAGTCTGGTATCCCGAGCTGCTCAACATGGCCATCGATCCTCCGATCAGAATGCCTCTTCGGGAGGATCTTCTGTCGCAGCAGCAGGGGACGGTCCTCCACCCGAACCTGTCCAGTCTCCACCTCCTTGCGTGGAGATTGAGCGGTGGCAGTTGACGTCTTTCGACCTGCCTCCCGAAGTCTGTGATGTAATCTTGGCAGCCAGGCATCCCTCCACTAAGACGGTATACCCCTGCTGGTGGAACACATTTGTGGCATGGTGCACAGCAAAGGCTGTGGATCCCCTGTCTGCCCCTCTTTCTGAAGTACTCTTGTTCCTTCTCTCCTTGGCCCAGCAGGGCTCTGCTCTGGGCACTGTCAAGGGCTATCTGTCAGCCATCTCTGCTTTCCTTCGGCTGCCAGATCAGCCTTCTCTTTTCAAGTCCCCGGTAGTTAACCGTTTCTTAAAAGGCTTAACACATCTTTTTCTTCCAATCCCCTTCGTTATGCCTCAGTTGGACTTGAATCTTGTGCTTACTTATCTAATGTGCGCTCCCTTTGAGCCGCTTCATAGCTGTCCCTTACGGCTCTTAACTCTTAAGACTGCTTTCCTGGTAGCCATCACTTCTGCTAGAAGGGTGAGCGAGCTCCAGGCCCTTTCTTCAAAACCTCCTTTCCTATCTGTCCATCCGGATAAGGTGGTTCTCCGAACCCGTCCATCCTTCCTTCCTAAGGTGGTCACTGACTTCCACATTGGGCAGACCATTACCTTGCCCACCTTCTTTCCGCCTCCGCATCCTTCGAAGGAGGAAGAGAGGCTCCACCGTCTGGACCCAAAACGTGCGCTCTCCTTCTATCTGGATCGCACCAAACAGTTCCGGGTGGATGATCAACTTTTTGTTGGCTACGTGGGCGCAAAGAAGGGTCAGGCCGTACACAAACGCACCATTTCTCGATGGGTCGTGTTGTGTATTAAGGCTTGTTACTCTCTGGCTAAAAAGGAGCCTCCAGTCGGGCTACGCACTCATTCCACCAGGGCGACGGCAGCCACTACTGCCTTGGGAAGAGGAGTTCTTCTGAATGACATCTGTCAGGCAGCCACGTGGGCATCGCTGCACACGTTCACCAAACACTACTGCCTGGACAGCCAAGTCCGGAGAGACGGCTTCTTTGGCCGTTCTGTTCTCCAGGACTTTCTGGTGTGATCTTGGTTCGCAGACCCACCACCGGGGTTGGTATTGCTGGGGTATCTATTCTAAGGTAAGGAATCTATAACTAACGTGTTTCTTTCAGATGAACAAGTTACTTACCTTCGGTAACGATATATCTGTAAGAAACATTAGTTAGTTATAGATTCCTTACCGCCCCACCCATCCTCCCCGTTCTGCAAACTGATTTCTAGGGTTAAGGACATCCTTTCAGGGCCCTAGTTTTGTGCACCAATGGTCAGTGTCTTGCATGGCTCTGCGTTTCTGGCGCGGAAAATCGTGTACAGAACTGACGTCAGCGCGCGAGGGCAGCGTCTAAGTAGCTGCCGCAACGTCATCCCGGCGACCACGACGCCGACGACGGACGCGGAGTCGACCGACGCCACCTTCCGACTCACAGAGGTACTGCTGACGAAAAAACTTTCCGGATCCAGTCTGACGCCTGGGGGTAATTCTAAGGTAAGGAATCTATAACTAACTAATGTTTCTTACAGATATATCGTTACCGAAGGTAAGTAACTTGTTCTTCAAAGTCGCATTTCAATCCACCACCGCATTCATTACGCCTTACCTGGCAACCGGGGAATCTCCAGTCAAGAGCATTCCACTACTTCATCTTCTGCCTCATCTCTCTGTCTCTGTTACTTAATGCTGCGTTTCAGCTACGTCATCACGTCACGCAACGGCGGCCATCTTTGTGCTTCTCATTACCATGGAAACGATCTTCATTATTCATACAAAGCGCAGTCTTCGTAATTGACGTTTTCTTCATTTTCTTCTGGCTTCATCATTTTGGAAATGCGGTGACACACACACCCACAATACTATCTTTGAAACGTATGAATCCTTTGCTGTTGTGTATCACGCGGTGATACACACACCACTTCTAGTTTTACTGTCACAAAATGTGCACCATGCAAGCTGTCAACCCACCTCCTGCATTTTTAGACACCCCAGGAGAACCTCCCGTCTGTTGGGAAATCTGGTATGATGCATTCGAAACTTATCTAGGAGCCATAGGGGCAACCAGATTTTGTCCTGACAGGAAAAAATGTCTCCTTCTTCATTCATTAGGGTTTGAAGGAAGATCTATTTACAAACATTTACCCAACTTATCTCCGGAAGAAAGTAATGGCATAGATGAATATCGTGAAACTGTGTTAAAAATTGAAAAATAGATTCACCAAACAGCCAAGTCTTATGGTTCTAAGACATAAATATTTCAAGAGAAAACAAACAGATGATGAAGACGTGGACTCTTACATTTCTGTTTTGAGAAGATTGGCAGCAGTCTGCAAATTTTAAAATTTCACAGATCAGCTCATAAGAGATCAATTTGTCTCAATGCAAAGACAAAAACAGACAAAAACTTTTAAGTTTAGGTGATCCTACTTTAGATGAGACGATCAAAATTGCTAAGAGCATTGAAATATCTATGGTATCCTTGAAAGAGCTTGATGACAGAAGTAACGACAAGGTTAATGAAAGTGTTAACGTGGTCAATACGAGTAAATTACACACTAAAGCCAAGAATTTTAGTACAAAGAGTTCTCTCAAACCGGTTAAACCTGATGGTATTACTCCTAATATCTGCCTGAGGTGCGGTAACCCTCCACATGCTAAGAATGGTAGATGTCCTGCCATTACTGTCACATGCAATTATTGCAAGAGGGTAGGACATTTCGCCAAGGTCTGTCTTAAAAGAAAGAACTCCAAGAAACCGGTTGTGTGCGTTGTTGATTCTGATTGTGAGAGTGACTCCGAAGTCATATCAGTGATTCGGGAAGAGCATGATTTTACTCAGAATGATCATGTCAATTCTCTTTCAAAAGCCATTGAGGGTGATCCCTCCACATGTGTTGATCCCATAGTCGACATTACTGTTGGGAAGAAGGTTCTTCCTTTGCTTGTTGATTCAGGTGCTCGTATCACCATGATACTAAGAAGTTATTTGAAGAAACTTGGGGTGATTCCATAGTCTTGTCTCCTCCCGATCGATCTCCTGTGTCCTATGAAGGGCGCAAGATTGATCTACTTGGATTTTAGGAGGAAGACATGTTGTTCAAAGGAAGACACATTAGGGGAAAGATCTATGTTGAAGTCAAGGGTTTAAACATCCTTGGATGGTTTCACCAAGGTTTATTTGGTATAATTTTAAGACCTGGCACACTTGAACAAGTGTTGGTGGTGGAATGCAGTGATGACACCAAACAAACTTGGAAAGCTAAATTTCCCACTGTGTTTGGGGAACAGCTGGGAAAAATCAAGGGTTTCAAGTAAAAAATAGTTGTCAAGGAGGGTGCCTCACCTGTCAAGCATAAACTCAGAGGGGTACCTTATAGTGTTAGGTCTGACCTAGAGAAAGAGCTCAAAGATCTGTGTGCCAAGGGGGTCATTGAACCTGCTGAGTCTTCTTTGTGGCTGTCTCCCTTGGTCGTGGCCCGCAAGAAAAATGGCCAACTTAGGGTCTGTGTCGATTTGAGATCCCTTAACAAGGAGATATGGATTGATTCACATCACCTACCCAAAATTTGTGATCTATTTGTGGCCACCAAGGGTGCTAAGTGTTTTTCCAAGCTTGACTTGCTAGTGCATACCATCAGGTTGAGCTCCATCCTGAATCTAAACATCTCACTGCTTTCGTGTCCCCCTTGGGCACCTTTCAGTACCGCCGCATGCCTTTGGGGTTAGCGTCCGCGGCCTCCGTCTTCCAAAGGGTCATGAACAATATTCTGAAAGACTTAGATTCTGTCTTGGTATTTCAAGATGATGTTTTGATTTTTGGGGAAGACACTAAATCTCATGATGTTATGCTTCACAAAGTTCTATCTTTATTTAGGGAGCATAGTGTTGTCCTCAAATCTGAGAAATGTGAGTTTGCTTGTGATAAAGTTGAATACCTGGGACATGTTGTGTCTCGGTAAGGTGTGAGCCCCAAACCGGGGTTACTAGAAGCCATAATCAAGGCTCCTCCACCGTCTGACAAGTGTGGTGTTAAATCTTTATTAGGACTTTGTGAATATTATTCCAGGTTTATCCCAGATTTTGCAACCATTGTTCGCCCTATAAGTTGTCTCCTTAAAAAGGGTGTACCGTTTGTATGGGGTAATGAATGTGTGCATGCTTTGGAACGTGTGAAGTCCTTGTTGAGTGATTGTAAAGCACTCAAGCCTTTCGATCCAGCTCATAGATGCTGCATTACTGTTGATGCCAGCCAGGTTGGTTTGGGAGACAATGTTGACTCAAACTGTGGATGGTGTTGAACAAACCATTGGTTTTGCCTCTAGAGTCCTGAGAGCAGCTGAACATCAATATTCAGTTATTGAAAAGGAGCTCTTGGCTTGTTGTTGGGCCATAGAGAAGTTCCGTCCCTATGTTTGGGGCAGACGTTTTTTCCTCCTCACTGACCACAAACCTCTTGTGAACATTCTGGGTGACAACATGAGTAAGTGCTGTCCACCCAGGATTCTTAGAATGGTTACTAGACTGTTACAATATCAGTTCGATGTCAAGCACATTTCTGGGGGTAAGAATTTCAGGGCAGATTTTCTGTCTTGTTTTCCAGTTGGTAGCAATGAACAAGAGGAAATTAAACTTAAAGATCTTGTTGATGAGGACTGTGAAGATTGCTTTGTCGCCACTATGGATATTCCTGAACTCAGGGTGAGTTCTGAAGAAGATTGGAGGTCTTCTTTTCTTGCCGATTCTGTTCTTCAAGATGTTCGTGAATTGGTAATGAAAGTTTGGCCACGTGAAAAAGTTCTCTCTCCTTTGTTGCAACCGTTTTGCAAGGTTCAAAGTGAATTATCCTTAGAGGATGGTTTATTGTTGAGAGGGGAGAAACTCATACCTCCGTCTGCCCTCAGATTGAACATCATGAAAAAGGCTCATGAGGGACATCTAGGTGCCACACTCACCAAGCGTCGCATTCGTGACGCATTTTGGTGGCCGTGTATGGACGCTCATGTGGAGAACATGGTCCGTGAGTGTTGCGTTTGCAGTTCCTCTGACAAGTCTCTGAAAGTGTTCACACCTCCTTTACTCCCTATTGATTGTCCTGATGGTCCATGGGTTAAGGTAGGTATTGATGTCCAGGGACCATATGATGTTTTAAGTGGACAGAATAAGTACATCCTAGTTCTTATGGATTACGCTTCAAAATGGCCTGAGTTAAAACTTGTCAAGGAGGCCAATACTAAAGTCATCATAGATTTTCTCACTGATGTGTTTTTGAGGGAAGGGTTCCAGAGGTCACTGTGTCTGATAACGGCAAGCAATTCGTGAGTAGTGAATTTCAATTTTTCCTGCAGTCTTCAGGTGTCAAACATGTAAGGAGTTCTCTCTATCATCCCCAGTCAAATGGCCTTGTAGAGAGAATGAATGGGGTCGTTGGGGAGTGTGTCAAATGGGCTAGAGCTGGCAATCACGATGTTGTGCGTGCCCTCAAAGACATGATTTGGTCCTATAGGACCACTCCTCCACTAAAGTTGCTACTTTTGTGCTCATGATTTGAAGGAAGGCTAATACCACTTTTAGACCTGGGTGGATGACAAAAGTGTTGAGATCTGATTCCAATGTTGATAGTCTGATGCCTCTAGTTAAAGAAAATGTTTTCGAGACCCAGTCCAAACAAAAGGAATGGTATGACGCTAAGAAAGGTGTTAAGTTTTCTTTTCTTAAGGTTGGTGATTTTGTCAAAATTTGGGGGCCGATTCCGATCTGGGTCGGAAAACTCTCCGACCGAGCCGGATCCGGAGAGATTTCCGACCGAGCCAGACTCCTGCAGTCCGACCGAGCGAGTACGATGCGGCCGCATGCTGCCGGACTCGATTCGGTCGGACTCCCATTGAAGTCAATGGGAGCCGGTCGTACGACGCGTACATGGGCTCCCAGTGACTCAATGGGTACGTCGCAAACAAGTGCGCCCCCTACAGTGTGTACGCGTCGGTGCAACTCGCACAGTACATGCATGTTTAAGGGGGACCCTTGGGTCCCCCCTGTGTTTGACTCGTACGGCTACGGGTGCAGGGGGGTCCGGCACGGACCCCCCCAAGTTATTCGAGCCAGACGCTCCGACTCGATCCGGCTGTCCGACGCGTCCATCGTACTGGCTCGGTCGTAAAACGTCTCCATTGCGCGCCACGAATCGAGTGCGGATGGAGCGGGTCGGACACGGAAACGAGTCGGTCGGCGATTTCGCGTTCACTCGCATCGTACTTGCTCGCTCGGACGACTGTACGAATCGGTCGGAAACAAAGCCTCCGACTCGGATCCGGTAAAGCCGAATCCGATTCGGAGCCCTACCGACCGAGATCGGAATCGACCCCTAAGTCTCCAGTGTATGCTAAGAAAGGGGAAAGCAAATTTTACAAACCTCTTCGTGTCATTAAAATCTATGAAAATGCTGTTCAAGTTGAAGGCGGGCATTGGTGCAATTTGTCCAAGTGTCCAAAGTGGTGCATGGTTCTAGTTCTAATTCTTCTCGTGATCTTGATGATTTGTCAAACGGGATTCCAAATTCTAATGCTGACGCTCCGATATTTGGAATTCACTTTCACTTCTTTTAAACTGTTTTAGCTACTTTTTTTTCATGCTGATTACTGGGGGAGATCTCTGTACATTCTGTCGTAATTGGATTTTTTTAAACTTACTTTTAAATTTGCGTAATTTGCACACTCTCTTCTGGTGCCTCAGCCTCAAGATCACGCCCCGGTCCGTCACGGCAGAGTGCCGATTGTACGGAGGGCAACTGTGATCAGACAGGAGCTGGGAAGCCGGAAGGGAGAATCCTACACTTCCGGGGGCGTGCATTCTAGCTTTCCGCCACAACCTCTACTTAAGGTCACATGAAACGGACGCGCAGCGGACGCGCGCAGCGGGCACGCCGAAGGCGCGCCTAAGGCAAGCCCGTTTGCGCCCGTCCGCGCCAGAACGGGGCTAGGGGCGAGAAACCCTGTCCAAATGAAATCCGATCGAATACTATACTCAGGTAAAGAGCTGTTGGACCTAAAGAAATTAGGCTCACACCCTGACTGCAAAAGATACACATTGGGTACAGGGCTTAGTCAAAACTGCTGTTCCTGTGCATGTGGCTTCACCCTCCCTGAACAACAAATGATTACCTCGGGGCATGCCTTAGACACTAAGTTAGTAACAACTCAAATAGGAAACAAAGAAGGGACAGAGGTACACTGTGGACTAATCAATGTGAGATCACTATCTAAACATAAATTTGAAATAGCAGAAGTCATTCTACAATATAATTTGGATATCATATTCCTTACTGAAACGTGGGCTGACCTGGCATCAGACCCTGACTTTGTGATTGCAGTCCCTCTGGGTTTTGCATTTTTTAGACTAGATAGACTAATAAAGAAGGGAGGAGGGTTAGCAGTAATTTATAGGGAACATTTTCAAGCCAAGTTCTCTCCCGCAGGTGAGCCCCACTATGAAGGCCTATGTTTTGCACTTGATTTAAGTCCAATACTACTTTTAAAGGTTTATTGATCTACCGCCCCCCAGGATCAAGAGCTAGTTTCACTGGAAACTTAGATTCTTTGTTGGAACCCTTTCTGACCACCAATGAATTTACAATCCTGGGCGATTTTAATTTTTATCTTGAAGATCAAGTAGATAAAGATACAGCTATACTAATGGAAACCATGGGGTCGCTGGGGCTAACTCAGATGGTTCATAAACCTACGCACGAGGCAGGGCACATACTCGATGGGGTTTTTTCATCGGTACCAGGTCTGGCAGTTAAAGAGATCTTTCCATTGGTCTGGACAGATCACTCACTTATTTTAATGGACTATGTAGTCCCTAAAATAAAAAAAGCCAGAGTCACCAAACCACAGCAAAGCACCTATAAAGCATGGAGTAAATTAGATATAAATAATCTAAAAATTCTGCTGGAAAACACACAGCCTTTCTTGAGTAGCCACACAGACCAAGCAGCAGAAGATTATACCAATTGGCTCAATGACGCTTTTAGGACTACAGTGCCCACATGCACAAATGCAGGGAACCGTCCGCAACCATCTGCCCCTTGGTTTACGGAAGCCCTGCGTCTAGAAAAACAGAATTGTCGTCGAATGGAAAGACGTTGGAGACAGAAATATGAGACAATGGATAAAAATAATTATAAATACACCCTATCTAACTATAAATCACTACTGACCACAGAGAAAAGGTCCTACTTTTCTCAACAGATTGAGAAAGCAAAAAATTCAACCAAAGAACTTTTTGGGGTAGTTGAGAAACTCACCACTGCACCCAAAAATAAAGTTTCAGTGAATCGTCAATCTCTCTGTGATAGTATTTCTAGTGCTTTCAGAAATAAAGTTGATGACATATACAACATCTTCAAGATGACCACACCCAATAAAACAGCGAAGGAACCCTTGAGTATTGAGACGAAAAGGAGCGTCTTTTCAAACTTCTCAGAGGTCTCAAACGAGCTGGTAGAAGAATTGATCCAAGGAATCAAATCAGGATCCCCACTTGATCCCTGCCCGCCTGCGGTGTTAAGAGACATTGCAAGGGAGGTGGGCCCCATTCTAACTAAAATATTTAATAAGATGTTCGCCTCAGGTATCTATCCGGCTATTTGGAAAGATGCAGCCATCTTGCCGCTAATAAAGAAAGCTAATCTGGATCCATTATCAACTAGCAATTATAGGCCAATTGCTAGGCTGCCCCTCCCAGCAAAAGCAGTGGAAAAAATTATGAACAGCCAACTAACCGAATTCCTACAACAAAACGATTTACTTGATCCATCTCAGTTCGGTTTCCGTCCAGGTCACAGTACAGAGACAGCACTGATTAAGGCAACAGAGGAGATAAGAGCAGTGATGGACAAAGGAGGTGCGGCGGTACTTATCCTTTTGGATTTGTCAGCGGCCTTCGATACCGTACATCATGACACGCTGCTCCAGAGCCTTGAAAAGCTAGGAATCAAGGAGTTGGCACTGTCTCTAATATCATCTTTTCTGAAAAACAGAAGACAGACAGTGACCCTTGACCATTTCAAAGCAACACCCTATGTGTTCCCATGTGGGGTTCCCCAGGGCTCCTCGTTGAGCCCTTCCTTGTTCAATATTTATGTATCGGAACTGGCTCCGTTGGTTCGAGACTTTGGTTTCGACTTAACATCATACGCGGACGATACCCAGATTGTGATCGCGGCGTACAAAAATTCCCCCTCTCCAGCAACTCAGTTCCAAAAATGTATGAGAGAAATCAGCGGATGGATGGGAGGGCATTGCCTTAAGCTGAATTCGGATAAAACCGAAGTGGTAACCTTCGGCAACCTCCAGCCGGGCTGGGACGCTCATTGGTGGCCGGCAGAAATTGGAGAAACACCAATACCAGTAGGAAAAGCCAAAAACCTAGGGGTACTGATAGACAGTAAACTAACCTTCACTCAACAAACGAATGCGACAGTTTCAGCATCTTTCTATTTGATAAAAAAACTTAAGAAGGTTCTCCCCTTTATTCCCCATGAATCAAGGAGAACAGTGGTTACCACCATGGTGCTATCGAAGCTGGATTACTGTAACGGCCTCTATCTTGAACTACAAAAACAACTTTAAAAAAAGCTTCAGATGGTGCAAAATGCGGCAGTTAGGCTCCTACTGAATATACCTAAATATGCATCAGTTAAGGAAGAAATCAGAAGACTCCACTGGTTGCCAGTGATAAAATGAATTAGGTTCAAAGCGCTTTGCTTAGCCTATAAATCCCTGAATAACATAGGACCGGCTTCATTGAAAAGCCTATACTTATGGTATAACCCAGGTAGACTATTGAGGTCCTCTAATGTTGGGCTGATGGTAGTTCCTAGGATTCGAACAGCGAGCTGGGGCGGTCGTAGCATAGCATACGGCACGGCTAAAATCTGGAACACTTTACCAAAGGAAATAAGAACCTCCAACTCTCTGGGCGCTTTTAGGAAAAAGTTAAAGACGTGGCTATTCCAGAATTAAGATTCGGAGGAGCGACAGAGTTGGCTCAGTCAGCGCCAAGACACCTCCGGGTAATCGTGCGCTATAGAAGTTATAATAACATAACATAATGTGTCAGAGTGCCAGATCTTGTGCAAAACCTGCTTGCTTCAGATAAATGTTTTTTTTTTCTTTTATTGTGTTTTTTTGGGGGGTTTTTTTGGGAAGAAGGGAAGGTATGTAGTAATGTGTAGAATGTTTTATATGTCATATTCAGAACTCTGCTGTTGCTTAGTACAACAGAATGTTTATATTGGCTGTTGGTCTTGGGCTGCTGAGCCTGGTGGAGTCCCTGTCTACTGGCTCCACGACCATGTAGTTACAATAAAACCAAGTTAAACTTGTTCCAGTCTCTGGCTCAATTACTACAGTCGTATTTGACGTAAATACCAAATTTTGAGTGCTGAACACCAATAATGTATGTTGCTTGGAAATTTTTTCCTTCAGAAGTATAGAGGGGTTGTACTTCGGGTTCATTGCACCATTAGTAATATATTACATTTTGCCCAATACTCTCTTTTAGCAAGTGCTGTACTCCATTGCCTTGACCCCTCTTTGTTTGAATGTTAAAAGTCTATTTTTATAATATTTAATGCTTTTAATAAGCAGCGTGGCACAGGCGGCATGCTGCGCTGCTTACTAAAAGTATAAAATATTGTAAAAATAGATTTTGACGAGCTGCGTCTTTCTTTTATTTAGGGCCGCTCGACAAACACTGAGTTGCGTTTCGCTTATTTTTATATGCAATCACGCAAAGGCACCTTCCACGAATATCGCTCGCACTTACTATAAATGCAACATGCAACAGTGTTGCACTTCCCGTAAGAGTCATTATTTACTCTCTTAGCGCCCTTCCGTTCACATCCTCTTTGTCTCGAGGTCTCGGCCTTCCTTTTCTTTTACGTTTCATTCTATTATTTTTTCTTACTTCCCAGCCTGTATGTTGTTGCGTAGCTGTGAAACGCGGAAGTGAAAGGCATGTTTCAGCTGATGTATGCTGTCTCAGCAGAGGGGCACCAACAGCGAAACTGTTCAATGGAATCCAGAAGCATAGTTAAGGCAGCGATGGGCGTTTTTACGTGTAAAATAGGCTTGGAGGCAACGAAAGGGTGCGCTTCTCCCCAGGGCACCAATGAGATTTTAAAAAACTTGCCATTCACTGGAGGGCGTGGTCTACGGTCGTCATGGCTACGAGGATGCTTGAAAGAGCCTTACGTGAGCCCCGTATGTGATCTGCATTTCGGAGCATGGAGGGAATGAAATAGGAAGTGGCGGAGTTTGCTAAGTGCCCACGGACACGCCGCACATATATCACCAACCACCTAAAGGTAAGCGGCGCAAGGATGTTACTTGGACAAGAGTAGGGTGACCAGATCTTGACAACCAAAAACCGGGACATTTTGCAAAAATAGAAGAAGGACTACAATTTTACATCAACGGTGCTGCCGCAGAATGACAACTCTCATCAACATAGGAACACAGAAGAAACAATAAGAAAATAAATAAAATGTAATTTCTAAAACCAGCATCATACCTGTTAATAAAATTGCTTACTTATAACAGCTGCTAACTATCACAACTTTAGAACACCCAATAAGTGCCTCTCACTGGTTTCAGTTGACCCCCTCTAAAAACCGGGACTTGAGCCAAAATTGACGAATTCTGCCGGGACAGCTGGTGAAAACCCGGTACTGTCCGGGCAAATCCGGGACGCCTGGTCACCCTAGACAAGAGAGATGTTTAACCGGAGTCTGCTTAATTTGCAATAAATGTGACCACGCATGCTCAGAAGTTTTTTTCCTTTCCGGTTGTAGTGTAGTTCCTATTTCCCTAATAGGCTCTGCGCATTGGAATAATATAACCTATAGGTTTGACATAGGACTAAGGTCGGTATGTCCCTATCGATTATATTAAACTTAATTACCTGTGCCAGCTAGCTCAGAGGCCACTAGAAACTTCTTGAAGACAAGAAGGGAATAGTTTCTGGCAACCACATAACATAAAACCCTGATCCCTCAGGATCGTGGAAACAATATACTACTTTTCATTCAGTCACTCATCTCAGAGAAGTACATAGAAGAAACAGTAGGGTGTGTTTACAATAAAATTTATTGCACAGTTGTTGTTCTAGTACTGGTTATATGTGCTGCGACAACTGTTGGACAGTAGCAGAGAAATATGGCCAGCAGTGCAGTTAAATAAAAATGCACGATACAGTTTTACCATTGTGCAATAGTAATGAACACATACATGAAATGCAGAATGCATTAAGATAAAGCCTATACCCCTATGATGCCTAACTAGATGTACCTAAGTGTACCTAGCATGTGTGTAGGTCTTAAAGAGCCAAGAATTCCCCTAGGATTTAATCTAACCCCATTACCTTAGTGGGACTTCATCCTGGTGTTGAGCTGGACACCCCAGGATGGGTGGATGGACCTCTGCCAGCTGGAGCTGTGGCATGATGCAGGTTGCAGCGTCTCACGTCAGAGTGTCGGCATGGAAAGTCTCGGTCCTCTCTAGTTTGCTTGGGCAAAGGGAGGTATATTTATACCTGATAGATGCCTTGCAATGTTAGTATTGACGTACAGTCGGTCAGAGGAAGACGTCAGGAATGAACCCTTAGGAAATAGTGGTTCATGCATATTTAATGAGTCCTTGGAGAAATCAATAATCCTGTGCTAGGGAAAATCCCAAGAGCGAAGGGTCTTTGTCTAAGAACTCGTTGTGACATAGGTTAGTCACTTTTGGACATGGATATGACGTATTTAGAATGGACCGTCTTCTGCACCCAGAGCACACGTCAGATAAGGGACAGACTCTGTTGCTCGTTATTTGTAAAGGGAGGGCCAATGTAGGTGAAAGGCCCTGCCTGTCTCTGTGGCACGAAGGATTTGAGCCTCTGAAACAGCGCACCTATGTTAGGGCCTCAATCCAGCACATAACACGGTAGCGTCGTGACAGCAGTTTATAAGAAGTGAGGTTAGAAGGAGACCGAAGGGCCCACGTCTTAACCTTTGCATTGCGTAGGTTAAGTGAAGATATACATCGTCATTAAACCTGGCCCGACAGTGTGTTGCTGCTGCTCTCCAGCGATGCCAGGAGCAGGATATTCACTTTCGATAGTTTGCCCCGCTGTGCTCATTCACATGCATGCCTCTCAACCCTGAGGCTCAGTCAGCCATGGTTTGTGGGTCCACTGGGCAGGCAGGGGCTACTGGGCCACAGCCATGGGAGATGGGATACTTCGCCTCTAGTGTCCCAGGGTCCTTCTTACGATGGCACAGCCGACTGGGCCAAGTACAACCATCTCAGCCCTTGACTCTCAGTGGTGGTGATGGCGAGCAGTCGCAGGCTTCTCAGGGAGGGTATTGTGGTTTACACAGCTTCAGCACTCAACACAATAACGTGCATTCCTGATACTCTGGTACGAGTCCCTTGTGCTTCAGGGTGGGGGACTTCTAGGCAGTCGACCACACCTTTCCTCCCGCCACTCTATGGGCTGGGGTTTTGCAGGTGTAGTCTCTAGCTCATGAGCATCACTCTCTCCCCTCTCTTAGCACATAGTCCTGTTGCAGACAAAATGGGCCACATAGTCTCTCACCGTTCTTTTCCCTTAAAGGCTTTGAGTCGCGATAAGCCTCCCGCAGGTGCGTGGATTACTGGTGGTGCTCAGTATCAAGTGCACATCTTGTGTCAGTCCTGCTCTGGTGAGGTGGCGGCAGGCCTGTGGTGAGTCTACAGTGGGTAGTGGGAGGAGTGTTTGCTGGGCTCCAGCATCTCTGTGCTGAATCCTCTGGTGAGTACATTTTCAGTTGCGCTGGGAATCCTGGGGTAGAGGCGGTTTCGAAGTCCTCCTCTCCAGATGCAGATTCTGGCGACAACCAAGTCTTTCTAGGTGCCGTTGAGAGAATAATTGCCAACCACAAAGAAAAGGTTTGGGTCCACTACTACCTTGTCTGGACCACTCAATTATCTAAAACAGCAAAATGACCAGGTAGTTTTTTTCCTTTTATAATTCAACAGCACTTTGGACCAATAATTGAAAAGTGCGTTTGGTTTTATTTTACCAAAATTCAATCATATTTTATCGATATAATCTGTTCAAAAAACATGTGATGAACATAGACACACATTATACATTGTAACAACATTAGCTACACATAAAACTGTACATGTCTCATTACAATACAAAAAAAGTGACACTCATTATTTACAACATAAAACACCAAATTTTTCTAACATACACTCTCCTAAGAATAGGGAAGGCTCCAGTCCATATGTATTTTAGAAAATCACAGGCGGACCTATACCAGTTCTAACGGTCCTGCCTGGATTGGGCTGAAGGTGGCAATACTAAGCGAGGGGTCGTATAGTTGTAGGGAATGATATCATTTAAACAAATCCCAAAGACACCCCAAAGTTCATTTGCCTCAACCCAAATGCCATGCCAACGCGTTTCGAACCCTGTGTTGTTCAAGGGTTCTCCTCAGGACGGGACTGGAAGGGAGGATTCAACTGAAAAAAAACATATGAAAAAAGTGGTGTCACTACTAACAGAAAAGGAAAAACCCCTAGTTTTCAATGACCTCACTATATCATTTCGAGAGTCAAGCAAGATACCTGTTTTGTAAACGTATGCCACGATCCCCGGTATGGTGGATTTTTTGTTGCAGCTAAAGGGGAAAAGACGTACAGATAAGCAACTAACTCAAAAGTTAAAAAATGAATATCTCTGTAGCTCATAATAACATGTTATCTGAGCCAGATACAGTCATACCTCTTCAGATTCATGTGGGCCGGTATGGCGTTCTAAACGGGCCTAATTGTTCTCACAGATAGCGTTCTGTATTTGCACACTGTTGTCCTGTCAAGGGAAAGGATTCTATATTAGAGTTGTAAGGGCAGTTTACATAGATGTAAAAAGTTAGCAGCAAACTGCGTGTTATAGAATACGCTTGTCGCGCTAAACGCTGCATTGATGACTTGCCTTCAATTATGCTTCCTAGGTACTACATCATACTCCGTTGTTGGTCAATCCGTGTATTGTCGGCGTGCAGCAGTTGGAAGTTTGAAAGAAATCGGTTTTTTCAAATGCTGATGCCAGAAGGAAAATACGAACTGGATTAAGAACCACAGTGTGTTATGGGTCATGTAGTCTCATCGCAGATTACTCATTTCTGAAAGTTCATTCAAGCCTCGAATCGCCGAGTCAAATTTCATTATAAGAAATGCTTCTTTACGAGCCAAAAGCACAGATGGATCACCTCCTCTCGGTGATAGTCGTATCGCTGCTAGCACTGTCCATTTGAAGTCAAACTGTGTATGGTTCTTCTCAATAAAATGATTAACCAAAGGGGCAGTCACCGTCTTGTTCTTAATTCTCGATCGATGTTGCACAATGCGTTGCCGAACTTCTTGGCTTGTTTTGCCTATATACACTTGTTGACACGGGCAAATTATGCAATAAATCAAATTTTTTGATTTGCAATTAGTAAAGTCATTATGTTTCCAAAACTTTTTGCCATCTGTAAACAGTGTTCCTTCTAATGTTGCGTCACAGACTGAACAAGTACCACATTTATGATGTCCTTGAACTGGCGGTAAATGGAACAATGTTCACTGAATTTCTTTTGTCTTTTGTTGAGCTGCTGTACTTGTGATTTGCTCACCAATACTGCGGTTCTTTTTTAGAGCGAACAGTGGTGGGCCAATGTCCGGGATGGCTCCTTCAATAAGATGCCAGTTGTTCCGAATGATCTTTTTGATCGGCTCTGTGTGGGGTCCAAATGTGGAGACGCAAACAATGCGTTGAGTCGGTATTTTAATCTTTTTGCTGAGAAGATGTTCCCTTGGTGTCCAACGTGCTCTTTTCAGTGAGTGTTTTAGCAGCTTTCGTGGATACCCTCTCTCTAATAGTTTTTTACGCAGACTGTTGGCATGTAGGTCGTAGTCATTTATATTGGAACAATTGCAGCAGTTCGATTGGGCTCTGGGATTTTCAGCGCATCGGTTCCTAGGCACTAGTTCAGCAGATAGTGCCTTGAGGCTGTGGCTATGATCTTTAGAGTAGTGTAGTCGTCAAGTGCCAAGCTAGGCACTCACTGGGGAGTACCCTGGGTAGGCACCGTAAGTTTGTAGTTTTCACTTTTGAGGCTTCCGGAGCCGCACAGAGTTGGCAGGGTCATAGCCATGCCGTTCGGGGTTGCAGGCATGCAGCGGGTTCAACTGGTTCTCTGTCAATGAGTCTCTGATTGATCGACCCGCACACCAGGACCAACTGCTTCTAGCCCCTTCCAAACTGTCAACTCCTGCACGGTCTGCTCACTCCTCTCCCTTCCCTCAGGCAAGGTTTCTTCAGTTCCGAGGACTAGTCAGACAATTCTTCCTCCAAATCAGACTCCAGGTGAAGTCTCCTCACCACTGGCAACTGTCTGTCAGGCAGACACTAATCCTGGTTGTCCTCTGGATACTTTATGGGGCACTTGGTCAGAGAGAACTTGGAACTGGATCAGCAAGTGGATCAGTATCTCCTACTTTTATATAGAATAAGCAGAACCGGTTTGAGCCTGTTCCCTTTTTTATATGTCCTTCTCAGGCTGTCCTCCAGCCTCTGCCTGTGTCTTGAATGATTGTGTTCACAGCAGGGCCGTGTCCAAGTTAGAGCACTCGCATCAGAAGCACAAAGAGGTGTAAGTACTCTCCACCAATCAATTGTTGCTATTGTTTTTAATGAACCTTCCCTTTGAACCCATGTACCTCTAAAATTCCAAGCTAGTCCGTTTTTCACGTTTTTGATACGTATGAGAGCCCAATTGAAACGATGTTTAGTAAAGTGATTTCACTGAGAGTGCGCAACCACAGAAATGAGCCTCCTCTCCACAATCCTTTTTCTTGATTAATCTTTTGGGTAAAAATGAGCCATTCAGTAATGTCATCGCAGATGTGGCCCGCAGTCTTGCCAAAGTGGCCATCGCTACATCTGTTCTTCTGCAGACCGACCATGGAAGCCCATTTTTAGGTCGAGCCTGAGTCAACGCGCATGCGCTTCTCTGGCGAGCTGCTGTAGTGGAGTATGGAAGAGAATCCCCGCCCCACTCTCCGCCCATATTTGTCATTGGCTTCTGTCTTTGTCCTTCGTCATTGCAGGCTTCTGATTCAGTAATCGGTTTAGCACTCAGGCTAAATACATATAAGGTACCAAAGGCGAGACCGATTGCCTTGCAAATGCTTGTTTATTTTTGACATTACTGTTTTAATCAGATTTTTTTTTTAATTAATTATCAATTTTTGTTATTCCAAGCAAGAAATTCAAGAGATGGCCGAAAACAGTCTCGCGTAAAAGGACTGAGAAAAGAGAGACTCTTACCTTCACTCTAAGCAGTTTTTAGGTCTGGTTTGCTAAAGACATATTGGGGACATTCAGAAACCTATCTGGGAATGCATCCCGCCCTTTGCTTACAATTGGCTTTGTGGTTTATAACTCAAATTTTTGGGCTTTCATGTTTCCTGGCTTTATTTGTTTTAGGCTGTCCGATCCAGTTCGTCCCTCCCAAAGAGCAAAGCCGTTTCACACTACCTCTCCTTGTATTCTTCCAGGGGTGCCCCTTTGTGTGAACAGGTCTGTAAATCTTGTTCTTATCTTGCCACATTGGCTGTGAATTCAAAAACAAAGGTCAAATGTCAGGCTCATCTTCCGAGTGATTGGTTGTTTACTTTTCTTTGAATTCAAAGTGAAAGGATTTATTTGACAATCTTGCTGGATACTGGGGGTAGAGTCAAGGGTTTTTTCTAGCACACAACATTCAAACGAACTGTGCCTAGTATTTCAGAATATATCAGAATTAGCAAGGCACAAATGAAGCACATTTTTTGTTAATTCTTAAGTGTGTAGGAAACATATACTTTAATCTGATCAAAACAAATCAATACACTAGGTGATGCCATTTCCACACATTATCGTTTGTGCAGTGTATAGTTTTATTCGTAAAACTGTATGTCTGTGGAAATGTAATGGTCATTTCAATTGTAAATGTGTTGTCTGCAATGGCAGTGGGCTACCACACCATGCATACTCCACTCTACTCTGCACCACTCCACTGCACTCTACTCTGCACCACTCTACTTTACACCATGCCACTTCACACTTCTCCACTCTGCACCACTACACTCTACGCCACTGCACTCAACGCCACTGCACTCTACACTTCTCTGCTCTACTCCACACCACTCTACTCTATGTCAATGCATTCTCTACCACTCTACTTTACACCACTCTGCAACACTGCACACTAGGCCACTGCACTTTATGCCAATACACTCTAATTTGTACCACTCCACTCTGCACCTCTGCGCTCTATGTCAATTCACTTTACACCACTCTAATTTACTCTGCACCACTGCACTCTATGCCACTCTATGCCACTGCACTCTACCCTGCACCACTTCATTCTACGCCACTTCACTCTACCCTACACCTCTTCACTCTACGCCACTTCACTTTACCCTGCTCCACTCCACTACATTCTACCATGCACCTCTCCACTCTACGCCACTTCACTCTACTCTGAAACAATCTACTCTACGCCACTCTACTCTGCACCACTCTACACTACTGTACTCTACACCACTTCACTCTATGCTACTCTACTCTGCACCACTGCACTCTACGCAACTGTATTCTACGCTACTACACTCTATGACACTCTACTCTGCACCACTCCACTCTATGTCACTGTATTCCATGCTACTGCACTCTATGTTACTCTGCTTTGCACCACTCCACTCTATGCCACTGCACTCTAGTATGCACCATTCTAATCTACGCCACTGCATTCTACTATGCTGCATTGTACGCTGCTGAATTCTATACTGCTGCACTCTACGTCACTGCAGTCTATGCCACTATACTCTGCAACACTCTACGCCAATGCACTCTACACCAGTCCACTCTACTCTGCGCCACTCCAATCTACTCCACTCTACGCTATGCTACTGCACTACTCTATGCCACTGCACTCCACGCCACTCTATTCTGCAACACTGCTCTTTATGTCACTGAACTCCACCCCACCTTACTCTGCACTACTGAATTGTATGCCACTGCAGTGAACGCCACTCTACTCTGCATCAGTCCACTCTACACCACTACACTTTGTAGCACTCCACTTTACACCACAGCACTCTATGCCACTGCTCTCTACAGCACTATACTCTGGTCAGCACCACTCTACGCCACTCTGTTATTCACCACTCTATGTCACTGCACTCTATGCCCCTCTACTCTACATCACTGTACTTTACCCCACTCTACTCTGCATCACTCCACTCATCACCACTCCACTCTGCACCACTGCACTCTATGCAACTCAACTCTACTATGCAATACTTTAATCTAAATCACTGCATTCTACACTACTGCACTCTATGCCACTTTACTCTGCAACACTCTGTGCCAATGTACTCTACACCAACCCACTCTACACCACTCCACTGTACGCCACTGTACGCAACTCCACTCTATGCCACTCTAATACATGACACTTTATGCCACTCTACTCTACAACACTCTACTCCGCTCTTTGCCATTCCACTCTGTGACACTCCACACCACTCTCCTCTGCACCACAAACCTTTAGCCATGCTGAACAGCAGACACTCTGGTGTGCAACTTGGCTAAAGCACATTGATAAAGACAATAGCTCTTGCACAGGTGAGACCTATTGGCTTTACCAATGCTTGCTTGAGACTTGTCTCATGGTGTGGCAGGTATGTCAACGAGGAAGGCTGGATTCAAGCCCTTCGGCACCTGTCACCAGCAAATGTTGGTGAGGGACCGCATCTCGTCTGTCTCTGGTGCCTTGAACACGACCACAATGCCAAGACCTGCATCGATTGTCGCACCATGCACCACAAGACCTTGAAGGTGTGATCCCTCAAGCCCCATGCCGCTCAACGGTCCCGGTCAAGAGGAAGGTCCTGGGATCGGTCGCAGAGTCATAGATTTTCATCACAGTCTAAACATGACAACCTTGATCTCCCAAGGAAATCGTTGTAACAGATCTAGAACCCTTTCGTTTGGACTCTCATGCATACCCAAAGAAATACACAAGAAGTGCTCAGCAAGGAGTTTCAATATTTATTGAAGCATTGTGATTCTTGTATAAAATACGTGCACTGCGATAGTCAGTAGAATGAAACAGAATAGCATAATTAGCAATATGAAAACAGTGAAAAGGATAAATGATTTCACCATTGTGCTATATGTCGGCATAGTAGTACCGTGTATATTGTACTCCTACCTAGCGCTTCCTAACCTAGTCGTGCCTAGGGTGGGTGATCTGACATACCCCTGCCGGGTAGACTAACTACCCATTACCTGTGGGTAAATGTCATCAGGCTGCCCATCTTGGTGTAGAGCTGGACATCCCTCATGTTGGTAAACAGGAATCAGCTGAGCTGGAATTCTGGCACGCAGTGACTTTGCAGTGCCAGCTGAGGGCTCCTCTCCCTTAAACAAGGAAGTGGTTCTGTATATATAATAAACAGCTCCCATGTGGCTATGTCGAAACCCCTGTCAGGCTGTAATTGTTTATTCTTGTTTGATAGCTTTGTAGCCTACCAGACAATAACAATAATGACATTTGCGCAGTGAATTTTATCCCTTGTACTGAATGTTCAAGGTGTAGTGATAGTGTGCCTACAAAATGGAAATGTAAGCAATGCCGATTCGAAGAATGTTATCCTGCATTTTCACGCACGCAAATGTATGTCAAAAGTCATAGTGTGTAAAAGAGAAGGCAACTTAAGAAACGTGAGCATGTAAATAGTGGTGTTTCTTGCCAGGCCTATCCTGACTATGTGACAGGAGTGGCGTAGAGTGGAGTATTATACAGTGGAGTGGCGGACAGTAGAGTGGCGGAGAGTGGAATGGGCGTAGAGTGGAGTGGCATAACGTGGAATAGCATAGAGTGGAATGGCATGGATTGGAGTGGCGTAGATTGGAGTAGCATAGTGTTGTGGCGTAGAGTGGAGTGCAATAGCGTAGAGTGGCATAGAGTGGAATATTGTGAAGTGGAATAGCGTAGAGTGGAGTGTCGTAGTTTGGAGCGCTGTAGAGTGTACTACAGTAGAGTAGTATAGAGTGGAGAGGCATAGAGTGACAGAGTAGAGTGGCATAGAGTGGAATGGCATATGGTAGAGTGGTGTGGAGTGGATTGGATTGGCGTAAATTTGAATATTGTAGAGTGGAGTGGCTTATAATTAAGGCTCCTGTTTTCCGTTTAAATGGATTTTTACATATAAATACAGACGGAAAAATATTTTTCTTCCGTCTGTATTTATAAATAGAAGCGGAAAAATACAACCAAATCGGATTCTCGGATTCCGAGAATTGTTCGGCAATCCGTGCTCCAGCCCAAGGTTGGCTGTCACGCCCCTCTTCCTGATTGCGCTGTATGCCTGCCCACATTAACACCTGCTGGGCCATTAATCTCTGGTAGGCGCCTAGTTAACACGTAAAAGGTCTTTTAAAGACCTGTGAAGTACTCGGGTGCGGCTGCGATAAGCTCATGTGTGTGTGTGCCCGGGAAGCTGTCTCAGCCCGGGCTGACACACGACGGGGGGAGGCCTGAAGCCCTTTGAGCCCAATGGGCGTTGCGCGCCTGTCTCTTTCAGCACTTCACCCAAAAGAGAGGCAGCCAGGTGTGTGCACACTGCAAGAACTAGTGATTCACACCTGATCTTGCACACATACTCAGTGCGTTGCTGCCGTGTATTTTATTAAGAGTACACACGTGTGCCCCCACGGGCAGGTGCACGTCTTGCAGCACCTCACCCAAAAATGAGGTGCCCAGGTCTGTGCCCGGCAGCCTTGAAGAGGAACGCCTATTTCACCAGGGCATTCATTTGCGCACCTTGAGGCAAAGCCTGTGCCCTACGATCGTGGCTGGTGGCTCCAGGGGCAATCTGCTGCTACCCACCTAGTAACACCCCAGGCAGCTGCCTCGTAGCGCCTTACAGCAGCACCGTCTCTGGAAGCGCAGTGCTGACAGGCACGCGTGTTTGCTGCCAGCATTGCACACTTTCACTGATGCCAGTAGTGAGCAGTGGTGCACACAATTACGTGTTCTCTCCTAATTCAGGGTTTAAATGACATTAAAGTTACGTAAATGTGCCCTCTTGGGTTCATGGATGCAGAGGTCGAAGCTGCTGATATGAGGGGCCCCCTCTGCTTGGCTCAAGGGGCCCTTGCACTAGTGACAGGCCCCTCGCCTTGTGAATGTTCAGCCTTTGTTTTCTGAACGCAGAGACAACCGACGGTGTCAAACGTGAAGGCGATAAATTGAAAGCGCCTTTCAGCACATCTAATCCGGGCCAAAGTGGGAACACATGTTGTGTGAGTGCTCTGTGCCCAAGAGGACAGGTGCTTTCCACGCTCGTGTGCCAGTAACAAAGGAATTCGGAGGCGAAACTGTAGTCACGTCGTGTCCTCTGCAGGCCACCGTAGTTGGCAGAGGCGCAACTAGAGCCAAATTTGGGGGGAAGGGGGGGGGGCTGGTACAAATTTCAGGGGGGGGGCTAATTTCAGGTCACTGAAAGTGCACAGGTGCACTCGTCTAAATTCTAAATGTGTTTACAATCTGAAAGAAACACATAGTGATAGATTCCTTACCTTAGAATATCCCCAGACTTCAGACTGGATCCGGAAAGTTTTCATCAGCAGTACCCCTGCGCGTTGGTAGGGGCGTCGTGCGGCTCCGCGTCCGTCGTTGGCGTCGTAGTCGCCGAGATGACGTCGCTGGCGCTACTTGGACGCCGCCCACGCGCGCTGACGTCAGTTCTTTCTTTTTCCGCGCCAGCAAACGCAGATCCGGAGAGAGCGGTACCCCTAGTCTTTTTTGACTAAGTTTTTGAGATCTTTTTCTCACCCTTTTTCGAGTCGATATCGACTCCTGGTGCAGTTAGGGATGCCCGGTTTTAAATCCTGCGAGGACTGTCATCAGATGATGTCGGTGACGGACCCGCACTGCGTGTGTCTCTTCTGCCTGGGGCGCGACCACGACCCCAAGTCGTGCCCGACTGCCGGTCCATGGCTCCGAAGTCTTTGCGGGAGCGGTCCCGAAAGCTGCTTGAAGCCCGGCAGTCGGCTCAGCGCCGTGACAGGTCCCGGTCCAGAGGGAGGTCGAGGGACCGTGCGTGGAGTCACCATCGGTGATCGTCGGGATCGAAGTCTTCGCACTCGGGGTCAGGTAAGGCGAAGCACAAGAAGTCGAAGAAACGTCATCGTTCTCCGACTTCCCCTCGCCGGTCGCGTGACGCGGCTGAGGGTACGGGTGGTGCCACCCCCGCGGGTCCGGCGGAGTCCATGGAGTCGCCGCCCGACTACCCGCCCTTCTCGGGGTCGTCGGTGACTCCGGCCCAGATACAGGACTTCCTGTCGGCCATGGCTCGCCTCTTTGGGCCGTCGGGTCCCGCCGGTGCGCCTTCGGGCCCCGCGGTCCCGCATGGGTGTCCTCGCGTTTCATTGCCAGCGGCTCTGGCCCCGGGGTCGCTGTCGGCTCCGGCGCCGCAGGACACCCTTGGATCCCGGTCGACGCCGGTTGACCTCGTTACGCCTCCACCGACCCCACCAGCACCGATCCTGACGCCGCCCGCTCCTCGGGACGACGTCGACCTCAGATTCAGCCCCGAAGTGGACGCGGCGTCGGTCCGGCATCGGTCGATGCCGTTCTCGACGCCGTTTGGGGATTTCTATCCCCATGTCCCTGCTCCTTATTTTCGGCCTGTTGAACAGCCTGAGGAGCAAGGGGAGGACTGGGAGGGGTCGGACGACCCTCTCGCTGCAGCCTGCGAGGCTGAACAGGACTGGGCTGAGAAATTGGGGGACGCCAGTGGTCTGGATACCTCACCAGACCGTGGCATGCTGTCTCATCCTACCGTGGCTACGGAGGAGGGAGCCAGTTACGCAGTGGTGTTGAGTAGGGCGGCGGAGGCCCTACACCTCCAGCTCCCTACTGTGGCCGTCAGGACTAACCTCCTGACAGAGGTGCTTCAGCCAGCAGCTACTTCTGTGGAGCCGCTGCTGCCCTTTAATGAAGCCCTTTCGGACGTTCGTTTGGGCACTTGGTCCTGGCCCACCACAGGGGCTCCTGTGGACAGGAACGTGGCCCAACGCCATCGCCCGGCTCCGGGTGACCCCATTTTCCTCTCCCAACATCCCACCCCCGAGAGCTTGGTTATCCAAGCCTCTGCTTCCCCAACCGCCTTCCCTTCCGCCCCACCGGATAGGGAATCCAAGAAGCTGGATCAGTTTGGGAAGAAGATTTTCTCTTCCACCAGCTCTGCGCTGCGGTCCGTGAACACCGCATGCCTGTTGGGCCGTTATTCCCACTGCCTGTGGGATACGGTGGCGAACGTGCTGTCTCAGTGTCCGGAGGAGGCCTGGGCTGCTCTCGCCCAGGCTGTTGCAGAGGGGAGAGACGCAGCCAAGTTCATGATCCGTTGTGGTCTAGACACCGCCGACTCACTGGGCAGATCAATTGCAACGACGGTGGCGGTTCGCCGCCATGCCTGGTTGAGAACCACTGGATTTTCAGGGGATGTCCAAAACACCCTTATGGACATGCCCTTTGATGGCCGTCGCCTCTTCGGCGACAAAGCGGACAGCGCGTTGGAGCGGTTTAAGGACTCATGGGCTACGGCCAAGTCCTTGGGACTCTCGGCAGTCCGCCCTCCTCCGCCTTCCGCTTTTCGCTCCTTTCGTTGCACAGGAAGGGGCACCCCGCAGCGTTCGCAACAGAGCCACAGGCCGGCGCAACAGTCATCCCAGCGCGGACGCGGTTTCTGCCGTGGCGGACAAAGGGGCCAGAGAGCGGGTCAGACCACCACCACCACCCCGCCACCTCTGCCTCCAAACCTTCCTAGTCCGAACTTTCAGGCCCATCACACGCCAGTGGGCGGCAGGCTCCGCCATCACCTCCCCCACTGGCGCACCATCACTTCGGACAGGTGGGTTTTAGAGATAGTCCAAAGGGGCTACTCCCTCCCCTTCGAGACTACCCCCCCAGCCATGCCACCTCAATACCACCGCATGTCGGGGGATCACTTGGTGCTTCTTCAGCAGGAAGTTGCGGCCCTCTTGGCCAAGGGGGCCATCGAGCGCGTTCCGACGCACGAAGTAGGTCGTGGTTGCTATTCCCACTACTTTGTGGTGCCCAAGAAGGACAAAGGTCTGTGTCCTATCTTGGACCTCCGGAACGTCAATCGCTTCCTCCGCAAAGAGAAGTTCAAGATGCTCACTCTAGCTCAGGTCTTGTCTGCTCTCGACCCACAAGACTGGATGGTGGCGCTGGACTTGCAGGACGCCTATTTCCACATCCCCGTCCTGCCAGCCCACAGTCGTTACCTACGGTTCATGGTAGGCCACGAGCACTTTCAGTTTACCGTGCTCCCCTTTGGCCTTACCAGCACCCCTCGGGTGTTCACCAAGGTGATGGCGGTGGTCGCAGCTCATCTGCGCAGATCAGGGGTCTCAGTCTTTCCCTATCTCGACGACTGGTTGTTGAAGGCGGGCTCGCCCCAGAAAGTCGTCTCCCACCTCCAGACTACGGCCGACCTCCTGCACTTGCTGGGGTTCTCCATCAATGTGCCGAAGTCGCACCTGATTCCCTCCCAGAAGCTCCTCTTTATCATAGCGGTTCTGGACACGGCGCAGTTTCGGGTCTATCCTCCCGGACAGCGAGTCCGGGACATTCGGGCTCTGATTCCCATCTTTCAGCCCTTGTCCTGGGTTTCGGTCAGGGTGACTCTGAGGCTGCTGGGCCTCATGGCCTCCTGCATCCTGCTGGTCAATCATGCCAGGTGGCGTATGCGGGCTCTGCAGTGGGACCTGAAGTTCCAGTGGGCGCAGCATCAGGGAAACCTGTCCGATCACGTCCAGATTTCGGAGGGCACTGCACAACAGTTGCAGTGGTGGCTCACGGACCGGCATTGGGTCGACGGCAGATCCCTCTCCCTTCCCCAACCGGAGTTCACAGTGGTGACGGATGCGTCCCTCCTGGGATGGGGCGGCCACATGGGAGAGGCGGATATCAGAGGCCTCTGGTCTCCAGCGGAGTCCCGGCTCCATATCAACCTTTTGGAGCTGCGGGCGATCAGGCTTGCACTGAAAGCATTCCTTCCCTCTGTCAAGGGGAGAGTAGTGCAGGTGTTCACGGACAACACCACCGCCATGTGGTACTGCAAGAAACAAGGCGGGGTGGGGTCGTGGACCCTCTGTCAAGAGGCTCTGCGTCTCTGGACATGGCTGGAACATCAGGGCATGTCTCTGGTGGTTCAACACCTGGCAGGTTCTCTGAACGCCAGGGCGAACAAACTCAGCCGCAGGTGCATGCTCGATTACGAATGGCGTCTTCACTCGGAGGTGGCGCAAGGTCTCTTTCAGCAGTGGGGAGAGCCTTGGTTAGATCTATTCGCCACCGAAGAGAACGCACGATGTCATCAGTTCTGCGCGTTGGAATTTCCAAGGCGGCACTCGCTCGGCGACGCTTTTCGTCGCGAGTGGAGTTGCGGTCTGTTGTACGCCTTTCCGCCTATACCACTTCTGCCCAGAGTGCTGAAGAAGATCAGGCGCGACCGGGCCCAAATCATTCTTGTGGCTCCGGACTGGGCTCGAAGAGTATGGTATCCCGAGCTACTCAGTATGAGCATCAATCCCCCGATCCGACTGCCTCTTCGGGAGGATCTTCTGTCGCAGCAGCAGGGGACGGTCCTCCACCCGAACCTGTCCAGCCTCCACCTCTTTGCGTGGAGATTGAGCAGCGACAGTTGATTCCCTTCGACTTGCCTCCTGAAGTTTGTGACGTTATTCTGGCAGCCAGGCGTCCCTCTACTAAAGTGGTATATGCCTGCAGGTGGAACAAATTTGTGGCATGGTGCACAGCAAAGGCTGTGGATCCCCTTTCTGCCCCTCTTTCTGAGGTTCTACTGTTCCTTCTTTCTTTGGCCCGGCAGGGCTCTGCTCTGGGCACTATCAAGGGCTACCTTTCTGCTATTTCGGCCTTTCTCAGGCTCCCTGATCAGCCCTCTCTTTTCAAGTCCCCTGTTGTAAATAGGTTTCTTAAAGGCATTACTCACCTTTTTCCTCCTATTCCTTTCGTGATGACTCAGTGGGACTTGAATCTGGTTCTGACGTACTTGATGTGCGCTCCCTTTGAGCCACTTCACAACTGTCCTCTTCGTCTTTTGACGTTAAAGACTGCTTTCCTGGTGGCCATCACTTCCGCCAGGCGGGTAAGTGAGCTCCAGGCTCTTTCCTGTAAGCCTCCTTTCCTTTCAGTCCATCCGAACAAGGTTGTGCTCAGGCCCCGTCCTTCCTTTTTGCCAAAAGTGGTTACGGCCTTTCACATTGGGCAGACTATTACCTTGCCCACCTTTTTTCCGCCTCCGTATCCTTCCAGAGAGGAAGAGCGGCTCCACCGTCTGGACCCAAAACATTCGCTTTCTTTTTATCTTAACCGCACACAGCAGTTCCGGGTGGATGACCAGCTTTTTGTTGGCTACGTTGGCACCAAGAAAGGTCGGGCGGTCCATAAGAGAACCATCTCCCGCTGGGCTGTCTTGTGTATCAAAGCCTGTTACTCTTTGGCTAAAAAAGGACCTCCGGTGGGGCTGCGTGCTCATTCCACCAGAGCTACTGCAGCCACTACTGCATTGGGACGTGGTGTCCCCCTGCAAGACATATGTCAGGCAGCCACGTGGGCCTCGCTGCACACGTTTACCAAACATTACTGCCTGGACAGCCAAGTCCGGAGAGACGGCTTCTTTGGCCGCTCTGTTCTCCGTGACTTTCTGGTGTGATCTTTGTTCGCAGACCCACCACCGGGGTTGGTATTGCTGGGGTATCTATTCTAAGGTAAGGAATCTATCACTATGTGTTTCTTTCAGATGCACAAGTTACTTACCTTCGGTAACGATGTATCTGTAAGAAACATTAGTAGTGATAGATTCCTTACCGCCCCACCCATCCTCCCCGTTCTGCGAACTGATTTCTAGGGTTAAGGTCATCCCTTTCAGGGCCCTAGTTTCAATGCACCAGTGGTCAGTATCTTGCATGGCTCTGCGTTCCTGGCGCGGAAAGTCGTGTACAGAACTGACGTCAGCGCGCGTGGGCGGCGTCCAAGTAGCGCCCGCGACGTCATCTCGGCGACCACAACGCCAACGACGGACGCGGAGCCGCACGACGCCCCTACCGACGCGCAGGGGTACTGCTGACGAAAACTTTCCGGATCCAGTCTGACGCCTGGGGATATTCTAAGGTAAGGAATCTATCACTACTTATGTTTCTTACAGATATATCGTTACCGAAGGTAAGTAACTTGTGCTTTAATAATCATGGCTAGTGACAGTGTTTTCAATATTGTAACAGCAGCAGCTCACTAATACTGCAAGTAATCTCTGTGGCAAAGTTTTCAGATGACTGTATTGTGTTTACTTAATTTGGCGCATATATACATATAGCTAAACCTATAACAACCGTGTGCACTGTCTATTTAAATAAATGTGGAAAAATGCTAGCTGCAACGTCTTTTTTTGCTTGTGACAAAAATAAATACAGATATATACAGATAAAATGACATAAAAATAAATATGGATAAATACAGACGGAAATGTTAAAAAAATAAATACCATAAAACCGGGAGCCCTACTTATAATGGAGTGGCGTAAAGTGGAATAGCGCAGTGCATGGTGTAGAGTGGAGTAGAGTTGAGTAGATTGGAGTGGCATAGAGTGGTGGGGCATAGAGTTGAGTGGCATAGAGTAAAATAGAGTGGAGTGGTTTAGAGTGGACTAGCTTAGAGTGGACTGGCATAGAGAAGAGTGCCATAGAGTGACAAAGTGTAGAGTAGAGTGGCGTAAAGTGGTATAGTGTACAGTTGAGAGGCTTGGAGTGGCATAGAGTGGATTGGGATAGAGTAGAGTGGCATAGAGTGGAGTGGCATAGAGTGGCATAGCATAGAGTGGAGTGGCATCAAAGCTTTAAATGGGCCGGTACTGTCCGGTACTGAGTACTACCACTTTTTTTTATTTTGAGAGGGAGAGTACCTGCACTTCTCAAGAAAAAGATAATACTTTTAATTGGAGACTACCGGCACTTCTCAGAAACAAGCAGGTATTCTGGTACAGAGTACCTGTGAAGGAAGTGACCCGATTAGGGTCACCCGGGGCACTTGTGACCATCTCTCGCCTTCCACAAAATGAAGAGTCAGTCAGACAGTAGAGAATGCGAACCAAGTATTTTATTAGTATAGCGCTGCAGCGGAGCCCAGTCTGACCAGCCTCTTGAGATGGCTGCTGAGGGACTGACTCCCCCCAACATGACATAAGATATTACACATTTCCAAATCTTCTGAGAACACGCCCAAACTGAAAAATTCCAGTCCAGGCACTGGCAAACAAAGGGGGCACAGAAGGATGAGCTACAGTCCTGGGACCGGGTACATGTTATCTTCACTCCAAGGCCACCTCACTCATGCTCACCATTAGGGTGGAGGTGGGAACGAGCTTATCTAACAGCTAAGGTATGCAACAATAGAGAGTACATTCATTAGTGCAGCTGAAATCGGCCTTGGAGAAACACGAGCAAGGGGGCATGCAGACAGTTTTCTGCAGAGGCAAGCAACACGAGGCAGGAGCTTAGCTTCGATCATGAAACAGAACGGTGGTTACTAATAAAATGGCGCCATGAATGCTAACTTAACACAGAATAAAACATGAGCAAGGGGACGATAACATTTCAAGCACTGAGTGGTGTAGAGTGAAATAGTGTAGAGTGGAGTGGCATACAGTAGAGTGGCGTGGAGTGGAGGGGCATAGAGTTGGGTAGAGTGGAGTGGCGCAGAGTGAAGTGGCGTAGGGTGGATTGGCATTTCCTGGAATAGTGTAAAGTGGAGTGGCGTAGGGGTTTGTGACCTGGATGGGGACCTAAGATGGTGTCCCTCATCTGAGCTCCCGAACCAGGGTTCCTAAATGTGTCCGTAACAGCATTAAAGCCAATTCCATGATCGGCAGACGGCCGCTCCCCCTGCAGACATCAGTGGAGACCTGTGAAGCGGTTGGGCGGGTGGTGGCTGTGGGAGTGCCCGTGACCGCAGGATCATGATCGCTGCTGCCCCAGATCTAAGATGGCCGGACTCATCAGAGTGCTGATCTCCAAGATGCGTGGCTGATGCTAATTGCTCCTTTCCGGCTGGCCCTTTAAATCTAGGCCGGGGCTTTGGGGCCTTTCTGCGTTATGTTGCTGGGAGTGTTTGGCCTAGTGCTACTTCCACTGGAGAAGTGCCGGATCTCTCACCTCCCTGGTAAGCCCATAGGAAGAATTGGAGGCCTGCTGCAAGAGTCTGTTGCTCACCTTTGACCTGAAGAGCATGGCCAATGCTAGGTGCTTTTCCTCGGCTGGACTTCCAAACTTTGGGACCTTTTTATCTTCCATTATTGAGCACATCAGGCCCACGGCGCCCTCACGCTCTCACTGCCTGAACCGCTGGAGGGGTACTGAATCTCGCATCCCCCCAAAAGAAGATTAAGGGCTTCTGCTACTTGGTGCGTTCCCTCGACCTGCTGTGCTCGGCCAACAGCAACTGCTATCAGTGGATACCTCGAGAGGGGGGAGTTTCATCTATGGCAGCCTTGCACCACAAGAACCGAGGTCCTCCTCCATAAAGGACTTTCTAACCAGTGAAATGACCCCCAGGAGCGCCAGCAGCCCTGAAACGGCAGAGGAGTCCTCGCAGGATGCTGGCGCACCTGCTCCAGACCTATCTCTACCTGTGATATCCAATCCCTCCTGCTAGAAATGAGGAAAGACATCACAGCAATGAATGCAAACTTTACTAACGCCCTCACTGAACTGGATCAATCTGTGAAGGGAGTCCAGTCTTGTTTGGATCTGGTGGAGACGATAGTGGCACCACAAGACCACATGCAGGACGAACTAGGTGGGAGAGTAACTATGCTCGAGACCCAACAATGCATCCTAGGGGGTGCCCTGGAGGATTCTGAGAACCGCTCCAACTGTAACAATATCCGGATCAGGGGTGTGAGTGCCACTGTTCTCAATGCCGAGCTGGAAAGCTATGTTCAGGCGCTGCTCTGCAATATTCTCCAGGACTCTAAAAGTAGAGATCTTACCCTTGACTGCACTCATCGCGTCTTCTCCACATACCAGTAACTGAATCAACTTGCGCCCGATGTCCTCACTAGAGTTCCCTTCTATCAGGTCAAAGAGGATATACTGAGAGCTTCCTTGAAATTGGACTCTATCACCTTCAGAGGCCTTACCCTCACCCTTTTTCAAGACCTATCATTAAAAACGCTTGCCGAGCACAACAAATTCAGGGAGGTGCTAGCCCATCTACGTGATAAGAAAATACTATATCACTGGGGCTTCCCGCTGTGCCTCATCTTCATGGTCGACAACAAGCAGGTTGCCGTGTGTACACCGAATGAAGCCCGAGTCTCCACTGCCTGGGGGCAGCGGCAGTCGGCCTGGGGCCCCTGGCTCTTCACAGAGGATGAGTGGCAGGGACCACCTTCGAAGGCGACTCGCATGCCCTCCAGGAAAACCCCGTGCTGTTGAGACCAGCAGATGGACCTTCTAGCACCAGATAATGACTGACGACCGATGCATCACCAGCCAAGTTTGACTTGACACTGGGCTGGGCTGGGTGGGATGGTTTGCTGTATGGCTCTTCTGGTGATCTGGGTGGCTTGCCTGCTTGATCTAGTGGGCAGCCGACTCTGTGTTCCTGCGGAGGTACAGCAGTACTGCATGTACTATTGGGATGGCGGACGAACGGGGTCCCTGGAGCACTCTTATGAGCTGCCCTCTTCAGCACAGCCGATGCCTAACACTCGGCTGCCACCCCATGTGTGTTTTGTTGAACATGACTTTTTGTTTCTTATAATTGTTTCAATTTGTTCTGTAATTATGTTCTTCTCCCCCACTGTTCATATTGTTCCGGGGTTCACACTATTTTTCAGGGTACATCTAGTTTGCCAATTGGATGCTTCACTAGGTGGTGGGAACTGTTCTGTGCCCTTCAGGTCCTACCCTACACTTTCAGCCATGGGCTCATGGTTTCAGTGACACACCCCCTTAGCATAGTTTCCCTGAATGTTCAGGGCTTAACTCTCCAATAAAACTGAAGGCACTCTTGAAGTGGCTCCATACCAAAGAGGTGGACATTGCTAGGCTTCAAGAGACACATCTCCTGGCAACTGACACCCAGAGATTTAACTTCTATGGGTTCCCACTTTAGTTCCATACCCCAGGCCCTACAAAGACTAGGGGGGTGGCCCTCTTTTTTCGACAAGGCTTGTCCATTTCGATCGGCTCTTCGCACATAGATAGGGAGAGCAGGGTGTTAGGGCTACGCGCTAGGTTGGGTGGCAAATCAGTTACACTCTTCTCCGTCTATGGCCCTAATGATAATAAGAACGAGTTTTATGGCTCCCTGCTTCCCTTGGTCGCAGCCTTTACTAAGGGTGACTTAATTATCGGGCCGATTTCAGTATGTTCTAGACTCAACTCTAGACCACTCCATGGCCCGTTACAACACTTATCCGATCCCCTCGACTCTGACACAAGACATTCTGGATCTTAACTTACTCAACATTTGGAGGGTTGCTCATGCTGGGGAGAGGGATTACACCTATTATTCGAATGTCCATAAAGCCCATACGCAAATTGATCATTTCCTGATTGTTGCTCTGCTACAACCCCATATCCTATCGGTCACTATGGGTACCCAGAACATGTCGAACCATGCCCCGGTATTCCTGGTGCTAGATGCAGGAGTGTTAGAAATTGGATTTCTGGTTGGCAGAGGTATGCATCTGTCCAAGCAGGAACAACAATCCTAGTCAGGGTATGTCAGATACACACCATAAATTAACCTGTACTCACCCTCTGGTAGTTTGGCACCGAGCAGGCAGGCTTAACTTAAGAGGCAATGTTTAAAGTATTTTTGCCACACTTCAATCCGTAACACAGTGAAAACAACACAAAAAGACTCCACACCAGTATAATAAAATAGATAATGATTTTATAAATAAAACAAGACCAAAATAACAAAAATCCAATGAATAGAAGTTTAGATATGAAATTTTAAAGATAAAATGTAAAAATAGCACTTAGAAGTAGTAAGCGCCTATGGGGGTTATCTGGTCACACGAGATCGGGGCAAAGTCAAGAGTTCAGGCCAACCAAGAAGGAACACAGGCCAGATTCAGGAGCCATGCAAGGCCCGCTGAACAAAGTACCTTGATCCTAGTCGCAACAGCGAGGTGCAGCCAAGCAATGCATTGGTGTTGCTCCCTGCAGCCGAGGTGACGCATCGATTTTCTCCACACAACGATGGCAATGCACCGGTTCTGAATACGAAGCGCAAAGCCAAGATGCCTTAGTTCCAAAGCAGGGTGTTTCCACGCAGTCAAGGAGATGCGTTGATCTTCTCACGCTGCAACGGCGGCTCCGATACGTTGGTTCTTGAGGCGTTCCCACAACAGCAGCGATTCATCGATTTTGCTTTATGCAGCAGAGGATACGTAGATTGCACTGGAGCAAGCACCTGGATCCACCTCCAATTTACCACGCACAGGAGCAGGAAGTGAGACTTTGTTATCCCTGAGCCTCAAAAACAGGAGGCAAGCCAGCATGCCTTTGAATATAACTCTGGGTTCAAGCAAGAGTCCAGTTCTTCCTCAGCAGGGAAAGAGGGTAGGGCAGCACAGCAGAAAATCAGTTTTTCCAGAGCAGCATTCCAGTGGCAGTCCTTGTAGCAGCACAGCAGTCCTTCTTCCTGGCTGAGTTTCTTCACAGGTCCATAAGTGTCTGATCTGGTGGGGCTGGTTTATAGCCAGTTGTGCCTTAGAAGTGGAGATGACTTCAAAGAGGGCCTTTGAAGTGCACAAAGGTCATCCATTCCCAGCCCTGGCTTCAGACTCACTACAGGGGGTAATCAACCCTTTGTGTGGGGACAGGACACTGCCCATTCAGGTGTAAGTGTCAGCTCCTCCCACCCAACTTGCCCAGGATGAGCCATCAGAAGGCAGGTGGGTGCTCAGTCACTGTAGGAAAGGCCCTCTTTTGGACATGGTTAGCCCCCACTTTTTGCCTGGAAAAGATGTAGTTTCGATTGGAAGTGCACAGGGTCTCTGCCAACCAGGCCCCGTGCCAGATCTCCTTCCCTAAGCTGTACCTTTTGTTTCCACAATTGGCACCACTTTATCTCACATATAAGTCCCTAGTAAAAGGTACCCCTGGTACCAAGGGCCTTGTGGTTAAATTGAATTGAAATTGAAATAACATTTTTATAGCGCATGGCTACCCGGAGGCATCCCAGCGCTGGTAGTAGCAGTAGTAGTGAGTTTCATCAGTTAGGGAAAAGCGAGGTTTTCAACAATTTACGAAAGACTAAGTGATTAGATTCTACACGTAATTGGGGAGGAAGGGAGTTCCAGAGTCTAGCCGCATTAAAAGAAAATTGCCGGCCCCGCTTCTAGCTTTCCTGATCCTAGGGACGATGACAAGATTCATATTCTCAGAACGAAGGCTTCTGTTGGGCCGGTAAGACTGAATTGTGCTCTGAAGAATGGCGGGGCCTATTCCGGCTAGAGACTTATGGGTAATGCATAGAGCTTTGAAATTAACTCTCTCCCGAACTGGTAGCCAATGAAGTGCTCTCAAGGCAGGTTTGGCTGAATGATGTTTAGGAATGCCTAATAAGAGTCTTGCTGCCCAATTCTGTATTGTCTGTAGCTTGGAGAAGGTCGCAGCAGGGGCAACCAGATAAAGGGCGTTCGCATAATCCAGCCGGGCCAAGATAAGAGCCTGGACCATAACCTTCCTTGCTTGGAAGAGTCCATAAGGCCCGCAGCACGAATTGTGCCACCCTAAGGGACTCTTCACCAAGCACATGCATGCTGCCACTGCAGCCTGCGTGTCTTGGTGCAGACAAAACTGAAGAGTCGACATGGCACACGTCCCTGTGTGCCATGCCCATAGACACTGCATGAGATATAGGTAAGACACCCCTCTACCAGACCTTAGCCCTAAGGCAGGGTGCACTGTATCTTCTGTGATGGCATATCTGAATGAGCAGATATGCCCCTGCATTATCCCTATCGATTCCTGGATATTGTAAGTGACCAGGGAAGCCATAGTAAGTACATGAGCTAGACACTCGTCATTACGAGTTCCCCAGCTCCATGATGGCTTCACTAAAATATGGAATGTTAGGTCCAAACATATCAGCATAATAAACATGCACTGATTTCAGTGTCAGATCTATTAAAATGTGCACATGAAGGACCCCTTAGAGGGGCCCCTGAAACCTACCAATCCTTAGTGCAATCACCGACTGGTCTGAACGAGCCTGCTACCACCAGACAGTGTTCTGACCTCATGAGGGGATCTACAAAGGCATTGCCTCCTTTGCAATGTGACCCCAGCCTCTCCTGTTAAAGGGAACAGGCCCCCTTCCTGTCCTCACCCCCTTTTTGGTGGGAGGACAGGTGGGAAAACGTAGATAGAATAGGAAGTGTGCCCCCCTCTGCCAACTCCACCCCTCAGGTGCAGAAGGCGAGGTGAAGTACACTTTTCAGTGCCCACCATCTTGAAGATGGTGGACTTACACAATCAGGGCTAGGTCCATGTCCCCCTCCCATGGGAGGTGGACAAGATAGAGGATGTAGACACCCCAGGTAAGGGGCTCATTGGCTACTACCTTTCTCTCCCTTGTAACACCCCTAAATCTAGTATTTAGGTGGCAACCCCAGACCCTGAACTTCAGTTCCTGATGACCTAAGAAGAGCCAGACACTACAGAGTTGCACCAGCAGAGAAGACTGTTGGGACCAACTGACTTGTCCCCAGCTCTACCGGCCTGTCTGCAGCCCTCAATGATCTCGCACCAAAAGACAACTCGTCCTGCAGCCCAGCATCCTCCAGAACCCTGGGAGGACTGACTGCCTTCAACAAATATCAAAACTCCCCAAAACAGCGAGCCTGTTCACCAGGCAGCCATCTTCAAACTAAGGACTCTGTGACCTGAAGAACCGCGAAGCCTGCCCCCGGTTCCATCTTTGCACCCAACACCTCTGGCCCGACTCCAAGTGGCCCACCGGTTTTAGCAAGGTTCCCCAGCCCTCCAGAGCCTGAGTCCACTGTGAGCTGACCTGTCCTGGACTCCTAGATCGTCGCCTGCAGCCTCTGCACGGAGACCCCCCTCAACAGCAACCTGCTCCAGTAAGCCGTTTCCAACACCAAAAGGCACCCCTGCACCTGTCTGTCCTGGGCCTTGGTGAAGAGGACAGAACGTGTCCCAACGTCCCCGAGCATCATAACTTACCTCTGCAGCTGTTGGCTTTCTTCAACCAGCCTCCTTGCCCGACCTTGCAGCCCTTGTTTGATTTGGCCGTTCTCCATTGCCTTGCATTGGGCACCCGATGCTGTGTTGGCACCCTGCACCTGGCCGACCCTGTGCAGCTGGTGTTAGTGCTGTTTTGGGCCCCGCCCAGTGCTTGCTTCACCCCCTGGAGACTGGCCCACCAAGCTGCTTCTACTTACCTGTAAGCAGCCTCTGTCTGATTGCCCAATCCCCATTGATTTGTTTTGGGCTCCCGACCTCAAATTTGCACCCGGCTGCCTCTGTGCCGCTGGTGGTGCACTGTTGGTGCTGAACTGAACCTTTCCCAATATTGACCCTAATTCCTGAAGACTGGTCTTGTAACTCAATGTTATCCCTATGTATGCTGAATGTTTTCTTCCTCCTGTAGGTTAACATTGCAAAGTCTGAAACTCTGGATGTCGGACAAGGGCAAATCATGGTATTTTACAGTGCCGGAGGAGGTATGGGATTGGCTGGAGGGTGGAAGACCACCCAGGCAGCAGCAGCGGCGGGAGTGGGACCGGAGTCGACGCAGGGACGAGAGCAATGGCTCCACTTAGGGGGCCACACAACAATGTTGCAGATGGGAGATCCACTTCGGAAGATTGTCCTTTGAGTCCAATTAAGTGAATATGCGGGACGGGGAGGGCTATAGACTCCATCTGAGCGCGAAGAAGTCGGAATGGGGGTACGGGAATTTCTGGGCCAGGGCTGGGACTCGAACATAATGAGCCTGATACTGAACTAAGGACTTCACAATATTGAAAGGATATGTAAGTGCCAGGACCTTTTTCTGATATGCATAAGGACATAATTTAGATGCTGAAGTTCTGGGAGGAGAGGGAGGGCTGCCGTTGGGTCGGAGGTGACGGTGCTAGCCCACCCCAGTATATTGTAATGGTTAAAATTGGGCGACAGGCTCTCTGCAAATTGGGGATGTGGGTAGTTGTAGACCTACGGTGCAGGGTGGGGGGGGGTTTGACAGGAATTTGTTTATGTATTATTATGTTGGGTATGTTTAATGTTTTTGCTGTTTCTGACTTACATACACCACTACACCGGTTACACAACATTCTAACTTGGAACAGCGGGGAGGAGGGAAGGGCGGTGGAGTGGGAGGTTGGGCAGCAGTTCCCCCAGGTTAAGCTATGACAACACAATCTACAACTATTTTGAGGGTCTGGACGTGGAATGTCAGCTGCCTCGGGGACAAAATCAAACGTACCATGGTTTTGCAGTATTTGCATAGACAATCCCCAGACTTGGTCTTTCTGTAGGAGACACACCTACGTGGCAACCATTACCTAGCGCTCAATAGATTTGGCTACACACTTGTGGCCCATGCGGGATTTACCTCAGGCTCTAGCGGTGTGGCGATCCTAGTTACAAATACGTTACCTTTTCTACTGGGTCACATTTGGCAAGACCCCTCGGCAGATATGTGGTGCTGGCTGGAACGTGGGAGGGTCGGGCTGTTAATCTGTGCTGCATACATACCCCCGAAACTTCATACTGAAACTCTCCCGGCACTAAGCAGACTGCTGCTCGACATGCACGCAATCATCTTAATATTGGGCGGGGACATGAACGGCACAATGCCCCGTACCTTGATATGACGACTGTTTCTCGCCAGGCCTCTGGCCGGAGCCACTGAGAGCGTTCGCGGAAGCACTGGGGCTAACGGATCTGTGGAGGGTACATAATCCGACCGCTAAGCAATATACGCATGTCTCGGTCGCGCATGGCAGTGGGTCTAGATAGGACTATCTTTTCACATAGCGCATACACGAGGGTCAATTTTGTGATGCATGACATAAAGCAAGGGCATATCAGACCACTCCCCCGTGGAGGTAAATGTCAGAGTTCCTGCCCGGGACCATACTCTCCCTCCACACATAAATCCTTGGCACTTTAAGGACCGAGAGTTCCAAGACAAGGTCAGGGAGCGAACAAAACAATACTTCGAGGAAAACTCTGGCTCAGTAAAATTGCAATGCACACTGTGGGAGGCATATAATGCGGTGGCACGAGGTTACGACCAGGCAGCAATCGGGGGTAAGAGAATGGAACACTATTCCTGCTGCACAGAACTAGAACAAGAAATTACCACCCTGGAGTCACATATGGGGCAAGAGGGTACATTGGATCTGGATCTGGGGCATAAGCTGCACCTCAAACAGAGGGAACTTAGGTACTTGGGGGAAGAAGCGGCCTGAATGCATGCAGTTGCTACGCAGAGACGCCTATACGACCTGGGCGATAAGGCCAACAAATTGATAGCATGGTTAGAGAGGATGGACAGGGACCAGAGTTTGGTGCTCGTGCTGGTGCCGGTCCGGAATGGCCATAGCCGAGGCCTTTGCAGCATATTATGAGGAGCTATATCAGTCCACCTCCGGTAGGACGGGTGAAGACTGCTTTGATCTACTTAAAGATATCTCTCTATCGGAACTCTCGGTAGAAGATAGAGAAGCCATCGACCGTGACCTGACAAGGGAGAAGATTGCTGGGGCCATTAGGGACCTACAGTCTAGGAAGGCACCAGGTCCAAACGGACTGCCCTCCGAACTATATAAATGTGTAGCAGACACAGTGGCCCAACCAATGTTAAATATGTTCCGGGTGGCAAAGGAGGAGGGACGGCTTCCAGAGAATTTAAGCACGGCCACCATAGTGGTTATACCAAAGAAAGGTAGACCCCCTGAATTATGTAGCTCATATAGACCTATCTCCCTCCTTAACTTCGAGGCATAGGTGCTAGCTAATTGGTTACGTCCAGCTATCTCCACGATAATCGGGCCGGACCAATCCGGGTTCATGCCACATAGGAGCACCAGGCTGAACCTCTGACGCCTGTACAGAGTCATGAATGTAACTGCGTGCCGACCGGCTGAGGCCGCAGCACTACTTTCATTGGATGCCCGTATGGCGTTCAATAGTATCGAATGGCCATACCTGTTCGCGGTAGTGTCCAGACTCGGCATTGGTCCAAAGTTCTGTGCCTGGATTCGCCTACTGTACTCATCCGCTTGTTTCCAGTCCAGGGAGGACCTGGCCTGGCAGTTCGGGCTGGACTGTTCCCATTGGGCGCAGGGTCAAGACTGATTTGCATATGGCTGGGTCCAAACTGGAATGGCATGGTGAGCAAAAAAACAATGGATTCAGGCCCAGATCTCTGTACTGAGGTGAATGTACGACATTGTTCTGCATTCTGTCCATCAATTGTTGTTTTTGCATTTGTCACCCCGAGTGGGACGGGTATGCCCAGACGTGGGTCCCGTGCTCTCCATGCCACTGGAGTCAAGCTATCCTGGCTGATGAGGGCTGAAAGCCCGAAACCGGTCCTAGGATGCTTGTTTCCAGTCCAGGGAGGACCTGGCCTGGCAGTTCGGGCTGGACTGTTCCCATTGGGCGCAGGGTCAAGACTGATTTGCATATGGCTGGGTCCAAACTGGAATGGCATGGTGAGCAAAAAAACAATGGATTCAGGCCCAGATCTCTGTACTGGGGTGAATGTACGACATTGTTCTGCATTCTGTCCATCAATTGTTGTTTTTGCATTTGTCACCCCGAGTGGGACGGGTATGCCCAGACATGGGTCCAGTGCTCTCCATGCCACTGGAGTCAAGCTATCCTGGCTGATGAGGGCTGACAGCCCGAAACCGGTCCTAGGATGCTTGTTTCCAGTCCAGGGAGGACCTGGCCTGGCAGTTCGGGCTGGACTGTTCCCATTGGGCGCAGGGTCAAGACTGATTTGCATATGGCTGGGTCCAAACTGGAATGGCATGGTGAGCAAAAAACAATGGATTCAGGCCCAGATCTCTGTACTGGGGTGAATGTACGACATTGTTCTGCATTCTGTCCATCAATTGTTGTTTTTACTCTGATCCGTTGGCAAGAGTCTGTGTAAACGGGATGGTATCCAGGCCTTTCGCACTACACAGGGGCACACGTCAAGGGTACCCACTCTCCCCTACGATTTTCATGATGGCACTCGAACCGCTCGCAGCATGGGTGCGTAGTGACCCTCTTGTTCATGGTATTGACATCGGGGGCAGCTGGGAGGAACGAATCTCCCTATATGCGATGATATTCTGTTTTATGCGCATAAACCTTGCGAGACATTTCATAGACTCATACACATTTTCCGAACATTTGGCAGCTATTCGGGCGACCAGATAAATTGGGACAAGTCGTTAATCTTTCCCCTGGCTGAAGAGATCCCACCCCTCACATCAGCCTGTGGAGCCTTGGCACAGAAAGACAAATTCAAATACTTAGGGATTTGGATAATCAAGTCGGACGAGAACTTCTTGGTCCTGAATTTGTACTCCCAACTGGAGAAGCTGTGAGGGGATGTGAGTCATTGGAGACGGCTCCCGGTCACCCTTATGGGCCGAGCCCTCTTGTTCAAGATGATGACCCTTCCACGCCTACTGTACGCATTTCAGAATATCCCGTATTTGATCCCGAGTACGTTCTTTCGAGCGATGGAAGGGGATTTATGTACGTTGCTAGGGGAAGTGGGCAGCCCGCGAATTGGGTTGGCCATGCTACAGCGGGAAGTATATGAGGGGGGACTGGCGGTCCCAGACATCAGGAGTTATCTTGCATCCCAGCTCATAAACATCTATAATTGGGTCTTTTCCGCCTACACTGAACCGGCGTACCGCCATGCCATGGGAAATGGAGGGTATCCGGCTGCACTGTATCGTAGAGTCCACAAGAAAACTCTTCCCATACACACTCGGACGGTTATACAGGCATGGCGAGTGGCCACAAAACTAGTGGGGTGGGAGACCAAATTGACGGAACAAACCCCACTCTGGACTGCGATCTGTTGGGCAAAAAGGGACGCCTACAGGGCTTTCGTAGGTGGGGCCTCATTGGAATAGACTGCCTAGGAGAGGTTTGGCGGAAGGGGACAGTGGTCAAATTCGAAGACCTGCAGACAGAATATCAGATGGCCGATGGAGAACGGTTCTGGTATCTGCAGTTGGAACATGCCCTACGGTGCCATATATCGGAGGGAGAACTGTTGCCCGATTGGTCCCTGCTAGAAGACAGATTGCTACTTGACCCGCTAGCAGACATGGCCATCTCTCTAACATACCGGAAGATAATGAACAATTTCCGGATCCTTTGAGCCCCCTGAGGGAAGGGTGGGAGACAGATGTGGGTTTACTAGAGGACGACGACTGGGCTGAGGCCCTACGGAGGACTAGGGAAAGTGCTATATGAACCCGGTTTCACTGGTTCAACTCCGAATCCTTCATAGGTCGTACGCCTCCCGGGCGCTCCAGCACAAACTAGGCCGATGTGATTCTGGCCAGTGCACTACGGAATGCGGGGAGGTGGGCTCCTTTTTCCATATTCTCTGGCATGCCCCAAAATTCATAGACACTGGATTGGAGTGGCCCGGATAATGACTACAGTAGTAGGTCTGCAAGTTTCAGCAGAAGCAAGGTGGCACCTGTTGGGAGTAACTGGGGAGACAACATGGCCTAAACACACCAAGGTCTGGCTGATGTTGGCAGCTGGAGTCGCAAAGAGGAACATCGCTAGGACATGTGGGTCTGCCGATCCCCCAAAGATCAGAGACTGGAAACAAGATTTAGACTGGTGCCAGCGAGCGGAGAAAGTAGTTTACCAGAGCAGAGGATGTCCAAAGAAATTGGAGAAGATCTGGAGCCCATGGAGAAATACAGAACTTAAGTGTGCAGGGTCGGAGGGGGGAGGATTGACACAGAGGATGCCTACACCAAGAGGGCCTGGGGACTGATAAGGTCAATTAGTGTTGATTGAAATTGTACTGTTCCTTCGGTCTACTACAGCCAGACTAAGATATATATATATATGTATAGTTTGTGATGGTGTATGATGCAGCGGTTTAATAAACAGAACTTTTTTAATAAAACATTGCAAAGTCTGAAAATTGCACTGTGTCCATTTTTGAAACTGGAAAGTATTTTTATTGAAAAACGTATTTACCTGTGACGAAGGTCTATAGTTCTGCAAAATAAATGTAACCAAGTATTATTTTTATAAATTGGTCTCGGATTTATTTATTGAGTGCGTGTCTCATGTATTGCCACTGTGTATACAACAAATGTTTAACACTACCCTTTTTATAAGCCTAACTGCTCGCCCACACTACCACAAAAGAGAGCATTAGTATTATCTACTTTAGCCTCTGTACAGCCTCTGGGGATCCTCTGGACTCTCTGCACACTATACCTCATTGTGTATAGTATACAGAGAGCCAGCTTCCTACATTGGTGGATCAGCAGTGGGGTGCATGACTTTGCGTTTGCTGGACAACTGTGACAATAAGTGATTACAGGAATAAATCCCAAAAGTGCCTGTACTTAAATTGTATTTTTGCAAATTGACTATGTTTCCAAATTTTTAAGTAATTATCAGGGCCCTGTTTTTTTTTTTTTTAGTACAACAGTTTTAAAAGTCCAAACGTTGCTATGGTCAGGGAACCAGTGTTGTTTTTTTTCTTCTCCAAAAAGGTTCCCAACTTAGTAAAAACAATGAGAACGAGAAGTAGTCCCTCAGAAGAGCTCATACAGGTGAAGGAAATCGACCTCACACCTTATCTGTCACTAAACATGAAACATCTTAGTGGCCTGTGTAAAACCTATGGCCTCAGAACTGGGTCAAATTCTATCAAAGCATAGTTCCAGGAGCTTTTGGCAGAGTATGACAAAGAGCATCCAGAATATGACTCTGATCTTACAGAACATCAAACCACTTACAATGGGGGTGACAGTGTGACACCCCAGAAAGAGAAGCACCTTCAGATGAAGAGCTGGCTCTGGAAAGACTATCTAGGAGGGTAGTTCTAGAAGCAAAACTCATGGCCATAGAGAATGAGAGATAGGAGTTGGGACTAGGACCCATCTCTGGTGACAGCACAATCATAATTAGGGAGAAAGTAATAATACCTGAAAGAAACAGTTAGTTATAGATTCCTTACCCTAGAATTACCCCCAGGCGTCAGACTGGATCCGGAAAGTTTTTCGTCAGCAGTACCCCTGCGCATTGGAAGGTGGCGTCGGTCGACTCCACGTTCGTCGTTGGCGTCATGGTTGAGGGGTTGACGTCGCGGTAGCTACATAGACGCCGCTCTCGCGCGCTGACGTTAGTTCTTTCTTTTTCCGCGCCAGCAAGCGCAGATCTGGAGAGAGTCACTTTTTGACTGACTTTTTCTCGACTTTTGTCGAATTCTTTTTTTGAATCCATCGACTCCTGGTGCACGAGGGATGCCTGGCTTCAAGGCCTGCGGTTCCTGTAACCGACTGATGTCGGTGACAGACCCGCACCGCGTGTGCCTCTACTGCCTAGAGCGCGACCACGACCCCAAGTCGTGCTCCGACTGCCGGACCATGGCCCCGAAGTCTTTGCGGGAGCGGTCCCGAAAGCTACTCGAGGCCCGGCAGTCAGCTCCGCGTCGCTCGAGGTCCCGGTCGCGGAGGAGGTCTAGGGACTGGTCGCGGAGCCAACAGCATTCTTCATCTAAGTCTTCGCACTCGGGGTCAGGTAAGTCGAAGCACAAAAAGAAGTTGAAGAAGCATCATCGCTCTTCGACTTCTCCCCGTCCGTCGGCCGACGCGATGAGGGATGCGGGTGGTGCCCCTCCCGCGGCTCCGCGTGCGGAGCCCGTAGGGTCGGCTCCAGGTTTCCCCTCCTTCCTGGGACCTGGAGCGACCCCTGCCCAGCTTCGTCAGTTTTACGAAGCGATGCAATCCATCTTTGGGCAGCCCGACTCTGCCGGCGCGCCTTTGGGCCCCGCGGACTCGGCTGGGGCCTGGGACGCCGGCGGCTGAGGCCTCGGCACCGCAGGGTCCCCTTGGATCCAGGCCTGGATCCGGATTGGCGCTGGTCGACCTTGTTACGCCTCCCCCGGTGCCAATTCCACCAGCACCACGTCCGCAACCGGCGTCGGCTGTGTCCCCAGTCGACGTCGACCCCGGCCTCCACCTCAAGGTAGACACGGAGTCGGACCGGCGTTGACTGACGCCGGATCCGGCGCTGACGGGTACTTTTGTGCCCCTGTTCTACCCTGGCTCTTTGAGACCAGATTGGCAGCCAGAGGAGGGTGAGGAGGACTGGGAGGGGCCTGGGGACCCTTTAACCGACCAGTTGGCTTATGAGCAGGACTGGAGAGAGGAACTGGGGGAAGCCAGTGGTCTGGATACCTCACCAGACCTTGGCATGTTGTCTCCTCCTACTGTGGCTACGGAGGAGGGAGCGTCATACGCAGTGGTGTTGCGTAGCTACATACGGTGGCAGTCAGGACTAACCTCCTGACAGAGGTCCTTCAACCGGCAGCAAGCTCTTCGGAGCCCCTGCTGCCGTTTAATGAAGCCCTCACGGATGTCCTTTTGGGCACCTGGTCCAGGCCCAACACAGGGGCTCCTGTGGACAGGATGATTGCCCGACACCACCGCCCGGCCCCGGGCGACCCCACTTTCCTCTCCCAACACCCCACCCCTGAGAGCTTGGTGGTCCAAGCCTCCACTTCCAAAGGCGCATTCCCTAACGCACCACCCGATAGGGAATCCAAAAAGCTGGACCACCTTGGGAAGAAAATGTTTTCTCTCGCCAGCTTGGGACTGCGGTCGGTAAACACCACATGTCTGTTGGGCCGTTACTCCCATTCTGTGTGGGATACAGTAGCGCAGGTGCTGCCCCAGTGCAAGGAGGAGGCCCGGGCCGTGCACTCCCATGCAGTTGCTGAGGGAAGAGACGCAGCGAAGTTTACCATCCGCTGTGGGCTGGATACCGCGGACGCACTAGGCAGGATGATTTCCACGTCAGTAGCCCTTCGACGCTACGCCTGGTTGCGGTCGACTGGTTTTTCCGGGGATTTCCAATCCACTCTTATGGACATGCCCTTTGATGGCCGTCACCTTTTTTGGCAACAAGGCAGACAACACGCTGGAGCCCTTTAAGGACTCTCGGGCTACAGCCAGGTCCTTGGGCCTCTCCACCACACGCCCTGCGCAGTCTGCCTTTCGTGGCTACGGAAGGGGTGCCCCGCCACGTCCCTCCCAGGGACACAGGCCGGCGCAAGTTGTTCAGCCTCTGCGCGGCCGGGGACGTGGGAACCAGCGCCGTGGTGCTGGGGGGCCAGCAGGAGGGCCAGTCCACCACAGCCCCCTCTGCAGCAGCCTCCAAACCCTCCTAGTCTGACCTTTCAGGGCCACCAAACGCCAGTGGGCGGCAGGATCCACCATCACCTCCCCCACTGGCGCACCATCACGTCGGACAGGTGGGTTTTGCAAATAGTCCGAAGGGGCTACTCCCTCCCCTTCGAGACTACCCCTCCATCCATGCCACCTCAGTACCATTGCATGTCGGAGGATCATCTGGACCCTTCTCCAACAGGATGTTTCGGCACTCTTGGCCAAGGGAGCCATCGAGCGCGTTCCTGTCCCAGAAGTAGGTCGTGGTTGCTATTCCCACTACTTTCTGGTGCCCAAGAAGGACAAAGGCCTGCGTCCTATCTTGGATCTCAGGAACGTCAACCGCTTCCTCCTGAAGGAGAAGTTCAAAATGTTGACGCTCGCTCAGGTCTTGTCTGCCCTCGACCCTTGAGACTGGATGGTAGCGTTGGACTTGCAGGACGCTTATTTTCACATCCCCGTCCTGCCAGCCCACCGGCGTTACCTGCGGTTCACGGTAGGCCACGAGCACTTTCAGTTTACCGTGCTCCCTTTTGGCCTTACCAGCGCCCCTCGGGTGTTCACGAAAGTGATGGCGGTGGTCGCAGCTCATCTGCGCAGATCAGGGGTTCCAGTCTTCCCCTATCTTGACGACTGACTGTTGAAGGCGGGCTCGCCCCAGGCTGTCGTCTCCCACCTCCAGACTACGGCCGACCTCCTGCATTCGCTGGGGTTCTCCATCAACGTGCCGAAGTCGCACCTGACCCCCTCTCAGAAGCTCCTCTTCATCGGAGCGGTTCTGGACACAACGCAGTTTCGGGTTTATCCTCCCGAACAGCGAGTCCGGGATATTCGGGCTATGATTCCGATCTTTCAGCCTCTATCCCGGGTTTCGGTCAGGATGACCCTCAGGCTGCTGGGTCTGATGGCCTCCTGCATCCTGCTGGTGGATCATGCCAGATGGCATATGCGGGCTCTGCAGTAGGACCTGAAGTTCCAGTGGGCGCAGCATCAGGGGAATCTGTCCGATTGCGTCCAGATCTCGGAGGGCACTGCACACCAATTGCAGTGGTGGCTTACGAACCAGGTTTGGGTCGAAGGCAGATCCCTCTCCCTTCCTCAACCAGAGTTCATAGTGGTGACCGATGCATCACTTCTGGGATGGGGCAGCCACATGGGGGAGGCGGAGATCAGAGGCCTCTGGTCTCCGGCGGAGTCCGGGCTCCACATCAACCTTCTGGAGCTTCGGCGATTCGTCTTGCACTCAAGGTATTCCTTCCCTCTGTCCGGGGAAGAGTAGTGCATGTGTTCACGGACAACACCACCGCCATGTGGTACTGCAACAAACAAGGCGGGGTGAGGTCCTGGACCATATGTCAGGAGGCCCTCCGCCTCTGGACATGGCTGGAACATCAGGGCATATCCCTGGTGGTTCAACACCTGGCAGGTTCTCTGAACGCCAGGGCGGACGAACTCAGCCGCAGGTGCATAATGGATCACGAATGGCGTCTTCACTCGGAGGTGGTGCAAGGTCTCTTTCAGCAGTGGGGAGAGCCTTGGTTAGATCTATTTTCCACCGAAGAGAACGCGCAATGTCAGCAGTTCTGCGCGTTGGAATTTCCAAGGCGGCACTCGCTAGGCGACGCTTTTCGTCGCGAGTGGAGTTGTGGTCTTCTATACGCCTTTCCGCCTATACCACTTCTGCCCAGAGTGCTGAAGAAGATCAAGCGGACCGGGCCCAAGTCATTCTTGTGGCTCCAGATTGGGCACGAAGAGTCTGGTATCCCGAGCTGCTCAACATAGCCATCGATCCTCCGATCAGACTGCCTCTTCGGGAGGATCTTCTGTCGCAGCAGCAGGGGACGGTCCTCCACCTCCTTGCGTGGAGATTGAGCGGCGGCAGTTGACGTCGTTTGACCTGCCTCCCGAAGTCTGCGATGTTATCTTGGCGGCCAGGCGTCCCTCCACTAAGACTGTATATGCCTGCAGATGGAACAAATTTGTGGCATGGTGCGCAGCAAAGGCTGTGGATCCCCTTTCCGCCCCTCTTTCTGAGGTTCTCTTGTTCCTCCTTTCTTTGGCCCAGCAGGGCTCTGCTCTGGGCACTCTAAAGGGCTACCTCTCGGCCACTTCAGCCTTCCTTAGGCTTCCTGATCAGCCTTCTCTTTTCAAGTCCCCTGTTGTAAATAGATTCCTTAAGGGCATTACTCATGTTTTTCCTCCTGTTCTCTTCGTAATGCCTCAGTGGGACTTGAACTTGGTTCTTACCTACCTCATGTGCGCTCCCTTTGAGCCGCTACATAACTGTCCTCTCAGACTTCTCACTTTGAAAACTGCCTTTCTGGTGGCCATCACCTCTGCACGCAGGGTGAGTGAGCTACAAGCTCTTTCTTCCAAGCCTCCCTTTCTGGCTGTCCATCCGGACAAGGTCGTCCTGAGAACTAGACCTTCCTTTCTTCCCAAGGTGGTTACTTCTTTCCACATTGGCCAAACCATCACTTTGCCCACCTTCTTTCCACCTCCACATCCTTCAAAAGAGGAAGAGAGGCTCCACCGTCTGGATCCAAAACGTGCGCTTTCCTTTTACTTGGATCGCACCAAACAATTCCGACCAGCTCTTTGTTGGTTACGTGGGTGCTAAGAAAGTTCGGGCCTTGCACAAACGAACCATCTCCAGGTGGGTCGTTCTGTGCATCAAAGCCTGCTACTCTTTGTCAAAGAAGGAGCCTCCAGTGGGGCTGCGCGCCCATTCCACCAGGGCGACGGCAGCTACTACTGCTTTGGGACAAGGAGTCCCCCTAAATGACATTTGTCAGGCAGCTACGTGGGCATCGCTGCACACGTTCACCAAACACTACTGCCTAGACAGCCAAGTCCGGAGAGACGGCTTCTTTGGCCGTTCTGTTCTCCAGGATTTTCTGGTGTGAACTTGGTTCGCAGACCCACCTCCGGGGTTGGTATTGCTGGGTATCTATTCTAAGGTAAGGAATCTATAACTAACTGTTTCTTTCAGATGAACAAGTTACTTACCTTCAGTAACGATATATCTGTAAGAAACATAGGTTAGTTATAGATTCCTTACGCCCACCCATCCTCCCCGTTCTGCGAACTGACTTCTAGGGTCAGGAATCCCTTTCAGGGCCCTAGTTTTGTGCACCTGTGGTCAGTGTCTTGCATGGCTCTGCACTTCTGGCGTGGAAAGTCGTGTACAGAACTGACGTCAGCGCGCGAGGGCAGCGTCTATGTAGCTACCGCGACGTCATCATGGCGACCACGACGCCGACGACGAACGCGGGGTCGTCCGACGCCACCTTCCGACGCGCAGGGGTACTGCTGACGAAAAACTTTCCGGATCCAGTCTGACGCTTGGGGGTAATTCTAAGGTAAGGAATCCATAACTAACATGTTTCTTACAGATATATCGTTACCGAAGGTAAGTAACTTGTTCAATAATACCAGTATTTGTAAAGCGCGAACAATTACCCAAGGTTGTCAAGGCGCTGAGGGCCGTCGGGAATATTAAGCGAGCTATTTCCCAGAGTCACATGGTGCTGGCCTAACCTGCCGCCGGCGATCGAACCGTGAGCCCCTGTGTTCCGGAGTCAGCCGCCCTGGCCGCTGCGCCACATCTCAACCCAGTAGATTCTTTTGACCCTAAAATCCCCAAAGGGATTGTTCCAAAATTCTTTGAGGTTGATGATATCACCAAGTGGTTCAGTGCTTTTGAGAGGGCCTGTCTTAGCTGGCAGGTCCACAGGAAGCTGTGGAGTGCTATCCTGTGGGAAATGTTCTCATGAAAATGCAGGGATTGGCTCCTTACACTCATGGAGAAAGAGACTGAATCCCATGACCTCGTGAAAGGTGCCATGATTGAGGGCCTTGGATTCACTACTGAGGAGTATAGGATCAGATTCAGAGAGGCTCGAAAAACCCAGAGCCAGACCTGAGTAGATTTTGTAGACTACTCAGTGAAATCACTAGGAGGTTGGTTAGAAGGTAATAATGTGCATGTCTTTGAAGGGCTTTATAATTTGATAATGAAGGAACATCTTTTAAGTAATTGTTACCAAGAGAAGCTACATCAATTCCTGGTAGACATATGCCCACTTTCTCCTCCAGAGTTGGGGAACAAGGCAGACCACTGGGTCAAAACAAGGGTGGCCAAGACTACCACTGGTGGGCGAGACCAAAAGAAGGAGGACAAAAAGCCCCCACAAGGGAAAGAGGGTACCCCTAAAAACAAAGAGTCTTCTTCAGGCCCCCAAAAACCTGTTCAGGAGGGTGAGTCCAGAGACCCTTCACAGCCAAAGGACGGGTACCAGGTTAAGAATTTGGATCCCAAGAAGGCTTGGTGTCAGGACTGTAGGTTCCTTGGACATCGAACTGGAGACTCTGGCTGTAAAAACAATAAAACGTTCTCTAGTCCACCTGCTGTAACTACAGTTGCCAATCTCAAAATGAGATCTCAGGAGAGCACTGGCCATGTCAAGGAGCTCGCTAAGGTGACTCTAGTAGGGGATGCGGACTTCTTAGCTGTTTGGCCCAATAACATGCAAAAGTACAGACAGTAGCCTGTTATTAATGGGGTTAGGGTGGAAGCCTTGAAAGACAATGGTGCCGGCATCACCATGGTGACTGAGTAGTTGGTGTCCTCATAACAGTATCTGCCTGGAAGAATCTATCCAGTCACCAATGTTGACAATATGACAAAACCCCATCCCATGGTGATAGTGTCCTTTGACTGGGGAGGGGTTGCTGGCAAGAAAGACGTAGCAGTCTCTACATCCATACCAGTTGACTGTTTGCTTGGCAGTGATTTAGAGTCCTCAGCCGGGGCTGAGGCAGAACTGAGGGCCCATGCAGAAATGCTAAGAATTCCACTCTGGGTGTGTGTGAATACATGAGCGCAGAGCCCAGAGTGAAAAGGAAGTGCTGGTGTCTGAAATAATGGCCCAGCCCTCCAAGAGAAAAGGCAGGAAGACTGGGGAGCCAGCTTCCAATCAGACACCTAACCCTTTTCCTCAGGAGGAACAAGAGTCAGCCCCAGAGGGAACTGAGCCTCGGGAGCTGGAGCCTTACCAGGCTGAACTTTTGGGCCCAGGGGTACCCTCTATGGAAGAGCTATGCCAGGGGCAGAGAACCTGTCCCACTCTTGAAAACCTGCAACAGCAAGCTGCTGCACAGGATGGAGGTTATGTCATTGGTTCCCACAGGGCCTGGGAGAAGGGAATCCTGTACACTGAGGCCAGAGACCCCAAACCTGGTGCCAGTAGGAGTGCTGTAGTGCCTCAGGTGTTTGGGGAATTCCTCCTATCTTTGGCCAGTGACAACCCCCTAGCTGGACACCTTGGCCAGACCAAAACTTTGAGTAGGCTAGTCAGTCACTTCTACTGGCCAAGGATACACCAGAGGGTGAAGGAGTTTTATAACTCCTGTCCCACCTGTCAAGCCAGAGGCAAGACATGTAGACACACAAAGGCCCCCTTAATCCCACTTCCAGTGGTTAGGGTTCCCTTTGAAAGGGTAGGGATCGACATTGTTGGTCCCCTTGACTCTCCTACAGCATCAGGGAACAGATATATTCTGGTGGTAGTGGATCATGCCACCAGGCAGTAGCGGCTCCTCGAGGGAGTGCTGCGGGACGGCGGGGCGGGGGAGGGGCAGGGTGGGGGGTAGTAGACTACGGCATATGGCCGAACAGAGTTGAGTAAATAAATAAATAAATAAAACGAATTCATTGCACGCGCTGCATCGCCAAATGGCGATGCTGCACGCGCAATGTAATTCGTTTTATTTATTTACTCAACTCTGTTCGGCCGTATGCCGTAGTTTACTACCCCCCACCCTGCCCCTCCCCCGCCCCGCCCCACCGCACCGCAGCACTCCCTCGAGGAGCCGCTACTGCCACCAGGTATCCTGAGGCTATTCCCCTTAGGACTACCACTGCCCCTGTAGCGGCTAGGGCCCTCATTGGTATCTTTACCAGAGTGGGTTTCCCCAAGGAGATGGTGTCAGACAGACGTACAAACTTCATGTCTGGCTACCTGAAACACATGTGGAAGGCGTGTGGAGTGGCTTACCAGTTCACTACCCCCTACCACCCACAGTGTAATGGCCTTGTTGAAAGATTTATAAAGACCATGAAAGGCATGATTGGCGGACTCCCTGAAAAACTCAAAAGAAGATGGGATGTCTTACTTCCATGCCTGCTTTTTCCCTACTGGGAAGTGCCACAAAAGAGAGTGGGGTTCTCCCTATTTGAACTTCTGTTTGGTCATCCTGTCAGGGGACCACTGTGCTTTGTGTAGGAGGGATGGGAGAAAACTCTCGTTGAACTTGAGCAAGATATAGTGGACTATGTGCTTGGCCTCTGCTCCAGGATGGCTGAATACATGGAAAAAGCAAGTAAAACCCTTGAGGTTAGCCAGGAGCTCCAGAAGCAATGCTATGGTTGAGTTCCAGCCAGGGCAGAAGGTGTGGGTTTTGGAGCCTGTGGCTCCTAGGGCCCTCTAAGATAAGTGGAGTTGGCTCTACCCTATCCTAGAAAGAAAAGTGGAGGCCACCTATCTGGTGGACCTTGGCACCTCCAGGAGCCCTCACAGTGTCATCCATGTGAGCCACATTAAACTCTTTCATGACAGGGCATTCTCATGGTCACTAATGAGGATCAGAAAGAAGAGAGTGAACGTCTCCCTGACTTCCTCTCCCACAACCCTAAAGATGGGTCTGTTGAGGGAGTTGTCCTATCAGACGCCCTCACTGCCCAACATCAAACTGACTGCAGGCAAGTCCTAAGGCAGTATGCTGAGCTCGTTTCTTTTTCCTCTGGCCAGACAATCTGGTGTACATGTGATGTGGACACTGGGGACAGCCTACCTGTCAAAAACAAAATTTACAGGCAGTCGGACCAAGTCGAAGAAAGGATCAGAGCTGGAGTCAGCAAGATGCTGGAGTTAGGGGTGATTGAATCCTCTGAAACTCCCTGAGCCAGCCCAGTGGTCGTATTCTCCAAACCTCATTCCAAGGGTGGTAAACCAGAGTTGAGTTTTTGTGTGGACTATATAGGTCTCAATGCTGTCACTAAGACAAATGCACACCCTATCCCAAGAGCTGATGAATTATTAGACAGGTTGGGTGCTTTTCATGGCTTCATAAATCTGTTACAGTGGTTTGTGTTGCGCATGCACAACGTTGCATGGCACAAACGCAATGCAAGCCTCTCGCAAATATGCCCCTTTCTCTCTTTGTTGGAGCTCAGATTCCTCCAGTGGGGCAAGGCTGCAAGCTGTATCTGAAAGAGACACGTTAGTGACAGATTCCTTACCTTAGAATATCCCCAGGCGTCAGGCTGGATCCGGAAAGTTTTTGCGTAGCAGTACCCTTGCGCGTCGGTAGGCGGCGTCGTGCGGCTCCGCGTCCGTCTTCGGCGTCGTGATCGCCGGGATGACGTCGCGGGCAGTACTTAGACGCCGCCCCTGCGCGCTGACGTCAGTTCTTCTTTTTCCGCGCCAGCAAGCGCAGATCCGGGAAGAGCAGTGCCCTGGTCATTTTTTGACCATACTTTTTGGTGAATTTTTTCACTGTTTTTTCATCTATCATGGTGTCGTAGGGATGCCCGGTTTCAAACGTTGCGGCGCCTGTGCGCGGATGATGTCCGTCACCGACCCGCATTGGGAGTGTCTCTTCTGCCTCGGCCGAGGCCACGACACAGAGTCTTGTACCGACTGCCAGGCCCTCAACCCGAAAGCTTTGCGAGAGCGGTCTCGAAAGCTCCTCGAGGCCCGGCATTCGGCTCCGCGGAAGCCCGGTCGCGTGAGAGGTCCAGGGGTCGATCGCGGAGTCCACACCGGTCGTCGGCGTCGAAGTCTTCTTCGTCCGGTAAGTCGAAACACAAGAAGTCCAAAAGCATCATCGCTCTAGGACTTCGCCTCGCCGGATCTCGCGGCTCGGCTGAGGCCCCTCCGGCACCGTCCGCGGCCCCGGACATGCCTGTGGAGTCGCCCCCGCCATACCCGCCCTTCCCAGGTTCGGGGGCGGATCCGGCCAAAGTGCAGGAATTCCTGTCGGCCATGGCCCGCCTCTTCGGGCCTCCAGGCCCCTCCGGTGCGCCTTCGGGCCCCGCGGGCCCTGATGGGGTTGCTCCGGCGTCGCCGGCGGCTCCGGCCCCGGCGCCGCCCACGGCTCCGGCCCGGCGTCGCCCGTGCCTCCAGCCTCGATCCCGGCTTCGGCCCCGGCCTCGATCCCGGCTCCACAACCCCCATCGACGCCGGTCGACCTAACGACACCTCCGCCGGCGCCCGATGTCTCCGGTGCCGTTCTCGACGCCGCCCTGGGCTCCGGGCGGCGTCGTCCCCCAGTTCCTTCCGGCTCCGGACATGGATCCGGACCGACGTCGCTCGGCGCCGGTTCCGGCGCCGATGGGACCTTGGATCCCAACTGTCCCTCCTCCTCCTTATTTTGAACCAGAGGATGACCAGGTGGACTGGGAGGGGTCTGATGACCCTCTGACACGACGGTGTCAGTACGATGAGGACTGGACAGAGAGTCTAGGGAGGCCAGTGGTCTGGATACTTCCCCTGACACTGGCATGCTGTCTCCTCCCGTGGCTACGGAGGAGGGAGCCAATTTTGGTACGGTGTTGCGTAGGGCAGCTGGGGCCTTACGTCTCCAACTCCCTACTTTGACGGTCAAGCCTAACATCTTGACAGAGGTGCTTCAGCCGGCAGCCTCCTCTGCGGAGACTGTGCTGCCGTTTAACGACGCCCTCACTGACGTTCTTTTGGGCGCCTGGTCCAAGCCCAACACAGGGGCTCCTGTGGATCGGAACGTGTCACGACGCCATCGCCCAGCTCCCGGGCGACCCCCTGTTTCTCTCTGTCCACCCCACTCCTGAGAGCTTGGTTGTCCAAGCCTCCGCTTCCCAAACCGCCTTCCCTACCGCTCCTCCGGATAGGGAATCCAAACGCCTGGATCAGTTTGGGAAGAAGGGTTTTTCTTCCTCCAGTGCTGGCTTGCGGTCCGTTAACACCGCTTGTCTTTTGGGCCGATATACCCACTCCCTGTGGGATTCGGTGGCGGATGTTTGCCCCAGTGTCCTGAGGAGGTCCAGACACTGCTTTCCCGCGCCATTGCGGAAGGAAGGGATGCGGCTAAATACACAATACGTTGTGGCCTTGACACCGCCGACTCGCTGGGCAGGTCTATTGCAACGACGGTGGCGCTCAGACGCCACGCCTGGCTGAGAACCACTGGTTTTTCAGGGGATGTCCAGAATACTATCATGGACATGCCCTTTGATGGAGTCGGTCTTTTTGGGTCCAAAGCAGACCATGCGTTGGAGCGCTTTAGGACTCACGGGCTACTGCCAAGTCCCTGGGCCTTTCTGCTACACGCCCTCCGCTGACTTCTGCTTTTCGCCCCTATCGTGGCCACGGTAGGGGCGCCCCTTCACGTCAGCAGCCCAGCCACCGGCCCGCGCAGCAGGCGTCTTCGCGTGGCCGTGGACGTGCATTCCGCCGTGGCGGATCGGGCAACCAGCGTGCGGGTCAGGCCACCACCTCCAACCCGTCCGCGGCCTCCAAGCCCTCCTAGTCCCTCCTTTCAGGTGCACAGCACGCCAGTAGGGGGCAGGGTCCGCCATCACCTTCCCCACTGGCGTACCATCACCTCGGACAGGTGGGTCTTGGACATTGTCCGAAGGGGCTACTCCCTCCCCTTCGAGACCACCCCCCCAGCCATGCCACCTCAATTACCACCGCATGTCAGGGGATCACTTGGTGCTTCTACAGAAGGAAGTCACGGCCCTCTTGACCAAGAGGGCCATCGAGCGTGTTCCGACCCCAGAAGTAGGGCGTGGTTGCTACTCCCACTACTTTCTGGTGCCCAAAAAGGACAAGGAGGACATGCGTCCTATCTTGGACCTCCGGAACGTCAATCGCTTCCTCCGGAAGGAAAGTTCAAGATGCTCACCCTAGCTCAGGTCTTGACTGCCCTCGACCCTGGAGACTGGTTGGTAGCGTTGGACTTGCAGGACGCATATTTCCACATCCCCGTCCTGCCGGCCCACCGGCGTTACCTTCGGTTCACGGTAGGCCCGAGCATTTTCAGTTCACCGTGCTCCCCTTTGGCCTTACCAGTGCCCCTCGGGTGTTCACGAAAGTGATGGCGGTGGTCGCAGCTCATCTGCGCCGGGCAGGGGTTTCAGTCTTCCCTACCTCGACGACTGGCTGCTGAAGGCGGGCTCGTCCCAGGCAGTCGTCTCCCACCTCCAGACTACGGCCGAACTCCTGCACTCGCTGGGGTTCTCCATCAATGTGCCGAAGTCGCATCTGATTCCTTCTCCACAGCTCCTTTTCATCGGAGCGGTTCTGGACACGACGCAGTTTCGGGCCTATCCTCCCGAACGGCGAGTCCGGGATATTCAGGCTATGATTCCGATCTTTCAGCCTTTATCCTGGGTTTCGATACGGATGACCCTGAGGCTGCTGGGCCTCATGGCCTCCTGCATCCTGCTGGTCAATCATGCCAGATGGCATATGCGGGCTCTGCAGTGGGACCTGAAGTTCCAGTGGGCGCAGCACCAGGGCAACCTGTCCGATCACGTCCAGATCTCGGAGGGGACTGCAAGACAGTTGCAGTGGTGGCTCTCGAACCGGCAATGGGTCATGGGCAGATCCCTCTCCCTTCCCCAGCCAGAGCACACAGTTGTGACGGACGCGTCCCTTCTGGGATGGGGCGGTCACATGGGAGAGGCGGAGATCAGAGGCCTCTGGTCTCCGGCGGAGTCCCGGCTCCATATCAACATTCTGGAGCTCCGGGCGATCCGACTTGCACTCAAGGCATTCCTTCCCTCTGTCAAAGGGAAGGTAGTGCAGGTGTTCACAGACAACACCACCGCCATGTGGTACTGCAACAAACAGGGCGGGGTGGGGTCTTAGACCCTTTGTCAGGAGGCTCTGCGCCTCTGGACATGGCTGGAACATCAGGGCATGTTCCTGATGGTTCAACACCTGGCAGGTTCCCTGAACGCCAGGGCGGACGAACTCAGCCGCAGGTGCATGATGGATCACGAATGGCGTCTTCACTCGGAAGTGGCGCAAGGACTCTTTCTACAATGGGGAGAGCCTTGGTTAGATCTATTCGCCACCGAAGAGAACGCGCAATGTCATCAGTTCTGCGCGTTGGAATTTCCAAGGCGGCACTCGCTCGGACACGCTTTTCGTCACGAGTGGAGTTGCGGTCTGTTGTACGCCTTTCCGCCTATACCACTTCTACCCAGAGTGTTGAAGAAGATTCGGCACGACCGGGCCCAAGTCATTCTTGTGGCTCCGGACTGGGCTCGAAGAGTTTGGTATCCCGAGCTACTCAATATGAGCGTAGATCCCCGATCCGTCTGCCTCTTCGGGAGGATCTTCTGTCGCAGCAGCAGGGGACGGTCCTCCACCCGAACCTGTCCAGTCTACACCTGCTTGCGTGGAGATTGAGCGGCGGCAGTTGATTCCTTTCGACTTGCCTCCCGAAGTTTGTGATGTGATTCTGGCAGCCAGGCGTCCCTCCACTAAGGTGGTATACGCCTGCAGGTGGAACAAATTTGTGGCATGGTGCACAGCAAAGGCTGTGAATCCCCTCTCTGCCCCTCTTTCTGAGGTCCTTCTGTTCCTTCTTTCTCTGGCCCAACAGGGTTCTGCCCTGGGTACCATCAAGGGTTATCTTTGTGCTATCTCGGCCTTCCTCAGGCTTCCTGATCAGCCCTCCCTTTTCAAGTCCCCTGTTGTTAACAGGTTCTTAAAAGGCATTACTCACCTCTTCCCTCCTGTTCCGTTTGTGATGCCTCAGTGGGACTTGAACTTGGTTCTTACCTTTTTAATGTGCGCTCCCTTTGAGCCTCTACATAACTGTCCTCTTCGTCTTCTGACTCTGAAGACAGCCTTTCTGGTGGCCATCACCTCCGCTCGGCGGGTGAGTGAGCTCCAGGCTCTATCTTGCAAACCTCCCTTTCTGTCTGTTCATCCGGACAAGGTTGTTCTTCGGACGCGCCCGTCCTTCTTGCCAAAGGTGGTTACTGCTTTCCATATTGGGCAGACCATCACTTTGCCCACCTTCTTTCCGCCTCCGCATCCTTCCAGAGAGGAAGAGAGGCTCCACTGTCTGGACCCAAAACGTGCGCTCTCCTTCTATATTAACCGCACAAAACACTTCCGGGTGGATGACCAGCTCTTTGTTGGCTACGTGGGCGCCAAAAAAGGTCGGGCGGTGCACAAGAGGACCATCTCCCGCTGGGTTACCTTGTGCATCAAGACCTGCTATTCTTTGGCTAAGAAGGAGCCTCCTGTTGGGCTGCGGGCCCATTCCACCAGGGCAACGGCTGCTACCACGGCTTTGGGCCGCGGTGTTCCGCTGCCGGTTATTTGTCAGGCAGCTACGTGGGCCTCGCTGCACACGTTTACAAAGCATTACTGCCTTGACAGTCAGGTCCGGAGGGACGGCTTCTTTGGCCGTTCTGTCCTCCAGGACTTCCTTGTCTGATCTTTGTTCGCAGACCCACCACCGGGGTTGGTATTGCTGGGGTATCTATTCTAAGGTAAGGAATCTGTCACTAACGTGTCTCTTTCAGATGCACAAGTTACTAACTTGTGTAACGATATATCTGTAAGAGACAGTAGTTAGTGACAGATTCCTTACCGCCCACCCATCCTCCCCGTTCTGCGCACTGATTTCTAGGGTTAAGGACATCCCTTTCAGGGCCCTAGTATTTTTCAGACACCTATGTCAGCTTCTTGCATGGCTCTGCGTTCCTGGCGCGGAAAGTCGTGTACAGAACTGACGTCAGCGCGCAGGGGCGGCGTCTAAGTACTGCCCGCGACGTCATCCCGGCGATCACGACGCCGACGACGGACGCGGATCCGCACGACGCCGCCTACCGACGCGCAAGGGTACTGCTACGCAAAAACTTTCCGGATCCAGCCTGACGCTTGGGGATATTCTAAGGTAAGGAATCTGTCACTAACTACTGTCTCTTACAGATATATCGTTACACAAGTTAGTAACTTGTGCATCTGGGAAGGTTGCACCAAAGTTGATATTCTTGCTGCGAGGGTCCACTGACCTGGATTTTCAGGTAGCACAATGTTCTGAGCGGGACCAACCTGATTTTATTGCCGAACGAGATTATGCCTTGGGCAGATTGACTTGGGTGGTTGGTCCAGGTCCTCAAGAGGTCTGGAAGTCAAAATGTTTCTAAGTCCACATTTTTCAGATACTTCGGATTAAGTACTTCCGGCCATTACCATGGCTCACAGGACCTCAGGGACAGCTCTTTGTAATCCAGCAGAGGCCACCAGCAGAATCCAGTCCTCTTTCAGTGCAACTGGTGACTCAATGAATAAGGCCTCCTGCAGTTTTTTATTTCACTGCAGCCACACAGGAGGTCAGCCAACTGACCCTTGGAGACCACTTATTTGTCATCAGAACAAGTGGGAGCAGGTCCAGACCTTCAGGTCTCCTCACAGGTCTCAAACAGCAGGTTCAATCCTTCTGTTTTTCCACAGGATCTGAAATTCCTCTGAGGGGCTAGTGACGAGATCCATTTTTGTACAGTTCAGTAGCCAGTGGGTGGGTGTGACTCATGTACTTTGCCTCACCAATAGAGTTAAAGTTACTGGGGGCAACCATACCCACTTTTGCACACATGTTTTGTCTTTTACTGAAAATTGACTTGCAAGGCACTATTCTAGGGGGTTTCCAAGATGACGCAGGCCTTCTGCCAATAGAGGGAGCTTGTTCGGAGTGTGCATAGGAAAATGATCTGTCCCCGCTTCTAAGCTACACCAAACTGGTTCTGAGAACAGCCCCCCTCTCACCGGCTTGTTGGTCTCCAGGTTTGTACTTTGTTTTAAATGTGATTAAAAAGTTATCACTGTAAAGAAATTTTGGATGAAGTGTACTAGTACAACAAGTAAAAAGGTTTTTTGAAAGAGGCTGTAACTGTATCAGAATATCAGGAACTATTCATGGGATTTGTACTTTGTTTTAAGTGTGATTAAAATGTTGTCACACTAAAGAAATCTTAGATGAACTGTACTGGTATATCTGATAGAGACGTCTAGCTGCAGATTCCTACCTTTGAATTTCCCAGGCATCAGACTGGATCCGGAAGATTTTTCTTCGAGCAATACCCCTACTCGCTGGTAGGAGGCGTCTATTTGCTCCGCGTGACGTCCGCCTCACGTATATACCTCGGCGCGCTAACGTCAGTTCTTTTCTTTCCGCGTCAGTCAAGCATTGATTTGTGAAGAGAGATACACTCTGTCACTTTTTGACAGGATTTTTCAGCTTTTTGTCGACCCCTTTATTCCTCAGTGTGTAGGAAGTCATGTCTAGGAAGACTTCAGTATTGAAGCCATGTAGCGCCTGTCACCATGTCATGTCGGTGACATACCCACATTTTGTTTGTTTGTGGTATCTGGAGCATGACCACGACTCCAAGTCATGCTCTGACTGCCGGGCCATGGTTCCGAAGGCTTTGAGGAAGCGGTCCCTAAAGCTGCCTGCATCCCGGCAGGCGACACCACGCCGGTCATACACCTGGTAGTTTCCCTGAACGCTAGGGCGGATGAACTCAGCCGCCAATGCCTAGCGGATCAATAGTGGCGTCTATATCAGGAGGTGGCACAACGTCACTTTCAGCAGAGGGAAGAGCCTTGGTTAGACCTGTTCACCTCCACAGAGGCATTGGCTCCCAGTAAAAGAGAGAATCAATTTCAAGACGCTTTGCTTGGCTCATAGAGGAATGAATCGGAAACATCCTTCATTGATTGTGGACCTTCTGGTACCCTACATTCCCTCAAGGGCTATAAGATCTTCTAAGACGCTGTTAGACCTGGTACCATTGGCGTGAGTCTCCCTTCCATTTTTCACTGATTGCCTCCTCTGTTTTTGATATGTGTTGCTGGTTTAGATGCTTTGGGCACTGTGCCACTGCTATTCAGTGCCACAGTGCAAGTGCTCCCTATTGTAAATTGATGTATGGATTAGTGACTCCATGATTGGATTATTTGATTTACTTGTCAGACCCTAGTATAGTGCACCATGGGTGCCCAGGGCCTGTAAATCAAATGCTGCTGGTGGGCTTGCAGCACTGGTTGTGCCACCCACAGAAGCAGCTTGTAAAGTGTGTCTCAGGCCTGCCATTGCAGAGCCTGTGTGCAGTCTAGTACTGCCATGTCGACTTGGTAAGTGCACCCACTTACCAGTCCCTAAACCTTCCCTTTTCTACATGTTAGCCACCCCTAAGGTAGGCCCAAGGGCAGGAGTGCATTGTATGTAAAGGTAGGACATGCCCTGGTGTGTGTGGCATGTCCTGATAGTGAATTACAGCCAATTTCGTTTTTCACTATTGAAAGGCTACCTGTCCCCATAGGCCAGAATGGGCAGTTTGATTATAACATCTTATAATCCTAACTGACCCAGGGAACATGGTAGAAAAAGGAATTTAGTATGCCTGAACTCAGAATGATAAAATACATATTTTAGTGAAGTTGGTTTTAACATTCTGTGTTTGAAAATACCACTTTTAGAAAGTAGGTATTTTCTTGCCTAACCATCCAGCTGCCTCTGCTAAGGTTGTGTATTGCATGTCTGGGTTGTGAGTGACAGGAGGGCTTGGGCTCCAGCAGTCTGATGGGTCAGGGCTGGGCTGAATAGGACCTTGGCTGAATAGAGAGTAGAGGGCGGGGATTTCCTTTCACTCCCCTGAGCCCTCATAGAATAGAGAGTAGGGGGAGGAGAGTTCCTTTCAGCTACCTGGGCCAGGTCTGCTTTCAACAATGCTGTCTCCACCTCCTGCCAGGAAGCTGCACAGAACTGGTTTTGGTCAGGCACAGACACTCTCTGCCTTCAGAGACAAAGGATTTTTGAGTATAAATATTGGGGCCCAGACCCCAAGACTTTAGATCACTTCTGGGAACACAAGACAAACCTTTGCCGAGGAGAAGAACCAAGGAAGCTGCAGGAGTTTGGACTGCCCCTCTGCCAGTGTGCTGTTTGCTGGGCTGGCCTGCAGTGGTCTTCATTGCCAAGGAAAGGAGAAGGAACTTTCTAAAGAACTTCATTATCTTGCAGAATATTACTCCAAGGGCTTGAACTAGAGCTTGCCTCCTGCTGAAGTCTCAGGGCTACAAGACTTCACCACCAGCTCCCTCCTGAATTCCCTTGCTGGGGATTCTGTCTGCAGAAACCTGCGTGTCGCTGGGAGCTGGAAGCGCGACTCAACAAGAAGAAGCGTGTCGCTGTCGCAGCTGTTGCCATCGCCCCGCTGGAGAAGCGTGTCGCCTCCACAGAGGCCGCCGCCGCATCACCAGAGAAGCGTGTCTTCGTCGCAGCTGCCTGCCGTCGCATCACCGGAGAAGCGTGTCGCCACCGCAAGGGTCGCCGTCGCATCACCGGAGAAGCGTGTCGCCGTCGCAACTGCCTGCCGTCGCATCACCGGAGAGGCGTGTCGCAGGGCCCGTCGCGGCTCCAAAGTACAGAGTTCGCCGCACGGCCATCGGCCGTGCACGCATCATCTTCACGTCGTCGCATCGCATCAAGGGCGCACTCTCATCGCATCGCACCGGATCATCGCATAGCATCAAGGCGCCTGCTTGCCGCATCGCAACCGAGACGCAGTACGAGCACCAACGTATCGCCCTCCCTGCGGACCCTTTGTTTGTTTTGTGTTACGCATCCAAGGTACTTTTGTGAGAAATGTGTCGCATTTATCATCAACTTGAACTAAGTTACTTCTACCATCTTTAAGTCTGTTTTAAGTACAGTATTGTGGATTTTTGTCGTTTGTGGTCTTGTGATAAGTCTATATAAAGAATACTTATTTTTATAAAACCTGTGTGGTGTCCATCTGTAGTGTTTTCACTGTATTACTGTATGTGTTCCCAAATGCTTAACACACTGCCTCTGAGATAAGCCTGTCTGCTCGTCCCAAGCTACCAAGGGGGTGAGCAGGGGTTATCCAGTAGTGTAATCCCCTTTTCCTGACTAGAAGCAAGGGTCCCTATTTGGTCAAAGGTGCCTACCTCTGCCAACTAGAGACCCCCAGTTCTAACATTGGTGGTCAGCGGTGAGGATTCTGGACTTGCATTTGTGACTCATATACAGTGATTGGTGTACACTACTAGTGAGTGCAGACCAAACGCAACCACATACTTTTTTGGTAGAATTTTTTTTCTCCTTGGACTGTTATTTTTTCTAAGAACTACCAATTCTTACTACCATGAGCCGACCAGCATCTGTTGCATCTATGGATCTAGATTTTGAGGAAGAGAGGTTGGAAACCTACAATGTGAAACAGCTAAAGCGCTTTTGCAAAAAAATTAAAGTTGCTACCCAAGGCCTTGCCAAAAAGGATGAATACCAAAAGGCGCTGAGGGCCTGGGTGGAAACAAGAAATACCCCTGAACTGGTGGTGGAGCCAGTTGGGGATGCAGAGGGGCAGCTGAATATACCATTGATTCCATCCAGGGAAGGGGTACCGTCCCTGCCTGGTAGTAGCGTCTCTTCCATAGGCCCGTCCCCAGGAGAGCTGGAAGACAGGGAAAGAGACAGGCTACACAAGCTGGAGATGGCCAGGCTCAAAATGGAGGGTCAGAGGGACCTAGAGAATAGCAAGTTGTCCTTGGAGAGAGAGAGAATGAGGTTGGAACATGAGAGAATGTTGAGGGAGTTAGAGCTCAAAGCAAAAGGCTTAGAACTCAATCCCTCTGGTGGCAGCGCACCATCTGTGCCTGCAGAAAGCACAGTCCATATCCCCAAGGATGTCATAAAGGAATTCCACAGACAGGAAGATATTGTGCAGTGGTTTGCAGCCTATGAGATAGCAATGTTGGCCCACCGGGTCCCTGAGAAGGATTGGGGAGCGGGGTTGTGGGGCCGCTTTGTGAGTGATGGGAGGGATACATTGTTAGACCTACCCAGTGAGAATAGGATGTCTTATGCCCACATGAAGGAAGCCCTGATGACAAGGTATGGTTTGACCCCAGAACTCTATAGACAGAGGTTCAGGAATTGTAAGAAGCTGGAGACAACTACCTGGGTGGAGTATCAGTCTTTCTTTTGCAGAGCTATGGATGGTTGGGTGAAGGGTAGCAAAGTGGATACTTTTGAAGCGCTCTATGATTTGTTTGCATGGGAGCACTTGTCTGCTAATTGTTTTCCAGAGCTATGCCAGCACCTTATTGATGGCAAGTTAACTAACCCTAGGAAACTTGCTGAGGAGGCGGACCGCTGAGGAGGCACCTGGGTCCAAAAGGGTCACGTGGGAGACCTCGCCAAAGGTGGGCAGTGTCCCCAGCAGAAGAGTGGGGGGGACAAGGGTAAACAGAGGGAGTTCCAGAAAGGGCCCCAAAGTAATTCCCAATGGAACCAAGGGAAGGGTTCCCAGCCTCCCCCTGAGAAAAAGCAAGAGGCCCCGACAGGTAAGCCTGTTCACAGGGGCCCCTCTAAGTGCTTCACGTGTGGGCAGGTGGGCCACCGTTGGTATGATGCACAATGTCCCCTAAGGGACTCCCAAGCACCACCACGTGCACCACCCCGTCAGATGGCGAGTGTAGCCCTGGGGGGGGAGGAGATGGGTGCCCAAGGTGGGTGGGGTCCCGCAGAGATGTCCCTTGTCTCTTTAGGAGACTTTGAGATGGTCCCTAAGACCCAGCTGCCTGATAACACTAAGAAGTACAGGCAGTGGATGACTATCAATGGCCATAGGGTGGAAGCTCTCAGAGACACTGGGGCTTGTGTGACAGCTGTCAATTGCCGGCTGGTGTCCAGAGAGCAGGTTATCCCCCAAGCATTCTTCCCTGTAGTTGCCGCGGACAACTCAGACAGCCAGTGTGAGGTGGCTCCGGTTCCTTTTGAGTGGGGGGGGGGTCTCAGGTACTCTTCAAGTAGCTGTGAGGCCAGCCATGCCTGTTGATTGTCTGTTGGGCAATGATTTAGAGAGCTCTCCTTGGGCTAAGGTGGAGAGAAGGTCTCATTTGGAGATGTTGGGTCTGCCTGAGTGGGCGTGCGTGACCACTCGGTCTATCGCAGCCAGTAAGGGTGTTGAAGAGGTTCTGGAGCCTGAAAATATGGCCCAGACCCCTGCCTTAAAGAGAAGAGGTAGGGGGCGTGGGAAACCGGCCCCCATAGTTCCCACGGTCCAGGAGGAAGCAGACCTTGAGGGGGATGCCCTGGAACCTACAGGGGAACAAGTGGCCGAACTGGGGGACCTGCCTGAGCTGACCCATTGGCAGCAGGAAGGAGGCCCCTCCAGGGAGGAATTTTGTGAGGAGCAGAAGAAGTGCCCTTCTTTTGTGGGTTTGCGGCAACAGGCCACAAACCAGGCAGCAGGTGATCAGTCTGGATCACATTTGATCTACAGGGAGAACGACCTCCTGTATAGCGAGCCTAAGGTTGCTGAGCCTGGGTCAGCCCGTGTGCTGGTGGTACCCCAGCGCTTCAGAGCCTTCCTACTGGGTTTGGCTCATGATGTGCCTTTAGCTGGACATCTGGGGCAGGACAAGAACTTTGAAAGGCTTGTCACCCACTTTTATTGGCCCCAGATGCGCAAGGTGATGCACCTATTTCCAGATCTACTGAGCGACCAACTATCCCTGGTGTTCACTAAGATAATTACATCGAGCTGTTTCCCTGATGCCTGGAAAAAGACTGCAGTGCTCCCGTTACTTAAGAAGCCAAATCTTGACCCTCAGGATCCCGGGAATTACAGACCCATTTCAAAGATCCCTTTTCCAGCAAAAGTACTGGAAAAACTACTGAACAAACAATTGTCAAAATATCTAAACTCCGTAAATGCCCTAGACCACTCACAGTATGGGTTCCGGGAACAACATGGAACCGAAACAGCTCTGATCATGGCAGCGGAAGAACTCAGGAGTGTACTGGATGCTGGAGGGAAGGCTGCCTTGATCCTTTTGGATCTTTCGGCGGCCTTCGACACGGTAAACCATGGTACACTCCTGACCCGACTAGCCGAAGTAGAAGTCCAAGAGACGGCACTTAAGCTTCTATCCTCATATCTAACTGATAGAACTTTCTCAGTTAAATTAGGAGATGCCACTTCCAAACCTTTAATTCACCTTGTAGGCGTACCTCAGGGGTCTTCGTTAAGCCCCACCCTTTTTAATGTATATGTTGCCCCATTAGCGGCTATAATAAGGAACTGTGGTTTCCTACCAGTCTCCTATGCGGACGATACTCAAATTGTGGTAGCAGTCTCAAACAACACTGATGAGACAGCAGGCAGATTCAGTAATTGCATGAGTCAGATCACTCACTGGATGCAATATAACTGCCTGAAATTGAATGGTGACAAAACCGAGGTTATGTTGCTTGGGACAGATATGAATTTCTGGTCCCCAAAATGGTGGCCAGACAGCCTAGGCGACTGCCCATTCCCAGTGGACAAAGTTAGAAACTTGGGAGTGCTACTGGACAACAAACTATCTTTGGGCGCCCAGATAAACAAACTATCCTCCTCGGTGTGGTACATCCTCAAACTAATAAAGAAACTATCACCATTTATCCCCCAAGATTCCTGTAAAACATTAGTAACTGCACTGGTCTTATCCAGGTTGGATTACGGGAATGCACTGTATGCAGGGTTACAAATTCAACATTTAACAAAATTACAGCGCCTACAGAACACTGCAGCAAGGCTGGTGCTGGACATTCCCAGATATGAACCAGTCGCCCACAGATTAGGAACACTCCATTGGCTACCTATTGAAAAAAGGATCAAGTTCAAGTCAGTCTGCCTGGCCTACAAAGCCCTTCACAGAATAGGATCCCACTTCTTAAAAACTCATTTGAAACCATATGAGCCATCCAGGAGACTGAGATCAAGCCAGGCAAAATTGATTCAGGTTCCTAAATTTAAGCAAGTCAGGTGGGGAGGGAGAAGCTTCCTCCTACAGGCAGCTAAGACTTGGAACCTTCTCCCTGTTACAATTAAAAACAGCACATCGCTACTTTCATTTAGGAAGGAGGTGAAAACATGGCTGTTTACTTCGTAGTTTGGTATCTTTCTCCGGCAGACCCAGACTTTTACAATGATTAGCGCCAAGACGCCCTTGGGCATTCGTGCGCTTTACAAATTTGCAAATCAAATCAATCAAGAGTTCAGATACTCATTGTAGGACTTGTCAAACTTGCCAGGCAAGTGGGAAAAGTGGGAGGAAGCACAAGGCTCCTCTCCAACCTTTCCCTGTAGTCAGTGCCCCCTTTGAACGGGTGGGGATTGACATTGTTTGGACCACTGGACCCCAAGACAGCCATGGGCAACAGGTTTATCCTGGTCTTGGTGGACCATGCTACCCGGTATCCGGAAGCCATCCCTCTCAGGACAGTGACGGCCCCCGTGGTGGGACAGGCACTGATGGGGATTTTCTCCCGTGTGGGGTTCTCCAGAGAGGTGGTGTCAGACCGTGGTACAAACTTCATATCTAACTATATGAAGTCCCTGTGGCAGGATTGTGGTGTTACCTATAAGTTCACCACTCCTTACCACCCCCAAGGGAATGGGCTGGTTGAGAGATTCAACCGGACCCTTAAAGGCATGATCATGGGTCTTGAGGAACCTATGAGGCGTAAGTGGGACGTCCTCTTGCCATGCCTGCTTTTTGCTTACCGTGAGGTGCCACAGAAGTCCTTAGGGTTCAGTCCCTTTGAACTGCTGTATGGTCACCCGGTAAGAGGACCTTTGAGTCTGGTCAAGGAAGGCTGGGAGCAGTCTCCCAGGAAACCTCCCCAGGATGTATACAGTTACATGCTGGCCTTCAGGAACCAGACTCGGCGATTCAGAAAGCTCGCTCAGGCGAATCTGGAAGCCAGCCAGGAGGAAATGACGCGGTGGTACGATCAGAATGCCACTCTGATTGAGCTTCAACCTGGTCAGAAAGTTTGGGTCATGGCCCCTGTAGAGCCCTGTGCGCTCCAGGACAGGTGGACCGGACCATTTGAGGTGGTGGAGCGCAAGAGTGATGTCACCTACCTGGTGAACTTGCGGTCTCCTAGGAACCCTTTGCGGGTCCTGCATGTTAACCGCCTGAAGCCCCACTTAGAGAGGTCCGAAGTGGGCATGCTCCTAGTGACAGATGATGGAATGGAGGAGGAGGCCGAGCCTCTTCCTGACCTCCTGTCTGCAACAGAGCAAGATGGGTCAGTGGATGGTGTCAGCCTTTCTGCCACACTGACCCCTGAACAGCAGCAAGATTGTCGCCAATTGTTGGGACAATTCTCTGATTTATTCTCCCTGGTGTCACTGAGTGGTGCGTCCATGACGTGGATACTGGGGACAGTCCTCCTGTGAAGCACAAGGCTTACAGAGTGACTGACAGGGTCAGAGCTCACATCAAGGAGGAGGTCTCCAAGATGTTTGCCTTAGGGGTGATTGAGTCCTCTCACAGCCCTTAGGCCAGCCCAGTGGTCTTGGTCCCAAAAAGCTGCCGCGCCTGGTGCCACACCCGAACTCCGGTTCTGTGTGGACTTCCGAGGACTCAATTCAGTCACCAGAACTGACGCGCACCCCATCCCCAGAGCTGATGAGCTCATTGATCGGTTGGGGGCTGCCCGGTACCTCAGCACGTTTGATTTAACGTCTGGGTACTGGCAGATCGCCTTAACTGATGGGGCCAAAGAGAGGTCGGCATTCTCCACACCAGATGGGCACTACCAATTCCGGGTTATGCCCTTTGGGATGAAGAATGCCCCTGCCACCTTTCAGAGGTTGGTTAACCAGGTGTTGGCTGGACTGGAGGATTTCAGTGCCGCCTACCTGGATGACATTGCAGTGTTCAGCGCCAGTTGGGAAGAACATCTGCGCCACCTCTGGGAAGTGTTGATGGCACTGCGAAAGGCAGGCCTCACGATCAAGGCGAGTAAGTGCCAGATCAGGCAGGGTTCTGTGGTGTACTTGGAGCACCAGGTAGGGAGCGGCCAGGTGGCGCCCCTACAACCCAAGATTGATACCATCCTGGCATGGGAACCCCCCAGGACCCAGACACAGGTGAGAACCTTTTTAGGACTCACGGGGTACTACAGGAGGTTTGTCAAGGGGTATGGCAACATCGTTGCACCCTTGACTGAGCTGACTTCCAGGAAGCAGCCCACGAAAGTGAACTGGACTGACACCTGTCAGAAGGCTTTTGACGCCCTGAAGACTGCCATGTGCACAGCACCCGTGCTTCAGGCGCACAACTTCTCAAAGGAATTCATTGTCCAAACAGACGCTTCAGAGCATGGTGTGGGGGCTGTTCTATCACAGATTAATGAGGAGGGCCTAGACCAACCTGTAGCCTTCATCAGTAGGAGGTTACTTCCACGGGAACAGAGGTGGAGTGCAATTGAGCGTGAGGCATTTGCTTTGGTCTGGGCACTGAAGAAGTTGAGACCATACCTGTTTGGGACTCACTTCCGGGTTCAGACAGACCACAGGCCCCTCAGATGGTTGATGCAGATGAGGGGTGAGAATCCAAAGCTGTTGAGGTGATCCATTTTCCTAGAGGGGATGGACTTCATGGTGGAACACCGCCCTGGTACAGAACACGCCAATGCTGGTGGTCTGTCCAGATTTTTCCTCCTTAGTGAAGAGAACTCCCAAGGGGTTAGGTAGTTCTTCCCACATTTCAGCTGGAGGGGACACGTGTTAGACCTGGTACCATTGGCGTGAGTCTCCCTTCCATTTTTCACTGATTGCCTCCTCTGTTTTTGATATGTGTTGCTGGTTTAGATGCTTTGGGCACTGTGCCACTGCTATTCAGTGCCACAGTGCAAGTGCTCCCTATTGTAAATTGATGTATGGATTAGTGACTCCATGATTGGATTATTTGATTTACTTGTCAGACCCTAGTATAGTGCACCATGGGTGTCCAGGGACTGTAAATCAAATGCTGCTGGTGGGCTTGCAGCACTGGTTGTGCCACCCACAGAAGCAGCTTGTAAAGTGTGTCTCAGGCCTGCCATTGCAGAGCCTGTGTGCAGTCTAGTACTGCCATGTCGACTTGGTAAGTGCACCCACTTATCAGTCCCTAAACCTTCCCTTTTCTACATGTTAGCCACCCTAAGGTAGGCCCAAGGGCAGGGTGCATTGTAAGTAAAAGGTAGGACATGCCCTGGTGTGTGGCATGTCCTGATAGTGAATTACAGCCAATTTCGTTTTTCACTATTGCAAGGCTACCTGTCCCCATAGGCCAGAATGGGCAGTTTGATTATAACATCTTATAATCCTAACTGACCCAGGAACATGGTAGAAAAACGAATTTAGTATGCCTGAACTCAGAATGATAAAATACATCTTTTAGTGAAGTTGGTTTTAACATTCTGTGTTTGAAAATACCACTTTTAGAAAGTAGGTATTTTCTTGCCTAACCATCCAGCTGCCTCTGCTAAGGTTGTGTATTGCATGTCTGGGTTGTGAGTGACAGGAGGGCTTGGGCTCCAGCAGTCTGATGGGTCAGGGCTGGGCTGAATAGGACCTTGGCTGAATAGAGAGTAGGGGGCGGGGATTTCCTTTCACTCCCCTGAGCCCTCATAGAATAGAGAGTAGGGGGAGGAGAGTTCCTTTCAGCTACCTGGGCCAGGTCTGCTTTCAACAATGCTGTCTCCACCTCCTGCCAGGAAGCTGCACAGAACTGGTTTTGGTCAGGCACAGACACTGTCTGCCTTCAGAAACAAAGGATTTTTGAGTATAAATATTGGGGCCCAGACCCCAAGACTTTAGATCACTTCTGGGAACACAAGACGAACCTTTGCCGAGGAGAAGAACCAAGGAAGCTGAAGGAGTTTGGACTGCCCCTCTGTCAGTGTGCTGTTTGCTGGGCTGGCCTGCAGTGGTCTTCATTGCCAAGGAAAGGAGAAGGAACTTTCTAAAGAACTTCATCATCTTGCAGAATATTACTCCAAGGGCTTGAACTAGAGCTTGCCTCCTGCTGAAGTCTCAGGGCTACAAGACTTCACCACCAGCTCCCTCCTGAATTCCCTTGCTGGGGATTCTGTCTGCAGAAACCTGCGTGTCGCTGGGAGCTGGAAGCGCGACTCAACAAGAAGAAGCGTGTCGCTGTCGCAGCTGTTGCCGTCGCCCCGCCGGAGAAGCGTGTCGCCGCCGCAGAGGCCGCCGCCGCATCACCAGAGAAGCCTGTCTTCGTCGCAGCTGCCTGCCGTCGCATCACCGGAGAAGCGTGTATCTGAAAGAGACACGTTAGTGACAGATTCCTTACCTTAGAATATCCCCAGGCGTCAGGCTGGATCCGGAAAGTTTTTTGCGTAGCAGTACCCTTGCGCGTCGGTAGGCGGCGTCGTGCGGCTCCGCGTCCGTCGTCGGCGTCGTGATCGCCGGGATGACGTCGCGGGCAGTACTTAGGCGCTGCCCCTGCGCGCTGACGTCAGTTCTTCTTTTTCCGCGCCAGTAAGCGCAGATCCGGGAAGAGCAGTGCCCTAGTCACTTTTTGACTATCTTTTTTGGTGAATTTTTTCACTGTTTCTTCAACGAGTCTTCACGACTCCTAAGGTGTCGTAGGGATGCCCGGCTTTAAGCCCTGCAAGGAATGTGGTCGCATGATGTCGATCACGGACCCGCACCTCGAGTGTCTCTTTTGTCTCGGCCGAGACCACGACACGAAGTCGTGTCCTGACTGCCGGAAACTTCATCCTAAGGCTTTGCGAGAGCGGTCTCGAAAGCTCCTTGAAGTCCGGCATTCGGCTCCGCGCCGCACCAAGCCCCGGTCCCGGGAGAGGTCGAGGGGCCGGACGCGGAGTCCCCGCCGTTCGTCGGATTCAAAGTCTTCGCGCTCCTCCGGTAAGTCGAAGCACAAGAAGTCTAAGCGGCGTCATCGCTCTAAGACTTCGCCTCGCCGGTCTCGCGACTTGGCTGAGGTCCCTGTCGGCACCGTCCCCGCCCCGCGGCCCCGGACGTGCCTGTCGAGTTACCCCCGCAGTACCCGCCCTACCCGGGCTCGGGGGCGACTCAGGCCGATATACAGGAATTCCTGTCGGCCATGGCCCGCCTCTTCAAGCCTCAAGGTCCCTCCGGTGCGCCTCCGGGCCCCGCGGCCCTGATTGGGTTGCTCCGGCGTCGCCGTCGACTCCGGTCCCGGCGTCGCCTGTCCCACCAGCCTTCGTCCCGGCCTCGGCTCCGGTCCCGGCCTCGACCCCGGCTCCGGTGGGGCCGCAACCCCATCGACGCCGGTTGACCTAACCACGCCTCCGCCGACGCCGATGTCCCCGGTGCCGTTTCCGACGCCGTCCGGGGCTCCGGGCGGCGTCGTTCCCCGGTTCTTTCCGGGTCCGGACATGGTGCCGGAACGGCGTCGCCCGACGCCGTATCCGGCGCCCGATGAGACCTTGGGTCCCTGATGTCCCTCCTCCTCCATATTTTCAACCTGAGGAGGACCAGGAGAGCTGGGAGGGGTCTGACGACCCTCTCACACAACAGTGCGAGTTTGACCCGGACTGGGTTGAGGAACTTGGGGATGCCAGTGGTCTGGATACCTCCCTGACTCTGGCATGCTGTCTCCTCCCGTGGCAACGGAGGAGGGGGCTAATTTTGCAACGGTGTTGCGTAGAGCTGCTGGAGCCTTGAATCTCCAGTTGCCTACAGTGGTCGTCAGGTCTAACATCCTGACTGAAGTGCTTCAGCCGGCGGCCTCCTCTTCGGAGACTGTGCTACCGTTCAACGACGCACTGACTGACGTTCTTTTGGGTGCCTGGTCCAAACCCACCACAGGGGCTCCTGTGGATAGGAACGTGGCCCGACGCCATCGCCCTGCTCCGGGCGACCCCCTGTTTCTCTCCCAACACCCCACCCCTGAGAGCTTGGTTGTCCAAGCCTCTGCCTCCCAAACCGCCTTCCCTACCGCCCCTCCGGATAGGGAATCCAAGCGCCTGGATCACTTTGGGAAGAAGGCTTTCTCTTCCTCCAGTGCTGGCTTGCGGTCTGTTAATACCGCTTGCCTCTTGGGCCGATACACCCACTCCCTGTGGGATTCGGTGGCAACTGTTTTGCCGCAGTGTTCTGAGGAGGTCCAGACACTGCTTACCCGCGCCATTGCGGAAGAGCGTGATGCGGCTAAATATACCATCCGCTGTGGCCTTGATACCGCCGACTCGCTGGGCAGATCGCTTGCAACGACGGTGGCGCTGCGTCGCCACGCCTGGCTGAGAACCACTGGTTTTTCGGGAGATGTCCAGAATACTCTCATGGACATGCCCTTTGATGGTGTCGGTCTTTTTGGTTCAAAGGCAGACCATGCGCTGGAGCGTTTCAAGGACTCTCGGGCTACTGCTAAGTCCCTGGGCCTTGCTGTTGTACGCCCTCCGCTCACGTCTGCTTTTCGCCCCTTTCGTGGCCACGGAAGGGGCGCCCAGTCACGTCCGCAGCCCGGCCAACGGCCCGCGCAGCAAGCGCCTTCGCGTGGCCGAGGACGTGGATACCGCCGTGGCGGTTCGGGCAACCAGCGTGCGGGTCAGGCCACCACCTCCAACCCGTCCGCGGCCTCCAAGCCCTCCTAGTCCCTCCTTTCAGGTGCACAGTACACCAGTCGGGGGCAGGGTCCGCCATCACCTTCACCTCTGGCGTCCCATCACCTCGGACAGGTGGGTCTTGGACATTGTCCGAAGGGGCTACTCCCTCCCCTTCGAGACCACCCCCCCAGCCATGCCACCTCAATTCCACCGCATGTCAGGGGATCACTTGGCGCTTCTACAGAAGGAAGTCACGGCCCTCTTGGCCAAGAGGGCCATCGAGCATGTTCCGACCCCAGAAGTAGGGCGTGGTTGCTACTCCCACTACTTTCTGGTGCCCAAAAAGGACAAGGAGGACATGCGTCCTATCTTGGACCTCCGGAACGTCAATCGCTTCCTCCGGAAGGAGAAGTTCAAGATGCTCACCCTAGCTCAGGTCTTGACTGCCCTCGACCCCGGAGACTGGTTGGTAGCGTTGGACTTGCAGGACGCCTATTTCCACATCCTCGTCCTGCCGGCCCACCGGCGTTACCTTCGGTTCACGGTAGGCCTCGAGCATTTTCAGTTCACCGTGCTCCCCTTTGGCCTTACCAGTGCCCCTCGGGTGTTCACGAAAGTGATGGCGGTGGTCGCAGCTCATCTGCGCCGGGCAGGGGTTTCAGTCTTCCCCTACCTCGACGACTGGCTGCTGAAGGCGGGCTCGTCCCAGGCAGTCGTCTCCCACCTCCAGACTACGGCCGAACTCCTGCACTCGCTGGGGTTCTCCATCAATGTGCCAAAGTCGCATCTGATTCCTTCTCCACAGCTCCTTTTCATCGGAGCAGTTCTGGACACGACGCAGTTTCGGGCCTATCCTCCCGAACGGCGAGTCCGGGATATTCAGGCTATGATTCCGATCTTTCAGCCTTTATCCTGGGTTTCGGTACGGATGACCCTGAGGCTGCTGGGCCTCATGGCCTCCTGCATCCTGCTGGTCACTCATGCCAGATGGCATATGCGGGCTCTGCAGTGGGACCTGAAGTTCCAGTGGGCGCAGCACCAGGGCGACCTGTCCGATCACGTCCAGATCTCGGAGGGGACTGCAAAACAGTTGCAGTGGTGGCTCTCGAACCGGCAATGGGTCATGGGCAGATCCCTCTCCCTTCCCCAGCCAGAGCACACAGTTGTGACGGACGCGTCCCTTCTGGGATGGGGCGGTCACATGGGAGAGGCGGAGATCAGAGGCCTCTGGTCTCCGGCGGAGTCCCGGCTCCATATCAACCTTCTGGAGCTCCGGGCGATCCGACTTGCACTCAAGGCATTCCTTCCCTCTGTCAAAGGGAAGGTAGTGCAGGTGTTCACAGACAACACCACCGCCATGTGGTACTGCAACAAACAAGGCGGGGTGGGGTCGTGGACCCTTTGTCAGGAGGCTCTGCGCCTCTGGACATGGCTGGAACATCAGGGCATGTTCCTGGTGGTTCAACACCTGGCAGGTTCCCTGAACGCCAGGGCGGACGAACCTCAGCCGCAGGTGCATGATGGATCACGAATGGCGTCTTCACTCGGAAGTGGCGCAAGGACTCTTTCTACAGTGGGGAGAGCCTTGGTTAGATCTATTCGCCACCGAAGAGAACGCGCAATGTCATCAGTTCTGCGCGTTGGAATTTCCAAGGCGGCACTCGCTCGGCGACGCTTTCGTCACGAGTGGAGTTGCGGTCTATTGTACGCCTTTCCGCCTATACCACTTCTACCCAGAGTGTTGAAGAAGATTCGGCACGACCGGGCCCAAGTCATTCTTGTGGCTCCGGACTGGGCTCGAAGAGTTTGGTATCCCGAGCTACTCAATATGAGCGTAGATCCCCGATCCGTCTGCCTCTTCGGGAGGATCTTCTGTCGCAGCAGCAGGGGACGGTCCTCCACCCGAACCTGTCCAGTCTACACCTGCTTGCGTGGAGATTGAGCGGCGGCAGTTGATTCCTTTCGACTTGCCTCCCGAAGTTTGTGATGTGATTCTGGCAGCCAGGCGTCCCTCCACTAAGGTGGTATACGCCTGCAGGTGGAACAAATTTGTGGCATGGTGCACAGCAAAGGCTGTGAATCCCCTTTCTGCCCCTCTTTCTGAGGTCCTTCTGTTCCTTCTCTCTCTGGCCCAACAGGGTTCTGCCCTGGGTACCATCAAGGGTTATCTTTGTGCTATCTCGGCCTTCCTCAGGCTCCCTGATCAGCCCTCCCTTTTCAAGTCCCCTGTTGTTAACAGGTTCTTAAAAGGCATTACTCACCTCTTCCCTCCTGTTCCGTTTGTGATGCCTCAGTGGGACTTGAACTTGGTTCTTACCTTTTTAATGTGCGCTCCCTTTGAGCCTCTACATAACTGTCCTCTTCGTCTTCTGACTCTGAAGACAGCCTTTCTGGTGGCCATCACCTCCGCTCGGCGGGTGAGTGAGCTCCAGGCTCTATCTTGCAAACCTCCCTTTCTGTCTGTTCATCCAGACAAGGTTGTTCTTCGGACGCGTCCGTCCTTCTTGCCAAAGGTGGTTACTGCTTTCCACATTGGGCAGACCATCACTTTGCCCACCTTCTTTCCGCCTCCGCATCCTTCCAGAGAGGAAGAGAGGCTCCACCGTCTGGACCCAAAACGTGCGCTCTCTTTCTATATTGACCGCACAAAACACTTCCGGGTGGATGACCAGCTCTTTGTTGGCTACGTGGGCGCCAAAAGAGTCGGGCGGTGCACAAGAGGACCATCTCCCGCTGGGTTACCTTGTGCATCAAGACCTGCTATTCTTTGGCTAAAAGGAGCCTCCTGTTGGGCTGCGTGCCCATTCCACCAGGGCAACGGCTGCTACCACGGCCTTGGGCCGCGGTGTTCCGCTGCCGGTTATCTGTCAGGCAGCTACGTGGGCCTCGCTGCACACGTTTACAAAGCATTACTGCCTTGACAGTCAGGTCCGGAGGGACGGCTTCTTTGGCCGTTCTGTCCTCCAGGACTTCCTTGTCTGATCTTTGTTCGCAGACCCACCACCGGGGTTGGTATTGCTGGGGTATCTATTCTAAGGTAGGAATCTGTCACTAACGTGTCTCTTTCAGATGCACAAGTTACTAACTTGTGTAACGATATATCTGTAAGAGACAGTAGTTAGTGACAGATTCCTTACCGCCCCACCCATCCTCCCGTTCTGCGAACTGATTTCTAGGGTTAAGGACATCCCTTTCAGGGCCCTAGTATTTTTCAGACACCTATGTCAGCTTCTTGCATGGCTCTGCGTTCCTGGCGCGGAAAGTCGTGTACAGAACTGACGTCAGCGCGCAGGGGCGGCGCCAAGTACTGCCCGCGACGTCATCCCGGCGATCACGACGCCGACGACGGACGCGGAGCCGCACGACGCCGCCTACCGACGCGCAAGGGTACTGCTACGCAAAAAACTTTCCGGATCCAGCCTGACGCCTGGGGATATTCTAAGGTAAGGAATCTGTCACTAACTACTGTCTCTTACAGATATATCGTTACACAAGTTAGTAACTTGTGCCTTCGTCACAGCTGCCTGCCGTCGCATCACCGGAAAAGCGTGTTGCCACCGCAAGGGTCGCCAGCGCATCACCGGAGAAGCATGTCGCCGTCGCAGCTGCCTGCCGTCGCATCACCGGAGAGGCGTGTCGCAGGGCCCGTCGCGGCTCCAAAGTACAGAGTTTGCCGCACGGCCGTCTGGCGTGCACGCATCATCTTCACGTCGTCGCATCGCATCAAGGGCGCACTCTCATCGCATCGCATCGAGGCGCCTGCTTGCCGCATCGCAACCGAGACGCAGTACAAGCACCAACGCATCGCCCTCCCTGCAGACCCTTTGTTTGTTTTGCGTTACGCATCCAAGGTACTTTTGTGAGAAATGTGTCGCATTTATCATCAACTTGAACTAAGTTACTACTACCATCTTTAAGTCTGTTTTAAGTACAGTATTGTGGATTTTTGTCGTTTGTAGTCTTGTGATAAGTCTATATAAAGAATACTTATTTTTATAAAACCTGTGTGGTGTCCATCTGTAGTGTTTTCACTGTATTACTGTATGTGTTCACAAATGCTTAACACACTGCCTCTGAGATAAGCCTGTCTGCTCGTGCCAAGCTACCAAGGGGGTGAGCAGGGGTTATCCAGTAGTGTAATCCCCTTTTCCTGACTAGAAGCAAGGGTCCCTATTTGGTCAAAGGTGCCTACCTCTGCCTACTAGAGACCCCCAGTTCTAACAGACGCAAATGCTAAAGGTGCCTCGAATACAAAGGATCAGATGGGGTGGCAGATCCTTTTCGTATCTGACCCCAAAACTCTGAAATTCAATGCCGGCCAACCTGAGAAACAAAACAAACGAGATACGTTTCAGGAAAATGCTTAAGACTTGGCTATATCCCCACTAGCCATTTCTCCCAGAATTAATTTGCTAGTGCAGGTTATGCCTCACTCAGTGCTGGGAAGCCTTCCGATAGCTATACGCTTTGCATATCGACATAGCATAGCATAGCATAGCAGAGAACACGGAATGTAAGCAGTTTTGCACGTTAAAGTTTCCAAGGCGGCTCTCACTCGGAGATGGAGCTCAGGCCTCCTGTACACCTTTCCGCCCATACCTCTCCTGCCCAGAGTTCTCAAGAAGATCAGGAACGACCGGGCCCAAGTCATCCTTGTGGCTCCGGAATGGGCACAGAGGGTCTGGTATTTCGAACTTCTGCAAATGAGCATCGATCCTCCGATCAGTCTGCCCCTTCGGGAGGATCTTTTGCCAAGGCTGCAGGAGAGGGTCCTCCACTTATTGCTAGTAATAATATCTGAAAGAGACTATTAGTTATGGATTCCTCACCTTAGAATTATCCCCAGGCGTTACACTGGATCCGAAGAATTTTTCTTCAGCAGTACCCTTGCGCGTCGGTAGGTGGCATCGGTCGACTCCGCATTCGTCATTGGTGTCGTGATCGCCGGAATGACGTCGCGGTATCTACTTAGATGCCGCCCCTGCGCGCTGACGTCAGTTCTTTCTTTTTCCGCGCCAGCCAGCACAGATCCGGAGAGAGCGGTACCTCAAGTCAAATTTTGACTCTTTTTTCGACATTTTGTCGACATCTTTTCGAGTCGTCCGACTCCTGGTGCACAGGGATGTCATTGCGGCGGACCGGCTTCAAGCCTTGTGGCTCCTGCCACAAGCTGATGTCGGTGACGGACCCCCATCTTGTGTTCCTCTGGTGCCTGGAACGCGACCACAACCCGAAGTCGTGTTCTGACTGCTGGGCCATGGGCCCGAAGTCTTTGCGGGAGCGGTCCCAAAAGCTTCTGGAAGCCCGGTAGTCTGCTCCACACCGCTCGAGGTCCCGGTCGAGAGGGAGGTCGCGGGACCGTTCGCGGAGCCATCACCACCACTCTTCATCGAAGTCTTCGTCTTTGGGTAAGTCGAAGCACAAAAAGAAGGCGAAGAAGCACCGCCGCTCTTCGCTTTCTCCCCGTCTGTCGGCCGACACGACGCGGGATGCGGAAGGTAGTCGGAGTCGGCTGTTGGGTCGACTCCGAGCCTCCCTCCATTTCCGGGGGCCCGAGCGACCCGTGCCCACCTTCGTAGCTTTTCCGAAGCCCTCCATTCCATCTTTGGGCAGCACGACTCCGCTGGCGCGCCTTCGGGCCCCGCAGACTCGGCTGGGGGTCCTAGGCCCTCGATGCCGGCGGCTTCTGCTCCGGCGCCGCAGGGCCCCCAGGGATCCAGGCCTAGATCCGGATCCGCGCCAGTCAACCTTACGACCCCTTCCTCGGCGCAGAATTCATTGGCGACACCTCCGCCCCCTCTGACGCCGGTTATGTCCCCAACCAACGTCGACCCCAGCCTCCCCCTCGACATGGACACGGAGCTGGACCGGCATCGACCGACGTCGGTACTGGCGCTGACCGGTACTTTTCTACCCCTGTTCTCCCTTGGTGTTCCCTATTGCCCTGAGTGGCTACCAGAGGAGGGTGAGGATGACTGGGAGGGGTCTGTTGACACTTTGGCAGACCAGTTAGAAGAACCGGACTGGAGAGAGGAGTTGGGTGAGGCCTGTGGTCTGGACACCTCTCCAGACCTTGGCATGCTATCTCCCCTAACGTGGCTAAGGAGGAGGGTGCATCATACGCAGTGGTGTTGCGTAGGGCGGCTGAGGCCTTAAACCTTGAGCTTCCTACGGTGGCGGTCAGGACTAACCTCCTGACCAAGGTTCTTCAACCGGCAGCGGCCTCTTTGAAGCCCCTGCTGCCGTTCAATGAGGCCCTCTCGGACATCCTTTTGGGCACTTGGTCCAAGCCCAACACAGGGGCCCCTGTAGATAGGATGATTGCCCGAAGCCACCGCCCGGCTCCGGCGACCCCATTTTCCTCTCCCAACACCCTACCCCCGAGAGCTTGGTGGTCCAAGCCTCGACTTCCAAGGGTGCATTCCCTACCGCTCCACCTGATAGGGAATCCAAGAAGCTGGACCATCTTGGGAAGAAGATGTTTTCCTCCTCCAGCTTAGGACTGCGGTCGGTGAACACTGCATGTCTGTTGGGCCGTTACTCCAATTCGGTGTGGGACACGGTCGCGCAGGTGCTGCCACAGTACCCGGAGGAGGCCCGGACTGTGCTCTCCCATGCAGTTGCCGAAGGGAGAGACGCAGCGAAGTTCGCCTTACGATGTGGACTGGACACCGTCGACTCGCTGGGCAGGGCGATTTCCAAGTCAGTAGCCCTAAGACGCTACGCCTGGCTCAGGTCCACTGGCTTTTCGGGTGATGTCCAAGCTACACTTTTGGACATGCCCTTTGATGGCCGTTGCTTGTTTGGCGACCAAGCAGACAATGCGATCGAGCGCTTTAAGTACTCCAGGCCTACGGCCAGGTCCTGGGCCTCGCTTCTACCTCTCGCCCCACGCAGACTTCTTTTCGTCCCTTTCGTGGCTACGGAAGGGGTGCCCCACCATGTTCCGGCCAGAGCCACAGGCCTGCGCAAGCTGGCAGCCTCTGCGTGGCCGGGGACATGGGACTCACCGTCGTGGGTCTGGTGGCCAACGTGCGGGCCAGTCCACAATCACCCCCTCTGCAGCAGCCTCCAAGCCCTCCTAGTCCAACCTCTCAGGGCTACCATTCGCCAGTGGGCGGCAGGATTCGCCATCACCTCCCCCACTGGCTCAACATCACGTCGGACAGGTGGGTTTTGCAGATAGTCCAAAGGGGCTGCTCCCTCCCCTTCGAGACTACCCCTCCATCCATGCCACCTGAATTCCATTGCCTGTCGGAGGATTACTTGGCCCTTCTCCACCAGGGAGTTACGGCTCTCTTGGCCAAGGGAGCCATCGAGCAAGTTCCTGCCCCAGAAGTAGGTTGTGGTTGTTATTCCCACTACTTTCTGGTGCCTTCGTCTTATCTTGGATTTCAGGAACGTCAACCGCAATGTTGACATTGGCTCAGGTCTCGTCTGCCCTCGACCCTGGAGACTGGATGGTAGCGTTGGACCTGCAGGACGCTTATTTTCACATCCCTGTCCTGCCGGCCCACAGGCGTTACCTACGGTTCACGGTAGGCCACGAGCACTATCAGTTTACCGTGGTCCCCTTTGGCCTTACAAGCGCCCCTCGGGTGTTCACGAAAGTGATGGCGGTGGTCGCAGCTCATCTGCGCAGATCAGGGGTTCCAGCCTTCCCCTATCTCGACGACTGGCTGTTGAAGGCGGGCTCGCCCCTGGCTGTCATCTCCCACCTCCAGACTACGGCAGACCTCCTGCATTCGCTGGGGTTCACTATCAACGTGCCGAAGTCACACCTGATTCCCTCTCAGAAGCTCCTTTTCATCGGAGCGGTTCTGGACACAGCGCAGTTTCGGGCTTATCCTCCCGAGCAGCGAGTCCGGGATATCTGAAAGAGACACGTTAGTGACAGATTCCTTACCTTAGAATATCCCCAGGCGTCAGGCTGGATCCGGAAAGTTTTTGCGTAGCAGTACCCTTGCGCGTCGGTAGGCGGCGTCGTGCGGCTCCGCGTCCGTCGTCGGCGTCGTGATCGCCGGGATGACGTCGCGGGCAGTACTTAGACGCCGCCCCTGCGCGCTGACGTCAGTTCTTCTTTTTCCGCGCCAGTAAGCGCAGATCCGGGAAGAGCAGTGCCCTAGTCAATTTTTGACTAAATTTTTTGGTGATTTTTCACTGTTCTCTTTTCGAGTCGTCTCGACTCCTAGGTGTCGATAGGGATGCCCGGCTTCAAGCCATGCGACGTCTGTGCTCGGATGATGTCGATCACGGACCCGCACATAGAGTGTCTCTTCTGTCTCGGCCGAGACCACGACACGAAGTCGTGCCCTGACTGCCGGAAACTTCACCCGAAGGCTTTGCGAGAGCGGTCTCGAAAGCTACTCGAGGTCCGGCAGTCGGCTCCGCGCCACACCAAGCCCCGGTCCCGGGAGAGGTCGAGGGGCCGGTCGCGGAGTCCCCGCCGGTCGTCGGAGTCCAAGTCTTCGCGCTCCTCGGGTAAGTCGAAGCACAAAAGTCTAAGAAGCATCATCGCTCTAAGACTTCGCCTCGCCGGTCTCACGACTCGGCTGAGGCCCCTGTCGGCACCGTCCCCGCGGCCCCGGATGTGCCTGTCGAGCCGCCCCCGCATTACCCGTCCTTTCCGGGTTCGGGGGCGACTCCGGCCCAAGTACAGGAATTCCTGTCGGCCATGGCCCGCCTCTTCGGGCCTCAAGGTCCCTCCGGTGCGCCTTCGGGCCCCGCGGGCCCTGATGGGGTTGCTCCGGCGTCGCCGACGACTCCAGTCCCGGCGTCGCCTGTCCCGCCAGCCTTGATCTCGGCTCCGGCCCCGGCCTCGATCCCGGCCCCGGTGGTGCCGCAACCCCCATCGACGCCGGTTGACCTAACCACGCCGACGCCGATGTCCCCGGTGCCGTTCCTGACGCCGTCCGGGGCTCCGGACGGCGTCGTTCCCCAGCTCTTTCCGGGTCCGGACATGGAGCCGGACCGGCGTTGCCCGACGCCGGATCCGGCGCCGTCGAGACCTTGGGTCCCAAATGTCCCTCCTCCTCCATATTTTTCACCAGAGGAGGACCAGGAGAGCTGGGAGGGGTCGGAAGACCCTCTCACACAGCAGTGTGAGTATGATCAGGACTGGGCAGAGGAACTTGTGGATGCCAGTGGTCTAGATACTTCCCCTGACACTGGCATGCTGTCTCCCTCCCGTGGCTACGGAGGAGGGAGCAAATTTTGCAACGGTGTTGCGTAGAGCAGCTGGAGCCTTGCACCTCCAATTGCCTACTCTGGCTGTCAAGACTAATCTCTTGACTGAAGTGCTTCAGCCGGCAGCCTCCTCTGCGGAGACTGTGCTGCCGTTTAATGATGCACTGATTGACGTTCTTTTGGGCACCTGGTCCAAGCCCACCACAGGGGCTCCTGTGGATAGGAACGTGGCCCGATGCCATCGCCCTGCTCCGGGCGACCCCGTGTTTCTCTCCCAACATCCCACCCCCGAGAGCTTGGTTGTCCAAGCCTCTGCCTCCCAAACCGCCTTCCCTACCGCCCCTCCGGATAGGGAATCCAAACGCCTGGACCAATTTGGGAAGAACAAATTTCGGTGAACACCGCTTGCCTTTTGGGCCGATATACCCACTCCCTGTGGGATTCGGTGGCGACTGTTTTGCCCAAGTGTTCTGAGGAGGTCCAGACACTGCTTACCCGCGCCATTGCGGAAGGTAGAGATGCGGCAAAGTACACCATACGTTGTGGCCTTGATACCGCCGACTCGCTGGGCAGATCGCTTGCAACGACGGTGGCGCTGCGTCGCCACGCCTGGCTGAGGACCACTGGTTTCTCGGGTGATGTCCAGAATACACTCATGGACATGCCCTTTGATGGAGTCGGTCTTTTTGGTTCCAAAGCAGACCATGCGCTGGAGCGTTTTAAGGACTCACGGGCTACTGCCAAGTCCCTGGGCCTTTCGGTTGTGCGCCCTCCGCTAACATCTGCTTTTCGCCCCTTTCGTGGCCACGGAAGGGGCGCCCAGTCACGTCAGCAGCCCAGCCACCGGCCCGCGCAGCAAGCGCCTTCGCGTGGCCGAGGACGTGGATACCGCCGTGGCGGTTCGGGCAACCAGCGTGCGGGTCAGGCCACCACCTCCAACCCGTCCGCGGCCTCCAAGCCCTCCTAGTCCCTCCTTTCAGGTGCACAGCACGCCAGTAGGGGGCAGGGTCCGCCATCACCTTCACCACTGGCGCCCCATCACCTCGGACAGGTGGGTCTTGGACATTGTCCGAAGGGGCTACTCCCTCCCCTTCGAGACCACCCCCCCAGCCATGCCACCTCAATTCCACCGCATGTCAGGGGATCACTTGATGCTTCTGCAGAAGGAAGTCACTGCCCTCTTGGCGAAGAGGGCCATCGAGCGTGTTCCGACCCCAGAAGTAGGGCGTGGTTGCTACTCCCACTACTTTCTGGTGCCCAAAAAGGACAAGGAGGACATGCGTCCTATCTTGGACCTCCGGAACGTCAATCGCTTCCTCCGGAAGGAGAAGTTCAAGATGCTCACCCTAGCTCAGGTCTTGACTGCCCTCGACCCTGGAGACTGGTTGGTAGCGTTGGACTTGCAGGACGCTTATTTCCACATCCTCGTCCTGCCGGCCCACCGGCGTTACCTGCGGTTCACGGTAGGCCTCGAGCATTTTCAGTTCACCGTGCTCCCCTTGGCCTTACCAGTGCCCCTCGGGTGTTCACGAAAGTGATGGCGGTGGTCGCAGCTCATCTGCGCCGGGCAGGGGTTTCAGTCTTCCCCTACCTCGACGACTGGCTGCTGAAGGCGGGCTCGTCCCAGGCAGTCGTCTCCCACCTCCAGACTACGGCCGGACTCCTGCACTCGCTGGGGTTCTCCATCAATGTGCCGAAGTCGATTCTGATTCCTTCTCCACAGCTCCTTTTCATCGGAACAGTTCTGGACACGACGCAGTTTCGGGCCTATCCTCCCGAACGGCGAGTCCGGGATATTCGGGCTATGATTCCGATCTTTCAGCCTTTATCCTGGGTTTCGGTACGGATGACCCTGAGGCTGCTGGGCCTCATGGCCTCCTGCATCCTGCTAGTCGATCATGCCAGATGGCATATGCGGGCTCTGCAGTGGGACCTGAAGTTCCAGTGGGCGCAGCACCAGGGCAACCTGTCCGATCACGTCCAGATCTCGGAGGGGACTGCAAAACAGTTGCAGTGGTGGCTCTCGAACCGGCAATGGGTCATGGGCAGATCCCTCTCCCTTCCCCAGCCAGAGCACACAGTTGTGACGGACGCGTCCCTTCTGGGATGGGGCGGTCTCATGGGAGAGGCGGAGATCAGAGGCCTCTGGTCTCCGGGCGGAGTCCCGGCTCCATATCAACATTCTGGAGCTCCGGGCGATCCGACTTGCACTCAAAGCATTCCTTCCCTCTGTCAAAGGGAAGGTAGTGCAGGTGTTCACAGACAACACCACCGCCATGTGGTACTGCAACAAACAAGGCGGGTGGGGTCGTGGACCCTCTGTCAGGAGGCTCTGCGCCTCTGGACATGGCTGGAACATCAGGGCATGTTCCTGATGGTTCAACACCTGTCAGGTTCCCTGAACGCCAGGGCGGACGAACTCAGCCGCAGGTGCATGATGAATCACGAATGGCGTCTTCACTCGGAAGTGGCGCAAGGACTCTTTCTACAGTGGGGAGAGCCTTGGTTAGATCTATTCGCCACCGAAGAGAACGCGCAATGTCATCAGTTCTGCACGTTGGAATTTCCAAGGCGGCACTCGCTCGGCGACGCTTTTCGTCGCGAGTGGAGTTGCGGTCTGTTGTACGCCTTTCCGCCTATACCACTTCTACCCAGAGTGTTGAAGAAGATTCGGCGCGACCGGGCCCAAGTCATTCTTGTGGCTCCGGACTGGGCTCGAAGAGTTTGGTATCCCGAGCTACTCAGTATGAGCGTAGATCCCCCGATCCGTCTGCCTCTTCGGGAGGATCTTCTGTCGCAGCAGCAGGGGACGGTCCTCCACCCGAACCTGTCCAGCCTCCACTTGCTTGCGTGGCGATTGAGCGGCGGCAGTTGATTCCTTTCGACTTGCCTCCCGAAGTTTGTGATGTAATTCTGGCAGCCAGGCGTCCCTCCACTAAGGTGGTATACGCCTGCAGGTGGAACAAGTTTGTGGCATGGTGCACAGCAAAGGCTGTGAATCCCCTTTCTGCCCTCTTTCTGAGGTTCTTCTGTTCCTTCTTTCCTGGCCCAACAGGGTTCTGCCCTGGGTACCATCAAGGGCTATCTTTGTGCTATCTCGGCCTTCCTCAGGCTTTCTGATCAGCCCTCCCTTTTCAAGTCCCCTGTTGTTAACAGGTTTCTCAAAGGCATTACACACCTCTTCCCTCCTGTTCCGTTTGTGATGCCTCAGTGGGACTTGAACTTGGTTCTTACCTTTCTTATGTGCGCTCCCTTTGAGCCTCTACACAACTGTCCTCTTCGTCTTCTGACTCTGAAGACAGCCTTTCTGGTGGCCATCACCTCCGCTCGGCGGGTGAGTGAGCTCCAGGCTCTTTCATGCAAACCTCCTTTTCTGTCTGTCCATCCAGACAAGGTTGTTCTTAGGACGCGTCCGTCCTTCTTGCCAAAGGTGGTTACTGCCTTCCACATTGGGCAGACCATCACTTTGCCCACCTTCTTTCCGCCTCCGCATCCTTCCAGAGAGGAAGAGAGGCTCCACCGTCTGGACCCAAAACGTGCGATTTCCTTTTACCTCAACCGCACACAACACTTCCGGGTGGATGACCAGCTCTTTGTTGGCTACGTGGGCGCCAAAAAGGTCGGGCGGTGCACAAGAGAACCATCTCTCGCTGGGTAACCTTGTGTATCAAAGCCTGCTATTCTTTGGCTAAGAAGGAGCCTCCTGTTGGGCTGCGTGCCCATTCCACCAGGGCAACGGCTGCTACCACGGCTTTAGGCCGCGGTGTTCCGCTGCAGGATATCTGTCAGGCAGCTACGTGGGCCTCGCTGCACACGTTTACAAAGCATTACTGCCTTGACAGTCAGGTCCGGAGGGACGGCTTCTTTGGCCGTTCTGTCCTCCGGGACTTCCTTGTCTGATCTTTGTTCGCAGACCCACCACCGGGGTTGGTATTGCTGGGGTATCTATTCTAAGGTAAGGAATCTGTCACTAACGTGTCTCTTTCAGATGCACAAGTTACTAACTTGTGTAACGATATATCTGTAAGAGACAGTAGTTAGTGACAGATTCCTTACCGCCCACCCATCCTCCCCCGTTCTGCGAACTGATTTCTAGGGTTAAGGACATCCCTTTCAGGGCCCTAGTATTTTTCAGACACCTTGTCAGCTTCTTGCATGGCTCTGCGTTCCTGGCGCGGAAAGTCGTGTACAGAACTGACGTCAGCACGCAGGGGCGGCGTCTAAGTACTGCCCGCGACGTCATCCCGGCGATCACGACACCGACGACGGACGCGGAGCCGCACGACGCCGCCTACCGACGCGCAAGGGTACTGCTACGCAAAAACTTTCCGGATCCAGCCTGACGCCTGGGGATATTCTAAGGTAAGGAATCTGTCACTAACTACTGTCTCTTACAGATATATCGTTACACAAGTTAGTAACTTGTGCATTCGGGCTATGATTCTGATCTTTCAGCCTCTGTCCCGGGTTTCTGTCAGAATGACCCTGAGGCTACTGGGCCTCATGGCCTCTTGCATCCTGCATCCTGCTGGTGAAATATGCCAGGTGGCATATGCGGGCTCTGCAGTGGGACCTGAAGTTCCAGTGGGCACATCATCAGGGGAATCTTTCCGATTGCGTCCAGATCTCGGAAGGCACTGTACACCAATTGAAGTGGTGGCTAACGAATCAGGATTGGGTCGACGGCAGGTCCCTCTCCCTTCCCCAACCAGAGTTCACAGTGGTGACATATGCATCAGTTTTGGGATGGGGCGGCCACATGGGGGAGGCAGAGATCAGAGGCCTCTGGTCTCCGGCGGAGTCTGGGCTCCACATCAACCTTCTGGAGCTCCGGGCAATTCGTCTTGCACTGAAGGCGTTCCTTCCTTCTGTCAAAGGAAGAGTAGTGCAGGTGTTCACGGACAACACCACCACCATGTGGTACTGGAACAAACAGGGCGGGTGGGGTCGTCGACCCTATGTCAGGAGGCACTTCGTCTCTGGAAGTGGCTGGAACATCAGGGCATGTCCCTGGTGGTTCAACACCTGGCAGGTTCTCTGAACGCCAGGGCGGACAAACTCAGCCACCGGTGCATGATGGATCACGAATGGCGTCTTCACTCGAAGGTGGTGCAAGGTCTCTTTCAGCAGTGGGGAGAGCCTTGGTTAGATCTATTCGCCACCGAAGAGAACGCGCAATGTCAGCAGTTCTGCGCGTTGGAATTTCCAAGGCGGCACTCGCTAGGCGACGCTTTTGGTCGCGAGTGGAGTTGCGGTCTTCTATACGCCTTTCCACCTATACCACTTCTGCCCAGAGTGCTGAAGAAGATCAAGCACGACTGGGCCCAAGTCATTCTTGTGGCTCCGGTTTGGGCACGACGAGTCTGGTATCCCGAGCTGCTCAACATGGCCATCGATCCTCCGATCAGACTGCCCCTTCGGGAGGATCTTCTGTCGCAGCAGCAGACGACGGTCCTCCACCCGAACCTGTCCAGCCTCCACCTCCTTGCATGGAGATTGAGCGGCGACAGTTGACATCTTTCGACCTTCCTTCCGAAGTGTGTAATGTTATCTTGGCAGCCAGGCGTCCCTCCACCATAACAGTATACACCTGTAGATAGGACAAATTTGTGGCATGGTGCGCAGCAAAGGCTGTGGATCCCCTTATTGCCCCTTTTTCAGAGATTCTCTTCATTCTTTCCTTGGCCCAGCAGGGTTCTGCTCTGGGCACTCTCAAGGGCTATCTTTCGGCCATTTCGGCCTTTCTTCGCCTTCCAGATCATCCTTCTCTTTTCAAGTTCCCTATTGTAAATCGTTTCCTTAAGGGCATTACTCACATGTTTCCTCCTATTCCTTTCGTAATGCCCCAGTGGGACTTGAATCTGGTTCTGACCTACCTTATGTGTGCTCCTTTCGAGCCGCTACATAACTGTCCTCTAAGACGTTTGACACTCAAAACTGCCTTTTTGGTTGCCATCACCTCTGCTCGCAGGGTGAGTGAGCTTCTGGCTCTTTCTTCAAAACCTCCTTTCCTGGCTGTTCATCCGGACAAGGTTGTCCTTCGCACTAGGCCTTCTTTCCTTCCCAAAGTGGTTATCTCTTTCCACATAGGACAGACCATCACTTTGCCCACCTTCTTCCCGCCCCTGCATCCTTTTAAAGAGGAGGAGAGACTCCACGGTCTGGATCCAAAACGTGCGCTTTCATTCTATCTGGATCTCACAAAACAATACCGTGTGGATAATCAGCTCTTTGTTGGCTATATGGGCGCCAAGAAAGGTCGGGCCGTGCAAAAGCGGACCATCTCTCGATGGGTCGTTCTTTGCATCAACATTTGTTATTCCTTAGCGAAAAAGGAATCTCCAGTAGGGCTGCGCGCCCATTCCACCAGGGCGATGGCAGCCACTACTGCTTTGGGACGTGGAGTCCCTCTTCATGACATCTGCCAGGCAGCTACGTGGGCTTCATTGCACATGTTCACCAAACATTACTGCCTGGACAGCCAAGTCCGGAGAGACAGCTTCTTTGGCCGTTCAGTTCTCCAGAACTTTCTGGTGTGAACTTAGTTCGCAGACCCACCTCCGGGGTTGGTATTGCTGAGGTATCTATTCTAAGGTGAGGAATCCATAACTAATAGTCTCTTTCAGATGAACAAGTTACTTACCTTCGGTAACGATATATCTGTAAGAGAGATATATTAGTTATGGATTCTTCACCGCCTCACCCATCCTCCCCGTTCTACGAACTGACTTCTAGGGTAAGGGACTCCCTTTCAGGGCCCTAGTTTTGTGCACCAGTGGTCAGTGTCTTGCATGGCTCTGCACTTCTGGTGTGGAATGTCGTGTAAAGAACTGACTTCAGCGCGCAGGGGCGGCGTCTAAGTAGATACCGCGACGTCATTCCCGCGATCACGACGCCAACAACGAACGCAGAGCCGACCGATGCCACCTACCGACGCGCAGGGGTACTGCTGAGAAAAAATTCTCCGGATCCAGTCTGACGCCTGGGGGTAATTCTAAGGTGAGGAATCCATAACTAATATATGTCTCTTACAAATATATCTTTCCCTAAGGTAAGTAACTTATTCTTTATTGCTTAATTAATTAAAATTCTACAATGTCGTGATCCCTGCAAACTAGAATATTTAAAAAAGTTAAAACAAGTACATACAATTAGTTTAAAGCGTCAGATATACAATCACCTAAAAGAGCCATAAAGAGATTTTTTCATAATTTTCTAGAAAGTGCTTGTCTATGATTAACAGTAGCAAATAGTACATAAAGAGACAATAAGGCAGCAATACATAGTTCTAAAACATCTCATAACAGTGCAGAATCCTTACTGTGCTAGTATACTTGATATTAACCATGCCCATTTTTAAATACAGAATTAATTACTAGCAGCTGATTTAGGCCAAGATAGTCTTGTGAATTTCCAGTTTGTTCGCCACCAGTTTTAAGAACTTTGTAAAAACTACAGTTCAGTGGGAAATCCTCCTCCGAACCTGTCAACTCTACGCCTTCTTGCATGTAGATTGAGCGGCGGCAGTTGACAGCCTTCAACTTTCTTCCCAAAGTTTGTAATGTTATTTTGGCAGCCAGGCGTTCCTCCACAAATTTGTAATATATTGTGCAGAGGTACGTTGGAGTGAAGAAGGGTTGGGCAGCGCAGAAGAGGACCATCTTCAGATGGGTGGTGTTCTGCATCAAGATTTGCTGCGCTGTTGCAAAGAAGCAACCTCCTGAAGGCTTCAGAGCTCATTCCACCAGAGCTAAGGCTGCTACCCCTGTGTTAGCAAGTGGAGTCCCAGTCCTGGAGATCTGTCAGGCAGCAACATGGGCATCCCTGCACACGCTTACCAAGCATTACAGTCTGGTCATTTTTCCTGTTCGGTCCTGCAGGACTTTCTAGTCTGAAACATGTCCGCATTCCCTCCTCTGGGGATGGTATTGCTTGGGTGTCTATTCAGAGGTAAGGAATCTGTGGCTAGATGTCTCTATCAGATGGCCAAGTTACTTATCTTCGTTAATGCCTTATCTGGTAGAGACAGTATCTAGCTGCAGATTCCTTACCGACCCATCTATCCTCGCCGCACTGCAGACTAGTTTCTAGGGTCAAGGTTGTTCCTTTTCAGGGCCCTAATTTTTAAACACTCCAATGTCAGCACTCTTCATGGCTTTGCGTTTCTGGCGTGGAAAGTCATGAAAAGTAACTGACGTCAAGGCGCTGAGATGGTGCCTATATAGGCGACGCGGACATCACTTCCGGCGCGGACGACGCCGACGATATCACATGGAGTCGACCCACGCCACCTACTGGCATAAAGGGGTATTGCTCGAAGAAAAATCTTCTGGATCCAGTCTGCCCCCTGGGTAATTCAAAGGTAAGGAATCTGCAGCTAGATACTGTCTCTCCCAGATAAGGCATTACCAAAAGTAACTTGTCCAACAAGTAAAAACGTTTTTTGAAAGAGGATTTTAAATGAACATTTTTGTTCAATAAAAGAAAAAGTGAAAAGAGTGAAAGTGTATGGGTTAATTATTATGTAGCTAGTTGATAATAGCTCCCTGGTGATGTGTATATATGTAACATTAGGAGGACAAACAGCTCTTTGGGGTTTCTCCGGGGCAAAAAAGAGGAAAGCAGTACACAAAAGAAGCATCTCCGGGTGGATTTTCTTCTGCATCAAGATCTGTTATCGATTCGCCAGGAACAGCTTCCAGAAGGTTTACGCTCGTATTAACTCAAAGCAAAGGAAGCTGGCATTCAGTGTGCCAGTCTTGGACATTTGCCAGGCTTCTTCATATGCATCAGTTTACACATTTACAAACCACTATTGCTTTGACAGCCAGGTTCAATGGGAAGGGCATTTTGCCCGCTCTGTCTTGCTGGACTTTTTGGGCTGAGCCATTCCACAGGCCCACCATCTTGGGCGGTACTGCTTTGGTATGTATTCTAGAGGTTAGGAATCTGCAGTTGGAAGTATCCATCAGAGGAACAAGTTATGGCCCTTCTGTAAAATTCTTTCTTGTGTATACTGTATCTAACGGCAAATTCCTCACTGCCCTCCTTCCTTCCCCTTCTGTGGAATGGTCTTCCATCTAAAAAAGTCCCCATTAAGGAATATGAACCCTGGCACCTATAATTGTTGTTGGGCTCCGTGTACGAAAGCATGGACATGGTCAAGAAAAAAACTCAGTAGCGTGCAAAGGTGGTGCTTATATACAGCTCCATCTTTTCTTCAGTTGTGGAACTAAGTCAATGCGCAGCCGCATGGCACATCCTACCAGTGCACGGGAGCATTGCTGTTGAAATGCTCTGGATCCAGTCTGGAATCTGGAGTTATTCTAAAGCTGAGGAACCTGCGGTTAGATAGAGTATCCATCCACCAGAAACAGCATTACCAACAGTAAATAACTTTTTATTCTAGAATTAGAGGACGGTTTAGGGCCTTCCAGCTGGTCAGACCTCTGTTTTCTTCATGGAAATCAAACAGAATGAGAGAACCCTTGGAACTCCTACATAAAGTGGGTATCAAGTTTGTTCCATGGAAGACCACTGTGTTGTTGGCGCTCATGTCCACTAGAAGAGTCATTGAAATGAAAGATCAAATGTTGCAGAAGAAACAAGTTACTTAACTGTAACTAGAGTTCTCCAGCATTGGTATCTTTCATGGATTCGCATGCAAGAACCCCTCTTCCTTGTTCAGAGGCTCATCACCAAAGCACGCTTTTACACAAGTCCTATAGAAATCTGAACTTTGGAGCTCTAATTGGAGTGGAGGTCAGTGCACTCTCGCCTCTTATCCCGAAGTTTGGGCCTTTTCTAATGAGATGGCTTATTTACTAAAGTTCATGATTTTTCAAGTGGTTTCCAAATAAATTGTTCTAAGTACGACTATTCAACTATAACTGTGGGAATCCCAGCTCGACAACGAGGAATGATTTAAGCATGTGAAATGATTTAAGCATGTGACTCTTCAAAAAATACCATCGCTGGAGAACCTTTTTACAGGTAAGTAACTTGTTCCATACGCATCCAGTTTCATAAGTCCCTAATAAGAAGTATTTATTGTAGTAGTAGTAGTAGTAGTCGTAGTTTCTGGTTTAAGAAAGAGGTTGATTTCTAGACTGCATGTGCCTTATGAGTGTTCGTCACTGATCTTCAGAATATAATTTTACGTACTATTAGGAAGTAGTATAGAATAATGGGAACTCCTTTTGCGATGTGTAAGCCAGCATTTAAAATGCGTTTGAAATTCATGCCCTACACTTGTTTCACTGCCTTCAATGTATCATTTCTTAACACAGCAAGAAGAGGAGCTTCTCAATGTACGCAGAGGACTGCAGTCACTCTTCATGACTAGAAGCAGGAAGTTTTAACATAAATTATTGAATATTCAAAATGCCAGTGGAACGTGTCCTGTTAAACATCTGTGCGCACGCATATGAATTCTTATGAAATGCGTATATTTTAAAGGAGGGTGAACAGTGCATTTAAATATTTTTGAAAAAAATGTATGTACTCTGTGATTGTACTGTAAGCATGACTCACTTGGCTCATAGAAATATAACAACGTTACCAACTTTCGCTAATATTATTTAAAAATGTAAGCTAGAATTAAATTATTTCTACTGTGAGTATGGTTCAACTATTCTCATTTCTGACTCGACAGATTCTCCGAACATGTTCCTCCTGTAATTCTCTGGTACAGTAAAGAATGCAAAAGCGTTAAGACAACAACATTTACAGTGGCTGGGAAAACAGGAAACTGGTGATTTATAGCCCTAATTCCAAATAAAATAGTTTCTCACCAGAAAGATAGTGAGGATGGACATATTGGGCCCGATTCACAAAGGCAATCTGAGACAAAAGTCTAACTTTATGACTTTTGGTATTCACACAGGTCATTTACGAGTCGTATATTCACGTCCGAAGTCAGGCTGGAATCTACGCATCCGGGCGGAATCTCCGGTTCGGGCTGGATGAAGTATAATCAATGGGCCGGAATGTAATTTTTACACAAAGGAACATTAGGAACGTCAGATAAATGGTAGTAGAGGTCATGAAAATCAGTTTGGGGAGGGAAAATGGTGTGGCCAGACACTACATCATATCCAAGAAAAGTTTGCTCCTTTGCATCAAGGTACATGCAGTCCACAATTTGCGCTCCCCTCAGTGTTGACTGTAGTGTTGCACCAAAGTTTGGAGGAACCCGACAATTAACACTGAGTGAGCGCAAATGACCTTTGTGAATACCAAAAGTCATAAAGTTAGACTTTTGTTCAGATTACCCTTCTGAATCGTGCCCAAGGTCTGGTGGCGAAGATGTCCCTGTAGCTGTTCATGAACAAGGCCTCATGTAGAGGTTCTTTATATGCTTCTGATGTTGGTTTAATTTTAAATTTTTGATGGGCCGATTCACAGAACTAATCTGAGACAAAATCCTAAACTTACTACTTTTGGTATTCACAGAAGGCATTTAGTAGTAGTAAAGTTAGGATTTTGTCTTAAGTTTGACTTAAGACAGACTTAAGACAGATTTAAGACAAACTTAAGACAAAATCCTAACTTTACTACTACTAAATGCCTTCTGTGAATACCAAAAGTAGTAAGTTTAGGATTTTGTCTCAGATTAGTTCTGTGAATCGGGTCCTGAGTGTCCATTTTATCGCATCAGAAACATTCTCGTCTCCATTTTATCACGCCAGAAAAATTCTTCTAACAACTGTTATCTAAGGAGTAAGAATACAAAATGTAAGAAAGTAGGATCTGCTTTCATGGTTACCCTCACTTTTTGCTGGTGTTATTCTGTTTTCTGACTAGTCTGACTTGGATCCTGCTAATCAAGACCCCAGTCACTGTGCTTCCTCCCTAAATTTGACTGTGGCAAGTACTTTGGTACCTTCCCAATTGGCTACTGGTGTACCCATGTAAGTCCCTAATATATGATACTAAGGTACCCAGTGCATAGGTACACCAGGGATCTCCCATGGGCTGCAGCATGTATTATGCTACCCATGAGAGACCACTCAAAATGTGACTACAGGCCTGCCACTGCAGCCTGTGTAAGCTGGTGCTAGCACCACTTACGACAGATATAAGTTTCCGTATATCTGAGGTCACTGCACTTAAAACCTATAAGTCACCCCTAAGGTAGACCTTTCAATCCTGAAGGCACGGTGCTAGGTTATAAGTGTGAGAGTGCCCTGTACGAGTCGATTCTCCAGGCTTTGTAAGGGCAGTCAGCCATTTATTGTTACATATAGTGGCCATGCATCATTACGTGATGGCTAACTATACATTGGCTGTGCCGAACCTGGGCATATTTGGTATCAAACATGTTGGAATCATACTCCAGCACCGTTACTGGTTTGAGGGTATGATTCCATGCACCAGGGGGCTCCTCTGGAAAGCCCTCAGTGCTCCCGGTAACAGCCTTCCAGGGTCTGCCAGCAAGCTAGTGCTGCTGCTGACCCCAGACACTATCCTGCCCTCCTGCTGCTGAGCTGAGCTCAAGCAGGGGAAGGTAGAACAATAGGTTTTCCCTCACAGGGAGGTGTGTCCACCTCCCAGACAGGACTTAGTGTATTGCGCTGGGGTGGGGGCGCTTGCCAGCACCACCAGACTGCTTTGAAGGGCACATTTGGTGCCCTCCTTGCGTACTCCAGTTTGAGCCAGTTCAGGTAGCCCTTGGCTCCCGCTCTGACACCAAACTGGACAAAGGATATGGGAGTATCCTCCCCTCTGGCCAGCCCCTCCTCTAGGAGGGACCCTTGAATCGTCCCAACCCTTTCCCCACGGACTCCAAAAGGCACAGCAGCACATGTGGTGGTTCTGCAACTCCCTCGAGGCCTGACCTGCCCTCTCAGCTAGTTTGACGCCAGTATCCCTCGTCGGAACTGCTGGAACAGAATCCCTGTGCACCGCATCGACTTGTTGTTGCCAAGGCTTCTTAGCTTTGTCCTCCAGAGATCTTCGGCCTACAAGAAGCCCCAGTCTCCAGCATCTCTTCCTGCCAAGATCTTTGTCCTCACCCCATCCTCTGCACAGTGGGCCTGCCTCTTTGGTGAGCTGCTTGAGGTCCTCCTGTGACTCTTGTGCCTTCGGCCTGTGGGTCCTCTTGAGGATCGTCTTTGGCTTCAGTGGGCTCCCATGCTTGCTCAGGGCCTTCTCTGACTCTCCTGTACTTGGTTAGTCCCTTAGACCTAGCTGGTCCCAACGCTGCACCTTTTTTGTTTACCTCGTCTGTTGCTGCTGCCAAGGCTTGTTGGTGCTCCCACCGGACACCGACCCCCTGATTCTTGATTTCTGACGTGGGACAGCTCGTGAACAGTTCCTGGTCTTCTACAGCATCGCCTGGTCCTCACAGCTGCAGTGACAAGGTCTCTGTCCTCACTCCTGCATCTTCCGTCATCGGTGGTCATTGGTCTTCCGTGCCTCCTGGTCACTTCCGAGTGGCATAGACTATGTCCCCTCTTCTTGCAGGCTCTTTTCATCAAGAATCCACCCTTGGATTCCACCGAACTCTTTCACCTTCTTCGCCAGCGGCATATTTCCTGAAATCCTCAATTGTGGTCTACGGCGGTTTCTGAGGTCACTTCGCACCTATCCACCCGGATTCCGTGGTGTAGGTATCCTATTCCTGGGGTATCCACGGGTGGGTTGACTCTCCAACCTTCTGGCTTCCACTGGGTTTCTTCAGGGTCCACTGGGAAAGGTCCTTCTTCTTAAAAACTGCAACAGCGACTTTCTCATTGACTTACATTGAGTACGCGGCTGTCTTTCCACTCTGCACACAGCCTCCGTCGTGTTCCTGTGTACTTACCTCGGGTAGTTCCTTGGGTCCCCAGCTCTTCTTAGTCTTCTGGTCCAAGTCCCGACTTCGGTCGCAGTTCGCATTCCACTTCTTTAGTATATGGTTTGGTCTGCCCCTAGAGACCACTGTGTATTTGTGCTTACTTACCTGTTTACATTTGAAATATTGTGTGTATTGTGTTGATATCTCCAGGTAGGAGATATACCAAGGTGTTAGTGAGTGTGTATAATAAATATACTTATTTTTATAACTACACTGTATGGTTCTTTTTCGTTTAACCTACGCTATATGTTTAGTTCTGGTGAAACAAGCTGCTTAACACTCCTTCTGGACTAAGCCTGAAGGCTGCTCTCCACAGCTACCACTTAGAGAGCTTTCTATTTGTGTCTAAGACCACTAAAATCACCATAAAGGTTGTCTGGATTAGTTCAAGGTGCTTCACTTAAATAAGTGTGCACCATATACTAAGCCAGCTTCCTACATTGGTGTGCAGCGGTTGGGATTGAAACCTGCACTGTTTTACCAAATAATCTAGGTGTGGATTAAAGGAAAAACCATCACTAGCATTGGACACATATAAAAATATTTTTGTAACAGTAAGTTCTACTGAACTTTTAGATTGGTTTTTATGGGCATAGCACAACCCTTTCTCCAATCTTTTAATGTTTACTTTTCACTAGGATAGGTAGTTGCAACACTACACTACACCTAGTCACTATGTCTTTAATGGTGGATCCCAGACTTGGCAACCCTTACACTAAGCAACTCTTAGAGCGCTTCTGCTGGATGACCTCCAGAATCCTGATAGGTCAGATGGGCAGGACAAAGTGGGTGGGGATGCTCCAGAAGATGGGTCGGGAGGGGTTCCTGCTAGTGACTTTAATTCTTAGCATGACCAGGAGAAGTCTGATGACTCCACACTGGTAAACTCTGATCCCCCAGGGAATAGTACAGATGGTACAGAGGGAGTCCCTAGAGATAGGTCCCCCTATATTCCTCCTGGGAGGGTTCAGAGAATTCCAATGCCTCTAACAATTCCATAGGGACCTTCATCTCTAGCAAGAGGAAGGACTCCTTAGAGAGGGAATACCACCTACTCAAACTTGAGAGAGCAAAGCTCAAGCTCAAGCAAGAGCAGTTGGCGCTTGATAAGGAGACCCTAGAAGTTCAGAGGGCTAGGAAGAATTTGGGACTAGAGTCCCATGGTGGCAGCACTAGTGTACCTAGAGTCAGGGAAACTTCCTTTGATACTAGGAACCTGAGCAGTATAGTCCTTCCTTACCAGGAGGGGGATGACATCCTTAAATGGATCACTGCCTTGGAAAGGACCTGTAAGGTTCAGAAGGTCTCCTAAGGGCAGTGGGCAGCTATCCTGTGGCTCTCTTTTGCAAACAAAAGTAGAGACAAGCTCCTCGCTGTTAGGGAAGAGGATACAGATAATTAATCAGTCTTGATGAGTGCCCCCATAGATAGGCTTGGTTTTACCACTGAACAATACAGGGTTAAGTTTAGGGACACACAGAAGGCACACACCCAAGACTGAGTTGATTTTATAGACAATACTACTAAGGCTCTGGAAGGCTGGCTTCATTGAAGCAAGGTGCATGACTATGAGGGATTGTTCAATTTGTTTATGAGGGAGCACATCCTTAATAATTGTCAGTATCAGCAACTGCACCAGTATCTGGTAGACTCTGATCTGACCTCTCCCAGAGAATTGGGGAAGAAGGCAGACAAATGGGTCCAAACCAAGGTTAAGCAGAACAATCATGGTGGTGGTGACCAGAAGAAGCAAGATTCTTCTAAGGCCCAAGAGAAGGTTGGGGAGAAAGGTAAAGACAAAAAGGAGTCTTCACAAAGTCCCCAAAAACCTGCTTCTGGGCGTGGGTCCCAATCCTCCACTTCCTCTCGAAAGAAACCTTGGTATTTCCTGTGTAAGGATAAAGGCCATAGGCCAAGGGATGCTAATTGTCCTAAGGCCAACACCAAGGAAGCTACTTCCACTAGCCCTAAGGCAACTAGCCCCCCTAGTACCAGTACAAGTGGTAGTACAGCTCCCAAGGGATTAGTAGGGTTACCCTTGGGTTCTGATATGTGTTCTGGCCTAGTCAGAACCCCCACTCAGGCTGTCCTTGTCTATGACAGTGGCATGGGCCTTGCCACTTTACTTGTAAGTCCCTCTAACTTGGGCATGTACAGACAACAGCCTTTAATAAATGGTCAAGAAGCTATGGCTTACAGGGACACAGGGGCCAGTGTCACAATGGTGACAGAGAAACTTGTGTCCCCTGAACAAATCATACTTGGTCAACTTTACCAAGTGACCTGCGCCAGCAATGTCAGGACTGATCACTCCTTTGCAGTTGTTAATCTCAGCTGGGGAGGGGTAACTGGCCCTAAAATAGTTGTGGTTTCCCCAGACGTACCTGTAGATTGTCTGTTGGGCAATAAATTGGAAACTTCAGCTTGGTCTGAAGTGGAGTGCAGGACACGTGCCGAGATGATGGGAATCTTTGCCAGTGCATTTGCTGTCACCAGGGCTCAGGCCAGACAGCTAGGCACTGAGGGAGCACTGGATCCTGGAAAATCGACCAGCTGACTCCTAAGAGAAGTAGCAGGAAGGGTAAGGACTTATCCTCTTCCCAAACTCCCAGTGAGAGTCAGTCTCCTGAGGGAGATGACCTCAGCCCCTGTGAAGGAACTGTCCCAGAGGAACTTGGGCCTGACCAGGGCATACTTGAGTTTGCATTAACAAAATGGTTGAAACAACGGTGTACTGGAAAAGCCACACCTCAATCAGAATTTACAATAATAAATAGTCCTGTGCACTACTCATCCGGTACCTGCCGTTGTTCAGTACCACTGTCCAGCAGTTTAATAATAGTAGCAAAGTGGATCGGTGCAGCAACAAGAAGTCTAAAGAGTATCGAATATGTTTATTCCAAATGTAAGGCTAGAGCTAGGGTTTTTAGCGTAGTCAGGAAGTGTGGCGCTCAGACTAGTATGCGTGGAGTGAAACTGAACTAGAGTAGGTACGGTGCTGCCAGGTCGGGGGATTTACCCAATAACCCCCGGAGGTGTGTGAGTAACAGGACCCACACTGGGAAGATAAGCACAGTCCTGGGCACACGTCGTAAGGGTATAGCGGTAGTGTAACCGTATAGTTCGAATAACAGTTGTAGTGGTCGACACCTGTTTGAGTTGAAAAGTTATTTAATGAAAACCACTGAAATCACAATGTACAACCAGACGACACGTGTTTCGTCACTCAGAATAATCAGGTGACTCTTCAGGGCAATGGACCGGTGAAAATTCCAACCCGGCCGGGGGTGAAAGCAAAGAACTATGTATAACGGGGGAATCTGAAAGAGACACGTTAGTGATAGATTCCTTACCTTAGAATATCCCCAGGCGTCAGGCTGGATCCGGAAAGTTTTGCGTAGCAGTACCCTTGCGCGTCGGTAGGCGGCGTCGTGCGGCTCCGCGTCCGTCGTCGGCGTCGTGATCGCCGGGATGACGTCGCGGGCAGTACTTAGGCGCCGCCCCTGCGCGCTGACGTCAGTTCTTCTTTTTCCGCGCCAGTAAGCGCAGATCCGGGAAGAGCAGTGCCCTGGTCAATTTTTGACCATACTTTTTGGTGATTTTTCACTGTGTTTTTCCAGCCTTCAGGTGTCGTAGGGATGCCCGGCTTCAAGCGATGCGGCGCCTGTGCGCGGATGATGTCCGTCACCGACCCGCATTGGGAGTGTCTCTTCTGCCTCGGCCGAGGCCACGACACCGAGTCTTGTCCCGAATGCCAGGCCCTCAACCCGAAGGCTTTGCGAGAGCGGTCTCGAAAGCTCCTCGAGGCCCGGCATTCGGCTCCGCGGAAGCCCCGGTCGCGTGAGAGGTCCAGGGGTCGCTCGCGGAGTGCACACCGGTCGTCGGCGTCGAAGTCTTCTTCGTCCGGTAAGTCTCGACACAAGAAGTCCAAGAAGCATCGTCGCTCTCGGACTTCGCCTCGCCGGTCTCGCGACTCGGCTGAGGCCCCTCCCGGCACCGTCCCCGCCCCGCGGCCCCGGACTTGCCTGTGGAGTCGCCCCCGTCATACCCGCCCTTCCCGGGTTCGGGGGCGGATCCGGCCAAGGTACAGGAGTTCCTGTCGGCCATGGCCCGCCTCTTCGGGCCTTCAGGCCCCTCCGGTGCGCCTTCGGGCCCCGCGGGCCCTGATGGGGTTGATCCGGCGTCGCCGGCGGCTCCGGCCCCGGCGTCGCCCGAGCCTCCAGCCTCGATCCCGGCTCCGGCTCCGGCCCCGGCCTCGATCCCGGCTCCACAACCCCCATCGACGCCGGTCGACCTCACGACACCTCCGCCGGCGCCGATGTCTCCGGTGCCGTTCTCGACGCCGCCCTGGGCTCCGGGCGGCGTCGTCCCCAGTTCCTTCCGGCTCCGGACTTGGACCCGGAGCGACGTCGCTCGACGCCGGCTCCGGCGCCGATGGGACCTTGGGTCCCAAATGTCCCTCCTCCTCCTTATTTTGAACCAGAGGAGGACCAGGAGGACTGGGAGGGGTCTGATGACCCTCTGACACGCAACTGTCAGTATGATGAGGACTGGACAGAGAGTCTAGGGGAGGCCAGTGGTCTGGATACTTCTCCTGACACTGGCATGCTGTCTCCTCCCGTGGCTACGGAGGAGGGGGCCAATTTTGGTACGGTGTTGCGTAGGGCTGCTGGGGCCTTACGTCTCCAGCTCCCTACTTTGACGGTCAAGCCTAACATCTTGACAGAGGTGCTTCAGCCGGCAGCCTCCTCTGCGGAGACTGTGCTGCCGTTTAACGACGCCCTCACGGACGTTCTTTTGGGCGCCTGGTCCAAGCCCAACACAGGGGCTCCTGTGGATCGGAACGTGTCACGACGCCATCGCCCCGCTCCGGGCGACCCCCTGTTTCTTTCTGTCCACCCCACTCCTGAGAGCTTGGTTGTCCAAGCCTCCGCTTCCCAAACCGCCTTCCCTACCGCTCCTCCGGATAGGGAATCCAAACGCCTGGATCAGTTTGGGAAGAAAGGTTTTTCTTCCTCCAGTGCTGGCTTGCGGTCCGTTAACACCGCTTGTCTTTTGGGCCGATATACCCACTCTCTGTGGGATTCGGTGGCGGATGTTTTGCCCCAGTGCCCTGAGGAGGTCCAGGCACTGCTTTCCCGCGCCATTGCGGAAGGAAGGATGCGGCCAAATACACTATCCGTTGTGGCCTTGACACCGCCGACTCGCTGGGCAGGTCGATTGCAACGACGGTGGCGCTCCGACGCCACGCCTGGCTAAGAACCACTGGTTTTTCAGGGGATGTCCAGAATACTCTCATGGACATGCCCTTTGATGGAGTCGGTCTTTTTGGGTCCAAAGCAGACCATGCGTTGGAGCGCTTTAAGGACTCACGGGCTACTGCCAAGTCCCTGGGCCTTTCTGCTACACGCCCTCCGCTGCCTTCTGCTTTTCGCCCCTATCGTGGCCACGGTAGGGGCGCCCCTTCACGTCAGCAGCCCAGCCACCGGCCCGCGCAGCAGGCGTCTTCGCGTGGCCGAGGACGTGGATTCCGCCGTGGCGGATCGGGCAACCAGCGTGCGGGTCAGGCCACCACCTCCAACCCGTCCGCGGCCTCCAAGCCCTCCTAGTCCCTCCTTTCAGGTGCACGGCACGCCAGTAGGGGGCAGGGTCCGCCATCACCTTCCCCACTGGCGCACCATCACCTCGGACAGGTGGGTCTTGGACATTGTCCGAAGGGGCTACTCCCTCCCCTTCGAGACCACCCCCAGCCATGCCACCTCAATTCCACCGCATGTCAGGGGATCACTTGGTGCTTCTACAGAAGGAAGTCACGGCCCTCTTGACCAAGAGGGCCATCGAGCATGTTCCGACCCCAGAAGTAGGGCGTGGTTGCTACTCCCACTACTTTCTGGTGCCCAAAAAGGACAAGGAGGACATGCGTCCTATCTTGGACCTCCGGAACGTCAATCGCTTCCTCCGGAAGGAGAAGTTCAAGATGCTCACCCTAGCTCAGGTCTTGACTGCCCTCGACCCTGGAGACTGGTTGGTAGCGTTGGACTTGCAGGACGCGTATTTCCACATCCCCGTCCTGCCGGCCCACCGGCGTTACCTTCGGTTCACGGTAGGCCCCGAGCATTTTCAGTTCACCGTGCTCCCCTTTGGCCTTACCAGTGCCCCTCGGGTGTTCACGAAAGTGATGGCGGTGGTCGCAGCTCATCTGCGCCGGGCAGGGGTTTCAGTCTTCCCCTACCTCGACGACTGGCTGCTGAAGGCGGGCTCGTCCCAGGCAGTCGTCTCCCACCTCCAGACTACGGCCGAACTCCTGCACTCGCTGGGGTTCTCCATCAATGTGCCGAAGTCGCATCTAATTCCTTCTCCACAGCTCCTTTTCATCGGAGCAGTTCTGGACACGACGCAGTTTCGGGCCTATCCTCCCGAACGGCGAGTCCGGGATATTCAGGCTATGATTCCGATCTTTCGGCCTTTATCCTGGGTTTCGGTACGGATGACCCTGAGGCTGCTGGGCCTCATGGCCTCCTGCATCCTGCTGGTCAATCATGCCAGATGGCATATGCGGGCTCTGCAGTGGGACCTGAAGTTCCAGTGGGCGCAGCACCAGGGCAACCTGTCCGATCACGTCCAGATCTCGGAGGGGACTGCAAAACAGTTGCAGTGGTGGCTCTCGAACCGGCAATGGGTCATGGGCAGATCCCTCTCCCTTCCCCAGCCAGAGCATACAGTTGTGACGGACGCGTCCCTTCTGGGATGGGGCGGTCACATGGGAGAGGCGGAGATCAGAGGCCTCTGGTCTCCGGCGGAGTCCCGGCTCCATATCAACCTTCTGGAGCTCCGGGCGATCCGGCTTGCACTCAAGGCATTCCTTCCCTCTGTCAAAGGGAAGGTAGTGCAGGTGTTCACAGACAACACCACCGCCATGTGGTACTGCAACAAACAGGGCGGGGTGGGGTCTTGGACCCTTTGTCAGGAGGCTCTGCGCCTCTGGACATGGCTGGAACATCAGGGCATGTTCCTGATGGTTCAACACCTGGCAGGTTCTCTGAACGCCAGGGCGGACGAACTCAGCCGCAGGTGCATGATGGATCACGAATGGCGTCTTCACTCGGAAGTGGCGCAAGGACTCTTTCTACAGTGGGGAGAGCCTTGGTTAGATCTATTCGCCACCGAAGAGAACGCGCAATGTCATCAGTTCTGCGCGTTGGAATTTCCAAGGCGGCACTCGCTCGGCGACGCTTTCGTCGCGAGTGGAGTTGCGGTCTGTTGTACGCCTTTCCGCCTATACCACTTCTACCCAGAGTGTTGAAGAAGATTCGGCACGACCGGGCCCAAGTCATTCTTGTGGCTCCGGACTGGGCTCGAAGAGTTTGGTATCCCGAGCTACTCAATATGAGCATAGATCCCCCGATCCGTCTGCCTCTTCGGGAGGATCTTCTGTCGCAGCAGCAGGGGACGGTCCTCCACCCGAACCTGTCCAGTCTACACCTGCTTGCGTGGAGATTGAGCGGCGGCAGTTGATTCCTTTCGACTTGCCTCCCGAAGTTTGTGATGTGATTCTGGCAGCCAGGCGTCCCTCCACTAAGGTGGTATACGCCTGCAGGTGGAACAAATTTGTGGCATGGTGCACAGCAAAGGCTGTGGATCCCCTTTCTGCCCCTCTTTCTGAGGTCCTTCTGTTCCTTCTCTCTCTGGCCCAACAGGGTTCTGCCCTGGGTACCATCAAGGGTTATCTTTGTGCTATCTCGGCCTTCCTCAGGCTCCCTGATCAGCCCTCCCTTTTCAAGTCCCCTGTTGTTAACAGGTTCTTAAAAGGCATTACTCACCTCTTCCCTCCTGTTCCGTTTGTAATGCCTCAGTGGGACTTGAACTTGGTTCTTACCTTTTTAATGTGCGCTCCCTTTGAGCCTCTGCATAACTGTCCTCTTCGTCTTCTGACTCTAAAGGCAGCCTTTCTGGTGGCCATCACCTCCGCTCGGCGGGTGAGTGAGCTCCAGGCTCTTTCTTGCAAACCTCCCTTTCTGTCTGTTCATCCAGACAAGGTTGTTCTTCGGACGCGTCCGTCCTTCTTGCCAAAGGTGGTTACTGCTTTCCACATTGGGCAGACCATCACTTTGCCCACCTTCTTTCCGCCTCCGCATCCTTCCAGAGAGGAAGAGAGGCTCCACCGTCTGGACCCAAAACGTGCGCTCTCCTTCTATATCGACCGCACGAAACACTTCCGGGTGGATGACCAGCTCTTTGTTGGCTACGTGGGCGCCAAAAAGGTCGGGCGGTGCACAAGAGGACCATCTCCCGCTGGGTTACCTTGTGCATCAAGACCTGCTTTCTTTGGCTAAGAAGGAGCCTCCTGTTGGGCTGCGTGCCCATTCCACCAGGGCAACGGCTGCTACCACGGCCTTGGGCCGCGGTGTTCCGCTGCCGGTTATCTGTCAGGCAGCTACGTGGGCCTCGCTGCACACGTTTACTAAGCATTACTGCCTTGACAGTCAGGTCCGGAGGGACGGCTTCTTTGGCCGTTCTGTCCTCCAGGACTTCCTTGTCTGATCTTTGTTCGCAGACCCACCACCGGGGTTGGTATTGCTGGGGTATCTATTCTAAGGTAAGGAATCTATCACTAACGTGTCTCTTTCAGATGCACAAGTTACTAACTTGTGTAACGATATATCTGTAAGAGACAGTAGTTAGTGATAGATTCCTTACCGCCCCACCCATCCTCCCCGTTCTGCGAACTGATTTCTAGGGTTAAGGACATCCCTTTCAGGGCCCTAGTATTTTTCAGACACCTGTGTCAGCTTCTTGCATGGCTCTGCGTTCCTGGCGCGGAAAGTCGTGTACAGAACTGGCGTCAGCGCGCAGGGGCGGCGCCTAAGTACTGCCCGCGACGTCATCCCGGCGATCACGACGCCGACGACGGACGCGGAGCCGCACGACGCCGCCTACCGACGCGCAAGGGTACTGCTACGCAAAACTTTCCGGATCCAGCCTGACGCCTGGGGATATTCTAAGGTAAGGAATCTATCACTAACTACTGTCTCTTACAGATATATCGTTACACAAGTTAGTAACTTGTGCGACGGGGCTCCACGTAGAGACCAGGCACGGGGTCCGTGCCACGGGAGTAGCCGGGAAGCCTGTGGGCGGTGAGGGCAGTAATGCCGGAGGAGAGGTAAACAGCGCAATGTAGCAGGCGGAAGTATTGAGACGAAGGTGGAAGTGTCAGAACAAGCCAAGGAAATCCAGAAACTGCGGGAGGACAGGGTTCTAAAGCCAGGTGGCGGCGGAAGCAGTGAAGCAGGAAGGAGAGTAACAGCGCTCCATAAGTTTGAAGCGTGCCGGGAGGCGGATAAGCCTGTGAGGTAGCTCCGTCGAGACCGGAGGTGCTTGTGCCGAGGGATAGCTGTTTATTCCAAATGTGCTTATTTATTTTCATCCATTAATTTCAACAAAATCCAGCCAACGTGTTTCGTTTCAACAACTTATGGAACTTCGTCAGGGCTGAAATTGATATACAAACATATAAAAGCATATATAAAAATGCAATTCAAACACTTAACACCAACATATGACTTATTGACATAAATATACATATTCACATTAATAACAATACATAAACGAAATCAAAAATGCAAAATACCAACAATATTAAGACTGGCACATTGAGCATTAGACTATACCCACATAATCAACACATGGAAAACATAAACTAAAATTAGATATACATATAAAAATGACTAAACATGAAAATAATACCTTATATAACACAAACATGCGTCAAGTATACATAAATACTCAGAAAGACAAGAATACTCCCTCGTAGTTAATATCTTCACAGTTAGGCTTAAAAATATTGTTTTAAGCAATGTTTAATAATTTATCCATAAGGATCTCACCTTAATGTAATAAAATGTAAGTACATTCGTATCGTGTGTAGTGAATTAATGCAATTCCGTCCAAGTCATGATCAAAGATAGCTCATCATAAATTATGTCACTGTATCCTGATATATAGTGATCAAGATAGTTCAGTTCACACCTGGTCCTTACAGCTGCAGCGACAAGGTCACCGTCAACTCTCTTGCATCTTCCGTCATCGGTGGTCATTGGTCTTCCGTGCCTCCTGGTCACTTCCGAGTGGCATAGACTCTGTCCCCTCTGCTTGCAGGTTCTTCTCTTCAAGAATCCACCCTTGGATTCCACCAGACTCTTTCACCTTCTTCGCCAGCGGCATCTTTCCTGAAGTCCTCAATTGTGGTCTATGGCGGTTTCCGACGTTACTTCGCCCCTATGCACCTGGTTCCTGGGGTATCCACGGATGGGGTGACTCTCCAAACTTCTGTCTTCCACAGGATTTCTTTAAAGTCCACTGGGAAGGGTCCTTCTTATTAAAACTGCAACCACCACTTTCCCATTGACTTTCATTTAGTGCGCAGCTGTGTTTCCACTCTGCACACAGCCTCCGTGGGGTTCCTGGGTACTTACCTCGGGTGGTTCCTTGGGTCCCCAGCTCTTCTGAGTCTTCTGGTCTAAGTCCCGCCTTCGGTCGCAGTTCACATTCAGCTTCTTTAGTATATGGTTTGGTCTCCCCCTGGAGACCACTGTGTATTTGTGCTTACTTACCTGTTTACATTTGAATTATTGTGTGTATTGTGTTGATATCTCTGGGTAGGAGATATACCAATGTGTTAGTGAGTGTGTATAATGAATATACTTATTTATATAACTACACTGTGTGGTCCTTTTTCGTTTAACTTACACTATCTGATTAGTTCTGGTAAAACAAGCTGCTTCACACTCCTTCTGGACTAAGCCGGAAGGCTGCTCTCCACATCTACCACTAAAAGAGCTTTCTATGGTTGTCTAAGACCACTAAAATCACCATAAAGGTTGTCTGGATTAGTGCAAGGTGCTTCACTTAAATAAGTGTGCACCACATACCAAGCCAGCCGTGTATAAATATCTGAAAGAGACACGTTAGTGACAGATTCCTTACCTTAGAATATCCCCAGGCGTCAGGCTGGATCCGGAAAGTTTTTTGCGTAGCAGTACCCTTGCGCGTCGGTAGGCGGCGTCGTGCGGCTCCGCGTCCGTCGTCGGCGTCGTGATCGCCGGGATGACGTCGCGGGCAGTACTTAGACGCCGCCCCTGCGCGCTGACGTCAGTTCTTCTTTTTCCGCGCCAGTAAGCGCAGATCCGGGAAGAGCAGTGCCCTAGTCACTTTTTGACTATCTTTTTGTGAAATTTTTCACTGTTCTCTTCAACGAGTCTTCACGACTCCTAAGGTGTCGTAGGGATGCCCGGCTTTAAGCCCTGCGAGGTATGTGGTCGTATGATGTCCATCACGGACCCCCACCTCGAGTGTCTCTTCTGCCTCGGCCGAGGCCACGACACGAAGTCGTGCCCTGACTGCCGGAAACTTCATCCGAAGGCTTTGCGAGAGCGGTCTCGAAAGCTCCTTGAAGTCCGGCAGTCGGCTCCGCGCCGCAGCAAGCCCCGGTCCCGGGAGAGGTCGAGGGGCCGGACGCGGAGTCCCCGCCGTTCGTCGGAATCCAAGTCTTCGCGCTCCTCCGGTAAGTCGAAGCACAAGAAGTCTAAGCGGCGTCATCGCTCTAAGACTTCGCCTCGCCGGTCGCGCGACTCGGCTGAGGTCCCTGTCGGCACCGTCCCCGCCCCCGCGGCCCCGGACGTGCCTGTCGAGTTGCCCCCGCATTACCCGTCCTTCCCGGGTTCGGGGGCGACTCCGGCCGAGCACAGAAATTCCTGTCGGCCATGGCCCGCCTCTTCGGGCCTCAAGGTCCCTCCGGTGCGCCTTCGGGCCCCGCGGGCCCAGATAGGGTTGCTCCGGCGTCGCCGTCGACTCCGGTCCCGGCGTCGCCTGTCCCACCAGCCTTCGTCCCGGCCTCGGCTCCGGCCCCGGCCTCGACCCCGGTTCCGGTGGTGCCGCAACCTCCATCGACGCCGGTTGACCTAACCACGCCTCCGCCGACGCCGATGTCCCCGGTGCCGTTTCCGACGCCGTCCGGGGCTCCGGGCGGCGTCGTTCCCCGGTTCTCCCCGGGTCCGGACATGGAGCCGGACCGGCGTCGCCCGACGCCGGTTCCGGCGCCGATGAGGCCTTGGGTCCCTTATGTCCCTCCTCCTCCATCTTTTCAACCTGAGGAGGACCAGGAGAGCTGGGAGGGGTCTGACGACCCTCTCACACAACAGTGCGAGTTTGACCCGGACTGGGTTGAGGAACTTGGGGATGCCAGTGGGCTGGATACCTCCCCCGACTCTGGCATGCTGTCTCCTCCCGTGGCAACGGAGGAGGGGCTAACTTTGCAACGGTGTTGCGTAGAGCTGCTGGAGCCTTAAATCTCCAGTTGCCTACAGTGGCCGTCAGGACTAACCTCCTGACTGAAGTGCTTCAGCCGGCGGCCTCCTCTTCGGAGCCTGTGCTGCCGTTCAACGATGCACTCACTGACGTTCTTTTGGGTGCCTGGTCCAAACCCACCACAGGGGCTCCTGTGGATAGGAACGTGGCCCGACGCCATCGCCCGGCTCCGGGCGACCCCCTGTTTCTCTCCCAACACCCCACCCCTGAGAGCTTGGTTGTCCAAGCCTCTGCCTCCCAAACAGCCTTCCCTACCGCCCCTCCGGATAGGGAATCCAAGCGCCTGGATCACTTTGGGAAGAAGGCTTTCTCTTCCTCCAGTGCTGGCTTGCGGTCTGTTAATACCGCTTGCCTCTTGGGCCGATACACCCACTCCCTGTGGGATTCGGTGGCTGATGTTTTGCCGCAGTGTTCTGAGGAGGTCCAGACACTGCTTACCCGCGCTATTGCGGAAGGGCGTGATGCGGCTAAGTATACCATCCGCTGTGGCCTTGATACCGCCGACTCGCTGGGCAGATCGCTTGCAACGACGGTGGCGCTGCGTCGCCACGCCTGGCTGAGAACCACTGGTTTTTCAGGGGATGTCCAGAATACTCTCATGGACATGCCCTTTGATGGAGTCGGTCTCTTTGGTTCAAAGGCGGACCATGCGCTGGAGCGTTTCAAGGATTCACGGGCTACTGCTAAGTCCCTGGGCCTTGCTGTTGTGCGCCCTACGCAAACGTCTGCTTTTCGCCCCTTTCGTGGCCACGGAAGGGGCGCCCAGTCACGTCCACAGCCCGGCCAACGGCCCGCGCAGCAAGCGCCTTCGCGTGGCCGAGGACGTGGATACCGCCGTGGCGGTTCGGGCAACCAGCGTGCGGGTCAGGCCACCACCTCCAACCCGTCCGCGGCCTCCAAGCCCTCCTAGTCCCTCCTTTCAGGTGCACAGCACGCCAGTCGAGGGCAGGGTCCGCCATCACCTTCACCACTGGCGTCCCATCACCTCGGACAAGTGGGTCTTGGACATTGTCCGAAGGGGCTACTCCCTCCCCTTCGAGACCACCCCCCAGCCATGCCACCTCAATTCCACCGCATGTCAGGGGATCACTTGGTGCTTCTACAGAAGGAAGTCACGGCCCTCTTGGCCAAGAGGGCCATCGAGCATGTTCCGACCCCAGAAGTAGGGCGTGGTTGCTACTCCCACTACTTTCTGGTGCCCAAAAAGGACAAGGAGGACATGCGTCCTATCTTGGACCTCCGGAACGTCAATCGCTTCCTCCGGAAGGAGAAGTTCAAGATGCTCACCCTAGCTCAGGTCTTGACTGCCCTCGACCCCGGAGACTGGTTGGTAGCGTTGGACTTGCAGGACGCCTATTTCCACATCCCCGTCCTGCCGGCCCACCGGCGTTACCTTCGGTTCACGGTAGGCCTCGAGCATTTTCAGTTCACCGTGCTCCCCTTTGGCCTTACCAGTGCCCCTCGGGTGTTCACGAAAGTGATGGCGGTGGTCGCAGCTCATCTGCGCCGGGCAGGGGTTTCAGTCTTCCCCTACCTCGACGACTGGCTGCTGAAGGCGGGCTCGTCCCAGGCAGTTGTCTCCCACCTCCAGACTACGGCCGAACTCCTGCACTCGCTGGGGTTCTCCATCAATGTGCCAAAGTCGCATCTGATTCCTTCTCCACAGCTCCTTTTCATCGGAGCAGTTCTGGACACGACGCAGTTTCGGGCCTATCCTCCCGAACGGCGAGTCCGGGATATTCAGGCTATGATTCCGATCTTTCAGCCCTTATCCTGGGTTTCGGTACGGATGACCCTGAGGCTGCTGGGCCTCATGGCCTCCTGCATCCTGCTGGTCACTCATGCCAGATGGCATATGCGGGCTCTGCAGTGGGACCTGAAGTTCCAGTGGGCGCAGCACCAGGGCGACCTGTCCGATCACGTCCAGATCTCGGAGGGGACTGCAAAACAGTTGCAGTGGTGGCTCTCGAACCGGCAATGGGTCATGGGCAGATCCCTCTCCCTTCCCCAGCCAGAGCACACAGTTGTGACGGACGCGTCCCTTCTGGGATGGGGCGGTCACATGGGAGAGGCGGAGATCAGAGGCCTCTGGTCTCCGGGCGGAGTCCCGGCTCCATATCAACCTTCTGGAGCTCCGGGCGATCCGACTTGCACTCAAGGCATTCCTTCCCTCTGTCAAAGGGAAGGTAGTGCAGGTGTTCACGGACAACACCACTGCCATGTGGTACTGCAACAAACAAGGCGGGGTGGGGTCGTGGACCCTTTGTCAGGAGGCTCTGCGCCTCTGGACATGGCTGGAACACCAGGGCATGTTCCTGGTGGTTCAACACCTGGCAGGTTCCCTGAACGCCAGGGCGGACGAACTCAGCCGCAGGTGCATGATGGATCACGAATGGCGTCTTCACTCGGAAGTGGCGCAAGGACTCTTTCTACAGTGGGGAGAGCCTTGGTTAGATCTATTCGCCACCGAAGAGAACGCGCAATGTCATCAGTTCTGCGCGTTGGAATTTCCAAGGCGGCACTCGCTCGGCGACGCTTTTCGTCACGAGTGGAGTTGCGGTCTATTGTACGCCTTTCCGCCTATACCACTTCTACCCAGAGTGTTGAAGAAGATTCGGCACGACCGGGCCCAAGTCATTCTTGTGGCTCCGGACTGGGCTCGAAGAGTTTGGTATCCCGAGCTACTCAATATGAGCGTAGATCCCCCGATCCGTCTGCCTCTTCGGGAGGATCTTCTGTCGCAGCAGCAGGGGACGGTCCTCCACCCGAACCTGTCCAGTCTACACCTGCTTGCGTGGAGATTGAGCGGCGGCAGTTGATTCCTTTCGACTTGCCTCCCGAAGTTTGTGATGTGATTCTGGCAGCCAGGCGTCCCTCCACTAAGGTGGTATACGCCTGCAGGTGGACCAAATTTGTGGCATGGTGCACAGCAAAGGCTGTGGATCCCCTTTCTGCCCCTCTTTCTGAGGTCCTTCTGTTCCTTCTCTCTCTGGCCCGACAGGGTTCTGCCCTGGGTACCATCAAGGGTTATCTTTGTGCTATCTCGGCCTTCCTCAGGCTCCCTGATCAGCCCTCCCTTTTCAAGTCCCCTGTTGTTAACAGGTTCTTAAAAGGCATTACTCACCTCTTCCCTCCTGTTCCGTTTGTGATGCCTCAGTGGGACTTAAACTTGGTTCTTACCTTTTAATGTGCGCTCCCTTTGAGCCTCTACATAACTGTCCTCTTCGTCTTCTGACTCTGAAGACAGCCTTTCTGGTGGCCATCACCTCCGCTCGGCGGGTGAGTGAGCTCCAGGCTCTATCTTGCAAACCTCCCTTTCTGTCTGTTCATCCAGACAAGGTTGTTCTTCGGACGCGTCCGTCCTTCTTGCCAAAGGTGGTTACTGCTTTCCACATTGGGCAGACCATCACTTTGCCCACCTTCTTTCCGCCTCCGCATCCTTCCAGAGAGGAAGAGAGGCTCCACCGTCTGGACCCAAAACGTGCGCTCTCCTTCTATATTGACCGCACAAAACACTTCCGGGTGGATGACCAGCTCTTTATTGGCTACGTGGGCGCCAAAAAGGTCGGGCGGTGCACAAGAGGACCATCTCCCGCTGGGTTACCTTGTGCATCAAGACCTGCTATTCTTTGGCTAAAAGGAGCCTCCTGTTGGGCTGCGTGCCCATTCCACCAGGGCAACGGCTGCTACCACGGCCTTGGGCCGCGGTGTTCCGCTGCCGGTTATCTGTCAGGCAGCTACGTGGGCCTCGCTGCACACGTTTACAAAGCATTACTGCCTTGACAGTCAGGTCCGGAGGGACGGCTTCTTTGGCCGTTCTGTCCTCCAGGACTTCCTTGTCTGATCTTTGTTCGCAGACCCACCACCGGGGTTGGTATTGCTGGGGTATCTATTCTAAGGTAAGGAATCTGTCACTAACGTGTCTCTTTCAGATGCACAAGTTACTAACTTGTGTAACGATATATCTGTAAGAGACAGTAGTTAGTGACAGATTCCTACCGCCCCACCCATCCTCCCCGTTCTGCGAACTGATTTCTAGGGTTAAGGACATCCCTTTCAGGGCCCTAGTATTTTTCAGACACCTATGTCAGCTTCTTGCATGGCTCTGCGTTCCTGGCGCGGAAAGTCGTGTACAGAACTGACGTCAGCGCGCAGGGGCGGCGTCTAAGTACTGCCCGCGACGTCATCCCGGCGATCACGACGCCGACGACGGACGCGGAGCCGCACGACGCCGCCTACCGACGCGCAAGGGTACTGCTACGCAAAAAACTTTCCGGATCCAGCCTGACGCCTGGGGATATTCTAAGGTAAGGAATCTGTCACTAACTACTGTCTCTTACAGATATATCGTTACACAAGTTAGTAACTTGTGCGTTAGTGTTTGAGTCTTAGGAAACATGGACATTCATGCTCTGCCAGTATATCCTTACCTTTTTTCTAGTTTTGGCCATTTCAATGAGACAAAATCTCGCATTTTTGAGATTGGTTGAACTCAAGTCATGCCAAATTGGTGAAAACATAATCATCTGGAAAGAATTGGACAGAATTTATTGTTATTTCAACTTTTCTTACAACAACCAAGAGCATTGAAATCATATACAGTAGATTAGTCGAGAAACAACTTGATACTTGTAGGAAAGTGGGTTTCTGTTGCAGTACCCCCTTACGTTTCGCCTGGCTTTTGATGCAACTTTGACTGTAGAGTACTGGGTCCCTACCAACCAGGTTCCAAGTACCAGTGTTCTTTCCCTAAACCTATACCACAATTGGCACAACTTCAGTTACCCCTAGTAAGTGGTACCCCTTGTACCTAGGGTATGGGTATTGAAGAGAGTCCTCTGGTAAGTAACCCCTTCTGCAGGCCTTTAGCCCCAAGGCAGGATGCACTATATCCTATGTGTGGGCATATCAGCATGAGCAGATATGCCTCTACAATGTCCTGTCTATTCTGAGATGTAAGTGCACAGGGAAGCCAAGAAGAGTACGTGGGCTGGATACTTGTCAACACGAGTTTCATAGCCCCATGATGGCTTCACTGATTCCTAAGGTGTTTGGTACAAAACATCTTGTCTTAATAAATCCTCACTGATGCCAGTGGTGAATTTATTAATAAATTCACACGGGAGACCCTTTTAGAAGCTCCCCTGAAAACGTACCAAACACTGGTGTGGTTCCTGACTTGTTTTTGCCAGCCTGTCACTACCAGGCATGTTTCTGACCTCATGGGGTGAGAGCCAGCGCTCTCAGAGGACAGAGACAAAACCTGCTCTGGTTGGAGGTGTTTCACCTCCTCCAGGATAGGATGGCCTTCCTGGGCAGGAAGCTTCAAAGGCAGTGTCGCCTTTGAAACCCAACCCAGGAACCTCCAGATAATGAGGGAAGCCAAGCCCCCTTTCCTGCTCTCCTTTTGGCAGGAGGAAAGGCTGGAAAATTAGTTAGATTAGGAGGAGGATCCCCCTCTTAGCCTACACCACCCCTAGGGCGGGGCAGGTGATGTGAACCGCTCTCCTGAAATTCCACCATCTTAGGATGGTGGGAAGATATCCTATCAGGGCTAGGGTAGTGCCTCTTCCCACAGAAAGTGGTCACTAGAGGGTGTAGACACCCTAAAGGTAGGTACTGTCTCCCCTTGTAACGCCCCTAAATTCACTATTTAGGGGGCTCCCGAGACCTGAACATCAGATTCAACGGACAAAAGAAGACCAGGACAAAGAAGACCCGCTGCACAAAAACTGAAGCCCTGCTGCAAAAGAAAAAAAGGGGCCAAACCCTGCCTGCTGCTCCCAGGACTCGACAATCGTTACTGCTTTGCGCCCTGAAACCTGGGAGGACTCCAAGAACGCCAGAGCTCCTCCAGCCTTCAGGAAATTGCCAAGAAGCTACCTTGGTGTGAAGGTATCACTCCCCTGCACACTGCAGCCACCGATCCTGTGAAGTCCGGTTTGTCAACTTGCTGCTCTCCAACGACCTCGACGCAGCACCAAACCAAGAGAAGGTAAAACAGATCCAGAGGGTCAGATCTCCAACCTGTCCTAATCCAAGCCATCCAGGATAGTGTAGTGTAGCTCCTATTTCCCTAATAGGCTTTGCGCATTGGAATAATATACCCTATAGGTTTGACATAGGACTGAGGTCGGTATGTCCCTATCGAGTATATTAAACTTAATTACTTGTGCCAGCTAGCTCAGAGGCCACTAGAAACTCCTTGATTAACAAGAAGGGAGTAGTTTCTGGCAGCCGCAAAACATGACAACTTTGTTTCCCTTTTAGAATCAGAACGTGTCCCAGAGTCGTGGAAACAATAGATAACTATTTCACTCAGTTCACTCGTGCATACTTAGTTTTCCTCAAAGTTACACAGAAAGAATAGACGGGCGTTTCAATAAAAGATTTATTGAACAGTCTTGTTTCTCGTGTAAGTAATATGTGCTGTTACGATCACAAGACAGTATGCAAGATAAATAATGTACAGCGTAAGCAGTAGAAATAAATAATACTGCGCTAGCATGATCTTTAGTAGATATTTATTTACATAAATAACATAGACTAAAAATGCGAGTACTCATACGATGCGTTTCTAAGCTAGTTCTACCCCAATGTACCTAACCTAACCTAGGTGTAGGGAGAGGTATGAAGTAGGTGAAGTATTCCTTACTATGGTATACTAAGAGTATGTTAAGCCTAGTATGCCTAGTATGCCAAGAGTCCCTCTAGGTTTCTAGTCAGCTCCATACCTTAAGAATGAGAGAGGTGGGAATCTCTTGCCAGATTCGAACTCCAACACCCCGCGAGGGAAGTCAGATCACTGGAAGCTGGACTCTCTGCGTGCAGGGATGACAGCGTCTTCTCAGTGCGTCAGGCCGGGAAACGGGCTCCTCTGAAGTCGAGGTCTCCTCTGATTTACAGGGGCTAGGGAAGGTATATTTATACCTGCGAGGTACCTCAGAATGTTAGCATTGACGTGAATCGGACAGCGGAAGACGTCATGAATGAACCCCTAAGGTATAACGGTTCATGCATAATAGATGAGTCCTTGGAGGAATCAATAGTCCTGTGCTAGGGAAACTCCCGAAGCCTAAGGGTCTATTCTTCAAGAACTCGTTGTGACGTTAGGGTGGACGGATGTCGGAGACCATGCCTGTATTTGGAGTGCACGGTTTAATGCTTAAATAAGGACTGGGATTTTATGCCTATATAAGGGCAGGGCGAATTGTGCCTATATAAGGACATGATACAGGAAAACCCATGTACGGACACCCTAAGAGGAATACAACACCCACTCCACTTTCGTGTGTACGATAATAATAAAATGCTAAACATTTAATATGCTAAACATAAAATGGAGTACCGCATATTTGCTAAAAATATTTCTTAAAAGCATTAAAAAGCATTTAAAAACCTATTAAAATGCAAAAGGTACTGTACATTTGAAGCATTGCTCTTCATTTCAGGCATATATTTGGAAATAAAATGCAAGTTGAATGAAAATAAGCAGTAATATTTACATGTGACAGAAAATGATCGATAAGTTGTTCAAAAATCAAAGTCATTTCATGTCATGAAAATTAATGAATTCTTTAGACAAATAAGTTGATAAAGTGTCTGAGGAAGTTCCGCGAAGTCTGTACTATAAGGCTAGTTCTACTTCAAGCAGATTGAATTGCCATTTAGTTCGAGAAATGGAAAAAAGTTCAATTTGGGAAGAGTTCCAAGTTTTTGAAATATGAAGGCCAAATTTTACTGAGTCTCTGGTACACTGTGGGTTGAATCAGAGTCAGTGTACGGGTCTGGTGTAAAGATGAGATCATCTATTTCTGTAGACAAAATATCGTCCACTGAAGTTGGTGTCAGCTGGAACACCTCGTGTAGTAGAGTAATTGCACAGAGATGTGAAGCATCGCTCTCAGCATAGGATGCCGCAGCAATGTTCGCGTCCGTTGTTACCTGTGTGCCTGTAGATCCATCTCGTACCTCAGCAGCAGCTGGAAGCGTCTGTGAGATCTCAATGAATGCCGTCATCAGGATTGGTAGCCTCTGGGGACAACACAGAGCATGGGCCGTTATCGGGTCCAGCAGAGTATCGATATCCGTTGGCGTTGCTGATGGAAATGTTAGACAGGTGTCTAACACGCATTCTTCACCGCATAGCAGGCATCGTAGAACAGGTAAGATGCAATCTTGCCAGATTGGTCTGAATGACAGGAACCACGTGGTATTAAGGTCCCGTAGACGAGTCATGCCCAAAAGCTGTACTATTCGCTCACGGCACTTTCGTTCAAGGAGAGCTTTCTCCATTTCGCTCGGAGTGATGTCTGCGAATAGGCTGGCCATAGCGTAATAGCAGGAAGAGAAATAGAATCCCGGCAACAAGTGCTAGAATTAATGGTATGCCATCAAACACCGAATGTGCAATGTTCTAGTATGTCGATAGCAGAGGATACAATGTTGTCCAATGAATATATTCTGGAGGACAAAGTTGTTAACCCATTGTCGACCACAGTGAGTGTTTTCTCTAAATTAATACGATCAAGTTCACGTATTCGTTCTGCGGCCTCCATCTGTGACACTTTCCATGCTTCATTATAAGCAGCATAAATGCCGGCATATATGAAACGTTTCTGACGCGGTTTTCTTGGTCCAAGCAAGAATTCCCTAAGGTCTGCGTCTTCTTTAAGTAAGGATAAGTGTTGTTTCACATCCTGTAGTGTAGATTTCTGCAGCCAATCGAGGCATAATTTTCCTACACTGTATGTTGTTACTACCCCCGGATGCTGTCTTTGGACGTATCTTGGGCCTGGCCTATGAATAGTAAAGCCCTGAGTTTTATTCAGGAATCTTTCCTGACAGTTGTTCGTGTCTGTGGGCCAGATCAACCATTTTTTCCAATCAGGATTAGATCTGTTGAGTTGTAGTATTTGGTCAACTGTCACCGCTGCCTGTGTATTGTTATCACTTGCAGGTGTTGGTACAGAAGGTGTTTTCATCTCTTTGATCTTGGCTAGTCCAAGACAAGATGTTTGTTGGACAGTTTCATTCAAAAACATTATTTGTTCAGGGATGATACAAGCTCTAAATAAAGCTTCTATCCCCTGCACTTGCCAATCTTTAGTACCCCAGACAGTTTTTGTGTCTATTGTGTCTTTCCACAAGTCGAAACTCTGTCTAGACAGTTGGGCAATAAATGCTGCAGAGTAAATCTGTTTTGTATTAGTTAACATAATTTTCAGTCCTGTTTTGTTTACATTTTTATAGTAAAACGTTTCTGGATCAGATGTATTGTAACCTGAAAAATATGGAAACTTGTTAGCAAATGTTTTTGAACTACCTTGTGGTGGTGTAGGACAATGCTCCCATTGGTTAAACATAAACACATTTCTAGGGTATGCAGATTTATGCAAATAATGATGACCATAGTGGTTATAGCAATACAGCTGTTCATAGTCTGATGAACCCTCTAAATATTCATTTTTAGAAAAGGCAGCAGATTTTTCTAGGTCAAACATTATGTCGTTAACAGTCTCAAAGTCCCAATCATCAGAATAGGTACTGGACGAAATGAGATCACTTAGTGAAATTTTAAACAAATGTGGAATGTTCAATTGTTCCGTCGGGCCAAAGATATCATATTCTGTTTTGTCCCACACTATACCATCCTGTATAGGAACGGCTGTGATGTTCACTGTTGACAAGTCTCTTGCTTCACGATGGGAAGATTTATGAGGTTTCAAAAGTAAGTTCACATCTTTTCCTTCAGTGTTCACATGGATGTGTCTGCCATTTATAAGCACGCTCATAGTTGTAACCAAAGCTAGCCAAAGCAGGAAAACAAATATTCCAGAAATAATCCAGAGCTCAATCCATGGGGAAACCAGATAAGTCTTTTTCAGAAAGTGAAGAAAGTCTTGTACTTGCTGCTTGAGTTTGAATGATGCTGGCGTCGTTTCAGGTTCACTTGGATCTTCTGAGAACGTATCAAAGTTAAGGAAATAGCCAGAAGCAGTTCTGTCAATTGTTGGAATTGCATCAGGATTTGTAGAAATCGCTGGAACCAGTTGATCACTTGCTACATTGGTGTAGACAGGTGTATTTGGACGAACTGTTACTTGATTTTCAAGAGGGATGAGTTCCATTGCATTGTTGCTTAGTCCTTCATCTGTTACAGCTGAATTCTCGATGGTTATCAGTCTTTCAGTCTGAACCTCTTGGATAGTAGCGAGAGGAGTGCGTCTGCTACTAGGTCGGAGTCCACGTGGTCTACTATTTAGTATTGGCCACATAATGTGGTTTGATGAGGTCGATGGACACAAATCTTTTCTCCTTTCTTCCAGCAAGGGGCGGCAGAAGTACTGTTCTTGTTCCTTGAACTGCTAGGACAGGTACTGGTTGTCTGTAAGAAGGTCCAAATCCCTTCTTGTCCGCAATCTTTTCTCTGACTAGATCACCAACTTTTGGAATCCAGACAGGCCTTGCTGGGACCGCCGGTTTTTCCCCAGTGGTGGTTGGCTGCAGGAATACGTTGCTTTGTTTCGATCTTAGTTCATTGAGTTCCTGTAAAACAGCCAAACGATCTTTGATATCAAACGGTTTATTTTCCACCACTGTGCCTACGTGATCGAGGTCTGGTACCCACATTCTTGTCCCAAATAGGACCTCATATGGAGTGACCCCCCCTAGAGAACTTCTTGGCAGGTTATTTAATGCTCGTTGGACCCCATAAAGATGTTTGACCCACCCATTACCCGAACCTAATACCCTAGCTGTTATAGACTGCTTTATGTCCCGGTTTTTCCTTTCCACAACCGAATTTCCCTCAGGATGGAATGGAGAGGAGTACCGCAATGCAACGCCCAGACTGGCCATGGCTTCTTTGTAAGCCCGAGAGCTGAACGCAGGGCCCTGGTCAGAATGTAGCGTGCCTATTGCGTATGTGCCGATAAAGACTCGAAAATCTTTTATAACAGTTCGAGCGTCAGCCGAGCACTGAGGCCATATCCATAGGAACCTTGATTCAGTATTTGCGGGATTGCATTTGTCCAGAAGGACGCATGCGCGTAGATAGTCTAATGCTGTCTAACAATGGTGTCTGTACTGGGCAGCTACATTCGTAGCATGGTGTCTGGTGGCTTTCTCGCTGTAATTTACAGTCTATGCAGTTATTGATGAAAATGTGGATTTCTGTATTCATTCCAGGTAACCTGTACATCAATTTTAACGTCAAAATTGTTTTAGAGATCCCTTGATGTGACAGACCCTCCCCCAAATGTGCCTCATAAATCAAAGCTGCTCTACGTTCCATGTTTGGAATTACCCTATCCCCCACTCCAGGGATTCGAGCAAAAGGAACGCTGTTCGCATCAATTACATAAGAGTACTTGAGTGGAAACTTTTTGGTAACGCTACACCACTGCCTTTGCTTGTAGCATTGACAGCCAACATTATCTCACTGTCTATTTTCGTTTTTGAACAAGTGATCGCAGCTACGGAAGCCGTCTGAACAGCCCCCTTTGCGGCTTCGTCAGCCAATGAATTCCCTGCAACGTGAACGCCATCACGTTGATGACTCAGTGTGTGGATCATGTGAGCCTTTGGTAGTTCGTTCTTCAACTGAACTACTTGTTCCCAAAGCATTTTGTGCTTTATTGTGCCACCTTTCGCATCTTTGAAACCATTTTCAAGCCAGTTTTGTATATATTCATTATACGACTGAACACAGTAAAAGGAATCGCACACTATTAGTGTGGGGAATTCTCGATCTGTACTTTCAAGTGCCAGTTTGAATGCTTGTAGTTCAGCTCGCTGAGCTGTACAACCTCCTAGAGATTGAGTTTTTGTGACCATAGGTCTGAAGATGCCATCTCGCATGCGACCTTTAACGGTGGCACACGCTGCACTGTAAGCTTGCTTACTCCCTGTTGCGGGTTGTGCGGATCCGTCAGTGTAAATTATGAATTCGTACTGATCGAGAGGCAGAATTTCAGTGGGCAGAGGACATTCTTGTTCATATTGCAGGAACGCTTGTGTTTTTAAATCAGGATCAAAAACATATTCAACATCTGTTGCAGCAAGAGAATTAACCCATTGTATCCATCTTGGATGTAATGCTTTAGCATTTGGAATGCTTGCTTTTGTGACCGCTTCTAAAGCTGGTACTGGGGTTACGACAATAATGCGTTTCCCTTGGGCTAAGGCTCTTTCTTTTGCTACAGCGGTTTGAACTGCTGTCAGAATTTTTTCAGTTGAAGTGAAGCGCATTTCCGCTTGTGTATACAAATGAGATTTGTATGCAATTGGTACTTTTTCACCCTCATTAAATGTTAAGTAGGTGAATCCGCATTGACCCGAAATTATTCGGATCACCAGGTTGCGTTGACTTACGCGTGTTTGTAAGTGATTTGTTGCTAACATGTTAGCCTGGATTGAACGAAAGATTTCTGTGTGTTCCTGTGTCCAATTTCTGATTGAAAAATCAGATTTGATTAATGCGTAGAGAGGTTTAACCCTTTCTGCGTAATTTAGAATGTATGTTCTTCCAAAATTTAGGAAACCCAGGATGGATTGTAAGTTTTTTAGCGTTTTTGGAGGTTGGAGCAGCGCACATTTCTCTAGAAAGTTAGCTGCCAAGCTCTTGCCTTCACTTGAAAGCTCATATCCTAGAAATAGGACATTGAGATGGGCAATTCTGGACTTTTTGAAGTTGAATTTGTAGCCCTCAGAGGCGAATCCCAATATAATGGTGTTCACCCTGTTCAAGTGTTTGTCCAGGTCATCGTCTGTCAGATAGATGTCATCGACATAGGACAATGCCTCATTGTCATAAATTTGTAGTAACTCCGTTACCCTCGCTGAGAATAACCCTGGGCTGTTCTTAAACCCTTGTGGGAGTCGACAAAATTGACGCTGGGTCCCCATTATGGAGAAAGCTGTTAAGTACCTGCTTTCAGGTGCTATGTTTTGACAAAAGAAACCATTTGAGATGTCTAATGTAGTTTTATATTTTTAACGCACAATGTTATTAATTAATGCTGTGCTATGTGCATTTTGTACTGCAAATGTTTTAGAACAAGTGTCTGTAATCCAAAACTAGACAATAGGTGTTGTCTGGTTTGGAGACAGGAAACAAAGGATTGTTCATTGAGGAGGTGCATGTTTCAATCACCCCTTGGTATTCAAGTTGATCTAAGATCTCCCTGACCTGTTTTTTAGCTTCTTGCTTTATTGGGTACTGCCTTTGTGCAGTTGGTTCATGTTTCAGATGTATTTTATGGTGAGGTGAGTCCTCATCCCATCCTACATGATTTTATATAATGCTGGGGCCTGGGCTACTGCCCATTTCCTGGCATATGTATATTTTAGGTGTATTGGAATATGGTTGGAGAAGGCAGGCATAATAATGTCCTCGCCGTGTGGGCACTCCCTGACAAATTGTGGTGGCCAGTCTTTTTCTGCTAGAAGTATGTCATAGCCCCTTGAAAGTTTTTCCCAAAAAGTGCTTTCACCTGTCTAGGTATGTCTCCCTCCATCCGGAGTGTTATTTCATATAACTTTTGTGGAGTACTAACCCTGGTGTCTACAGTCTCAACTGTAATGTACTCATTCAAGTCCACTATCTCCAGAAGTTCCTTCAGGTTCTGGCGAGCTATTGTGACTTCTGCTGCACTGTCCAGCATTGTCTGAGCCCATTCTCCGTTCTTGAGTTGTGTTCTCAGTATTCTCGGCATGTCTGATCTTCAGACCTGCTACTTTCTTTTTGGAGAATTGAGGTTTTGATTTGTTTTTCGGAACGTGTTTGTCGTCTTTCGATTGCACGCGTTCTTCTCTATGTTCTGACCGTCCTCTTCTTTCCGAAGTCTGTGACGAGATCTGAAAGGTACGAGAGGAACGTGTATCAGTATCTTGATACCTGTCAGGCTTTCTCAAATTATCCCTATTCCTGAGGTTATACCTCCTTTCAGAGGGCTCCTTTTGAGGAGACCTACCTCGGGATTGAGAACGTTTCTCTGAATTATTTTTATTAGTTTCCCACTTCTTTTTAGAAGATGTAGGAGTTTGTTTAATAGAGTCCTTCTCAGGACTTTCAGATAGTTTTGGCTTCACTGGTCTTCCACCCAAACTATCTCTGCCTAATTCTGCATAAGATTGTTCAATTATTCTGGGTAGCTCAGTTTGATGTTCTGTAACATCGAATTCCCTTAATCGTTGGCGGATCGCCACTGCTGCTGCCTCCCTTTAATATTAGATAATATTATTGTTGAGACCTGGTCGACATTTTTCAGTAATTTCATACCTAAATTTAGAGCAGGCTCTGCCCCGTATTCATTTTGAATTTGTTTCAGGACATCTGGTATTACCGCAATTGACGGAATGCCATGTGTTTTAGTATAAATGGCAGCAAAGACTGAGCCCCAAGTGGTGCAGTCTTCCAGTTGTGGTGTGATCCCCATTGGTAAACAGATGGTTAGGATTCTGTGTTTCTCATACGGGCTAGTATTTGGAAATACTGCTTCGATTTGAGTAATTTTTTGAGCTATCCAGAATGGAATTTGCTCACGTTTTGTGGGCATTTTACCCATGACTGCATATAGAGTCTGTGGTGTAATTTTTAATGTATTCCCCGGTTGAGGAGTTTGATTTGGAAGTGTCAATGGTGGTTGGACTGTGAAAGTCCGCATGACATATTGGACCAATTGTCTGTAGATTTTTATTAACTCTGTAAATTGAGTAAGTAACTCCTCATCTGACATTATATCAAGTTCAGGATGAGGTGTGTAGCCGGCTAGAATCGGCCATGTTGCTCCTGGTCTACCTAGTGGACCGAGCCTGGTAATGTTTCTGTGATGTTTTAGGGCGCCTTTAAACCAGAGCTGATGCGCCTGGTATGTTAGTGGAATTTCTATATCCTCGAAAGGAATATATTCCTCTGGTGGATCATCTTTTTTGTAGAAGTGAAACAGTTTTGTAACTGGATTGGATTCAGGAAATATTACCCATGGATAGAATACCTCTGTCTGAAAGGATTCGTATGCCTCTATCACGAAAACTGCTCTACCGCCTCTTGGTGGTAGGCCGTGTTTTATGAGTTTTAGAGTGATGGCTCTTCTTAAGTTTGGATGGATGTCTATAACACCCTCCTCAGTTTCATTTAAACCGGTAATGTTAAAAGCTGCTATGGCTGGGTCAGCCGCAGCTCCACCGTTTCCGGTGGCATCGTCCCCGTTTATGGACGTTTTGTTTTTTGAAAAATGTAGAACAAGTTTCAAGGAAACAAAGATAAGGTGCACAATATTTTGGAACACTGTATCCTTCAACGTTTAGCAAACCAAACAGCTAATATATAGGGTGCTTCCCTATGTAGCCTTGGCGGATACTTAACCCTGCCCACTCCAGACGTCTTTTGGAGTATATGGGTAGTGGTCTCTGAGAGAAAAAGCACGGCTGAGTTACTCAGTATCTAACGTTAAATTACCGCCTTACCAAACCGTTGGGCGCCATGTAGTGTAGCTCCTATTTCCCTAATAGGCTCTGCGCATTGGAATAATATACCCTATAGGTTTGACATAGGACTGAGGTCGGTATGTCCCTATCGAGTATATTAAACTTAATTACTTGTGCCAGCTAGCTCAGAGGCCACTAGAAACTCCTTGATTAACAAGAAGGGAGTAGTTTCTGGCAGCCGCAAAACATGACAACTTTGTTTCCCTTTTAGAATCAGAACGTGTCCCAGAGTCGTGGAAACAATAGATAACTATTTCACTCAGCTCACTCGTGCATACTTAGTTTTCCTCAAAGTTACACAGAAAGAATAGACGGGCGTTTCAATAAAAGATTTATTGAACAGTCTTGTTTCTCGTGTAAGTAATATGTGCTGTTACGATCACAAGACAGTATGCAAGATAAATAATGTACAGCGTAAGCAGTAGAAATAAATATCTGAAAGAGACACGTTAGTGATAGATTCCTTACCTTAGAATATCCCCAGGCGTCAGGCTGGATCCGGAAAGTTTTTGCGTAGCAGTACCCCTTGCGCGTCGGTAGGCGGCGTCGTGCGGCTCCGCGTCCGTCGTCGGCGTCGTGATCGCCGGGATGACGTCGCGGGCAGTACTTAGACGCTGCCCCTGCGCGCTGACGTCAGTTCTTCTTTTTCCGCGCCAGTAAGCGCAGATCCGGGAAGAGCAGTGCCCTAGTCACTTTTTGACTATCCTTTTTGTGAATTTTTTCACTGTTTCTTCAACGAGTCTTCACGACTCCTAAGGTGTCGTAGGGATGCCCGGCTTTAAGCCCTGCGAGGCCTGTGCCCGCATGATGTCGATCACGGACCCGCATCTCGAGTGTCTCTTCTGTCTCGGCCGAGACCACGACACGAAGTCGTGCCCTGACTGCCGGAAACTTCATCCGAAGGCTTTGCGAGAGCGGTCTCGAAAGCTGCTCGAGGTCCGGCAGTCGGCTCCGCGCCACACCAAGCCCCGGTCCCGGGAGAGGTCGAGGGGCCGGTCGCGGAGTCCCCACCGTTCGTCGGAATCCAAGTCTTCGCGCTCCTCCGGTAAGTCGAAGCACAAGAAGTCTAAGCGGCGTCCTCGCTCTAAGACTTCGCCTCGCCGGTCTCGCGACTCGGCTGAGGCCCCAGTCGGCACTGTCCCCGCCCCCGCGGCCCCGGACATGCCTGTGGAGCCGCCCCCGAATTACCCGTTCTTTCCGGGGTCGGGGGCGACTCAGGCCGAAATACAGGAATTCCTATCGGCCATGGCCCGCCTCTTCGGGCCTTCAGGTCCCTCCGGTGCGCCTTCGGGCCCCGCGGGCCCTGATGGGGTTGCGCCGCCGTCGACTCCGGTCCCGGCGCCGCCTGTCCCACCAGCCTTCATCCTGGCCTCGGCTCCGGCCCCGGCCTCGATCCCGGCTCCGGTGGTGCCGCAACCCACATCGGCGCCGGTTGACCTAACCACGCCTCCTCCGACGCCGATGTCCCCGGTGCCGTTCCTGACGCCGTCCGGGGCTCCGGACGGCGTCGTTCCCCGGTTCTCTCCGGCTCCGGACATGGAGCCGGACCGACGTCTCCCGACGCCGGTTCTGGCGCCGATGCGGCCTTGGGTCCCAAATGTCCCTCCTCCTCCATATTTTGAACCAGAGGAGGACCAGGAGAGCTGGGAGGGGTCTGAGGACCCTTTCACACAACAGTGCGAGATTGACCCGGACTGGGTTGAGGAACTTGGGGATGCCAGTGGTCTAGACACCTCCCCTGACACTGGCCTCCTACGGAGGAGGGGGCTAATTTTGCAACGGTGTTGCGTAGAGCTGCTGGAGCCTTACATCTCCAGTTGCCTACTGTGGCCGTCAGGACTAACCTCCTGACAGAAGTGCTTCAGCCGGCGGCTTCCTCTTCGGAGACTGTGCTGCCGTTTAATGATGCACTCACTGACGTTCTTTTGGGTGCCTGGTCCAAACCCACCACAGGGGCTCCTGTGGATAGGAACGTGCCCGACGCCATCGCCCTGCTCCGGGCGACCCCCTGTTTCTCTCCCAACATCCCACCCCTGAGAGCTTGGTTGTCCAAGCCTCTGCCTCCCAAACCGCCTTCCCTACCGCCCCTCCGGATAGGGAATCCAAACGCCTGGACCAATTTGGGAAGAAGGCTTTTTCTTCCTCCAGTGCTGGCTTGCGGTCCGTCAACACCGCTTGCCTTTTGGGCCGATATACCCACTCCCTGTGGGATTCGGTGGCGGCTGTTTTGCCGCAGTGTTCTGAGGAGGTCCAGACACTGCTTACCCACGCCATTGCGGAAGGGCGAGATGCCGCTAAATACACCATACGTTGTGGCCTTGATACCGCCGACTCGCTGGGCAGATAGCTTGCAACGACGGTGGCGCTGCGTCGCCACGCCTGGCTGAGGACCACTGGTTTCTCGGGTGATGTCCAGAATACACTCATGGACATGCCCTTTGATGGAGTCGGTCTTTTTGGTTCCAAAGCAGACCATGCGCTGGAGCGTTTTAAGGACTCACGGGCTACTGCCAAGTCCCTGGGCCTTTCTGTTGTGCGCCCTCCGCTAACATCTGCTTTTCGCCCCTTTCGTGGCCACGGCAGGGGCGCCCAGTCACGTCAGCAGCCCAGCCACCGGCCCGCGCAGCAAGCGCCTTCGCGTGGCCGAGGACGTGGATACCGCCGTGGCGGTTCGGGCAACCAGCGTGCGGGTCAGGCCACCACCTCCAACCCGTCCGCGGCCTCCAAGCCCTCCTAGTCCCTCCTTTCAGGTGCACAGCACGCCAGTAGGGGGCAGGGTCCGCCATCACCTTCACCACTGGCATCCCATCACCTCGGACAGGTGGGTCTTGGACATTGTCCGAAGGGGCTACTCCTTCCCCTTCGAGGCCATGCCACCTCAATTCCACCGCATGTCAGGGGATCACTTGATGCTTCTGCAGAAGGAAGTCACGGCCCTCTTGGCCAAGAGGGCCATCGAGCGTGTTCCGACCCCAGAAGTAGGGCGTGGTTGCTACTCCCACTACTTTCTGGTGCCCAAAAAGGACAAGGAGGACATGCGTCCTATCTTGGACCTCCGGAACGTCAATCGCTTCCTCCGGAAGGAGAGGTTCAAGATGCTCACCCTAGCTCAGGTCTTGACTGCCCTCGACCCTGGAGACTGGTTGGTAGCGTTGGACTTGCAGGACGCTTATTTCCACATCCCCGTCCTGACGGCCCACCGGCGTTACCTGCGGTTCACGGTAGGCCTCGAGCATTTTCAGTTCACCGTGCTCCCCTTTGGCCTTACCAGTGCCCCTCGGGTGTTCACGAAAGTGATGGCGGTGGTCGCAGCTCATCTGCGCCGGGCAGGGGTTTCGGTCTTCCCCTACCTCGACGACTGGCTGCTGAAGGCGGGCTCGTCCCAGGCAGTCGTCTCCCACCTCCAGACTACGGCCGAACTCCTGCACTCGCTGGGGTTCTCCATCAATGTGCCGAAGTCGCATCTGATTCCATCTCCACAGCTCCTTTTCATCGGAGCAGTTCTGGACACGACGCAGTTTCGGGCCTATCCTCCCGAGCGGTGAGTCTGGGATATTCAGGCTATGATTCCGATCTTTCAGCCTTTATCCTGGGTTTCGGTACGGATGACCCTGAGGCTGCTGGGCCTCATGGCCTCCTGCATCCTGCTGGTCGATCATGCCAGATGGCATATGCGGGCTCTGCAGTGGGACCTGAAGTTCCAGTGGGCGCAGCACCAGGGCAACCTGTCCGATCACGTCCAGATCTCGGAGGGGACTGCAAAACAGTTGCAGTGGTGGCTCTCGAACCGGCAATGGGTCATGGGCAGATCCCTCTCCCTTCCCCAGCCAGAGCACACAGTTGTGACGGACGCGTCCCTTCTGGGATGGGGCGGTCACATGGGAGAGGCGGAGATCAGAGGCCTCTGGTCTCCGGCGGAGTCCCGGCTCCATATCAACCTTCTGGAGCTCAGGGCGATCCGACTTGCACTCAAAGCATTCCTTCCCTCTGTCAAAGGGAAGGTAGTGCAGGTGTTCACAGACAACACCACCGCCATGTGGTACTGCAACAAACAAGGCGGGGTGGGGTCGTGGACCCTCTGTCAGGAGGCTCTGCGCCTCTGGACATGGCTGGAACATCAGGGCATGTTCCTGATGGTTCAACACCTGGCAGGTTCCCTGAACGCCAGGGCGGACGAACTCAGCCGCAGGTGCATGATGGATCACGAATGGCGTCTTCACTCGGAAGTGGCGCAAGGACTCTTTCTACAGTGGGGAGAGCCTTGGTTAGATCTATTCGCCACCGAAGAGAACGCGCAATGTCATCAGTTCTGCGCGTTGGAATTTCCAAGGCGGCACTCGCTCGGCGACGCTTTTCGTCGCGAGTGGAGTTGCGGTCTGTTGTACGCCTTTCCGCCTATACCACTTCTACCCAGAGTGTTGAAGAAGATTCGGCACGACCGGGCCCAAGTCATTCTTGTGGCTCCGGACTGGGCTCGAAGAGTTTGGTATCCCGAGCTACTCAGTATGAGCGTAGATCCCCGATCCGTCTGCCTCTTCGGAAGGATCTTCTGTCGCAGCAGCAGGGGACGGTCCTCCACCCGAACCTGTCCAGCCTCCACCTGCTTGCGTGGAGATTGAGCGGCGGCAGTTGATTCCTTTCGACTTGCCTCCCGAAGTTTGTGATGTAATTTTGGCAGCCAGGCGTCCCTCCACTAAGGTGGTATACGCCTGCAGGTGGAACAAGTTTGTGGCATGGTGCACAGCAAAGTCTGTGAATCCCCTTTCTGACCCTCTTTCTGAGGTTCTTCTGTTCCTTCTTTCCCTGGCCCAACAGGGTTCTGCCCTGGGTACCATCAAGGGCTATCTTTGTGCTATCTCGGCCTTCCTCAGGCTTCCTGATCAGCCCTCCCTTTTCAAGTCCCCTGTTGTTAACAGGTTTCTAAAAGGCATTACACACCTCTTCCCTCCTGTTCCGTTTGTGATGCCTCAGTGGGACTTGAACTTGGTTCTTACCTTTCTTATGTGTGCTCCCTTTGAGCCTCTACACAACTGTCCTCTTCGTCTTCTGACTCTGAAGACAGCCTTTCTGGTAGCCATCACCTCCGCTCGGCGGGTGAGTGAGCTCCAGGCTCTTTCATGCAAACCTCCTTTTCTGTCTGTCCATCCAGACAAGGTTGTTCTTAGGACGCGTCCGTCCTTCTTGCCAAAGGTGGTTACTGCCTTCCACATTGGGCAGACCATCACTTTGCCTACCTTCTTTCCGCCTCCGCATCCTTCCAGAGAGGAAGAGCGGCTCCACCGTCTGGACCCAAAACGTGCGCTTTCTTTTTATATCAACCGCACACACCACTTCCGGGTGGATGACCAGCTCTTTGTTGGCTACGTAGGCGCCAAAAAAGGTCGGGCGGTGCACAAGAGAACCATCTCCCGCTGGGTAACCTTGTGTATCAAAGCCTGCTATTCTTTGGCTAAGAAGGAGCCTCCTGTTGGGCTGCGTGCCCATTCCACCAGGGCAACTGCTGCTACCACGGCTTTAGGCCGCGGTGTTCCGCTGCAGGATATCTGTCAGGCAGCTACGTGGGCCTCGCTGCACACGTTTACCAAGCATTACTGCCTTGACAGTCAGGTCCGGAGGGACGGCTTCTTTGGCCGTTCTGTCCTCCGGGACTTCCTTGTCTGATCTTTGTTCGCAGACCCACCACCGGGGTTGGTATTGCTGGGGTATCTATTCTAAGGTAAGGAATCTGTCACTAACGTGTCTCTTTCAGATGCACAAGTTACTAACTTGTGTAACGATATATCTGTAAGAGACAGTAGTTAGTGACAGATTCCTACCGCCCACCCATCCTCCCCGTTCTGCGAACTGATTTCTAGGGTTAAGGACATCCCTTTCAGGGCCCTAGTATTTTTCAGACACCTTGTCAGCTTCTTGCATGGCTCTGCGTTCCTGGCGCGGAAAGTCGTGTACAGAACTGACGTCAGCGCGCAGGGGCGGCGTCTAAGTACTGCCCGCGACGTCATCCCGGCGATCACGACGCCGACGACGGACGCGGAGCCGCACGACGCCGCCTACCGGCCACGCAAAGGGTACTGCTACGCAAAAACTTTCCGGATCCAGCCTGACGCCTGGGGATATTCTAAGGTAACGAATCTGTCACTAACTACTGTCTCTTACAGATATATCGTTACACAAGTTAGTAACTTGTGCAATACTGCGCTAGCATGATCTTTAGTAGATATTTATTTACATAAATAACATAGACTAAAAATGCGAGTACTCATACGATGCGTTTCTAAGCTAATTCTACCCCAATGTACCTAACCTAGGTGTAGGGAGAGGTATGAAGTAGGTGAAGTATTCCTTACTATGGTATACTAAGAGTATGTTAAGCCTAGTATGCCTAGTATGCCAAGAGTCCCTCTAGGTTTCTAGTCAGCTCCATACCTTAAGAATGAGAGAGGTGGGAATCTCTTGCCAGACTCGAACTCCAACACCCCGCGAGGGAAGTCAGATCACTGGAAGCTGGACTCTCTGCGTGCAGGGATGACAGCATCTTCTCAGTGCGTCAGGCCGGGAAACGGGCTCCTCTGAAGTCGAGGTCTCCTCTGATTTACAGGGGCTAGGGAAGGTATATTTATACCTGAGAGGTACCTCAGAATGTTAGCATTGACGTGAATCGGACAGCGGAAGACGTCATGAATGAACCCCTAAGGTATAACGGTTCATGCATAATAGATGAGTCCCTGAAGGAATCAATAGTCCTGTGCTAGGGAAACTCCCGAAGCCTAAGGGTCTATTCTTCAAGAACTCGTTGTGACGTTAGGGTGGACGGATGTCGGAGACCATGCCTGTATTTGGAGTGCACGGTTTAATGCCTAAGTAAGGACTGGGATTTTATGCCTATATAAGGGCAGGGTGAATTGTGCCTATATAAGGACATGATACAGGAAAACCCATGTACGGACACCCTAAGAGGAATACAACAATAGTTGTGATGTGGTCACATTCACAATTCTTCATAGCTTGGGCACCACTAATTCCATTGGCTGAGCCATTGGCACCAGCATCGCTTTTCGCCGCTACACCTAGCTGCATTCTACTGGTTTTTCAGGTGATGTCCAGTCTTCCATTATGGACATTTCCTTTGACGTGAGATTTGCCTCTTTGGGGACTAGGCAGATTCCGCTTCGGAGAGGATCAAGGAGAGCAGGGCCACAGCACACTTCCTGGGCTTATTTTCCCCCACCTTGCCAGCTGCATCAGCCCTACTGTTCCTTTCGTGGCCTCGGCAGAAGTACTTCATGCTGTCAGCCAATTAAGCCCCAGGAGCGTGCACAGCAGTTTCACAGCCTACTGTCCCCACGGTCAGGGTCAACAAGCCACTCTGTCCACTGCCCCTCAGCAGCCCCACCTGCCAAACCCCTTAAGTGTGCCCTTAGTAGAGCACGGACACCTACTTGGAGACAAGATCCGATGATTCTTGCCATATTGTCAGACCATCACATCAGAGAGGTGGGTCCCCCAGATAGTCCGGAAGGGGTACACCTTCCCCTTCATTCCCACTCCACGACGTACCAATGCCCGGGGTACCCGACCCCCAATGGCAAACACCAAGAAGGAGACTTCCCTCTGGACTCCCAAACCACCAGAAGCAAGCACCTGTTGAGGGATGTTGAGACACCTGAAACCCACTTCCAGAGTGACCCAGCTGTACCGAGAATGCCTCTCCAAGTTGCCTGCTCCTGACCGCGAGGACCTCAAAATGCACAACGCCCAGCTGACCTGTTTGCTCTGCACCCGGTCCCACCAGCCCCAGCACCGACCAATCAGCTCTGCTCCCATGGTCCCAGTCCCATGTGACCTCCTCCCGCTAAGGAGACTCACCGGACTTACCTGTAAGTCCCTCCTTGCAGTGCATTTTTCAGTGGTCCCCTTCGTCTTTGCGCACCAGCTTCCAAGACCTAAGCACCCTGCTTCCGGACGATCCAGGATGCTCCAGAACTTCTCCTGGTGGAACTTTGGACCTGGACCCGACATCGACCTAAAGCGAGAAGGTGAACTTCGTTGAAGCATTGCCTGAATGTCTATGCATTTTTTCTGCCTTTTCCCCATTGTTTCCTATGGTGCGTAATTGCGCATAGAAGTGATATATTAATCGAACTTTACAAAATCGTATCTCGAAAGTACTTATCTTAGAACCGTGCTCTTGGTTTTAAAAATGATATAAAAATCACTGTACTTCCAGAAGGGGGACTCTCTGAATCCAACACTGGGCCTCCTACTGCCCCATTCCTTATCTGCTTCTGGCGCCACACTCCACGCCGGTCCCTGGAGCCTCAATGCCGATGCCGACTCCAGCTACGCTAGAAGATGAGGTGCTCATTGTGGTTCCTTAACTCTGATACAGTGCCGCTATGATCTCGACCAAGGTCGTGCTCGACTTCCATCGAAGTGACATTCCCCCCTCCCCCACAAGGAAGTGTGTGTGCGATATGTTGCATTCCTTATTCGGACAATGGGTAGTTTGCGGGTAATGAATTAGGGCAACCAGACCAAGAGGAAAATTGATATGATGATCTTCAAAAAGTCAGTGGTCTTGATACTTCCCCGAGTCGGGTGTCTTTCACCACCTCGTCCTGCCACTGAGGAGAGCGTTTCTTACGCAATAGTCATGCGTAGTGCAGCCAAAGTACTTGAGCTCCCATTCCCCACTTTAGACGTCAAAACCAATGTCTTGATGGAAGTACTCCATCGGGGGCAAGCATCTATTGAGGCCCTCCTGCTCTTCAGTGAGGCACTTACAGACATCCTTTTTGGAACTTCGGCCAAACCTTGCTCAGGCCCAATCGCCATATTGGGAGACACCACTGTCCTGCATTTTTGTTTCAGCACCCCTCCCTTGAAAACTTGGTGGTGCAGACATCTACAATTCGGAGAATCCCGAATAACTTTGTGACTACTCCCCAATAGGTGGCCCAAACTTGTGGAGACCTCTGGGCAGAGGGTATTTTCTTCCACCAGTTTGGCCCTCAGGTCTGTGAATGCTAGCAGTCTTCTGGGCTGCTAAGTCTTCCAATGTGTCTCAGAAGACCTCCAACCTATCCTAATCCAAGCCATCCAGGATAGTTGTGATGTGGTCACATTCACAATTCTTCATAGCTTGGGCACCACTAATTCCATTGGGTGAGCCACTGGCACCAGCATCGCTTTTCGTCGCTACACCTAGCTGCATTCTACTGGTTTTTTAGGTGATGTCCAGTCTTCCATTATGGACATTTCCTTTGACGTGAGATTTGCCTGTTTGGGGACTAGGCAGATTCCGCTCTGGAGAGGATCAAGGAGAGCAGCGCCACAGCACACTTCCTGGGCTTATTTTCCCCACCTTGCCAGCTGCATCAGCCCTACTGTTCCTTTCGTGGCCTCGGCAGAAGTACTTCATGCTGTCAGCCAATTAAGCCCCAGGATCGTGCACAGCAGTTTCACAGCCTACTGTCCCCACGGTCAGGGTCAACAAGCCACTCTGTCCACTGCCCCTCAGCAGCCCACCTGCCAAACCCCTTAAGTGTGCCCTTAGTAGAGCACGGACACCTACTTGGAGACAGGATCCGATGATTCTTGCCATGCTGTCAGACCATCACATCAGAGTGGTGGGTCCCCCAGATTGTCCGGAAGGGGTACACTTTCCCCTTCATTCCCACTCCACCGCACTTTCCGCTGTGCCCAGAGCGACTGTCGGAGGACCATCTGTCCATCTTACGGCAGGAAGTGCAAGCTCATTTGGCCAAAAGAGTTATCGAGAGGGTGCCTGCAGTAGAAGTAAGTCATGGTTGTTATTCCTGCTACTTTCTGGTGCTGAAGAAGGATAGAGGTCTACTTCCTATTTTAGACCTGCGTCCTCGCAACCCTTTTCCCTGGAACGCAAAATTCAAGACGCTTACAGTGGTCCAAGTATTGGGTGCCCTTGATCCTGGGGGCTGCATGGTGGCATTAGACCTGTGGGTCATCAATTTCCTTCTACCTGTTCTACAGGCCCATTGGAGAGACCTGCGGTTGGTAGTTCGACAGGAGCATTTTCAGTTTGCTGCGCTATCCTTTTGGTCTCACCAGTGCCCGTCGGGTGTTCACAAAAGTGATGCCGGTGCTAGCAGCACACTGTTGGAGGTCAAGGTTCACAGTCTTCTGCTACCTTGACGACAGGCTGTTAAAGACGAGTTCACTCCAGGCAGTCGCCAGCCTTCTCATGATTACGACGAACTTCCTTCCTCTTTAAGGTTAACTATTAACATCCAAAATCGCACCTGACTCCTTCTCAGAGACGCCTCTTCCATCGGAACCATTCTGTACACAGTTGGGTTTCATGCCTTTCCACGGATAAGGAGAGTCGATGATTGTAGGAGGCTGGCTTAGGGTATGGTGTACACTTATTTAAATGAAACACCTTGCACTTATCCAGACAACCCTTATGGCGATTTTAGTGGTCTTAGACAACCAAAGAGAGCTCTCCAAGTGGTAGCTGTGGAGAGCAGCCTTCAGGCTTAGTCCAGAAGGAGTGTTAAGCAGCTTGTTTTACCAGAACTAATCATATAGTGTAGGTTAAACGAAAAAGGACCACACAGTGTAGTTATAAAAATAAGTATATTCATTATACACACTCACTAACACATTGGTATATCTCCTACCCGGAGATATCAACACAATACACACAATAATTCAAATGTAAACAGGTAAGTAAGCACAAATACACAGTGGTCTCCAGGGGGAGACCAAACCATATACTAAAGAAGTTGAATGCAAAACATGACCTAAGTCGAGACTTGACCCAGAAGACTCAGAAGAGCTGGGGACCTAAGGAACCACCCGAGGTAAGTACCAAGGAACCCCACGGAGGCTGTGTGCAGAGTGGAAACACAGCCGCGTGCTCAATGCAAGTCAATGGGGAAGTCGCGGTTGCAGTTTTCAAGAAGAAGGACCCTTCCCAAAGGACCTAAAGAAACCTCGTGAAAGATGGAAGGTTGGAGAGTCACCCCACCCGTGGATACCCCAGGAACCAGGATACCTACACCTGGGAAGCCGGGTGCATAGGTGCGAAGTGACGTCAGAAACCGGCGTAGACCACAATGGAGGACTTCAGTAAAGATGCCGCTGGCGAACAAGGTGAAAGATGGATTCTTGAATAGGAGTACCTGCAAGCAGAGGGGACAGAGTCTATGCCACTCAGGAGTGACCAGGAGGTACGACACACCAATGACCACCGATGACGGAAGATGCAGGAGAGTTGACAGTTACCTTGTCGGTGCAGCTGTGAGGACCAGGCAACACTGTGGAAGACCAGGAGCCGTTCACGAGCTTTCCCACATCGGAAGTCGAGAACCAGGGGGTCGTTGTCCGGTGAGAGCACCACCAAGCCTTGGCACCAGCAACAGACGTGGTAAACGAGGATGGTGCAGTGTCGGGACCAGCAAGGTACAAGGGATTCACCAAGTGCAGGAGAGTCAGAGCAGGCCCGGGGAAGCAGGAGACCCACCGAAGCCAAAGAAGACCCTCAAGTGGACCCACAGGCAGAAGACACAGGACTCGCAAGAGGACCTTGAACAGCTCACCAAAGATGCTGGCCCACGATGCAGAGGATGCGGTGAGGACAAAGACCTTGGTAGGAAGAGATGCTGGAGTCTGGAGCTTCTTGTAGCCCGAAGATCTCTGGAGTACAGAGTCAACAAACCTTGGCAACTGCAAGTCGACGCAGTGCACAGGGGTGTTGTTCCAGCAGTTCCGACGATACTGGCCTCAAACTTGCTGAGAAGACAGTGCAGGCCTCGAGGGAGTTGCAGAACTGCAACCTGTGTTGCTGAGCCTTTCGGAGTCCATGGGAGCTCAGGAACAGCAGACTGGTCAGCTTAGTTGCAGTGCCTCCAAAAGCAGGGGAGTGACTCCTTCACGCCAAGGGAGATTACTTTGGGTGCCTTTGATGCCCATAGGCCTGGAGAAGAACCTGGATGAAGCACAGGCACAGACGATGCAGAACAATGGCAGGACGACAAGACCAGGAGCAGCAGGAGTCTTCCTTGCTGCAGTCTCGGTTCCAGGCGAAGTCCAGCGAAGTCCAAGGAACCTAGACGGTTGAAGTTGAAGTGATTTTGGATCTGAATCTTGTCCCACGATGAATCTGAAGAGCCACCCACAGGTAAGACCGTAAGTACCCTAGGGAAAGGGTTGGGACAATTCATGGATCCCTCTCAGAGGAGGGGCTGGACAGAGGTGAGGATACTCCCATGTCCTTAGTCCAGTTTCACAGCAGAGCGGGAACCAATGGCCCCCTGAACTGGTTCCAACTGGAGTATACAAGGAGGTCACCAAATGTGCCCTTCAAGGCAGTCTGGTGGCGCTAACAAGCGCCCCCTCACCAGCCCAATACCCTAAGTCCTGTCTGGGAGGTGGACACACCTCCCTGTGACAGGAAACCTAATGTTCTACCTTACCCTGCTTGAGCCTGGCTCGCAGAATCGTGCCTGCGGTCAGCAGCAGCACTAGCTTGCTGTTAGACCCTGAAAGGCTGGTACTGGGAATACAGGGGGGGGTAGGATTCCAACATGTTTGATACCAAACATGACCGGTTTTGGGGCAGCCAGTATATAGTTAGACATCTCGTAATTTACTTGATGTCCACTATATGTATTAAATGGCCGGGGTCCGCAGCAGCACTAGCTTGCTAGCAGACCCTGGAAGACTGTTACTGGGAGTACTGGGGGCTTCCCAGAGGAGCCCCCAGTGTATGGAATCATACCTCCAACACCGGTAACAGCGTTGGGGTATGATTCCAACATTTTGTATACCAAACATGCCCAGGTTCGGCACAGCCACTATATAGTTAGGCATTCGCGTAATGACGGATGGCCACTATGGGCCAGATGTATGACCATTTGCTTTTGCGACTCGCATAATGCGAAAAATTGCCAGTCGCAATTTGCGAGTCCCAAAAGAAAATGTACAACAGTGTCAGAGACACTGTTAGCGATTCCCAATGGGGTCGCAAAATGCGAGGCTCATGAATATTAATGACCCACTCGCAATTTGTGACCCCATTGGGAATGGCTGGCCCTCCCAGGGATGGTGGCCTGCTGGGCTCAGCAGAACTCTATGTCTGAGACTGCTTTTAAATAAAGCAGTTTTTTTTTTAAAATGCAGCCCGTTTTCCGTAAAGGAAAACAAGATGCATTTCTAAAAAAAATGAAACGTTTTCGTTTAATTTTTTAAGGGCAGGCAGTGGTCCCTGGGACCACTGCCTCCGCTTAAAAAATATTTTCCAATGCATTCCCAAAGGGAAGGGGTCCGCTGGGGACCCCTTCCCGTTTGCGATATGCTTACCACCTACTTGAAGTAGGTGGTAAATTGCGACTGTTTTGTGACCGCAATTGCGGCGCAAAACAGTCATACATAGGGCTCAGACTCGCTATTAGGAAGGGACGCCCTTGAAACGCCCCTTCCTAATAGCGAGTCGCAAATCCTAATTAGCGAGTCGCAAATAAATTGCGACTCGCTAATTAGGGCTTGTACATGGCCCTTAGGTATTTTTGCATGCACAAACGGGTCGCAAACCCGTTTGCGCATGCAAAAATACTTCGTACTTCTGGCCCTATATGTATTAAATGGCTGACCACACTTACAAAGCCTGGAGAATCGACTCTGGGGTTTGGAGGGGGTGTCCTGCTCATGCAGGGCACCCTCACACTTATAACCTAGAACCCTGCCTTCAGGATTAAAAGGCCTGCCTTAGGGGCGGCTTATAGGTTTTAAGTGCAGTGACCTCAGATATAAGGAAACGTATATCTGTTGTGAGTGGTGCGAGTACCAACTCAAACAGGCTTCAATGGCAGGCATGTAGTCACAGTTTGAGTGGTCTCTCATGGGTGGCATCATACATGCTGCAGCCCCTGAGAGACCCCTTGTGTACCTATGCACTGGGTACCTTAGTACCATATACTAGGTACTTAGAAGGGTACACCAGTAGCCAATTAGGAAGGTATCAAAGTACTTACCACAGCCAAATTTAGGGAGAAAGCACAGTGACTGGGGTCCTGATCAGCAAGGTGCTTCACTTAAATAGGTGTGCACCATATACTAAGCCAGCCTCCTACATACAGCCTCTGTCCTGGAGTGAGGTCTACTCTGAGGCTAATGGGACTGATGACCTCCTGCATACTGCTGGTCAAGCTCGCCAGGTGGTATATGCAGGATCTGAAGTCTCAGTGTGCCCACCATCAAGGGGACCTCTCCGATTGCATCCAGGTCTCGGAGGAGACTACAAAAGATCTGCAGTGGTGGTTAGTAGACAGCGATTGGATCAGTGGCAGGCAAATCTCCCTACCTCGTTCAAAGTTGATAGTGGTGACTGATGCATCACTTCTGGGTTGGGGTGGTTATCAAGGAAAGGTGGAGATCAGAGGCCTCTGGTCTCGGGCGGAGGCCCAGCCTATAGTGAACTCCTGCAGCTGAAGGCCATCGACTTGGCTTTGAAAACCTTCCTTCCATCCATCAAAAGGAGGCTGGTGCAGGTCATTACGGACAACACCATCGCCATGGGATATTGCAAAAAGTAGGCTTGTGTGGAGTCCTGGACCCTACACAAGAAGGCACTATGCCTTCGGAACTTGCTGAATCATCAAGGCGTTTCTCTGATTGTACAGCACTTGGCATGCTCTTGAAATGCCAGGGTGAGTGAACTTAGCTGGCAATGCCTAGAAGATCGCAAATAGCTTTTATATCCGAAGGTGGCGGAGGGTGTCTTCCAGCACTCATGGAACCCTGGCTTGATCTCATCTGATAGAGGCTATTAGTTATAGATTCCTTAGCTTTTGAATTTCCCCCAGGCATCAGTCTGGATTCGGAGATTTTTTTCTTCAGCAGTACCCCTGTGCATCGTTAGGTGGCATTGGTCAGGTCCACGTCCGTCGATGGCGTCATGGGCGCCGGGATGACGTCGCGGAACCTATATAGACTCCACCCCTGCGCGCTGATGTCAGTTCTTTCTTTTCTGAGTCAGGACTAATCTCCTGACAGAGGTGTTTCAGCCTGCAGCTTCTACTTCTGAACCCTTCTTGCCGTTCAGTGAAGCCCTTACTGATGTCCTTCTGGGCACTTGGTCCAAGCCCAGCACAGGGGCTCCTGTGGATAGGACAATCGCCCGCTGCTCTGCGACGCTTTTTGTCGCGAGTGGCGCTTCGGCCTCCTGTACCCATTTCCTCCTGTACCACTTCTGCCCAAAGTGCTCAAGAAGATCAAGCACAACTGGGCTCAAGTTATTCTTGTAGCTCCGGATTGGGCACGAAGAGTCTGGTACTCTGACCTACTGAGCATGGACATCGATCCGTCGATCAGACTGCATCTCAGAAGGATCTTCTGTCGCAGCAGCAGGGGACTGTTCTTCACCTGAACCTCTCCAGCCTCCACCTCCTTGCGTGGAGATTGAGCGGGGGCAGTTGACAGATTTCAACCTTCCGCCCGAAGTCTGCAATGTTATCTTGGCAGCCAAATGTCCTTTCATTAAAACAGTATACGCCTGTAGATGGAACAAATTTGTGGCATGGTGCACAGCAAAGGCTGTTGATCCCCTTTCTGCTCCTCTTTCAGAGGTTCTTTTGTATATACTTTCTTTGGCCAAGTAGGGATCTGCCTTAGGCACTCTTAAAGGATATCTTGCAGCTATCGCTGCCTTTCTTCGCTTTCCTGATCAGCCTTCCTTATTTAAGTCTCCCATTGTTTCTAAGTTCTTTATGGGCCTTACTCATTTGTTTCCTCCGTCTCCCTTCATAATGCCCCAATGGGATTTGAATTTGGTTTTAACCTTTCTTATGTGTGCTCCCTTTGAGCCCCTTCATAACTGCCCTCTCAGGCTCCTGACTCTGAAAACTGCTTTCCTTGTTGTCATTACCTCTGCTTGTAGTGTTAGCGAGCTTCAGGCTCTGTCTTCCAAGCCCCCTTTCCTCTCTGTCTACCCGGATAAAGTGGTGCTTCCAATGAAAGCTTAGTTCCTTCCTAAAGTGGTCACGCCCTTTCATGTGGGACAATCCATCACTTTGCCCACCTTTTTCTCACCCCCGCATCCCTCCAAGGAGGAGGAGAGACTCCACCATCTGGACCCAAAACATGCGTTGACTTCCGGGTAGATGATCAACTCTTCATTGGCTATGTGGGTGCCAAGAAAGGTTGCACTGTTCAAAAACGGACCAATTCTCGATGGGTTGTCCGCTGCATTAAAATATGCTGTGCTTTGGCGATGAAGAAACCTCCTGTGGGGTTGCGTGCTGAGGGAAATGACCCAAATAGGGTCACCCGGGTCCCTTACGACCACCTCTCAGCCTTCCATACTAACTGAAGAGTCGGTCAGACAGTAGAGAATACAAACCAATACTTGTTCATTCAAATACACTCGGAGTGGAGCCCGGTCTGCCCAGTCACTTAGGAGTGCTGCAGAGGGACTAACATCAGCAAGCATAACGATACATTATGTACACTTCGAAACCAATGAAAGCACGCCCACCATGGAATTTTCCAAGCAGATGCAGCTGGACAGTAAATTACAAAGGAGTAAGTTTCGATTCTGGGGCCGGGCACACATTATCTTCTATTCAAGGTCGTTCTGCCTGTGCCCACCGCTAGACAAGTGGGAGAAGGCTTACATCTAACAAGAAAGGTATGCGCTAAAAAGAACAGTGTATTCATTAGTGTAGCAGAACTCAGCTCTGAGGAAACATAACCTAGAGAAGGCCGTTTCTCGGAAACGGCAAAGGATTAGTTTCGATTATGATTTAAAAGCGCCGTGAATGCTAACTTTACATAAACAATGCTAAAGCATATTTTCTATTCTAACAGACCCTCCTTTTAGTATGAGCTAAACATTTTCATATAATTGCAGAATACATATAGCGTCAAAAATCATAAATGAACCATTTTAAGAACACTCCATGTCTTCAGCTTCAGGAAGGGAAACAGTAAGGAGGGAAGAAGTCTCGAAAATACCCTCATCTATATGCATGAGGTCATCCACCTCCTTCTGTATCATAATTGTTGCATTAGTGTCATGAATTGATATTTTCTTAGGAGCAAGAAGAGTAGTGCAATAAGAGCAACAAAAGGGGAGGCATCGGACCAAGACACAGCAAGAAACCAAAATCACAATGAAATAAATCACCTTTTCAAGGATCCAACCCCAACTCCCCAAAAGTAACCAACTCCAGTTCCCACTCTCCATTCCTTTAACATTTTCTAGGATGTCCAAAATATGTTGGGTAATATTCTTCTCCATATTAGTGATCCCGACTACACACTGGTCGCCTACTACTGCGCACACCACCGCTCTTAGCTAAGATGAAATCAACAGCATACCTAGTCTGCTCAGAATATATCCGCATACTTTCCAATTGGGTGGTGATGTCACGCAAGCCAGCCACTGTAGAGTTAGTATCTGCAGCTTACATCCAAAATATTCTCTAGCTCTTTCACCCCTGGCAATAGCAGTACCACCGAAGGTAATAACGGAGGAGAGAATATACCCAAAAGTGATACCATGACTATAATTATTGACTTCGAGGTCTGTCACTCCTTCGCAGAATTCCTTTGTCAGCGTTCTTATAACCCATCTTTCCTTGGGCTTCGCATTTTTACAAGGCACACCTAAAGGTAACACCATTCCAAGAGCCACATCATGTCTACCATTATGCATATTAGAATGAGTCCCATTAGATAGAAAGAAAAACCCTGGGTGTGAATAAATAGGCCTTCATAATCTACAGCAGCATATCTAGAATTCCACCCAACTGTTCTGGGATCCTTTGGATCTACCATAGAATATGTACCCTTTGACAATATTATACCTGAACATTTGACAAATAACATAAGGTCAGTAAAATTGACAATTGGACAACATGCAGGGTAATAACCAGCCTCCTGGGGAACTGTCAGCTCCTTGTAATGCCAACCCACCAATGTTACATTCTGTTATTCCATATAAAAATTGTCACAGTAAGTGTTGTTGTTGCACCCTGGATAACCCGTACCTCGTGGCTTTCTATGATATAGACAAGGACCTGAATAACCAAACCCAAACACTCCTTGGACTTCTACAAAATCAGGGGGTCGAGTGTAAGTGTAATTAACAATTGACAATGGATATGCTGTCCACAAACTAGTGACAGACTCAGTAGGGTAGCAGGCAGTACCTTCTCCAAAGAATCTTTTATGTGTGTCTAGAAATACATTACTCGGGGCTGTCCTTTTCGTGCGGACCTGTGAAGCAACCTTATTCTTTGTACATGACAGTGTATTCTGATCACATTCCAAAACCCAGGACACCCCACCCAGAATCAATAGCAGCAAAATCACAAAAATAAAGCATAGTATATTTTTCTTGATAGACCAAAATATACGTGTAGGAACAAGGGGAATCACTGACTGCTCTTCATCAGCAACCATGCTGCCAAAGGGATGCATAGAAAATGATGAAGCAAAGGGGCAAAATGCCGGCAAGAGGAATATACAAGTTCCCAGTGTCCGTCAGAGCCTCACTGGTACAGGCTCCTATTGGCCATCAAAAATGTTGGTGCTCGTGAGCACCGGCGGTGGAGCTTGCTCTGTCCTAAGCTCGGTTTCCCACGTTGATCAGGATAATGTACCCCCCAAAGGGAATACGTTTCAGCTATCCTGTCCATTGATCAAACAGTGCACAAATCACACATCACCCTAAACTAACTCAGTTGGTACTGTAGCAAAGTACACCCTAACTTACACAGTCCATCCCTAACTAATCTGACTTCTCCTTTGGTGCACTGTCTTTCAGCCGAGGGCGCAAATTGTACCTAGTGACTCCAGGCACAGAAAGGTCAGCAAAAAGGGGCTCCTGAACAACTCGGATTTCCAGAGGAACAGCTGCATTCAACACATTATCATTTTCCTCATCCGTTTTGGTCCAGGTTAGCCTTGCATCACTGAAGGGAACAAACCGAGGCACCATCTCACACTCTGAGTCTCCTACTCCATCTTTCGTCCATTGGTCATAGGGCAGAGGCAGAGGGACCCTGCGACAGTGAGCCGCATGGATCCAGTTCTTTCGGCCGGCAACCTTGACTGCAGTGCGTGTTGATAAGAGGACCTGTTCCGGTCCCTTCCACCGTGGCTCCAAACTCTTCTTCCGCTGGAAATTTCGTACGAGGATGTAATCTCCAGGCTGAATATCGTGTCCGGGCCCCTCTGGTGTAGCTGGTAGGGACTCCCCGACCTGTTGGTGAATAGAACGCAAATTTTCAGTTAACTGGCAGAGGTAGTCTATCAATAATGGATACTCAATATCAGAAAACCGCCGAGGGCGCGGGACGCCCCAAACATTTGCCGGGCGTCCAAACACGACCTCGTACGGTGACAATCCTGTTCTAGAATGAGCTGTCGTTCTAGTCGACAGAAGAGCTAATGGTAAAGCACCTGGCGACTGTAACCCTGTGGTCTCCTGAATTTTTGCCAATTTCAGTTTGAGAGTACCATTGTACTTCTCAACCCAACCAGCTGACTGTGGATGATTGGCAGCATGAAACTTCTGCTTAATACACAACGCATCACAAATCAGTTGAATCATCATAGCATTGAAATGACTTCCGTTATCACTCCAGATCAAATGGGGCAAGCCGAAACGAGGAAAGAACTCCTTCAGGAGTACCTTTGCAGTTGTAATGGCTGTATTATCTTTGGTAGGATAAGCCTCCACCCATTTACTGAATGCACAAACAACCACCAAAACATACTTCAAATTATTGCACCTCTCCAGTTCGATATAATCCATCTGGAGAACCTTAAAAGGGAAAGTGGGTGGTGCAAAATTACCGGGTGGTGTAGGGGTACCTTTACCAGGATTGTGCATCATGCATACCATGCAATACTTCACTAAATGTGCGGCCGTTTTCGAAATGTTATCATTCTGCCATACAGGGTCTAATAACTTGCAAATACCCTTAGCACTAATATGGGCTGGGCCATGGGCCATTGTGACTACAGGAAGAACATATGCATCTGGCAACATCCATCTATGTTTTCCTGACTTATCAATCCAACATCCCTCATCGTTCAATTGTGCTGTGCTTTCCTGCCACACTGCTAACTCTTCTATGGTGGCTTCACTTTGTCTCTCTTTCACATTCTCAAGTGTGTCTTCAAACATGGTAACTTCAGGCACCCACCTGGCGGGGCCTGCTACAAACATTCTTTCCATTTTAGTCCTGGCTGTTTCCTTAGCTATCTGATCTGCAAATGCATTTCCCCTTCCCACATCATCGGTAACCTTCCAGTGGGCACTACACTTTACTATGGCCAATTTCTTAGGGAGTGTCAAAGCGGACAAAAGCCTCAATATAAGATGCCCATGCTGAATCATTGTGCCATGCGAAGTAAGAAACCCTCTCTCTGCCCAGAGTCGCCCAAAGTTGTGCGCGACTCCGAAGGCGTACTGGCTGTCAGTATAATTATTGACAACCACTCCCTCACTCAATTCGCAAGCTCGTATCAAGGCAACAAGCTCAGCAGCTTGGGCTGACTGATAAGGGACTCGGGATGTCTCAACTACTGTACACAGCGTGGTAATAGCATACGCAGCAGTTATAGTGCCTTCTGGTAGTTTAAAACAAGAGCCATCGACATATAGTTCCCCTTGTGGGTCAGATAAGGGAACATCAGTCAAGTCTACCCGTCCTTTCGTCTCTTCTTCCGTCCAGAAGAAGCAATCATGTTTGTCAACTTCATCACTCTCAGAAGGGAGGGGCAGTAACGTGACAGGATTCAGAGTGGCACATCTTTTAATCATGATGTGTTTAGCAAACAATGTTAGTTCATAACCAGCCATACATGCACTGGTAAGGTGCTGTGTCTTTGTCTTATTCAAAAGGGTATCCACAGCATGGGGTACCATAACTGTGAGATCAGTATCAAGTACGAGTCCAGCCGATTGTCTTATCGAGATGGCCGCAGCAGCGACCGCTCTTAGACAGCTCGGGAGGGCTCTTGCGACACGGTCAAGAACAGCAGAGAAATAAGCACACGGCCGTTGCTTATCTCCAAATTTTTGTGTTAAAACAGAAAGCGCGCAACCAACCATCTCATGGACGAACAACACAAATGACTTGTTATAGTCAGGGGTGCTGAGTACTGGAGCTGAACAAAGTGCAGTTTTCAATTGCTCGAAAGACTGCTGACATTCAGGTGTCCAAGGCAGGGGCTCATACTCGTCTTTAGTGGTTAGAGCAAGCAAGGGTTTGATTAGTAAGGAGTAGTTAGGTATCCACTGCCTGCAATAGGAAGTGATACCTATAAAAGCGCGCACATCTTTCTGAGTCTGTGGGATGGGCATTTTAACAATGGTACTGATACGCTCTGGTGTCAGTCTCCTACCCTCCTTCGACAGTAGGAGACCTAAATAGGTGACCTCCTGTCGACAATACTGAAATTTAGAAAAAGAAACCTTATGTCCATGTTAGGCCAAATGCAACAACAATTGAACGGTGCTATATCTACAACCCTGCTCAGTATCAGAAGCGATAAGGAGGTCATCAACATACTGCACCAATACATTACCTGCAGGAAGTGAAAGAGAATCCAATTGAGACTTTAAAGCCTGACTATGGATACTAGGTCTTTCAGTACAGCCCTGAGGAGCTCGACAGAACCTAAAACTCCTGCCAGCTAGTGTAAACCCAAACAAATACCTACTATCTGGATGAATAGGAATACTAAAAAATGCATTTTTCAAATCAATGAAAGAGAAGAATCTAGCAGTGGAAGGAATCATTGTCAAAAGAGTAGTAATGTCAGGGACCATTGGAAACTGAGGAACCACTATTTTATTAACTTCACGCAAGTCAATCACAAAACGATAAACATCTTCATGATCATCAGAGGAACCCGAAGGTGTCCGTTTAAGAATAGGAAGAATGGGGCTATTACAAATGTTGGCAGACGTTTCCTCTACCACTCCCTTCTTAATCAAATCCTGAATAATTTGCAATAAGGCTCGCTCCCTTGCCTGTGGTATTTTATAATGAGGGATATGGGGCAAAATAGCACCATCCTTAACCTGTATCGAAACTGGCAGTATCTGCAGCAGTCCCACGTCTGTATCACCTGTTGCCCACAAAGTGGGTGGCACGTCAGCAAATTCCATAGGAAGAGGTGCATCTTTGGACAAACACTGTTTAGCGCATACTACATCTGGACCCATTGTCATATAGACACCTGCCGAATCAATAAATTGTAACATGCAATTTCTTCTACAAATCCAAACCCATCAAATTCTCACCACAATTAGAAGTCAGCAAAAATGGCGAATCCACAGTAAAAGGACCAATAGTTAATGCAAGAGGCTTTGAAATGGGGCTTACAACCGGAACACCAGAAAAACCTACCGAAACATTATAATGGCCAGACAGAGCCGCCCCAGGGACCATATTTCGAGAAACAGAGCTTTTTGTCGCACCTGTGTCCACCAAAAATTCCTTAGTCGAGCCATGCAGTTCCGCTGTTACATAAGGGCCACGCTGGTCTACAGGTATCGGAACTGGTCCCCCACTCTGTCTCTCTGTCTCTGGCTGTCCTAGCTGTAAGACATTCATGTCGCTTCATCCATATCATAATCATCGTGATAATACTGTCCCTCACGAGGGTCATCAAAGTAATTGTTATCAGAACAACCCTGTGAGATTGCAGCGTTCTGAGCCCTGTCTGCCCCACCAGCTCCACGACCCCGTCCACGAGAACCTCGTCCTCTAGGGACTGCCACCATCTGCAAAAGCACGGGACACTCGCTACGCCAATGTCGCTCCTCCTTACGGTACGCACACTGATTTGGCCCCAAAGGCGTAGTATTCGGCTGCCTACTAGTGCGTGGAAGCTGTCGGGCAGGACCACCACGTCCTCTGCCGTTCCCTCTAAAAGTCTGCTGCAACAACACCTTTGTCTTCAAATCCTTATGCTTTTTCTCTGCCCTCTCCTTTTCCTCATTATCCCTATGTTCATAATACTGTGCCATATTCAAAATAACAGAAGGGGAAGAGGTGGACCAGGTGCTTTCAGACGCCTGCAATTTCAGGAAGCAGATTGGAAACATATCTGTTAACAAACAACCGAACACCTCCCTCAATAGACAAATCCTGCGCACTGTAATCCAAAAACGTGTCTTCAAACCGAGTGAAGAAATCAGACACACTCTCATCTTTCTTTTGTCTACAAGCCGACAATTTATCCCAATCTACCTTTCTCGGCGGAATAAGAGAATGCATATATGTAATAATGCAACCAGGCAAAGCAAGTATCTCAGCTTGGGGTTTGTCTCCTGGATTCCTTTCTTGATCCCATGCTTTAATTTGTTCCAATGTACCTCCCAACTCCGCAACATGATCTTGTGTGTGTACCTGCCTCCAAATATCAACTGGAACCAGCAGGCCAAAAAACATTTCAATATCAGAAAGAATCATTACAGTAGAAGAGGCATCTTCAGTCAACTCCTTATAATATGCAGTAGGATTTTTCATAGGCTCAGGCAAATGAGTCTTAAGAGACAAAACTTCGCTTCTTTTCCACGGAGTATAAACCCACTGTTCCTGAAAACGGGCCGTCTCCCTCACCCTAGTAACATTGCCACGACCATCCGTTAATTCCGGCATTGCTGGATGATATATGGGATGAACCTCCTGCATCGGAAATTGAGACACTGACCTGTGACTTTTCTCATGCAGCCTTCCCCTGTAAGCTATTATTGTCGCAATATTAGAAAAAAACATTCCTGGCCCTAAATCACTAATATACACCCGATCTCTAATGTCATATAAAATTTGGGGTGCTTCCGCTTCGAAGTACTGTTGCCAAAGACCAATTAATGTTGCGCACATGTGTTTAAGGGCAGGCTGCTGTATAAAGGGCTCAAAATCTCTCATAGTCGCCCAGACATCCTCTACACTATAAATAGGATTACGGGCCCACTGTGCAGCCTGGTTAGCTATTACCTGTATCTGAAAGAGACACGTTAGTGACAGATTCCTTACCTTAGAATATCCCCAGGCGTCAGGCTGGATCCGGAAAGTTTTTTGCGTAGCAGTACCCTTGCGCGTCGGTAGGCGGCGTCGTGCGGCTCCGCGTCCGTCGTCGGCGTCGTGATCGCCGGGATGACGTCGCGGGCAGTACTTAGGCGCCGCCCCTGCGCGCTGACGTCAGTTCTTCTTTTTCCGCGCCAGCAAGCGCAGATCCGGGAGGAGCAGTGCCCTGGTCATTTTTTGACCAAACTTTTTGGTGAATTTTTCACTGTTTTTCTCAATCGACTTCAAGGTGTCGTAGGGATGCCCGGGTTTAAACGTTGCGGCGCCTGTGCTCGGATGATGTCCGTCACAGACCCGCATTGGGAGTGTCTCTTCTGCCTCGGCCGAGGCCACGACACGGAGTCTTGTACCGACTGCCAGGCCCTCAACCCGAAAGCTTTGCGAGAGCGGTCTCGAAAGCTCCTCGAGGCCCGGCATTCGGCTCCGCGGAAGCCCCGGTCGCGTGAGAGGTCCAGGGGTCGATCGCGGAGTCCACACCGGTCGTCGGCATCGAAGTCTTCTTCGTCCGGTAAGTCAAAACACAAAAAGTCCAAAAAGCATCGTCGCTCTAGGACTTCGCCTCGCCGGTCTCACGACTCGGCTGAGGCCCCTCCCGGCACCGTCCCCGCCCCCGCGGCCCCGGACATGCCTGTGGAGTCGCCCCCGCAATACCCGTCCTTCCTGGGTTCGGGGGCGGATCCGGCCCAAGTGCAGGAATTCCTGTCGGCCATGGCCCGCCTCTTCGGGCCTCAAGGTCCCTCCGGTGCGCCTTCGGGCCCCGCGGGCCCTGATGGGGTTGCTCCGGCGTCGCCGACGGCTCCGGCCCCGGCGTCGCACGTGCCTCCAGCCTCGATCCCGGCTCCGGCTTCGGCCCTGGCCTCGATCCCGGCTCCGCAACCCCCATCGACGCCGGTCGACCTAACGACGCCGGCGCCGATGTCTCCGGTGCCGTTCTCGACGCCGCCTGGGGCTCCGGGCGTCGTCGTCCCCCAGTTCCTTCCGGCTCCAGACATGGACCCGGACCGACGTCGCTCGACGCCGGTTCCGGCGCCGATGAGACCTTGTGTCCCAAATGTCCCTCCTCCCCCTTATTTTGAACCTGAGGAGGACCAGGAGGACTGGGAGGCGTCTGATGACCCTCTGACACAACAGTGTCAGTACGATGAGGACTGGACAGAGGGTCTAGGGGATGCCAGTGGTCTAGATACTTCCCCTGACACTGGCATGCTGTCTCCTCCCGTGGCTACGGAGGAGGGAGCCAATTTTGCAACGGTGTTGCGTAGGGCGACTGGAGCCTTACATCTCCAACTCCCTACTGTGGCGGTCAAGACTAATCTCTTGACAGAGGTGCTTCAGCCGGCAGCCTCCTCTACGGAGACTGTGCTGCCGTTTAACGACGCCCTCACTGACGTTCTTTTGGGCGCCTGGTCCAAGCCCAACACAGGGGCTCCTGTGGATAGGAACGTGTCCCGACGCCATCGCCCAGCTCCGGGCGACCCCCTGTTTCTCTCTGTCCACCCCACCCCTGAGAGCTTGGTTGTCCAAGCCTCCGCTTCCCAAACCGCCTTCCCTACCGCCCCTCCGGATAGGGAATCCAAACGCCTGGATCATTTTGGGAAGAAGGGTTTTTCTTCCTCCAGTGCTGGCTTGCGGTCCATCAACACCGCTTGCCTTTTGGGCCGATATACCCACTCCTTGTGGGATTCGGTGGCGAATGTTTTGCCCCAGTGTTCTGAGGAGGTCCAGACACTGCTTTCCCGCGCCATTGCGGAAGGAAGGGATGCGGCCAAATACACAATCCGATGTGGCCTTGATACCGCCGACTCGCTGGGCAGGTCTATTGCAACGACGGTGGCACTACGACGCCACGCCTGGCTGAGAACCACTGGTTTTTCAGGGGATGTCCAGAATACTCTCATGGACATGCCCTTTGATGGAGTCGGTCTTTTTGGGTCCAAAGCAGACCATGCGTTGGAGCGCTTTAAGGACTCACGGGCTACTGCAAAGTCCCTGGGCCTTTCTGCTGCACGCCCTCCGCTGACTTCTGCTTTTCGCCCCTATTGTGGCCACGGTAGGGGCGCCCCTTCACGTCAGCAGCCCAGCCACCGGCCCGCACAGCAGGCGTCTTCGCGTGGCCGAGGACGTGGATTCCGCCGTGGCGGATCGGGCAACCAGCGTGCGGGTCAGGCCACCACCTCCAACCCTTTCGCGGCCTCCAAACCCTCCTAGTCCCTCCTTTCAGGTGCACAGTACGCCGGTAGGGGGCAGGGTCCGCCATCACCTTCCCCACTGGCGTACCATCACCTCGGACAGGTGGGTCTTGGACATTGTCCGAAGGGGCTACTCCCTCCCCTTCGAGTCCACCCCCCCAGCCATGCCACCTCAATTCCACCGCATGTCAGGGGATCACTTGGTACTTCTGCAGAAGGAAGTCACGGCCCTCTTGGCCAAGAGGGCCATCGAGCATGTTCCGACTCCCAGAAGTAGGGCGTGGTTGCTACTCCCACTACTTCCTGGTGCCCAAAAAGGACAAGGAGGACATGCGTCCTATCTTGGACCTCCGGAACGTCAATCGCTTCCTCCGGAAGGAGAAGTTCAAGATGCTCACCCTAGCTCAGGTCTTGACTGCCCTCGACCCTGGAGACTGGTTGGTAGCGTTGGACTTGCAGGACGCATATTTCCACATCCTCACGTCCTGCCGGCCCACCGGCGTTACCTTCGGTTCACGGTAGGCCCCGAGCATTTTCAGTTCACCGTGCTCCCTTTGGCCTTACCAGTGCCCCTCGGGTGTTCACGAAAGTGTTGGCGGTGGTCGCAGCTCATCTGCGCCGGGCAGGGGTTTCAGTCTTCCCCTACCTCAACGACTGGCTGCTGAAGGCGGGCTCGTCCCAGGCAGTCGTCTCCCACCTCCAGACTACGGCCGAACTCCTGCACTCGCTGGGGTTCTCCATCAATGTGCCGAAGTCGCATCTGATTCCCTCTCCACAGCTCCTTTTGATCGGAGCAGTTCTGGACACGACGCAGTTTCGGGCCTATCCTCCCGAACGGCGAGTCCGGGATATTCAGGCTATGATTCCGATCTTTCAGCCTTTATCCTGGGTTTCGGTACGGATGACCCTGAGGCTGCTGGGCCTCATGGCCTCCTGCATCCTGCTGGTCAATCATGCCAGATGGCATATGCGGGCTCTGCAGTGGGACCTGAAGTTCCAGTGGGCGCAGCACCAGGGCAACCTGTCCGATCACGTCCAGATCTCGGAGGGGACTGCACAACAGTTGCAGTGGTGGCTCTCGAACCGGCAATGGGTCATGGGCAGATCCCTCTCCCTTCCCCAGCCAGAGCACACAGTTGTGACGGACGCGTCCCTTCTGGGATGGGGCGGTCATATGGGAGAGGCGGAGATCAGAGGCCTCTGGTCTCCGGCGGAGTCCCGGCTCCATATCAACCTTCTGGAGCTCCGGGCGATCCGACTTGCACTCAAGGCATTCCTTCCTCTGTCAAAGGGAAGGTAGTGCAGGTGTTCACAGACAACACCACCGCCATGTGGTACTGCAACAAACAGGGCGGGGTGGGGTCGTGGACCCTTTGTCAGGAGGCTCTGCGCCTCTGGACATGGCTGGAACATCAGGGCATGTTCCTGATGGTTCAACACCTGGCAGGTTCCCTGAACGCCAGGGCGGACGAACCTCAGCCGCAGGTGCATGATGGATCACGAATGGCGTCTTCACTCGGAAGTGGCGCAAGGACTCTTTCTACAGTGGGGAGAGCCTTGGTTAGATCTATTCGCCACCGAAGAGAACGCGCAATGTCATCAGTTCTGCGCGTTGGAATTTCCAAGGCGGCACTCGCTCGGCGACGCTCGTCACGAGTGGAGTTGCGGTCTATTGTACGCCTTTCCGCCTATACCACTTCTACCCAGATTGTTGAAGAAGATTCGGCACGACCGGGCCCAAGTCATTCTTGTGGCTCCGGACTGGGCTCGAAGAGTTTGGTATCCCGAGCTACTCAATATGAGCGTAGATCCCCCGATCCGTCTGCCTCTTCGGGAGGATCTTCTGTCGCAGCAGCAGGGGACGGTCCTCCACCCGAACCTGTCCAGCCTCCACCTGCTTGCGTGGAGATTGAGCGGCGGCAGTTGATTCCTTTCGACTTGCCTCCCGAAGTTTGTGATGTGATTCTGGCAGCCAGGCGTCCCTCCACTAAGGTGGTATACGCCTGCAGGTGGAACAAATTTGTGGCATGGTGCACAGCAAAGGCTGTGGATCCCCTTTCTGCCCCTCTTTCTGAGGTCCTTCTGTTCCTTCTCTCTCTGGCCCAACAGGGTTCTGCCCTGGGTACCATCAAGGGTTATCTTTGTGCTATCTCGGCCTTCCTCAGGCTCCCTGATCAGCCCTCCCTTTTCAAGTCCCCTGTTGTTAACAGGTTCTTAAAAGGCATTACACACCTCTTCCCTCCTGTTCCGTTTGTAATGCCTCAGTGGGACTTGAACTTGGTTCTTACCTTTTTAATGTGCGCTCCCTTTGAGCCTCTACATAACTGTCCTCTTCGTCTTCTGACTCTGAAGACAGCCTTTCTGGTGGCCATCACCTCCGCTCGGCGGGTGAGTGAGCTCCAGGCTCTATCTTGTAAACCTCCCTTTCTGTCTGTTCATCCAGACAAGGTTGTTCTTCGGACGCGTCCGTCCTTCTTGCCAAAGGTGGTTACTGCTTTCCACATTGGGCAGACCATCACTTTGCCCACCTTCTTTCCGCCTCCGCATCCTTCCAGAGAGGAAGAGAGGCTCCACCGTCTGGACCCAAAACGTGCGCTCTCCTTCTATATCGACCGCACAAAACACTTCCGGGTGGATGACCAGCTCTTTGTTGGCTACGTGGACGCCAAAAAAGGTCGGGCGGTGCACAAACGAACTATCTCCCGCTGGGTTACTTTGTGCATCAAGACCTGCTATTCTTTGGCTAAAAAGGAGCCTCCTGTTGGGCTGCGTGCCCATTCCACCAGGGCAACGGCTGCTACCACGGCCTTGGGCCACGGTGTTCCGCTGCCGGTTATCTGTCAGGCAGCTACGTGGGCCTCGCTGCACACGTTTACAAAGCATTACTGCCTTGACAGTCAGGTCCGGAGGGACGGCTTCTTTGGCCGTTCTGTCCTCCAGGACTTCCTTGTCTGATCTTTGTTCGCAGACCCACCACCGGGGTTGGTATTGCTGGGGTATCTATTCTAAGGTAGGAATCTGTCACTAACGTGTCTCTTTCAGATGCACAAGTTACTAACTTGTGTAACGATATATCTGTAAGAGACAGTAGTTAGTGACAGATTCCTACCGCCCCACCCATCCTCCCCGTTCTGCGAACTGATTTCTAGGGTTAGGACATCCCTTTCAGGGCCCTAGTATTTTTCAGACACCTATGTCAGCTTCTTGCATGGCTCTGCGTTCCTGGCGCGGAAAGTCGTGTACAGAACTGACGCTCAGCGCGCAGGGGCGGCGCCTGGCACTGCCCGCGACGTCATCCCGGCGATCACGACGCCGACGACGGACGCGGAGCCGCACGACGCCGCCTACCGACGCGCAAGGGCACTGCTACGCAAAAACTTTTCCGGATCCAGCCTGACGCCTGGGGATATTCTAAGGTAAGGAATCTGTCACTAACTACTGTCTCTTACAGATATATCGTTACACAAGTTAGTAACTTGTGCTTCTCATCATCTCCCACATCAGATTGCACTAACGTTCCCATGCATTCCTTAAATTTCGTCCAGTCCCTATCCTCAAATCCACGTATTGGTGTCCCACTACTTACTAATGTCGGGGGATGAAAAACCATTGTAGGAGAAGCAACAGAAGTGACAGGTACTAACGTCGCCGGTGGTTGTATCGCAGGAGAAAGAGCTGGTGATAGAGACGCTGAGACAATAGGTGTGGCAGGGGTACTAACAGTCACAGTCGCCACAGACAGCAAAGAAACAGAAGGAAGAGGAGGAGGAGGAGCTGAAGCCACAGCTGTTAAAACAACAACAGTAGAAACAGTAGGCAACAGGGGCAGAAACAGTAGACGCAACTGTAACGGGCGGCTGCGAGGGCACCGAAACAGTGGGGTATATTCTTTGTGGGGCATATGGAGGGGGGGGGTCAGGTGTCTAGCAATTCTTCCACAAAAATATCATCTTCCTCCTGAACCATATATGATTTATCAATTTGTAATCGGAACCTTCTATTTTCACATTCAACACCTTTTTCCTGTTTCTCCCTATCATAGGCAATCGCTTTCTGAGTCAGTGTCTGCATTCTCCCCTTCCGAGCTTCCTTCTCTGCCTTCAATCGCTTCTGTCTAGCTGCTTTCTGCCATGTCCTAAGAGAATCAAACATAGACTGCCTACTTCGTCTCTTAAACAACTGTTCTTGTAAATACTCAATCTTTTGTTCATCGAAAGTACCTGTCAGCGGCCACTGCAACTCGGCATTGTCCCTCGTATATTTGTGCCATAATGTACTAAACATAATAGGGCCAAGACCATGCTTCACATACATATCAAAATTCGGAGTGCCTTCTGGAGGTGCCGGCTGACTTTCTTCCATCGAGAATCAGTAGAACAACAATGAACACAAAGAAAACAACTTACTTACACTAGGCATTCTGAAAAAGAAAACAAGTTCACTATTTTATGCCTAGCAAAACAATTGCAATTGTTTTTATCCCAAAGACGGTCCTTAGACCGTACCAAATACAAACCAAAATGGTACCATATCCACAAGGAACCAAAACAAACTCACCTGGTATACGCAGGTCAAACTAATTAATTCTCCACTGCCGACTCTTCAGACCAAACGGTCAGATCCAAGGGTTATGCCGTTCAAGACTCCAGTCGGGATGACCACTGGGCGAGGCACCGTCCGGCAGGACAGAAGGGGCAGCTGCGAGTACCAGGAACTCTTTGTGCAGGGATCCCTGCTCCGTCCGTCTGGCCTCACCCCCCGCCCTCCCCCCCCCTCTGCGGAAGGGGATTGGTCACTCACCCGAAGGAGTCCCTGTTTGGGCACCACCTGAAGGAAATGACCCAAATAGGGTCAGCCGGGTCACTCACAGCCACCTCTCAGCCTTCCATACTAAATGAAGAGTCGGTCAGACAGTAGAGAATACAAACCAATACTTGTTTATTCAAATACACTCGGAGTGAAGCCCGGTCTGCCCAGGCACTTAGGAGTGCTGCAGAGGGACTGGCATCAGCAAGCATAACGATACATTATGTACACTTCGAAACCAATGAAAGCACGCCCACCATGGAATTTTCCAAGAAGATGCAGCTGGACAGTAAATTACAAAGGAGTAAGTTTCGATTCTGGGGCCGGGCACACATTATCTGCTATTCAAGGTCGTTCTGCCTGTGCCCACCGCTAGACAAGTGGGAGAAGGCTTACTTCTAACAAGAAAGGTATGCGCTAAAAAGAACAGTGTATTCATTAGTGTAGCAGAACTCAGCTCTGAGGAAACATAACCTAGAGAAGGCCGTTTCTCAGAAACGGCAAAGGATTAGTTTCGATTATGATTTAAAAGTGCTGTGAATGCTAACTTTACATAAACAATGCTAAAGCATATTTTCTATTCTAACAGACCCTCCTTTTAGCATGAGCTAAACATTTTCATATAATTTCAGAATACATATAGCGTCAAAAATCATAAATTAACCATTTTAAGAACACTCCATGTCTTCAGCTTCAGGAAGGGAAACAGTAAGGAGGGAAGAAGTCTCGAAAATACCCTCATCTATATGCATGAGGTCATCCACCTCCTTCTGTATCATAATTGTTGCATTAGTGTCATGAATTGATATTTTCTTAGGAGCAAGAAGAGTAGTGCAATAAGAGCAACAAAAGGGGAGGCATCGGACCAAGACACAGCAAGAAACCAAAATCACAATGAAATAAATCACCTTTTCAAGGATCCAACCCCAACTCCCCCAAAAGTGACCAACTCCAGTTCCCACTCTCCATTCCTTTAGCATTTTCTAGGATGTCCAAAATATGTTGGGTAATATTCTTCTCCATATTAGTGATCCCGACTACACACTGGTCGCCTACTACTGCGCACACCACCGCTCTTAGCTAAGATGAAATCAACAGCATACCTAGTCTGCTCAGAATATATCTGCATACTTTCCAATTGGGTGGTGATGTCACGCAAGCCAGCCACTGTAGAGTTAGTATCTGCAGCTTACATCCAAAATATTCTCTAGCTCTTTCACCCCTGGCCATAGCAGTACCACCGAAGGTAATAACGGAGGAGAGAATATACCCAAAAGTGATACCATTACTATAATTATTGACTTCGAGGTCTGTCACTCCTTCGCAGAATTCCTTTGTCAGCGTTCTTTTAACCCATCTTTCCTTGGGCTTCGCATTTTTACAAGGCACACCTAAAGGTAACACCATTCCAAGAGCCACATCATGTCTACCATTATGCATATTAGAATGAGTCCCATTAGATAGAAAGAAAAACCCTGGGTGTGAATAAATAGGCCATCATAATCTACAGCAGCATATCTAGAATTCCACCCAACTGTTCTGGGATCCTTTGGATCTACCATAGAATATGTACCCTTTGACAATATTATACCTGAACATTTGACAAATAACATAAGGTCAGTAAAATTGACAATTGGACAACATGCAGGGTAATAACCAGCCTCCCGGGGAACTGTCAGCTCCTTGTAATGCCAACCCACCAATGTTACATTCTGTTTTTCCATATAAAAATTGTCACAGTAAGTGTTGTTGTTGCACCCTGGATAACCCGTACCTCGTGGCTTTCTATGATATAGACAAGGACCTGAATAACCAAACCCAAACACTCCTTGGACTTCTACAAAATCAGGGGGTCGAGTGTAAGTGTAATTAACAATTGACAATGGATATGCTGTCCACAAACTAGTAACAGACTCAGTAGGGTAGCAGGCAGTACCTTCTCCAAAGAATCTTTTATGTGTGTCTAGAAATACATTACTCGGGGCTGTCCTTTTCGTGCAGACCTGTGAAGCAACCTTATTCTTTGTACATGACAGTGTATTCTGATCACATTCCAAAACCCAGGACACCCCACCCAGAATCAATAGCAGCAAAATCACAAAAATAAAGCATAGTATATTTTTCTTGATAGACCAAAATATACATCTGAAAGAGACACGTTAGTGACAGATTCCTTACCTTAGAATATCCCCAGGCGTCAGGCTGGATCCGGAAAGTTTTGCGTAGCAGTACCCCTGCGCGTCGGTAGGCGGCGTCGTGCGGCTCTGCGTCCGTCGTCGGCGTCGTGATCGCCGGGATGACGTCGCGGCCAATACTTAGACGCCGCCCATGCGCGCTGGCTTCAGTTCTTTCTTTTTCTGCGCCAGTAAGCGCAGATCCGGATTGAGCAGTGCCCCAGTCATTTTTTGACTGAGTATTTTTTGAGACTTTTTGTCCAAGTTTTCGAGTCGTTTCGACTCCAAGGTGTCAGTAGGGATGCCCGGCTTCAAGCCATGCGAGGTCTGTAATCGCATGATGTCGATTACGGATCCGCACCGAGAGTGTCTCTTCTGCCTGGGGCGCGGCCACGACCCCAAGTCGTGCCCCGAGTGTCGGTCCCTCGCCCCGAAGGCTTTGCGAGAGCTGTCTCGAAAGCTTCTCGAGCCCGGCACTCGGCTCCGCGCCGCACCAAGCCCCGGTCACGGGAGAGGTCGAGGGGCCGGTCGCGGAGCCGTCGTCATTCGTCAGGGTCGAAGTCTTCGTCTTCAGGTAAGGCGAAGCACAAGAGTTCTAAGAAGCGTCGCTCTAAGAACTCCCCTCGCCGGTCTCACGACTCGGCCGAGGGTCCAGTTGGTACCGCCCCGCGGCTCCGGGGTTCTCGAACAGCCGACGCCGGCCTACTCCGCCTGTTCCGGGTCCGACGCCGACTCCGGCCGACATCCAAGACTTCTTGTCGGCCATGGCTCGCATCTTCGGGCCTAAGGGTTGCCCCGGTGCGCCTTCGGGCCCCAGTGGGAGTCCTCCTCGGCACCACCGGCGGCTCCAGCCCCGGTGTCTCCGGGCGGTTCCGGCCCCGGCGCCGCAGGACCCCTCGGATCCAGGCTCTAGATCCCGGTCGACGCCGGTTGACCTATAACACCTCCACCGGCGCCGACCTCCCCGGGTACCGCTTCACGGCGCCGTCCGAGGCCCGGGCGGCTCCGTCCCCAGGTTCTCCCCGGAACCGGACACAGAGCCGGATCGACGTCGCCGATACCGACGCCGATGGGACTTTTCTTCCCTCATGTCCGTCCTCCATACTTTTCACCTTTTTTGGAGGACAAGGAGGACTGGGAGGGGTCGGAAGACCCTCTCACAGCTCAATGTGAGCCTTGTCAGGACTGGGCAGAGGAACTGGGTGATGCCAGTGGCCTGGACACCTCTCCAGACCGTGGCATGCTGTCTCCTCCTTCCGTGGCTACGGAGGAGGGAGCAAGTTATGCAACGGTGTTGCGTGAGGCGGCCGCGGCCTTGCGCCTCGAGCTCCCTACAGTGGCTGTCAGGACTAACCTCCTGACGGAAGTGCTTCAGCCGCGGCTACCTCTTAGGAGCCACTGCTGCCGTTCAACGACGCACTTTCTGACGTTCTTTTGGGCACCTGGTCCAGGCCCACCACAGGGGCTCCTGTGGACAGGAACGTAGCCCAACGCCATCGCCCGGCCCCGGGCGACCCCTTGTTCCTCTCCCAACACCCCACCCCTGAGAGCTTGGTTGTCCAAGCCTCTGCCTCTCAGAGCGCCTTCCCTACGGCTCCGCCGGACAGGGAATCCAAAAAAGTGGAACAATTTGGGAAGAAGATTTTTTCTTCCTCCAGTGCTGGCTTGCGCTCCGTGAACACTGCTTGCCTTTTGGGCCGTTACTCCCACTCTCTGTGGGATTCGGTGGCGCAGTGCTGCCTAAGTGTCCTGAGGAGGTCCAGACACTACTCTCCCGTGTTATTGCAGACGGGAGAGACGCGGCGAAGTTCACAATCCGATGTGGCCTAGACACCGCTGACTCGCTGGGCAGATCGCTTGCTACGACAGTGGCGCTGCGCCGTCACGCCTGGCTGAGGACCACTGGTATCTGAAAGAGACACGTTAGTGACAGATTCCTTACCTTAGAATATCCCCAGGCGTCAGGCTGGATCCGGAAAGCTTTTGCGTAGCAGTACTCCTTGCGCGTCGGTAGGCGGCGTCGTGCAGCTCCGCGTCCGTCGCCGGCGCCGTGATCGCCGGGATGACGTCGCGGGCAGTACTTAGACGCCGCCCTGCGCGCTGACGTCAGTTCTTTCTTTTCCGCGCCAGTAAGCGCAGATCCGGGAAGAGCAGAGCCCTAGTCACTTTTTGACTACTTTTTGGTGAATTTTTTCACTGTTTTCTTCTTCGAGTCTTCACGAATCCTAAGGTGTCGTAGGGATGCCCGGCTTTAAGCCCTGCGAGGTCTGTGCCCGCATGATGTCCATCACGGACCCGCACCTCGAGTGTCTCTTCTGTCTCGGCCGAGACCACGACACGAAGTCGTGCCCTGACTGCCGGAAACTTCATCCGAAGGCTTTGCGAGAGCGGTCTCGAAAGCTGATCGAGTCCGGCAGTCGGCTCCGCGCCGCACCAAGCCCCCGGTCACGGGAGAGGTCGAGGGGCCGGTCGCGGAGCCCCCATCGTTCGTCGGGATCCAAGTCTTCGCGCTCCTCCGGTAAGTCGAAGCACAAGAAGTCTAAGCGGCGTCATCGCTCTAAGACTTCGCCTCGCCGGTCTCGCGACTCGGTTGAGGCCCCTGTCGGCACCGTCCCCGCCCCGCGGCCCCGGACGTGCCTGTCGAGTCACCCCCGCATTACCCGTCCTTCCCGGGTTCGGGGGCGACTCCGGCCCAAGTACAGGAGTTCCTGTCGGCCATGGCCCGCCTCTTCGGGCCTCAAGGTCCCTCCGGTGCGCCTTCGGGCCCCGCGGGCCCTGATGGGCTTGCTCCGGCGCCGCCTGCCGACTCCGGTCCCGGCGTCGCCTGTCCCACCAGCCTTCATCCCGGCCTCGATCCCGGCTCCGGTGGTGCCGCAACCCCCATCGACGCCGGTTGACCTAACCACGCCTCCGCCGACGCCGATATCCCCGGTGCCGTTCCTGACGCCATCCGGGGCTCCGGACGGCGCCGTTCCTCGGCTCTCTCCGGCTCCGGACATGGAGCCGGACCGACGCCGCCCGACGCCGTTTTCCGGCGCCCGATGAGACCTTGGGTCCCTAATGTCCCTCCTCCTCCATATTATGAACCTGAGGAGGACTAGGAGAGCTGGGAGGGGTCTGAGGACCCTCTCACACAACAGTGCGAGTTTGACCCGGACTGGGTTGAGGAACTTGGGGATGCCAGTGGTCTAGACACCTCCCTGACTCTGGCATGCTGTCTCCTCCCGTGGCTACGGAGGAGGGGGCTAATTTTGCAACGGTGTTGCGTGAGAGCTGCTGGAGCCTTGAATCTCCAGTTGCCTACTGTGGCCGTCAGGACTAACCTCCTGACAGAAGTGCTTCAGCCGGCGGCCTCCTCTTCGGAGACTGTGCTGCCGTTCAATGATGCACTCACTGATGTTCTTTTTGGGTGCCTGGTCCAAACCCACCACAGGGGCTCCTGTGGATAGGAACGTGGCCCGACGCCATCGCCCTGCTCCGGGCGACCCCTGTTTCTCTCCCAACACCCCACCCCTGAGAGCTTGGTTGTCCAAGCCTCTGCCTCCCAAACCGCCTTCCCTACCGCCCCTCCGGATAGGGAATCCAAGCGCCTGGACCAATTTGGGAAGAAGGCTTTCTCTTCCTCCAGTGCTGGCTTGCGGTCAGTTAACACCGCTTGCCTCTTGGGCCGATATACCCACTCCCTGTGGGATTCGGTGGCGACAGTTTTGCCGCAGTGTTCTGCGGAGGTCCAGACACTGCTTACCCGCGCCATTGCGGAAGGGCGAGATGCGGCTAAATACACCATACGTTGTGGCCTTGATACCGCCGACTCGCTGGGCAGATCGCTTGCAACGACGGTGGCGCTGCGCCGCCACGCCTGGCTGAGGACCACTGGTTGCTCGGGTGATGTCCAGAATACACTCATGGACATGCCCTTTGATGGAGTCGGTCTTTTGGTTCAAAAGCAGACCATGCGCTGGAGCGTTTCAAGGACTCACGGGCTACTGCCAAGTCCCTGGGCCTTGCTGTTGTGCGCCCTCCGCTAACATCTGCTTTTCGCCCCTTTCGTGGCCACGGAAGGGGCGCCTAGTCACGCCAGCAGCCCGGCCAACGGCCCGCGCAGCAAGCGCCTCGCGTGGCCGAGGACGTGGATACCGCCGTGGCGGTTCGGGCAACCAGCGTGCGGGTCAGGCCACCACCTCCAACCCGTCCGCGGCCTCCAAGCCCTCCTAGTCCCTCCTTTCAGGTGCACAGCACGCCAGTAGGGGGCAGGGTCCGCCATCACCTTCACCACTGGCGTCCCATCACCTCGGACAGGTGGGTCTTGGACATTGTCCGAAGGGGCTACTCCCTCCCTTCGAGACCACCCCCAGCCATGCCACCTCAATTCCACCGCACGTCAGGGGATCACTTGATGCTTCTACAGAAGGAAGTCACGGCCCTCTTGGCCAAGAGGGCCATCGAGCATGTTCCGACCCCAGAAGTAGGGCGTGGTTGCTACTCCCACTACTTTCTGGTGCCCAAAAGGACAAGGAGGACATGCGCCCTATCTTGGACCTCCGGAACGTCAATCGCTTCCTCCGGAAGGAGAAGTTCAAGATGCTCACCCTAGCTCAGGTCTTGACTGCCCTCGACCCTGGAGACTGGTTGGTAGCGTTGGACTTGCAGGACGCTTTATTTCCACATCCTCGCCCTGCCGGCCCACCGGCGTTACCTACGGTTCACGGTAGGCCTCGAGCATTTTCAGTTCACCGTGCTCCCTTTGGCCTTACCAGTGCCCCTCGGGTGTTCACGAAAGTGATGGCGGTGGTCGCAGCTCATCTGCGCCGGGCAGGGGTTTCAGTCTTCCCCTACCTCGACGACTGGCTGCTGAAGGCGGGCTCGTCCCAGGCAGTCGTCTCCCACCTCCAGACTACGGCCGAACTCCTGCACTCACTGGGTTCTCCATCAATGTGCCGAAGTCGCATCTGATTCCTTCTCCACAGCTCCTTTTCATCGGAGCAGTTCTGGACACGACGCGAGTTTCGGGCCTATCCTCCCAAACGGCGAGTCCGGGATATTCAGGCTATGATTCCGATCTTTCAGCCTTTATCCTGGGTTTCGGGTACGGATGACCCTGAGGCTGCTGGGCCTCATGGCCTCCTGCATCCTGCTGGTCGATCATGCCAGATGGCATATGCGGGCTCTGCAGTGGGACCTGAAGTTCCAGTGGGCGCAGCACCAGGGCAACCTGTCCGATCACGTCCAGATCTCGGAGGGGACTGCAAAACAGTTGCAGTGGTGGCTCTCGAACCGGCAATGGGTCATGGGCAGATCCCTCTCCCTTCCCCAGCCAGAGCACACAGGTTGTGACGGACGCGTCCCTTCTGGGATGGGGCGGTCTCATGGGAGAGGCGGAGATCAGAGGCCTCTGGTCTCCGGGCGGAGTCCCGGCTCCATATCAACCTTCTGGAGCTCCGGGCGATCCGACTTGCACTCAAGGCATTCCTTCCCTCTGTCAAAGGGAAGGTAGTGCAGGTGTTCACAGACAACACCACCGCCATGTGGTACTGCAACAAACAGGGCGGGGTGGGGTCGTGGACCCTCTGTCAGGAGGCTCTGCGCCTCTGGACATGGCTGGAACATCAGGGCATGTTCCTGATGGTTCAACACCTGGCAGGTTCCCTGAACGCCAGGGCGGACGAACTCCAGCCGCAGGTGCATGATGGATCACGAATGGCGTCTTCACTCGGAAGTGGCGCAAGGACTCTTTTCTACAATGGGGAGAGCCTTGGTTAGATCTATTCGCCACCGAAGAGAACGCGCAATGTCATCAGTTCTGCGCGTTGGAATTTCCAAGGCGGCACTCGGCCGGCGACGCTTTTCGTCGCGAGTGGAGTTGCGGTCTGTTGTACGCCTTTCCGCCTATACCACTTCTACCCAGAGTGTTGAAGAAGATTCGGCACGACCGGGCCCAAGTCATCCTTGTGGCTCCGGACTGGGCTCGAAGAGTTTGGTATCCCGAGCTACTCAGTATGAGTGTAGATCCCCCGATCCGTCTGCCTCTTCGGGAGGATCTTCTGTCGCAGCAGCAGGGGACGGTCCTCCACCCGAACCTGTCCAGTCTCCACCTGCTTGCGTGGAGACTGAGCGGCGGCAGTTGATTCCTTTCGACTTGCCTCCCGAAGTTTGTGATGTGATTCTGGCAGCCAGGCGTCCCTCCACTAAGGTGGTATACGCCTGCAGGTGGAACAAATTTGTGGCATGGTGCACAGCAAAGGCTGTGAACCCCCTTTCTGCCCCTCTTTCTGAGGTCCTTCTGTTCCTTCTTTCTCTGGCCCAACAGGGTTCTGCCCTGGGTACCATCAAGGGTTATCTCTGTGCTATCTCGGCCTTCCTCAGGCTCCCTGATCAGCCCTCCCTTTTCAAGTCCCCTGTTGTTAACAGGTTCTTAAAAGGCATTACACACCTCTTCCCTCCTGTTCCGTTTGTGATGCCTCAGTGGGACTTGAACTTGGTTCTTACCTTTAATGTGCGCTCCCTTTGAGCCTCTACATAACTGTCCTCTTCGTCTTCTGACTCTGAAGACAGCCTTTCTGGTGGCCATCACCTCCGCTCGGGCGGGTGAGTGAGCTCCAGGCTCTATCTTGCAAACCTCCCTTTCTGTCTGTCCATCCAGACAAGGTTGTTCTTAGGACGCGTCCGTCCTTCTTGCCAAAGGTGGTTACTGCCTTCCACATTGGGCAGACCATCACTTTGCCTACCTTCTTTCCGCCTCCGCATCCTTCCAGAGAGGAAGAGAGGCTCCACCGTCTGGACCCAAAACGTGCGCTCTCCTTCTATATCGACCGCACAAAACACTTCCGGGTGGATGACCAGCTCTTTGTTGGCTACATAGGCGCCAATAAAGGTCGGGCGGTGCACAAACGTACCATCTCCCGCTGGGTTACCTTGTGCATCAAGGCCTGCTATTCTTTGGCTAAGAAGGAGCGTCCTGTTGGGCTGCGTGCCCATTCCACGAGGGCAACGGCTGCTACCACGGCCTTGGGCCGCGGTGTTCCGCTGCAGGATATCTGTCAGGCAGCTACGTGGGCCTCGCTGCACACGTTTACAAAGCATTACTGCCTTGACAGTCGGGTCCGGAGGGACGGCTACTTTGGCCGTTCTGTCCTCCGGGACTTCCTTGTCTGATCTTTGTTCGCAGACCCACCACCGGGGTTGGTATTGCTGGGGTATCTATTCTAAGGTAAGGAATCTGTCACTAACGTGTCTCTTTCAGATGCACAAGTTACTAACTTGTGTAACGATATATCTGTAAGAGACAGTAGTTAGTGACAGATTCCTACCGCCCCACCCATCCTCCCCGTTCTGCGCACTGATTTCTAGGGTTAAGGACATCCCTTTCAGGGCCCTAGTATTTTTCAGACACCTATGTCAGCTTCTTGCATGGCTCTGCGTTCCTGGCGCGGAAAGTCGTGTACAGAACTGACGCCAGCGCGCAGGGGCGGCGTCTAAGTACTGCCCGCGACGTCATCCCGGCGATCACGACGCCGACGACGGACGCGGAGCCGCACGACGCCGCCTACCGACGCGCAAGGGTACTGCTACGCAAAAACTTTCCGGATCCAGCCTGACGCCTGGGGATATTCTAAGGTAAGGAATCTGTCACTAACTACTGTCTCTTACAGATATATCGTTACACAAGTTAGTAACTTGTGCTTCTCGGGCGATGTCCAAAACACCCTTATGGACATGCCCTTCGATGGTATCCGCCTTTTTGGCAATAAGGCAGACAGCGCACTGGAGCGCTTTAAGGACTCGCGGGCTACGGCCAAGTCCTTGGGCCTCGCGCCCTCCGCAGCAGTCTGCTTTTCGCCCCTTTCGTGGCCACGGAAGGGGCACCCAGTCACGTCCATTGCCCAGCCACCGGCCCGCGCAGAAATCGCCTTCGCGTGGCCGAGGACGTGGCTCCCGCCAAGGTGGGTCGGGTAACCAGCGTGCGGGTCAGGCCACCACCTCCGCCCCGTCCGCGGCCTCCAAGCCCTCCTAGTCCATCCTTTTAGGTCCACAGCACGCCAGTGGGGGGCAGGGTCCGCCATCACCTTCCCCACTGGCGCACCATCACATCGGACAGGTGGGTTTTGGACATTGTCCGAAGGGGCTACTCCCTCCCCTTCGAGACTACCCCCCAGCCATGCCACCTCAGCACCACCGCATGTCGGGGGACCATTTGGTACTTCTTCGACAGGAAGTTGCGGCCCTCTTGGCCAAGGGGGCCATCGAGCGCGTTCCGACCCCAGAAGTAGGGCGTGGTTGTTATTCCCACTACTTTCTGGTGCCCAAAAGGACAAGGAGGACATGCGTCCTATCTTGGACCTCCGGAACGTCAATCGCTTCCTCCGGAAGGAGAAGTTCAAGATGCTCACCCTAGCTCAGGTCTTGACTGCCCTCGACCCTGGAGACTGGATGGTAGCGTTGGACTTGCAGGACGCATATTTTCACATCCCCGTCCTGCCGGCCCACCGGCGTTACCTGCAGTTCACGGTAGGCCTCGAGCACTTTCAGTTCACCGTGCTTCCCTTTGGCCTTACCAGCGCCCCTCGGGTGTTCACGAAAGTGATGGCGGTGGTCGCAGCTCATCTGCGCCGGGCAGGGGTTCCAGTCTTCCACCTACCTCGACGACTGGTTGCTGAAGGCGGGCTCGTCCCAGGCAGTCGTCTCCCACCTCCAGACTACAGCCGGACTCCTGCACTCGCTGGGGTTCTCCATCAACGTGCCGAAGTCGCACCTGATTCCTTCTCCACAGCTCCTTTTCATCGGAGCAGTTCTGGACACAACGCAGTTTCGGGCCTATCCTCCCGAACAGCGAGTCCAGGATATTCAGGCTATGATTCCGATCTTTCAGCCTCTATCCTGGGTTTCGGTACGGATGATCCTGAGGCTGCTGGGCCTCATGGCCTCCTGCATCCTGCTGGTCGATCATGCCAGATGGCATATGCGGGCTCTGCAGTGGGACCTGAAGTTCCAGTGGGCGCAGCATCAGGGGAACCTGTCCGATTACGTCCAGATCTCGGAGGGAACTGCACGACAGTTGCAGTGGTGGCTCTCAAACCGGCAATGGGTCACGGGCAGATCCCTCTCCCTTCCCCAGCCAGAGCACACAGTTGTGATGGATGCGTCCCTTCTGGGATGGGGCGGTCACATGGGAGAGGCGGAGATCAGAGGCCTCTGGTCTCCGGCGAAGTCCCGGCTCCATATCAACCTTCTGGAGCTCCGGGCGATCCGACTTGCACTGAAGGCATTCCTTCCCTCTGTCAAGGGGAAGGTAGTGCAGGTGTTCACAGACAACACCACCGCCATGTGGTACTGCAACAAACGAGGCGGGGTGGGGTCGTGGACCCTATGTCAGGAGGCTCTGCGTCTCTGGACATGGCTGGAACATCAGGGCATATCCCTGATGGTTCAACACCTGGCAGGTTCCCTGAATGCCAGGGCGGACGAACTCTGCCGCAGGTGCATGATGGATCACGAATGGCGTCTACACTCGGAAGCGGCGCAAGGACTGTTTCTACAGTGGGGAGAGCCTTTGTTAGATCTATTCGCCACCGAAGAGAACGCGCAATGTCAGCAGGTCTGCGCGTTGGAATTTCCAAGGCGGCACTCGCTCGGCGACGCTTTTCATCGCAAGTCTGTTGTACGCCTTTCCGCCTATACCACTTCTGCCCAGAGTGTTGAAGAAGATTCGGCGCGACCGGGCCCAAGTCATTCTTGTGGCTCCGGACTGGGCTCGAAGAGTTTGGTATCCCGAGCTACTCAGTATGAGCATCGATCCCCCGATCCGTCTGCCTCTTCCGGAGGAACTTCTGTCGCAGCAGCAGGGGACGGTCCTCCATCCGAACCTGTCCAGTCTCCACCTCCTTGCATGGAGATTGAGCGGCGGCAGTTGATTCCTTTTGACTTGCCTCCCGAAGTTTGTGATGTGATTCTGGCAGCCAGGCGTCCCTCCACTAAGGTGGTATACGCCTGCAGGTGGAACAAGTTTGTGGCATGGTGCACAGCAAAGGCTGTGAATCCTCTTTCTGCCCCTCTTTCTGAGGTTCTTCTGTTCCTTCTTTCTCTGGCCCAACAGGGTTCTGCCCTGGGTACCATCAAGGGCTATCCTTGTGCAATCTCGGCCTTCCTCAGGCTCCCTGATCAGCCCTCCCTTTTCAAGTCCCCTGTTGTTAACAGGTTTCTTAAAGGCATTACACACCTTTTTCCTCCTGTTCCGTTTGTGATGCCTCAGTGGGACTTGAACTTGGTTCTTACTTTTTTAATGTGCGCTCCATTTGAGCTTCTCCATAACTGTCCTCTTCGTCTTCTCACTCTGAAGACAGCCTTTCTGGTGGCCATCACCTCCGCTCGGCGGGTAAGTGAGCTCCAGGCTCTCTCTTGCAAACCCCCCTTTCTGTCTGTCCATCCAGACAAGGTTGTTCTTAGGACGCGTCCGTCCTTCTTGCCAAAGGTGGTTACTGCCTTCCATATTGGGCAGACCATCACTTTGCCCACCTTCTTTCCGCCTCCGCATCCTTCCAGAGAGGAAGAGAGGCTCCACTGTCTGGACCCAAAACGTGCGATTTCTTTCTATCTGAACCACACACAACAGTTCCGGGTGGACGACCAGCTCTTTGTTGTCTACGTGGGCGCCAAAAAAGGTCGGGCGATACACAAGCGGACCATCTCCCGCTGGGTTGTCTTGTGTATCAAAGCCTGCTATTCTTTGGCTAAGAAGGAGCCCCCTGTTGGGCTACGTGCCCATTCCACCAGGGCGACAGCCGCCACCACGGCTTTGGGATGTGGTGTCCCATTGCAGGACATTTGTCAGGCAGCTACGTGGGCCTCGTTGCACACGTTTACCAAGCATTACTGCCTTGACAGCTAAGTCCGGAGAGACGGCTTCTTTGGCCGTTCTGTTCTCCGAGACTTCCTCGTCTGATCTTTGTTCGCAGACCCACCACCGGGGTTGGTATTGCTGGGGTATCTATTCTAAGGTAAGGAATCTGTCACTAACGTGTCTCTTTCAGATGCACAAGTTACTAACTTGTGTAACGATATATCTGTAAGAGACAGTAGTTAGTGACAGATTCCTACCGCCCCACCCATCCTCCCCGTTCTGCGAACTGATTTCTAGGGTTAAGGTCATCCCTTTCAGGGCCCTAGTTTTCAGACACCAGTGTCAGTTTCTTGCATGGCTCTGCGTTTCTGGCGCGGAAAGTCGTGTACAGAACTGACGCCAGTGCGCATGGGCGGCGTCTAAGTATTGGCCGCGACGTCATCCCGGCGATCACGACCCCGACGACGGACGCTGAGCCGCACGACGCCGCCTACCGACGCGCAGGGGTACTGCTACGCAAAACTTTCCGGATCCAGCCTGACACCTGGGGATATTCTGAGGTAAGGAATCTGTCACTAACTACTGTCTCTTACAGGTATATCGTTACACAAGTTAGTAACTTGTGCGTGTAGGAACAAGGGGAATCACTGACTGCTCTTCATCAGCAACCATTCTGCCAAAGGGATGCATAGCAAATGATGAAGCAAAGGGGCAAAATGCCGGCAAGAGGAATATACAAGTTCCCAGTGTCCGTCAGAGCCTCACTGGTACAGGCTCCTATTGTCCATCAAAAACGTTGGTGCTCGTGAGCACCGGCGGTGGAGCTTGCTCTGTCCTAAGCTCGGTTTCCCACGTTGATCAGGATAATGTACCCCCCAAAGGGAATACGTTTCAGCTATCCTGTTCATTGATCAAACAGTGCACAAATCTCACATCACCCTAAACTAACTCAGTTGGTACTGTAGCAAAGTACACCCTAACATACACAGTCCATCCCTAACTAATCTGACTTCTCCTTTGGTGCACTGTCTTTCAGCCGAGGGCGCAAATTGTACCTAGTGACTCCAGGCACAGAAAGGTCAGCAAAAAGGGGCTCCTGAACAACTCGGATTTCCAGAGGAACAGCTGCATTCAACACATTATCATTTTCCTCATCCGTTTTGGTCCAGGTTAGCCTTGCATCACTGAAGGGAACAAACCGAGGCACCATCTCACTCTGAGTCTCCTACTCCATCTTTCGTCCATTGGTCATAGGGCAGAGGCAGAGGGACCCTGCGACAGTGAGCCGCATGGATCCAGTTCTTTCGGCCGGCAACCTTGACTGCAGTGCTTGTTGATAAGAGGACCTGTTCCAGTCCCTTCCACCGTGGCTCCAAACTCTTCTTCCGCTGGAAATTTCGTACGAGGATGTAATCTCCAGGCTGAATATCGTGTCCGGGCCCCTCTGGTGTAGCTGGTAGGGACTCCCAGACCTGTTAGTGAATAGAACGCAAATTTTCAGTTAACTGGCAGAGGTAGTCTATCAATAATGGATACTCAATATCAGAAAACCGCTGAGGGCGCAGGACGCCCCAAACATTTGCCGGGCGTCCAAACACGACCTCGTACGGTGACAATCCTGTTCTAGAATGAGCTGTCGTTCTAGTCGACAGAAGAGCTAATGGTAAAGCACCTGCGACTGTAACCCTGTGGTCTTCTGAATTTTTGCCAATTTCAGTTTGAGAGTACCATTGTACTTCTCAACCCAACCAGCTGACTGTGGATGATTGGCAGCATGAAACTTCTGCTTAATACACAACGCATCACAACATCATAGCATTGAAATGACTTCCGTTATCACTCCAGATCAAATGGGGCAAGCCGAAACGAGGAAAGAACATCCTTCAGGAGTACCTTTGCAGTTGTAATGGCTGTATTATCTTTGGTAGGATAAGCCTCCACCCATTTACTGAATGCACAAACCACCATCAAAACATACTTCAAATTATTGCACCTCTCCAGTTCGATATAATCCATCTGGAGAACCTTAAAAGGGAAAGTGGGTGGTGCAAAATTACCGGGTGGTGTAGGGGTACCTTTACCAGGATTGTGCATCATGCATACCATGCAATACTTCACTAAATATGCGGCCGTTTTCGAAATGTTATCATTCTGCCATACAGGGTCTAATAACTTGCAAATACCCTTAGCACTAATATGAGCTGGGCCATGGGCCATTGTGACTACAGGAAGAACATATGCATCTGGCAACATCCATCTATGTTTTCCTGACTTATCAATCCAACATCCCTCATCGTTCAATTGTGCTGTGCTTTCCTGCCACACTGCTAACTCTTCTATGGTGGCTTCACTTTGTCTCTCTTTCACATTCTCAAGTATGTCTGCAAACATGGTAACTTCAGGCACCCACCTGGCGGGGCCTGCTACAAACATTCTTTTCATTTTAGTCCTGGCTGTTTCCTTAGCTATCTGATCTGCAAATGCATTTCCCCTTCCCACATCATCGGTAACCTTCCAGTGGGCACTACACTTTACTATGGCCAATTTCTTAGGGAGTGTCAAAGCGGACAAAAGCCTCAATATAAGATGCCCATGCTGAATCGTTGTGCCATGCGAAGTAAGAAACCCTCTCTCTGCCCAGAGTCGCCCAAAGTTGTGCGCGACTCCGAAGGCGTACTGGCTGTCAGTATAATTATTGACAACCAGTCCCTCACTCAATTCGCAAGCTCGTATCAAGGCAACAAGCTCAGCAGCTTGGGCTGACTGATAAGGGACTCGGGATGTCTCAACTACTGTACACAGCGTGGTAATAGCATACGCAGCAGTTATAGTGCCTTCTGGTAGTTTAAAACAAGAGCCATCGACATATAGTTCCCCTTGTGGGTCAGATAAGGGAACATCAGTCAAGTCTACCCGTCCTTTCGTCTCTTCTTCCGTCCAGAAGATGCAATCATGTTTGTCAACTTCATCACTCTCAGAAGGGAGGGGCAGTAACGTGACAGGATTCAGAGTGGCACATCTTTTAATCATGATGTGTTTAGCAAACAATGTTAGTTCATAACCAGCCATACATGCACTGGTAAGGTGCTGTGTCTTTGTCTTATTCAAAAGGGTATCCACAGCATGGGGTACCATAACTGTGAGATCAGTATCAAGTACGAGTCCAGCCGATTGTCTTATCGAGATGGCCGCAGCAGCGACCGCTCTTAGACAGCTCGGGAGGGCTCTTGCGACACGGTCAAGAACAGCAGAGAAATAAGCACACGGCCGTTGCTTATCTCCAAATTTTTGTGTTAAAACAGAAAGCGCGCAACCAACCATCTCATGGACGAACAATACAAATGACTTGTTATAGTCAGGGGTGGTGAGTACTGGAGCTGAACAAAGTGCAGTTTTCAATTGCTCGAAAGACTGCTGACATTCAGGTGTCCAAGGCAGGGGCTCATACTCGTCTTTAGTGGTTAGAGCAAGCAAGGGTTTGATTAGTAAGGAGTAGTTAGGCATCCACTGCCTGCAATAGGAAGTGATACCTATAAAAGCGCGCACATCTTTCTGAGTCTGTGGGATGGGCATTTTAACAATGGTACTGATACGCCCTGGTGTCAGTCTCCTACCCTCCTTCGACAGTAGGTGACCTAAATAGGTGACCTCCTGTCGACAATACTGAAATTTAGAAAAAGAAACCTTATGTCCATGTTAGGCCAAATGCAACAACAATTGAACGGTGCTATATCTACAACCCTGCTCAGTATCAGAAGCGATAAGGAGGTCATCAACATACTGCACCAATACATTACCTGCAGGAAGTGAAAGAGAATCCAATTGAGACTTTAAAGCCTGACTATGGATACTAGGTCTTTCAGTACAGCCCTGAGGAGCTCGACAGAACCTAAAACTCCTGCCAGCTAGTGTAAACCCAAACAAATACCTACTATCTGGATGAATAGGAATACTAAAAAATGCATTTTTCAAATCAATGAAAGAGAAGAATCTAGCAGTGGAAGGAATCATTGTCAAAAGAGTAGTAATGTCAGGGACCATTGGAAACTGAGGAACCACTATTTTATTAACTTCGCGTAAGTCAATCACAAAACGATAAAAATCTTCATGATCATCAGAGGAACCCGAAGGTGTCCATTTAAGAATAGGAAGAATGGGGCTATTACAAATGTTGGCAGACGTTTCCTCTACAAATCCCTTCTTAATCAAATCCTGAATAATTTGCAATAAGGCTCGCTCCCTTGCCTGTGGTATTTTATAATGAGGGATATGGGGCAAAATAGCACCATCCTTAACCTGTATCGAAACTGGCAGTATCTGCAGCAGTCCCACGTCTGTATCACCTGTTGCCCACAAAGTGGGTGGCACGTCAGCAAATTCCATAGGAAGAGGTGCATCTTTGGACAAACAATGTTTAGCGCATACTACATCTGGACCCATTGTCATATAGACACCTGCCGAGAACAATACATCGTAGCATGCAATTTCTTCAACAAATCCAAACCCATCAAATTCTCACCACAATTAGAAGTCAGCAAAAATGGCGAATCCACAGTAAAAGGACCAATAGTTAATGCAAGAGGCTTTGAAATGGGGCTTACAATCGGAACACCAGAAAAACCTACCGAAACATTATAATGGCCAGACAGAGCCGCCCCAGGGACCATATTTCGAGAAACAGAGCTTTTTGTCGCACCTGTGTCCACCAAAAATTCCTTAGTCGAACCATGCAGTTCCGCTGTTACATAAGGGCCACGCTGGTCTACAGGTATCAGAACTAGTCCCCCACTCTGTCTCTCTGTCTCTGGCTGTCCTAGCTGTAAGACATTCATGTTGCTTCATCCATATCATAATCATCTTGATAATACCGTCCCTCACGAGGGTCATCAAAGTAATTGTTATCAGAACAACCCTGTGAGAGTGCAGCGTTCTGAGCCCTGTCTGCCCCACCAGCTCCACGACCCCGTCCACGAGAACCTCGTCCTCTAGGGACTGCCACCATCTGCAAAAGCACGGGACACTCGCTACGCCAATGTCCCTCCTCCTTACGGTACGCACACTGATTTGGCCCCAAAGGCGTAGTATTCGGCTGCCTACTAGTGCGTGGAAGCTGTCGGGCAGGACCACCACGTCCTCTGCCGTTCCCTCTAAAAGTCTGCTGCAACAACACCTTTGTCTTCAAATCCTTATGCTTTTTCTCTGCCCTCTCCTTTTCCTCATTATCCCTATGTTCATAATACTGTGCCATATTCAAAATAACAGAAGGGGAAGAGGTGGACCAGGTGCTTTCAGACGCCTGCAATTTCAGGAAGCAGATTGGAAACAAATCTGTTAACAAACAACCGAACACCTCCCTCAATAGACAAATCCTGCCTACTGTAATCCAAAAACGTGTCTTCAAACCGAGTGAAGAAATCAGACACACTCTCATCTTTCTTTTATCTACAAGCCGACAATTTATCCCAATCTACCTTTCTCGGCGGAATAAGAGAATGCATATATGTGATAATGCAACCAGGCAAAGCAAGTATCTCAGCTTGGGGTTTGTCTCCTGGATTCCTTTCTTGATCCCATGCTTTAATTTGTTCCAATGTACCTCCCAACTCCGCAACATGATCTTGTGTGTGTACCTGCCTCCAAATATCAACTGGAACCAGCAGGCCAAAAACATTTCAATATCAGAAAGAGTCATTACAGTAGAAGAGGCATCTTCAGTCAACTCCTTATAATATGCAGTAGGATTTTTCATAGGCTCAGGCAAATGAGTCTTAAGAGACAAACTTTGCTTCTTTTCCACGGAGTATAAACCCACTGTTCCTGAAAACGGACCTTCTCCCTCACCCTAGTAACATTGCCACGACCATCCGTTAATTCCGGCATTGCTGGATGATATATGGGATGAACCTCCCGCATCGGAAATTGAGACACTGGCCTGTGACTTTTCTCATGCAGCCTTCCCCTGTAAGCTATTATTGTCGCAATATTAGAAAAAAACATTCCTGGCCCTAATTCACTAATATACACCCGATCTCTAATGTCATATAAAATTTGGGGTGCTTCCGCTTCGAAGTACTGTTGCCAAAGACCAATTAATGTTGCGCACATGTGTTTAAGGGCATGCTGCTGTATAAAGGGCTCAAAATCTCTCATAGTCGCCCAGACATCCTCTACACTATAAATAGGATTACGGGCCCACTGTACAGCCTGGTTAGCTATTACCTGTTTCTCATCATCTCCCACATCAGATTGCACTAACGGTCCCATGCGTTCCTTAAATTTCGTCCAGTCCCTATCCTCAAATCCACGTATCGGTGTCCCACTACTTACTAATGTCGGGGGATGAAAAACCATTGTAGGAGAAGCAACAGAAGTGACAGGTACTAACGTCGCCGATGGTTGTATCGCAGGAGAAAGAGCTGGTGGTGATAGAGATGCTGAGACAATAGGTGTGTCAGGGGTACTAACAGTCACAGTCGCCACAGACGGCAAAGAAACAGAAGGAAGAGGAGGAGGAGGAGCTGAAGCCACAGCTGTTAAAACAACAACAGTAGAAACAGTAGGCAACAGGGGCAGAAACAGTAGACGCAACTGTAACGGGCGGCTGCGAGGGCACCGAAACAGTGGGGTATATTCTTTGTGGGGCATATGGAGGGGGGGGGTCAGGTGTCTAGCAATTCTTCCACAAAAATATCATCTTCCTCCTGAACCATATATGATTTATCAATTTGTAATCAGAACCTTCTATTTTCACATTCAACACCTTTTTCCTGTTTCTCCCTATCATAGGCAACCGCTTTCTGAGTCAGTGTCTGCATTCTCCCCTTCCGAGCTTCCTTCTCTGCCTTCAATCGCTTCTGTCTAGCTGCTTTCTGCCATGTCCTAAGAGAATCAAACATAGACTGCCTACTTCGTCTCTTAAACAACTGTTCTTGTAAATCTTTTGTTCATCGAAAGTACCTGTCAGCGGCCACTGCAACTCGGCATTGTCCCTCGTATATTTGTGCCATAATGTACTAAACATAATAGGGCCAAGACCATGCTTCACATACATATCAAAATTCGGAGTGCCTTCTGGAGGTGCCGGCTGACTTTCTTCCATCGAGAATCAGTAGAACAACAACGAACACAAAGAAAACAACTTACTTACACTAGGCATTCTGAAAAGAAAACAAGTTCACTATTTTATGCCTAGCAAAACAATTGCAATTGTTTTTATCCCAAAGACGGTCCTTAGACCGTACCAAATACAAACCAAAATGGTACCATATCCACAAGGAACCAAAACAAACTCACCTGGTATACGCAGGTCAAACTAATTAATTCTCCACTGCCGACTCTTCAGACCAAACGGTCAGATCCAAGGGTTTTGCCGTTCAAGACTGCAGTCGGGATGACCACTGGGCGAGGCACCGTCCGGCAGGACAGAAGGGGCAGCTGCGAGTACCAGGAACTCTTTATGCAGGGATCCCTGCTCCATCCATCTGGCCTCAACCCCCGCCCCCTCTGCGGAAGGGGATTGGTCACTCACCCGAAGGAGTCCCTGTTCGGGCACCAACTGAAGGAAATGACCCAAATAGGGTCAGCCGGGTCACTCACAGCCACCTCTCAGCCTTCCATACTAAATGAAGAGTCGGTCAGACAGTAGAGAATACAAACCAATACTTGTTTATTCAAATACACTCGGAGTGGAGCCCGGTCTGCCCAGTCACTTAGGAGTGCTGCAGAGGGACTGGCATCAGCAAGCATAACAATACATTATGTACACTTCGAAACCAATGAAAGCACGTCCACCATGGAATTTTCCAAGCAGATGCAGCTGGACAGTAAATTAGAAAGGAGTAAGTTTTGATTCTGGGGCCGGGCATACATTATCTACTATTCATGGTCATTCTGCCTGTGCCCACCGCTAGACAAGTGGGAGAAGGCCTACATCTAACAAGAAAGGTATGCGCTAATAAGAACAGTGTATTCATTAGTGTAGCAGAACTCAGCTCCGAAGAAACATAACCTAGAGAAGACCGTGTCTCGGAAACGGCAAAGGATTAGTTTCGATTATGATTAAAAATGGCGGCCATACATAAAATGGTGCAGCGAATGCTAACTTTACATAAACAATGCTAAGCATATTTTCTATTCTAACAGTGCTCACTCAACTAGAGCAACAGCTGCAACCACTGCGTTAGCACGTGGAGTCCCTCTCCTTGACATCTGTCAGGCGGCAACGTGGGCATCCCTGCACACATTAACCAGACGCTACTGCCTGGATAGTCAAGTCCTGAGGGACAAATATTTTGCCCGTTCCATCCTCCAGGACTTTCTCGTGTGATCTTGGTACGCAGACTCTCCTCCGGGATTGGTGTTGCTGGGGTATCTATTCAAAAGTTAAGGAATCTAAAACTAATAGTCTCTATCAGATGAAAAAGTTACGTACCTTCAGTAACGATGTATCTGGTAAAGACATATATATTAGTTGTAGATTCCTTACCACTCCACCCATCCTCCCTGCTCTGCAAACTGATTTCTAGGGATAGGGACATCCCTACAGGGCCCTAGATTTGATGCACCAGTGGTCAGTGTCTTTCATGGCTCTGTGCTTCTAGCATGGAAAGTCGTGTTAAGAAGTGACATCAGCGTGCATGGGCGGCATCTGTATAGGTTCCGCTACGTCATCCTGGCACCCATTACGCCGACCGACACCACCTAACAACACGCAGGTGTACTGCTAAAGAAAAAAATCTCCGGATCCAGACTGATGTCTGGGGAAAATTCAAAAGGTAAGGAATTTACAACTAACATATATGTCCCTACCAGATACATCGTTACCGAAGGTAAGTAACTTTATCTTCAACTTCGTCAAGCAATTTCAATGTCAACACTTGCATCCTAGAGTTCTCAGCTGGGGCTCTCTTTCAGAGACGCACAGCCTAGACTGGTGCATGGGACTATATGCCTTCACACCTCTACCTCTCCTGCCTCGAGTACTGAAGAAGGTCAAGAATGACTGGGCCCAAGTCATCCTATTGGCTTTGTACTGTGCCTGGGAGTGAGGTACCCAGAATTTTTGGGTAATACAGACCATTTGCAGACCAAACTGTCGGATGTATAGTTATTTGTCTTATTTTTGGCTCGTAAGGACTTTCAGTAGGCTCAGTTAAAGTGGGCTTAGTTAAAGGTTATCTGTCGACCCTTTCGGCCTTTTTGCGTTTACCGGAATAACTGTCCTTTTTCAAATAACCTGTTGTGATGTGATTTGTCAAAGGTGTACTCTACATGTTTCCGTCCAAACCTTTTGTGAAACCACAGTGGAACTTTGTAAGAAATTGGGCTATTGGTTAAGGAGGGTGAACGCTCCACTCAGGTAACAACCACAATCTTTGTTACAGTGAACAACAAAAGTCACTAAATTAACCTGTGTTTAACACTCTAGTAGCTTGGCATAAAACTATTCAGGCTAATGGTTCCATATTAGAGATGTGCATACTGATACAAATAATTGGTTTTTTGAGCTCCACGTCCAAGGGTCCAGACTGTGCCATCAGACACCGACATCAGTGCGCTTGGGTGGCGTTAATATGAGACTCTAGCTATCACTTATAAAACAGAGTTGGGTTTACGCAAAGCTGCACATCTGAAAGAGACACGTTAGTGACAGATTCCTTACCTTAGAATATCCCCAGGCGTCAGGCTGGATCCGGAAAGTTTTTGCGTAGCAGTACCCTTGCGCGTGGGTAGGCGGCGTCGTGCGGCTCCGCGTCCGTCGTCGGCGTCGTGATCGCCGGGATGATGTCGCGGGCAGTACTTAGACGCCGCCCCTGCGCGCTGACGTCAGTTCTTCTTTTTCCGCGCCAGTAAGCGCAGATCCGGGAAGAGCAGTGCCCTAGTCAATTTTTGGCTACATTATTGGTGAATTTTTTCACTGTTTCTTTCGAGTCTTCTCAACTCCTAGGTGTCGATAGGGATGCCCGGCTTCAAGCCATGCGACGTCTGTGGTCGAATGATGTCGATCACAGACCCGCACTTAGAGTGTCTCTACTGCCTCGGCCGCGACCACGACACAAAGTCGTGCCCTGACTGCCGGAAACTTCACCCGAAGGCTTTGCGAGAGCGGTCTCGAAAGCTACTCAAGGTCCGGCAGTCGGCTCCGTGCCGCACCAAGCCCCGGTCCCGTGAGAGGTCGAGGGGCCGGTCGCGGAGCCCCCGCCGGTCGTCGGAGTCCAAGTCTTCGCGCTCCTCGGGTAAGTCGAAGCACAAGAAGTCTAAGAAGCATCATCGCTCTAAGACTTCGCCTCGCCGGTCTGGCGACTCGGCTGAGGCCCCTGTCGGCACCGTCCCCGCCCCTGCGGCCCCGGACGTGCCTGTGGAGCCGCCCCCGCATTACCCGTCCTTCCCGGGTTCGGGGCGACTCCGGCCCAAATACAGGAATTCCTGTCGGCCATGGCCCGCCTCTTCGGGCCTCAAGGTCCCTCCGGTGCGCCTTCGGGCCCCGCGGGCCCTGATGGGGTTGCTCCGGCGTCGCCGTCAACTCCGGTCCCGGCGTCGCCTGTTCCGCCAGCCTTGATCCCGGCCCCGGCTCCGGCCCCGGCCTCGATCCCGGCTCCGGTGGTACCGCAACCCCCATCGACGCCGGTTGACCTAACCACGCCTCCGCCGGCGTCGATGTCCCCGGTGCCGTTCCTGACGCCGCCCGGGGCTCCGGGCAGCGTCGTTCCCCGGTTCTCTCCGGTTCCGGACATGGAGCCGGACCGGCGTCGCTCGACGTCGGCTCCGGCGCCGATGAGACCTTGGGTCCCAGATGTCCCTCCTCCTCCATATTTTGCTCCAGAGGAGGACCAGGAGAGCTGGAAGGGGTCGGAAGACCCTCTCACACAGCAGTGTGAGTATGATCAGGACTGGGCAGAGGAACTTGGGGATGCCAGTGGTCTAGACACTTCCCCTGACACTGGCATGCTGTCTCCTCCCGTGGCTACGGAGGAGGGAGCAAATTTCGCAACGGTGTTGCGTGAGAGCAGCTGGAGCCTTGCACCTCCAATTGCCTACTGTGGCTGTCAGGACTAACCTCCTGACGGAAGTGCTTCAGCCGGCAGCCTCCTCCGCGGAGACTGTGCTGCCGTTCAATGAAGCACTGTCTGACGTTCTTTTGGGCACTTGGTCCAAGCCCACCACAGGGGCTCCTGTGGATAGGAACGTGGCCCGACGCCATCGCCCCGCTCCGGGCGACCCCTTGTTTCTCTCCCAACATCCCACCCCCGAGAGCTTGGTTGTCCAAGCCTCTGCCTCCCAATCCACCTTCCCTACCGCCCCTCCGGATAGGGAATCCAAACGCCTGGACCAGTTTGGGAAGAAGGCCTTTTCTTCCTCCAGTGCTGGCTTGCGGTCGGTGAACACCGCTTGCCTTTTGGGCCGATATACCCACTCCCTGTGGGATTTGGTGGCGGCCGTTTTGCCCCAGTGTTCTGAGGAGGTCCAGACACTGCTTACCCGCACCATTGCGGAAGGTAGGGATGCGGCAAAGTTCTCCATACGATGTGGCCTTGATACCGCCGACTCGCTGGGCAGATCGCTTGCAACGACGGTGGCGCTGCGTCGCCACGCCTGGCTGAGAACAACTGGTTTCTCGGGTGATGTCCAGAATACACTCATGGACATGCCCTTTGATGGATTCGGTCTTTTTGGTTCCAAAGCAGACCATGCGTTGGAGCGATTTAAGGACTCACGGGCTACTGCCAAGTCCCTGGGCCTTTCTGTTGTACGCCCTCCGCTGACCTCTGCTTTTCGCCCCTTTTGTGGCCACGGAAGGGGCGCCCAGTCACGTCCGCTGCCCAGCCACCGGCCCGCGCAGCAAGCGTCTTCGCGTGGCCGAGGACGTGGATACCGCCGTGGCGGTTCGGGCAACCAGCGTGCAACCCCGCCTCGTCCGCGGCCTCCAAGCTCTCCTAGTCCTTCCTTTCAGGTGCACAGCACGCCAGTTGGGGGCAGGGTCCGCCATCACCTTCACCACTGGCGTGCCATCACCTCGGACAGGTGGGTCTTGGACATTGTCCGAAGGGGCTACTCCCTCCCCTTCGAGACCACCCCCCCAGCCATGCCACCTCAATTCCACCGCATGTCAGGGGATCACTTGGTGCTTCTACAGAAGGAAGTCACGGCCCTCTTGGCCAAGAGGGCCGTTGAGCATGTTCCGACCCCAGAAGTAGGACATGGTTGCTACTCCCACTACTTTCTGGTGCCCAAAAAGGACAAGGAGGACATGCGTCCTATCTTGGACCTCCGGAACGTCAATTGCTTCCTCCGGAAGGAGAAGTTCAAGATGCTCACCCTAGCTCAGGTCTTGACTGCCCTCGACCCTGGAGACTGGTTGGTAGCGTTGGACTTGCAGGACGCTTATTTCCACATCCTCGTCCTGCCGGCCCACCGGCGTTACCTACGGTTCACGGTAGGCCTCGAGCATTTTCAGTTCACCGTGCTCCCCTTTGGCCTTACAAGTGCCCCTCGGGTGTTCACGAAAGTGATGGCGGTGGTCGCAGCTCATCTGCGCCGGGCAGGGGTTCCAGTCTTCCCCTACCTCGACGACTGGCTGCTGAAGGCGGGCTCGCCCCAGGCAGTCGTCTCCCACCTCCAGACTACGGCCGAACTCCTGCACTCGCTGGGGTTCTCCATCAATGTGCCGAAGTCGCATCTGATTCCTTCTCCACAGCTCCTTTTCATCGGAGCAGTTCTGGACACGACGCAGTTTCGGGCCTATCCTCCCGAACGGCGAGTCCGGGATATTCAGGCTATGATTCCCATCTTTCAGCCTTTATCCTGGGTTTCGGTACGGATGACCCTGAGGCTGCTGGGCCTCATGGCCTCCTGCATCCTGCTGGTCGATCATGCCAGATGGCATATGCGGGCTCTGCAGTGGGACCTGAAGTTCCAGTGGGCGCAGCACCAGGGCAACCTGTCCGATCACGTCCAGATCTCGGAGGAGGCTGCAAAACAGTTGCAGTGGTGGCTCTCGAACCGGCAATGGGTCATGGGCAGATCCCTCTCCCTTCCCCAGCCAGAGCACACAGTTGTGACGGACGCGTCCCTTCTAGGATGGGGCGGTCACATGGGAGAGGCGGAGATCAGAGGCCTCTGATCTCCGGCGGAGTCCCGGCTCCATATCAACCTTCTGGAGCTCCGGGCGATCCGACTTGCACTCAAGGCATTCCTTCCCTCTGTCAAAGGGAAGGTAGTGCAGGTGTTCATGGGACAACACCACCGCCATGTGGTACTGCAACAAACAGGGCGGGGTGGGGTCGTGGACCCTCTGTCAGGAGGCTCTGCGCCTCTGGACATGGCTGGAACATCAGGGCATATTCCTGATGGTTCAACACCTGGCAGGTTCCCTGAACGCCAGGGCGGACGAACCTCAGCCGCAGGTGCATGATGGATCACGAATGGCGTCTTCACTCGGAAGTGGCGCAAGGTCTCTTTCTGCAGTGGGGAGAGCCTTGGTTAGATCTATTCGCCACCGAAGAGAACGCGCAATGTCATCAGTTCTGCGCGTTGGAATTCCCAAGGCGGCACTCGCTCGGCGACGCTTTTCGTCGCGAGTGGAGTTGCGGTCTGTTGTACGCCTTTCCGCCTATACCACTTCTACCCAGAGTGTTGAAGAAAATTCGGCGCGACCGGGCCCAAGTCATCCTTGTGGCTCCGGACTGGGCTCGAAGAGTTTGGTATCCCGAGCTACTAAGTATGAGCGTCGATCCCCCGATCCGTCTGCCTCTTCGGGAGGCTCTTCTGCCGCAGCAGCAGGGTAGTGCAGGTGTTCACGGACAACACCACCGCCATGTGGTACTGCAACAAACAAGGCGGGGTGGGGTCGTGGACCCTCTGTCAGGAGGCTCTGCGCCTCTGGACATGGCTGGAACATCAGGGCATATTCCTGATGGTTCAACACCTGGCAGGTTCCCTGAACGCCAGGGCATACGAACTCAGCCGCAGGTGCATGATGGATCACGAATGGCGTCTTCACTCGGAAGTGGCGCAAGGACTCTTTCTGCAGTGGGGAGAGCCTTGGTTAGATCTATTCGCCACAGAAGAGAACGCGCAATGTCATCAGTTTTGCGCTTTGGAATTCCCAAGGCGGCACTCGCTCGGCGACGCTTTTCGTCGCGAGTGGAGTTGCGGTCTGTTGTACGCCTTTCCGCCTATACCACTTCTACCCAGAGTGTTGAAGAAGATTCGGCACGACCGGGCCCAAGTCATCTTTGTGGCTCCGGACTGGGCTCGAAGAGTTTGGTATCCCGAGCTACTCAGTATGAGCGTCGATCCCCCGATCCGTCTGCCTCTTCGGGAGGATCTTCTGTCGCAGCAGCAGGGGACGGTCCTCCACCCGAACCTGTCCAGCCTCCACCTGCTTGCGTGGAGATTGAGCGGCGGCAGTTGATTCCTTTCGACTTGCCTCCCGAAGTTTGTGATGTGGTTCTGGCAGCCAGGCGTCCCTCCACTAAGGTGGTATACGCCTGCAGGTGGAACAAGTTTGTGGCATGGTGCACAGCAAAGGCTGTGAATCCCCTCTCTGCCCCTCTTTCTGAGGTTCTCCTGTTCCTTCTTTCCCTGGCCCAACAGGGTTCTGCCCTGGGTACCATCAAGGGCTATCTTTGTGCCATTTCGGCCTTCCTCAGGCTTCCTGATCAGCCCTCCCTTTTCAAGTCCCCTGTTGTTAACAGGTTTCTAAAAGGCATTACACACCTCTTCCCTCCTGTTCCGTTTGTGATGCCTCAGTGGGACTTGAACTTGGTTCTTACTTTTCTCATGTGCGCTCCCTTTGATCCTCTACATAACTGTCCTCTTCGTCTTCTGACTCTGAAGACTGCCTTTCTGGTGGCCATCACCTCCGCTCGGCGGGTGAGTGAGCTCCAGGCTCTATCATGCAAACCTCCCTTTCTGTCTGTCCATCCAGACAAGGTTGTTCTTAGGACGCGTCCGTCCTTCTTGCCAAAGGTGGTTACTGCCTTCCACATTGGGCAGACCATCACTTTGCCCACCTTCTTTCCGCCTCCGCATCCTTCCAGAGAGGAAGAGAGGCTCCACCGTCTGGACCCAAAACGTGCGCTTTCCTTTTATATCAACCGCACACAACACTTCCGGGTGGATGACCAGCTCTTTGTTGGCTACGTGGGCGCCAAAAAAGGTCAGGCGGTGCACAAGAGGACCATCTCCCGCTGGGTAACCTTCTGTATCAAAACCTGCTATTCTTTGGCTAAGAAGGAGCCTCCTGTTGGGCTGCGTTCCCATTCCACCAGGGCAACGGCTGCTACCACGGCTTTAGGCCGTGGTGTTCCGCTGCAGGATATCTGTCAGGCAGCTACGCGGGCCTTGCTGCACACGTTCACAAAGCATTACTGCCTTGACAGTCAGGTCCGGAGGGACGGCTTCTTTGGCCGTTCTGTCCTCCGGGACTTCCTTGTCTGATCTTTGTTCGCAGACCCACCACCGGGGTTGGTATTGCTGGGGTATCTATTCTAAGGTAAGGAATCTGTCACTAACGTGTCTCTTTCAGATGCACAAGTTACTAACTTGTGTAACGATATATCTGTAAGAGACAGTAGTTAGTGACAGATTCCTTACCGCCCCACCCATCCCCCCCGTTCTGAGAACTGATTTCTAGGGTTAAGGACATCCCTTTCAGACACCTATGTCAGCTTCTTGCATGGCTCTGCGTTCCTGGCGCGGAAAGTCGTGTACAGAACTGACGTCAGCGCGCAGGGGCGGCGTCTAAGTACTGCCCGCGACGTCATCCCGGCGATCCCGACGCCGACGACGGACGCGGAGCCGCACGACGCCGCCTACCGACGCGCAAGGGTACTGCTACGCAAAAACTTTCCAGATCCAGCCTGACGCCTGGGGATATTCTAAGGTAAGGAATCTGTCACTAACTACTGTCTCTTACAGATATATCGTTACACAAGTTAGTAACTTGTGCTTCAGGGGATGTCCAATCCACCCTTATGGACATGCCCTTTGATGGCCGTCGCCTATTCGGTGACAAGGCAGACAACGCGCTGGAGCGCTTTAAGGACTCTCGGGCTACGGCCAGGTCCTTGGGCCTCTCCACCACCCGCCCTGCGCAGTCTGCCTTTCGCCCCTTTCGTGGCTTCGGAAGGGGTGCCCCGCCACGTCCCGTCAGAGCCACAGGCCGGCGCAAGCAGTTCAGCCTCTGCGCGGCCGGGGAACCACCGCCGTGGTTCTGGGGGCCAGCGGGCGGGCCAGTCCACCACAGCCCCCTCTGCAGCAGCCTCCAAACCCTCCTAGTCCGACCTTTCAGGGCCACCAAACGCCAGGGGGCGGCAGGATTCGCCATCACCTCCCCCACTGGCCCACCATCAAGTCGGACAGGTGGATTTTGCAAATAGTCAGAAGGGGCTACTCCCTCCCCTTCGAGACTACCCCTCCATCCATGCCACCTCATTACCATCGCATGTCGGAGGATCATCTGGCCCTTCTCCAACAGGAAGTTTCGGCTCTCTTGGCCAAGGGAGCCATCGAGCGCGTTCCTGTCCCACAAGTAGGTCGTGGTTGCTATTCCCACTACTTTCTGGTGCCCAAGAAGGATAAAGGCCTGCGTCCTATCTTGGATCTCAGGAACGTCAACCGCTTCCTCCGGAAGGAGAAGTTCAAAATGTTGACGCTCGCTCAGGTCCTGTCTGCCCTCGACCCTGGAGACTGGATGGTAGCGTTGGACTTGCAGGACGCTTACTTTCACATCCCTGTCCTGCCGGCCCACGGGCGTTACCTGCGGTTCTCGGTAGGCCACGAGCACTTTCAGTTTACCGTGCTCCCCTTTGGCCTTACCAGCGCCCCTCGGGTGTTCACGAAAGTGATGGCGGTGGTCGCAGCTCATCTGCACAGATCAGGGGTTCCAGTCTTCCCTATCTCGATGACTGGCTGTTGAAGGCGGGCTCGCCCCAAGCTGTCGTCTCCCACCTCCAGACTACGGCCGACCTCCTGCATTCGCTGGGGTTCTCCATCAACGTGCCGAAGTCACACCTGACTCCCTCTCAGAAGCTCCTCTTCATCGGAGCGGTTCTGGACACAACGCAGTTTCGGGTCTATCCTCCTGAGCAACGAGTCCGGGATATTCGGGCTCTGATTCCGATCTTTCAGCCTCTATCCCGGGTTTCGGTCAGAATGACCCTGAGGCTGCTGGGCCTCATGGCCTCCTGCATCCTGCTGGTGGATCATGCCAGGTGGCATATGCGGGCTCTGCAGTGGGACCTGAAGTTCCAGTGGGCACAGCATCAGGGGAATCTGTCCGATTGCGTTCAGATCTCGGAGGGCACTGCACGACAATTGCAGTGGTGGCTATCGAACCAGGATTGGGTCAACGGCTGATCCCTCTCCATTCCCCAACCAGAGTTCACAGTGGTGACCGATGCATCACTTCTGGGATGGGGTGGCCACATGGGGGAGGCGGAGATCAGAGGCCTCTGGTTTCCGGCAGAGTCCGGGCTCCACATCAACCTTCTGGAGCTTCGGGCGATTCGTCTTGCATTCAAAGCATTCCTTCCCTCTGTCTGGGAAAGAGTAGTGCAGGTGTTCACAGACAACACCACCACCATGTCGTACTGCAACAAACAAGGCGGGGTTTGGGTCGTGGACCCTATGTCAGGAGGCCCTCCGCCTCTGGACATGGCTGGAACATCAGGGCATATCCCTAGTGGTTCAACACCTGGCAGGTTCCCTGAATGCCAGGGCGGACGAACTCAGTCGCAGGTGCATGATGGATCACGAATGGCGTCTTCACTCGGAGGTGGTGCAAGGTCTCTTTCGACAGTGGGGAGAGCCTTGGATAGATCTATTCGCCACCGAAGAGAACGCGCAAAGTCAGCAATTCTGTGCGTTGGAATTTCCAAGGAGGCACTTGCTAGGCGACGCTTTTCGTCGCGAGTGGAGTTGTGGTCTTCTATATGCCTTTTCGCCTATACCACTTCTGCCCAGAGTGCTGAAGAAGATCAAGCGCGACCGGGCCCAAGTCATTCTTGTGGCTCCGGATTGGGCACGAAGAGTCTGGTATCCCGAGCTGCTACACATGGCCATCAATCCTCCGATCAGACTGCCTCTTCGGGAGGATCTTCTGTCGCAGCAGCAGGGGACGGTCCTCCACCGAACCTGTCCAGCCTCCACCTCCTTGCGTGGAGATTGAGCGGCGGCAGTTGACGTCGTTTGACCTGCCTCCCGAAGTCTGTGGCGTTATCTTGGCAGCCAGGCGTCCCTCCACTAAGACGGTATACGCCTGCAGATGGAACAAATTTGTGGCATGGTGCACAGCAAAGGCTGTGGATCCCCTTTCCGCCCCTCTTTCTGAGGTTCTCTTGTTCCTCCTTTCTTTGGCCCAGCAGGGCTCTGCTCTGGGCACTCTAAAGGGCTTCCTCTCGGCCATTTCAGCCTTCCTTAGGCTTCCTGATCAGCCTTCTCTTTTCAAGTCCCCTGTTGTAAATCGTTTCCTTAAGGGCATTACTCATCTTTTTCCTCCTGTTCTTTTCGTAATGCCCCAGTGGGACTTGAACTTGGTTCTTACATATCTGATGTGCGCTCCCTTTGAGCCGCTACATAACTGTCCTCTCAGGCTTCTAACTTTGAAAACTGCCTTTCTGGTCGCCATCACCTCTGCGCGCAGGGTGAGTGAGCTACAAGCTCTTTCTTCCAAGCTTCCCTTTTTGGCTGTTCATCCGGACAAGGTTGTCCTCAGAACTAGACCTTCCTTTCTTCCCAAGGTGGTTACTTCTTTCCACATTGGCCAAACCATCACTTTGCCCACCCTCTTTCCGCATCCTTCAAAAGAGGAAGAGAGGCTCCACCGTCTGGATCCAAAACGTGCGCTTTCCTTCTACTTGGATCACACCAAACAATTCCGTGTGGACGACCAGCTCTTTGTTGGGTACGTGGGCGCCAAGAAAGTGTCGGGCCGTGCACAAACGGACCATCTCCAGGTGGGTCGTTCTGTGCATCAAAGCTTGCTATTCATTGGCAAATAAGGAGCCTCCAGTTGGACTGCGCACCCATTCCACCAGGGCGACGGCAGCGACCACTGCTTTGGGACGGGGAGTCCCCCTTAATGACATCTGTCAGGCAGCTACGTGGGCATCGCTGCACACGTTCACCAAACACTACTGCCTGGACAGCCAAGTCCGGAGAGACGGCTTCTTTGGCCGTTCGGTTCTCCAGGACTTTCTGGTGTGAACTTAGTTCGCAGACCCACCACCGGGGTTGGTATTGCTGGGGTATCTATTCTAAGGTAAGGAATCTATCACTATGTGTTTCTTTCAGATGAACAAGTTACTTACCTTCGGTAACAATATATCTGTAAGAAACATAGGTTAGTTATAGATTCCTTACCGCCCCACCCATCCTTCCCGTTCTGCGAACTGACCTCTAGGGTTAAGGACTTACTTTCAGGGCCCTAGTTTTGTGCACCAGTGGTCAGTGTCTTGAATGGCTCTGCGCTTCTGGCGTGGAAAGTCGTGTACAGAACTGACGTCAGCGCGCGAGGGCGGCGTCTATGTAGCTACCTCGACGTCATCCCGGCAACCACGACGCCAACGACGAACGCGGAGTCGACCGGCGCCACCTTCCGACACGCAGGGGCACTGCTGACGAAAAACTTTCCGGATCCAGTCTGACACCTGGGGGTAATTCTAAGGTAAGGAATCTATAACTAACCTATGTTTCTTACAGATCTATCGTTACCGAAGGTAAGTAACATGTTCTTTAATTACAAACACTGAGGAGCAAATGTCTCTATCATTTTTGTGGGACATAGTACATGTGATTTAACACTGGAGAACACTCCTTTTGAGTTACCTCCTTTTGAGTATTGCCTTCCTATTGTACTGTTGTGTCTCAAATATCACCTACAATTATAAGGTAATGCAGATTTCATTCATGGATCAGGAGCCCACACCTGGTTTCCCCTAGCCTGGGCTGGGACATGCTACCCAGGGTACATTGTTTCAGCCGTAAGACACTTTAACACCTTAACCGCGGCGGCAATTCCGCCGCGGTGCGGGGCGTTCCATTAAGTGGGCGGGCCGCGTCGGCCAACGGACGTGCGCAGCACTACCGAGGTAGTGCTCGCGACGGCCGTTGGCCGACGGGCGCACTTAAAGGGTTAATGATTATTCCATAAGACGAAATACCTCTAGTTTTTCTCCACTCCAGTTCCCTTGTACAGAATCACTGTTGTTTTAGACGATATAAGGAAGAATGCAGACATAGTGGGAGAAATAGATTAGTAACAGAACAGTTAGATGCCCATGCCAAGAAGCTGATCCAAAACTGAATGGATTTAGATTACCTCTTGGCAACCAAAGCAGGGTTCTGTGTAATCTTAGGGTTCTAAATGTTGCACTCATCCTCCCAACACTTCTTATACCATACACAAGCAGATAGATAACATTAAGGAGAGTGTAAAGAAATTACACCAGATAGAAGCTGCCCTTTGAGTCCAAAAAGCATCTGGGCATGGTTGCTGGAAGTTTTCGGCCCTTGGAGTATAAAGATATTTGAATGCATTATTGGTATGGTCATGATTGTGGTTGTTCTATGTATTGCTAGTAGGCTAATAATGTGCATCATCCAAAGCAAAAAATAAGGACACTGCTACGCGAGCTACTTTCTATGATGGTGAGGAAAGTGAGAACAATGAGCTTAATAAAGTAATGATGACTATTGTAAGCTGAAGTCTTTCCTCTCTCTGAAAAAAGAGACTGTGAAAACCATTTAAAATCATATAATAATAACATATAGACCTGAATGTATCAACCGTTTGACTCAAATATGAATGTTGTTTTATATTAGTTAAAGGCTTCCTGTAATACTGAAAATGCTCACTAATTTTCATGACTCTGGTATGCCCGGAAGCCATAGTGCTCAGGGTTATACTTTGCACATTAACTAACAGCATAACTGTGTTTTCAGACCTGGCAAGTTGAGCGGAATGTTTGTGAGAATAATGAGGTATTATTGCACATGTGAATGATATCTTCTCCTCCATGCCTTTCAGTGCCTCCTCGGGTGGGGGATGTCCTGCCACCTATGTATTAGATAAGTTTTTACTGAGCGAAATAAGTTTCTGCCATGTGATCTTTAGTCACTTGTATTAAGGCCAATACTTTACTTTGCCAATGCATTCTTCCTTTCCATGTTTTAAACTCTTCAATTATGCTTCTGTATTCAAACTAAATCTTCAGAATACAGTCATTCAAAGTCAAGTAATTTTTTTGTACCAATAAGATTCATGTTTCCCTATGGAGTACCTTAAAACTAAAAAATGGCTTTGATTTCACCTACACCTACAAAAATAAAAACCACCCTGACTCAGTAATAAAACCACAGCATTTTGGATTACACATAGCCGCACACTGGTTTACGCATTGATAACCCCGGTCGATTCGGAATAAGTTAATCGTTGTTGTGTATTCTTACCTGAACTATCTGAAACAGGTCTTGCAACTCAGTAGCTTTATTATAGTCACAATATAGTACAACAAACCACCATGGGCACATTCAGGACTCATACATGCAAACATTATTCCTTCAACCAGCACTGGTCTATAATAAACACCTAGTAATGTTCTTTCACCCAGCAATGCTACTCCCTTTGCATAGACAACTACTTCAATGACCCAGGTCACCTAGCAGTGGCGGCTAGTAGGGAATGGGGGTGGTGGGGCGGGTAGGAGGTCGGGGGAGAGGAAGGGGAGGTTTGAAAATATTTTTTTTAAACGCACTTACCTTTTCCGCTGGCCACATCTCTCCTCCGCTTCTCTGCTCTTCCTGACTCCAGTCCGGAAGAAGATGCAGGAAGCACACAGCCTGGGGAGGAATATGCAAAGTGCGCATGACTGCTTGGCTGGCCAAAACAGCCGGCCAAGCAGTCATGCAAGCACACTTAGTGTGCATAACCCACTCCTCCTCCCTGAGTCACCAGCCCCGCCCCGCCCTAACCCAGGCCAGCAGCAACCAAAAATAAAATGATAATGACGCTCAGTTATCATCATTTTATTTTTCCCTCTTTCACTGCTCTAAAAGGAGGAGCTGCCACTGTCACCTAGGAATACGCCCCACATACCCAGATGCCCATCCTGTAGTGCCCTAACTAGGATTTCTTCCACTGTCTACACTAGGGGTCTTCAAACTGGGAGGCGGGCCCTCCTAAGGGGGCATCAAGTGATCAAGTGATCCCGGGGGGGGGGGGGGGTTCCAGGCTCTAGCTAAAAGAACAATTATTATGATAACAGTGCTTTGTTTCAAGCGGAAAAAAATTAGCGGCAGTAAGCCGCTATGTAATGAACTATCACTAACATCTTTTGTCATTTATATGCTAGCTGGGAGTATGTATCAAAAGGGAAGGGACTCCAAATATTCTTCAAAATTCCCACCCCCCAATTCTAATAATCACATTGTGGGTACTTTTACACATTAGTAAGGCCTGCCTGACTAGAATAGTGTGTTTGGTAATCATGTATTTGATTGCATTTTTAAAATAGTAACAGAACTTCACTGCAATGTTTAAATAAGTCTAAACATATTTAAACACTGCCAATTTAATAGAATAATTCTGAAAAATTCTGAGGGGGGGCAAGGATTTTTTTACCCACTGGGAGGCCCTGCATTAAAAAGTTTGAAGACCACTGCTCTACACTCTGACTATACTGTGGGGGAGCAGATATTGCATCGCTATTGCTAAGGATAGGGAAAGTAGAAAAAGGATTGCTACCTTGCCATCACAACCTCACTCCTAACTCTGGCAGTTCTATTCATGCCCAACTTCGATCCAAAAGATAAGGGGGTCTTTCTTGGTAAGGTCAAGAAATGCAATCAGTTAAATTACAAACCACAAAGCCACGTTCATTACCTGCAGAAAGTAGTTTAATTTAAGAACAAACTCAACAGGAATAAAAAAAAAATGTTGCAGTAGTGTTTCTATAAGACATATAAAAACAAAACAAATGTTGATACTTGAAATCATTTAGTTGTAACTTGAACTGAAAGTTTTAGAGAGTAACCGTGGTTTCCATCCAAACGACCAGTGATAATGTACTGCAATGCTGATGGTTCCGCACCATTGCCTTGTGTCCTTAATGTCCGAGTCCTTGGCACGGTAAAGTCACTACATGCACAGCTTCTCTCCCAGGATATGCTGCAGTGCAAAACAAACCCGCTACGAAGAGCTCAATAGGGTCTTCTCGTTGCTTGCCACTTGCTATCGGGCTCTTTGTCGATCCTTCACACGAATCTGGTCGCCACGGGTCGCCAATCTTCAGGCATCAACACACCTTGTAGAACCCACGGCGAAGAGTTTGCAGAGACATTCCCTCTGCGTCGCTTCTCCTGTGCGTTTATCAGGCTGCACGCACTGAACCTCAGGAAGGGATTTCCTATGTTCCCTGATATGTGTTCAGCAGCACCAATATCAGAAGGCAAAGACATGTTTCTTCCCAGAAGAAATCACTAGGGTCTGTGGTACCTAGAAAGAGAAAACAGTGACGTGTCAGGTGGAAAACCTTACAGTTAAGCTAGACATGTTCTTTTGTGGAAGACACACTAATCATTTCCAATTTGCGGCAACAGGACATGTGATAGCTCAAATTCCAACTGGTTTCATTCATCATTTTCTCTGACAAAAAGAAAAAACGCCTACAAATGTTTCGATGAATAATTATTATGTGTTCAACTACATGTTTGGAAAGTACAGTACTCCTCCTGAATGGATACTAATACTAGGCATGGGCATGAAATTTCGCTCCGCTTGCGGAGTTTTTCCCTATCCGTTGCTCCGCGTAGAGCGCGGAGTTCCAAAAAACTCTGCGGAGCGGAGTTTTTTCCTCGCTCGTGCTCGCCACCGTTAAGTTGGTGAGTGTGAGCTAGGAAAATCTTACTCCAGACCACCTCCCGGTGAGATTTCTCAACGCGGGCAGTCGCGGATGGTCGCTACCGCCCGCGTTGAGAAACCTTCTGTTCACATTAAGGGAGCTGCCGCTCAAGTAGAACATCTACTCAAGTGGCAGAAAGAAGCAGCGCCCTCTTGTGCTACACGTGGTGCCGTTCGCGTTGATTTTACAGCGCGGGACAAACACCCGGCGCTAAAAATCTGCGCAAATGGTTCAACGTAACACACTGCTGCTTGCAGACCTCGGTGTAGCTCATCTGAGTTTTTTGGTCACTTCACAGAGTTCCGCTATGCGGAACTCCGCCCAGGCCTAACTAATACATGTCAAGCAGGTGGCGCATCATTGTGTAAATGCGGACAAATGAATATCATTAAAACCTCTTCCATGCGTCGGACGGCCCCCGGCCGTCTGACGTCACGGTGGGCGTGTGACGGCCGGGGGCCGTCCGATCTGCGCACGTGTGGAATTCGCCCGCACAGCGGGGGAATGTGCGCCGCGTCGAAGGGGTTAACACACAGATAAGTGCCGTAATCCAGCCTACATAGAGTGTTTACTTCTTTCCGCTAATAAAGTCATGTTAACTTTTGGAGCAAGGCTTCCTATCTTGACATATTTAAATACCCAAAATAGCTGTGAAATGCATAAACTTCAAGGATTGTAGATCCATATAAATGGATATGGCTCTCGTTCTGTGCCTCAGACAAGCTAGTTTAGCCACTATTTCCCTCATAGTTGCAAGATGAACAACCAGATGCGGCATGAGCTATACGTGTTTGTAGAAGAGCTCGGAGAAGCTGTACAAAGAATACAGTTCATTTTTATAAAGGGCCAAAATGCCAAATGACAACTGAATTTTGCATGCAATTCAGTCAATATGACTACCAGATGCTTAGTAATAGTTGGACCCACAGCGAAAGGTGTGGCTTCAGCTCTCCATTCTGTCCCTGCACTCACAAACTTACTAATCTAGCCTGCTTTGGATGCCATCATGGTAAGAGCCATAGAGCCTGCAAGACTAATAGGTTACAAGCAAGTCCCTTAATGTCATCACCTATCCATTGTCCCACTCTTTGGTGCAGGCCCAAACTTTGTAATTGCCAGTTAAGCTACCCCCGGCCAGCCATCTAGATCGTCAGCAGAACGCAGAGATTCCAGTGGCACCCATAGAAACCTTCTGCAAACTCTAGCCACAAATCCAGGAAATTGGCTTGATATCATGAAGGGTCTGTCTGCCCCCACCAATGAAACGGATGAGTAGACATTCCAGCCTCTCATTGGTCGAAAGAGACCACATCTGGCGTGAGTTATGCTTCCACATCCATCAAAACTTTCCAGGGAGAATAAAAGCACATGTTGGGGGCTCAAAACCAGCATATATGAAGCTTACAAAAGTGACTTGGTTAGGATTACATAAATATTTTCTCACGCATCTCATAACCTCCGTATGGGAGCTGAAACTGTTCAGGTTGTTTGGCCGTTAACTAGCATAAAAAACACTTTCATTTTAGACAAAAATGATATTATGAAACAGAGTTACAGCATAATGGTGATAAAACAGTGCCCCACTCAAACCACAGGGGCAGACTGGAATAGAACTGGTTACAGGATGCATTAGAAAAATGTATTCAGGTAATTCCTGTTAGCAGAAAACTTTAGAACTATCCAGACATGTCAGCTGCATCACAATCACGAGCCTTAAAAGGATGAGATGCGGATGAAACGTCTGTGAGTGCTGAACGTCTTTGAAAAATGTCCTTTTTATGTACTGGTAAAGTAATCTTTAAAGTACCATTACCTTTAGATTATAACATTATTCTGAGTTTCTGCTTGAAGGCCACAAAGCTAAAAAGTGCTCTTTTTTCATCGAAAAATTGTCTTCACAAACCTTCTGCTTGTGCTTTCATTCTGGAGCAAAACCCCTTAACAAGGATCTTGAAGGTCCATAACGTGTGGAAATCTTCGCAGGAAATGTATGGAGGCATTGTTTTTGTACTTAGAGCATAAACTAATGAATATGTGCAATACACTTTAACTGACGCTCTGAAATTCTCTGGTGCACCAAACTCTTATTTTTCTTTGGAAAATGGGACCTTAAAGAGGATGATAAATGAACTCTTGCAAAATAATTAGTACAATTCTTTGAAGAGCCCCCCAGGGATGTATCAGAGAACTGTCTCTCCAAGATTACAATATGTTATTACAATTGTTTTGCTAGGCTTGGTTTCACTACCAAGGTGTATATGCGGCTTTGCTGTCCTTGTGCCTTTGGAACTCAACATGTTTCAAATTACAAGTCGAGTCAGCACTTATTTCAGGCATGTATTTTTTTATTGTGGTCATTGTCCTTAGATACAGGTGAAATGTAAACACTCCCTGGCTCGGATTACAGCTGTGCATTTACAGAGCTAAAGCATTGAGATATTCCACACATGCAGAGGTCGTGGGACAGGATCAGTCTGCGTTATATGAACAAAATAAAAGTAACACCATTTCAAAGGCTTGTAAGAAGTTAGTCTAACCTTGTCAGATGCTTGCTTGACGCATGTACTTCCATTTCATTGCTTTTGTATTCGTTGAGCTCTTTACGGATTGCTGCCTAGGATTAAAAAAATACACAGTATATAAAGCATCGCGTTTTGGTCTGAACACGAGATAATAGATTTATAGTGAAAATAAAAACAGTATTTAGGGTACAAGCCATGAATCATGGAGCAGCCTATAAACCTGTCATTGCCACTACATATCCGGTGAACTACAAGGGGTTTCCGAGTCAACAGGGAGAAACAAGAGGTTAGAAAATACACTTACACAGCCACCTTGAATTGACTACAAAGAGACTATGAGCCCAGCTTAAATACCAAATAAAAACCAAAGCAAATTGATAGTAGAACTGATGCAAACTCAATGGCCATACAATCAACATTAAACCTGTCAAATATGTGTGCACAGGTATCGCCAGGCAAGCATTTTAGATTAGAACCAACTAACACATATTCAACCATCATATAGCTGTAATTAACCAGCGCCATACCTGAAACAATAGAAGCAATGCCAGAAAGGGAAATATATGGGAGGCCAAACAAGCCGTGCATGCAGGCGAATCTATGTATGACATCCTGTTCGAGGCTTTAAAATATGCACATCACAGGCACAACATTTAACATCACACAAGACACTGCGTAAACAGTCTCCTGCAGTGTTAAAAATAACTGTATCTGAAAGAGACACGTTAGTGACAGATTCCTTACCTTAGAATATCCCCAGGCGTCAGGCTGGATCCGGAAAGTTTTTGCGTAGCAGTACCCTTGCGCGTCGGTAGGCGGCGTCGGTAGGCTCCGCGTCCGGCGTCGTGATCGCCGGGATGACGTCGCGGGCAGTACTTAGACGCCGCCCCTGCGCGCTGACGTCAGTTCTTCTTTTTCCGCGCCAGCAAGCGCAGATCCGGGAAGAGCAGTGCCCTAGTCATTTTTTGACTAACTTTTTTGGTGAATTTTTTCACTGTTTCTTCGAATCGACTCCAATGTGTCGTAGGGATGCCCGGCTTTAAACGTTGCGACGCCTGTGCTCGGATGATGTCCATCACAGACCCGCATCTGGAGTGTCTCTTCTGCCTCGGCCGAAGCCACGACACGAAGTCGTGTTCCGACTGCCGGGCCCTCAACCCGAAAGCTTTGCGAGAGCGGTCTCGAAAGCTCCTCGAGGCCCGGCAGTCGGCTCCGCGCCATTCCAAGCCCCGGTCGCGTGAGAGGTCGAGGGGTCGGTCGCGGAGTCCTCACCGGTCGTCGGGATCCAAGTCTTCGTCGTCCGGTAAGTCTAAGTACAAGAAGTCCAAAAGCATCATCGCTCTAGGACTTCGCCTCGCCGGTCTCGCGACTCGGCTGAGGCCCCTCCCGGCACCGTCCCCGCCCCCGCGGCCCCGGACATGCCTGTGGAGTCGCCCCCGCAATACCCGTCCTTCCCGGGTTCGGGGGCGGATGCGGCCCAAGTACAGGAATTCCTGTCGGCCATGGCCCGCCTCTTCGGGCCTCAAGGTCCCTCCGGTGCGCCTTCGGGCCCCGCGGGCCCTGATGGGGTTGCCCCGGCGTCGCCGCCGACTCCGGTCCCGGCGTCGCTCATGCCTCCAGCCTCGATCCCGGCTTCGGCCCCGGCCTCGATCCCGGCTCCGGTGGTACCGCAACCCCCATCGACGCCGGTCGACCTGACCACGCCTCCGCCGGCGCCGATGTCTCCGGTGCCGTTCCTGACGCCGCCCGGGGCTCCGGGCGGCGCTCGTCCCCATGTACTCTCCGGCTCCGGACATGGAGCCGGACCGACGCCGCTCGACGCCGGTTCCGGCGCCGATGGGACTTTGGGTCCCAAATGTCCCTCCTCCTCCTTATTTTGAACCGGAGGAGGACCAGGAGGACTGGGAGGGGTCTGAGGACCCTCTGGCACAGCAGTGTCAGTATGATGAGGACTGGGCAGAGGAACTAGGGGATGCCAGTGGTCTAGATACTTCCCCTGACACTGGCATGCTGTCTCCTCCCGTGGCTACGGAGGAGGGAGCCAATTTTGCAACGGTGTTGCGTAGGGCAGCTGGAGCCTTACATCTCCGACTCCCTACGGTGACAGTCAAGACTAATCTCTTGACAGAAGTGCTTCAGCCGGCGGCCTCCTCCTTGGAGACTGTGCTGCCGTTTAACGATGCACTTACTGACGTTCTTTGGGCGCCTGGTCCAAGCCCAACACAGGGGCTCCTGTGGATAGGAACGTGTCCCGACGCCATCGCCCAGCTCCGGGCGACCCCTTGTTTCTCTCTGTCCACCCCACTCCTGAGAGCTTGGTTGTCCAAGCCTCCGCTTCCCAAACCGCCTTCCCTACCGCCCTCCGGATAGGGAATCCAAACGCCTGGATCAATTTGGGAAGAAGGGTTTTTCTTCCTCCAGTGCTGGCTTGCGGTCCATCAACACCGCTTGTCTTTTGGGCCGATATACCCACTCCTTGTGGGATTCGGTGGCGACTGTTTTGCCCCAGTGTTCTGAGGAGGTCCAGACACTGCTTTCCCGCGCCATTGCGGAAGGAAGGGATGCAGCCAAATACACCATACGATGTGGCCTTGATACCGCCGACTCGCTGGGCAGATCTATTGCAACGACGGTGGCGCTGCGTCGCCACGCCTGGCTGAGAACCACTGGTTTTTCAGGGGATGTCCAGAATACTCTCATGGACATGCCCTTTGATGGAGTCGGTCTTTTTGGTTCCAAAGCAGACCATGCGTTGGAGCGCTTTAAGGACTCACGGGCTACTGCCAAGTCCCTGGGCCTTTCTGCTACACGCCCTCCACTACCTTCTGCTTTTCGCCCCTATCGTGGCCACGGAAGGGGCGCCCAGTCACGTCAGCAGCCCAGCCACCGGCCCGCGCAGCAGGCGTCTTCGCGTGGCCGAGGACGTGGATACCGCTGTGGCGGTTCGGGCAACCAGCGTGCGGGTCAGGCCACCACCTCCAACCCGTCCGCGGCCTCCAAGCCCTCCTAGTCCCTCCTTTCAGGTGCACAGCACGCCAGTCGGGGGCAGGGTCCGCCATCACCTTCACCACTGGCGTCCCATCACCTCGGACAGGTGGGTCTTGGACATTGTCCGAAGGGGCTACTCCCTCCCCTTCGAGACCACCCCCAGCCATGCCACCTCAATTCCACCGCATGTCAGGGGATCACTTGGTGCTTCTACAGAAGGAAGTCACGGCCCTCTTGGCCAAGAGGGCCATCGAGCATGTTCTGACCCCAGAAGTAGGGCGTGGTTGCTACTCCCACTACTTTCTGGTGCCCAAAAAGGACAAGGAGGACATGCGTCCTATCTTGGACCTCCGGAACGTCAATCGCTTCCTCCGGAAGGAGAAGTTCAAGATGCTCACCCTGGCTCAGGTCTTGACTGCCCTAGACCCTGGAGACTGGTTGGTAGCGTTGGACTTGCAGGACGCCTATTTCCACATCCTCGTCCTGCCGGCCCACCGGCGTTACCTTCGGTTCACGGTAGGCCTCGAGCATTTTCAGTTCACCGTGCTCCCCTTTGGCCTTACCAGTGCCCTCGGGTGTTCACGAAAGTGATGGCGGTGGTCGCAGCTCATCTGCGCCGGGCAGGGGTTTCAGTCTTCCCCTACCTCGACGACTGGCTGCTGAAGGCGGGCTCGTCCCAGGCAGTCGTCTCCCACCTCCAGACTACGGCCGAACTCCTGCACTCGCTGGGGTTCTCCATCAATGTGCCGAAGTCGCATCTGATTCCTTCTCCACAGCTCCTTTTCATCGGAGCAGTTCTGGACACGACGCAGTTTCGGGCCTATCCTCCCGAACGGCGAGTCCGGGATATTCAGGCTATGATTCCGATCTTTCAGCCTTTATCCTGGGTTTCGGTACGGATGACCCTGAGGCTGCTGGGCCTCATGGCCTCCTGCATCCTGCTGGTCAATCATGCCAGATGGCATATGCGGGCTCTGCAGTGGGACCTGAAGTTCCAGTGGGCGCAGCACCAGGGCAACCTGTCCGATCACGTCCAGATCTCGGAGGGGACTGCCAAACAGTTGCAGTGGTGGCTCTCGAACCGGCAATGGGTCATGGGCAGATCCCTCTCCCTTCCCCAGCCAGAGCACACAGTTGTGACGGACGCGTCCCTTCTGGGATGGGGCGGTCACATGGGAGAGGCGGAGATCAGAGGCCTCTGGTCTCCGGCGGAGTCCCGGCTCCATATCAACCTTCTGGAGCTCCGGGCGATCCGACTTGCACTCAAGGCATTCCTTCCCTCTGTCAAAGGGAAGGTAGTGCAGGTGTTCACAGACAACACCACCGCCATGTGGTACTGCAACAAACAGGGCGGGGTGGGGTCGTGGACCCTCTGTCAGGAGGCTCTGCGCCTCTGGACATGGCTGGAACATCAGGGCATGTTCCTGATGGTTCGACACCTGGCAGGTTCCCTGAACGCCAGGGCGGACGAACTCAGCCGCAGGTGCATGATGGATCACGAATGGCGTCTTCACTCGGAAGTGGCGCAAGGACTCTTTCTACAGTGGGGAGAGCCTTGGTTAGATCTATTCGCCACCGAAGAGAACGCGCAATGTCATCAGTTCTGCGCGTTGGAATTTCCAAGGCGGCACTCGCTCGGCGACGCTTCGTCACGAGTGGAGTTGCGGTCTATTGTACGCCTTTCCGCCTATACCACTTCTACCCAGAGTGTTGAAGAAGATTCGGCACGACCGGGCCCAAGTCATTCTTGTGGCTCCGGACTGGGCTTGAAGAGTTTGGTATCCCGAGCTACTCAGTATGAGCGTAGATCCCCCGATCCGTCTGCCTCTTCGGGAGGATCTTCTGTCGCAGCAGCAGGGGACGGTCCTCCACCCGAACCTGTCCAGTCTACACCTGCTTGCGTGGAGATTGAGCGGCGGCAGTTGATTCCTTTCGACTTGCCTCCCGAAGTTTGTGATGTGATTCTGGCAGCCAGGCGTCCCTCCACTAAGGTGGTATACGCCTGCAGGTGGAACAAATTTGTGGCATGGTGCACAGCAAAGGCTGTGAATCCCCTTTCTGCCCCTCTTTCTGAGGTCCTTCTGTTCCTTCTTTCTCTGGCCCAACAGGGTTCTGCCCTGGGTACCATCAAGGGTTATCTTTGTGCTATCTCGGCCTTCCTCAGGCTCCCTGATCAGCCCTCCCTTTTCAAGTCCCCTGTTGTTAACAGGTTCTTAAAAGGCATTACACACCTCTTCCCTCCTGTTCCGTTTGTAATGCCTCAGTGGGACTTGAACTTGGTTCTTACCTTTTTAATGTGCGCTCCCTTTGAGCCTCTACATAACTGTCCTCTTCGTCTTCTGACTCTGAAGACAGCCTTTCTGGTGGCCATCACCTCCGCTCGGCGGGTGAGTGAGCTCCAGGCTCTATCTTGCAAACCTCCCTTTCTGTCTGTTCATCCAGACAAGGTTGTTCTTCGGACGCGTCCGTCCTTCTTGCCAAAGGTGGTTACTGCCTTCCACATTGGGCAGACCATCACTTTGCCTACCTTCTTTCCGCCTCCGCATCCTTCCAGAGAGGAAGAGAGGCTCCACCGTCTGGACCCAAAACGTGCGCTCTCCTTCTATATCGACCGCACGAAACACTTCCGGGTGGATGACTAGCTCTTTGTTGGCTACGTGGGCGCCAAAAAAGGTCGGGCGGTGCACAAGAGAACCATCTCCCGCTGGGTTACCTTGTGCATCAAGACCTGCTATTCTTTGGCTAAGAAGGAGCCTCCTGTTGTGCTGCGTGCCCATTCCACCAGGGCAACGGCTGCTACCACGGCCTTGGGCCGCGGTGTTCCGTTGCCGGTTATCTGTCAGGCAGCTACGTGGGCCTCGCTGCACACGTTTACAAAGCATTACTGCCTTGACAGTCAGGTCCGGAGGGACGGCTTCTTTGGCCCTTCTGTCCTCCAGGACTTCCTTGTCTGATCTTTGTTCGCAGACCCACCACCGGGGTTGGTATTGCTGGGGTATCTATTCTAAGGTAAGGAATCTGTCACTAACGTGTCTCTTTCAGATGCACAAGTTACTAACTTGTGTAACGATATATCTGTAAGAGACAGTAGTTAGTGACAGATTCCTTACCGCCCCACCCATCCTCCCCGTTCTGCGAACTGATTTCTAGGGTTAAGGACATCCCTTTCAGGGCCCTAGTATTTTTCAGACACCTATGTCAGCTTCTTGCATGGCTCTGCGTTCCTGGCGCGGAAAGTCGTGTACAGAACTGACGTCAGCGCGCAGGGGCGGCGTCTGAGTACTGCCCGCGACGTCATCCCGGCAATCACGACGACGGACGCGGAGCCGCACGACGCCGCCTACCGACGCAGCAAGGGTACTGCTACGCAAAAACTTTCTCCGGATCCAGCCTGACGCCTGGGGATATTCTAAGGTAAGGAATCTGTCACTAACTACTGTCTCTTACAGATATATCGTTACACAAGTTAGTAACTTGTGCAACAACTCTAGGGTTGACTTTATGAGAGAGGAGCCATTTCTTAAGTTTCTATGTTCTAAGAACATGGGGCAAAGTTCCTACTTAGGATTTATTACTTACCCGGGGAAATTGAAATATATCACACTAACATTCTTAGCAAACCCATTGCTGAATACTTTACATATGGTAGGCTGGGTCAGAGGCTGGTATTAACTACAAATTTGGATTTATATTAACATCGATTTCCAATCACCTTATTTTCACACAGAACAGAAAATTATAACTGGTTGCCTTTTCTGTGAGCGGAAAGAACTGATAGCTATTGGCTCAACCAATCATCAGTTAAGAATACGAGAGTGAGTGTGACATGGGTAGTAGTGAGAAACCTATTGCTAGCTCAACTCATCCCTAAAACAGAGCTGGGGGTATAATTAAATGCAGCCAACTAGCAAGTCATGTACTACCAAATGAAAGATAAAACCTATTACTATTTTGGATGGCTCTAAAATGGCTATTTAGCTTGGCAAGAATTTTGTAAGAACAATAGAAATATTGGGAGGCACACTGGAGAAGTTTTTAACATAAAAACATTGACAAATCTAATATGTATAATTTTGCATATTATATGTACTCAGATGTATGTAGTTATGACACTTGCAAAATAAAATGCACACAGACAGTACAAAATGCCTAGCGTACAGATTCCATGCCTGTCCACATAAACACGCATACACACACCCATACACATAGAGCAACACAGTTACCATCACCAAAGCACACAGACCAACAGACTTACATAGAAACACAGGCACTGTGCCACAAATACGGGCGCATACATAACACACAGCGGCACACTACGATACGCATACTGCACGCATATAACCTCAAACAACACTCACTTACATGCATATACACAGTGCACACAGACGCAGATGAATTAATGGATATATGCATGATTGCCAGGACAGAATAGTGGGGTTTACGCATAAAAACATCGATGGGGTGGATGGATCAATGGTAGCAGACTAAAAATATATATATTGGCTGTTGGTACTGAGACTTTCTTCTGATTTTGTTAAAGCTATTTTCAAAGGTTACAGCCAGTTTTAATGTGTCTCCTAAACAGAGATTTTGCTTCTATGTTATTTGCAGCGTAAGATACTTAGTTCAGGTAAACTGTTTTCTAGCATTGCAAAATGTGTCTTAAAAGCCAAAGCTGGTTCTTATAGATAGATACATTTCTTTATCTCGGATGCGAGGCAACCATAAAAGATACAGTGCATCATATAATAAATAAGCAAACAATTCATGCTAATACACACTAAAATTTAAAACACTACAAATGCATAAAAACCAGCAGCACAAAATCAATCGATTCTAGATAGTCTAGATCTATAAGCGACCCGCAAGAAACTTAACACTGCACAAAGTGTGAGAGGGCTGGGTAACAACTGTAAATGCAGGAGGGCCACTTTAGCATGCCTAAACTTCAAGCTTTTTAACAAAGGCCGGAGGAAACGTTTTTTGGGGAATGAAAAATATTTACACAATAGTATAAAATGTAACGTGTCCTGAGGAGATCGAAGATCGCAGCCACAGGGACCACGTTGATCTGGTGAGGGGAAGAAACCCGCCGGGGATGCTAAAAGATGATGGAGCTGGTTGAATCTAAAACGTGTGATCTGAAAGAGACACGTTAGTGACAGATTCCTTACCTTAGAATATCCCCAGGCGTCAGGCTGGATCCGGAAAGTTTTTGCGTAGCAGTACCCTTGCGCGCCGGTAGGCGGCGTCGTGGCGGCTCCGCGTCCGTCGTCGGCGTCGGGATCGCCGGGATGACGTCGCGGGCAGTACTTAGACGCCGCCCCTGCGCGCTGACGTCAGTTCTTCTTTTTCCGCGCCAGTAAGCGCAGATCCGGGAAGAGCAGTGCCCTAGTCATTTTTTGACTAAGTTTTTGGGTGATTTTTCACTGTTTTTCTTTACGAGTCTCTCTACTCCGAAGGTGTCGGTAGGGATGCCCGGCTTCAAGCCATGCGACGCCTGTGGTCGGATGATGTCGATCACAGACCCGCATCAGGAATGTCTCTACTGCCTCGGCCGCGACCACAACACAAAGTCGTGCCCCGACTGCCGGGCCTTGCATCCGAAGGCTTTGCGAGAGCGGTCTCGAAAGCTCCTCGAGGTCCGGCAGTCGGCTCTGCGCCACGCCAAGCCCCGGTCACGCGAGAGGTCGAGGGGCCGGTCGCGGAGTCTTCATCGGTCGTCGGGGTCCAAATCTTCGCACTCCTCCGGTAAGTCGAAGCATAAGAAGTCGAAGAAGCGTCATCGCTCGACGACTTCCCCTCGCCGGTCTCGCGACTCGGCTGAGGGTCCTGTCGGCACCGCCACCGCGGCTCCGGGAGTGCCTGTGGGGCCGCCGCCGCATTACCCCCTTATCCGGGTTCGGCGGCGACCTCGGCCGAAATACAGGAGTTCCTGTCGGCCATGGCCCGCCTCTTCGGGCCTCAAGGTCCCCCTGTGCGCTCTTCGGGCCCCGCGGGCCCTGGATGGGGTTTCTCCGGCGCCGCCGGCGACTCCGGTCCCGGCGCCGCCTGTCACACCAGCCTCGGTCCCGGCCCCGGCTCCGGCCCCGGCCTCGACCCCGGCTCCGGTGCTGCCACAACCCCGATCGACGCCGGTTGACCTGACGACACCTCCACCGGCGCCGATCTCTCCGGTGCCGTTCCCGACGCCGCCCGGGGCTCCGGGCGGCGTCGTTCCCCGGTTCTCTCCGGATCCGGACACGGCGCCGGCTCCGACGAGACCTTGGGTCCCGCATGTCCCTCCTCCTCCTTATTTTGAACCTGAGGAGGACGAAGAGAACTGGGATGGGTCGGATGACCCTCTCACACAGCAGTGTGAGTTCGATCAGGACTGGGCTGAGGAGCTTGGGGATGCCAGTGGTCTGGACACCTCCCCTGACTCTGGCATGCTGTCTCCTCCTTCCGTGGCAACGGAGGAGGGAGCAAACGGTGTTGCGTAGAGCAGCTGGGGCCTTACACCTCCAATTGCCTACAGTGGCTGTCAGGACTAACCTCCTGACGGAAGTGCTTCAGCTGGCGGCTACCTCCTCGGAGCCACTGCTGCCGTTTAATGATGCGCTTTCCGACGTTCCTTTGGGCACCTGGTCCAAGCCCGCCACAGGGGCCCCTGTGGATAGGAACGTGGCCCGACGCCATCGCCCCGCTCCGGGCGACCCCTGTTCCTCTCCCAACACCCCACCCCTGAGAGCTTGGTTGTCCAAGCCTCTGCTTCCCAAACCGCCTTCCCTACCGCTCCTCCGGATAGGGAATCCAAACGCCTGGATCAATTTGGGAAGAAGGTCTTTTGTTCCTCCAGTGCTGGCTTGCGGTCCGTCAACACCGCTTGCCTTTTGGGCCGATATTCCCACTCTCTGTGGGACTCGGTGGCGCAGTTCTGCCCCAGTGTCCTGAGGAGGTCCAGACACTGCTTTCCGCGCCATTGCGGATGGAAGAGATGCGGCTAAATACACCATTAGATGTGGCCTTGATACCGCCGACTCGCTAGGCAGATCGCTTGCGACGACAGTGGCGCTGCGCCGTCACGCCTGGCTGAGAACCACTGGTTTCTCGGGTGATGTCGAAAACACCCTTATGGACATGCCCTTTGATGGGGTCGGTCTTTTTGGAAACAAAGCAGACCATGCGCTGGAGCGCTTTAAGGACTCGCGGGCTACGGCCAAGTCCCTGGGACTTTCTGCTGTTCGCCCTCCGCTACCGTCTGCTTTTCGCCCCTTTCGTGGCCACGGAAGGGGCGCCCAGTCACGTCCGCTGCCCAGCCACCGGCCCGCGCAGCAGGCGCCTTCGCGTGGCCGAGGACGTGGCTCCCGCCGTGGCGGGTCAGGCAACCAGCGTGCGGGTCAGGCCACCAACCCCGCCCCGTCCGCGGCCTCCAAGCCCTCCTAGTCCCTCCTTTCAGGTGCACAGCACGCCAGTAGGGGGCAGGGTCCGCCATCACCTTCACCACTGGTGTGCCATCACCTCGGACAACTGGGTCTTGGACATTGTCCGAAGGGGCTACTCCCTCCCCTTCGAGACCACCCCCCCAGCCATGCCACCTCTATTCCACCGCATGTCAGGGGATCACTTGGTGCTTCTTCAGAAGGAAGTTGCGGCCCTCTTGGCCAAGAGGGCCATCGAGCGCGTTCCGACCCCAGAAGTAGGACGTGGTTGCTACTCCCACTACTTTCTGGTGCCCAAAAAGGACAAGGAGGACATGCGTCCTATCTTGACCTCCGGAACGTCAATCGCTTCCTCCGGAAGGAGAAGTTCAAGATGCTCACCTTAGCTCAGGTCTTGACTGCCCTCGACCCTGGAGACTGGATGGTAGCGCTGGACTTGCAGGACGCTTATTTCCACGTCCCCGCCCTGCCGGCCCACCGGCGTTACCTGCGGTTCATGGTGGACCTCGAGCATTTTCAATTCACCGTGCTCCCCTTTGGCCTCACAAGTGCCCCTCGGGTGTTCATGAAAGTGATGGCGGTGGTCGCAGCTCATCTGCGCGGGGCAGGGGTTCCAGTCTTCCCCTACCTCGACGACTGGCTGCTGAAGGCGGGCTCGTCCCAGGCAGTCGTCTCCCACCTCCAGACTACGGCCGAACTCCTGCACTCGCTGGGTTCTCCATCAATGTGCCGAAGTCGCACCTGATTCCTTCTCCACAGCTCCTTTTCATCGGAGCAGTTCTGGACACGACGCAGTTTCGGGCCTATCCTCCAGAACGGCGAGTCCGGGATATTCAGGCTATGATTCCGATCTTTCAGCCTCTATCCTGGGTTTCGGCACGGATGACCCTGAGGCTGCTGGGCCTCATGGCCTCCTGCATCCTGCTGGTCGATCATGCCAGATGGCATATGCGGGCTCTGCAGTGGGACCTGAAGTTCCAGTGGGCGCAGCACCAGGGCAACCTGTCCGATCACGTCCAGATCTCGGAGGGGACTGCAAAACAGTTGCAGTGGTGGCTCTCGAACGGGCAATGGGTCAGGGGCAGATCCCTCTCCCTTCCCCAGCCGGAGCACACAGTCGTGACGGACGCGTCCCTTCTGGGATGGGGCGGTCACATGGGAGAGGCGGAGATCAGAGGCCTCTGGTCTCCGGCGGAGGCCCGGCTCCATATCAACCTTCTGGAGCACCGGGCGATCCGACTTGCACTCAAGGCATTCCTTCCCTCTGTCAACGGGAAGGTAGTGCAGGTGTTCACAGACAACACCACCGCCATGTGGTACTGCAACAAACAAGGCGGGTGGGGTCGTGGACCCTATGTCAGGAGGCTCTGCGTCTCTGGACATGGCTGGAACATCAGGGCATTTTCCTAATGGTTCAACACCTGGTAGGTTCCCTGAACGCCAGGTCGGACGAACTCAGCCGCAGGTGCATGATGGATCACGAATGGCGTTTTCACTCGGAGGTGGCGCAAGGTCTCTTTCAGCAGTGGGGAGAGCCTTGGTTAGATCTGTTCGCCACCGAAGAGAACGCGCAATGTCAGCAGTTCTGCGCGTTGGAATTTCCAAGGCGGCACTCGCTCGGCGACGCTTCGTCGCGAGTGGAGTTGCGGCTCTGTTGTACGCCTTTCCGCCTATACCACTTCTGCCCAGAGTGTTGAAGAAGATTCGGCGCGACCGGGCCGAAGTCATCCTTGTGGCTCCGGACTGGGCTCGAAGAGTTTGGTATCCCGAGCTACTCAGTATGAGCGTCGATCCCCCGATCCGTCTGCCTCTTCGGGAGGATCTTCTGTCGCAGCAGCAGGGGACGGTCCTCCACCCGAACCTGTCCAGTCTACACCTGCTTGCGTGGAGACTGAGCGGCGGCAGTTGATTACTTCGACTTGCCTCCCGAAGTTTGTGATGTGATTCTGGCAGCCAGGCGTCCCTCCACTAAGGTGGTATACGCCTGCAGGTGGAACAAGTTTGTGGCATGGTGCACAGCAAAGGCTGTGAATCCCCTCTCTGCCCCTCTTTCTGAGGTTCTTCTGTTCCTTCTTTCTCTGGCCCAACAGGGTTCTACCCTGGGTACCATCAAGGGCTATCTTTGTGCGATCTCGGCCTTCCTCAGGCTTCCTGATCAGCCCTCTCTTTTTAAGTCCCCTGTTGTTAACAGGTTTCTTAAAGGCATTACACACCTCTTTCCTCCTGTTCCGTTTATAATGCCTCAGTGGGACTTAAACTTGGTTCTTACTTTTTAATGTGCGCTCCTCTGAGCCTCTGCATAACTGTCCTCTTCGTCTTCTTACTCTGAAGACAGCCTTTCTTGTGGCCATCTCCTCCGCTCGGCGGGTGAGTGAGCTCCAGGCTCTTTCATGCAAACCTCCCTTTCTGTCTGTTCATCCAGACAAGGTTGTTCTTCGGACGCGTCCGTCCTTCTTGCCAAAGGTGGTTACTGCCTTCCACATTGGGCAGACCATCACTTTTCCCACCTTCTTTCCGCCTCCGCATCCTTCCAGAGAGGAAGAGAGGCTCCACCGTCTGGACCCAAAACGTGCGCTTGCCTTTTACATCAACCGCACACAACAGTTCCGGGTGGACGACCAGCTCTTTGTTGGCTACGTGGGCGCCAAAAAGGTCGGGCGGTACACAAGAGGACCATCTCCCGCTGGGTCATCTTGTGTATCAAAGCCTGCTATTCTTTGGCTAAGAAGGAGCCGCCTGTTGGGCTGCGGGCCCATTCCACCAGGGCAACGGCTGCTACCACGGCCTTAGGCCGCGGGGTTCCGCTGCAGGATATATGTCAGGCAGCTACGTGGGCCTCGCTGCACACGTTTACCAAGCATTACTGCCTTGACAGCCAGGTCCGGAGGGACGGTTTCTTTGGCCGCTCTGTCCTCCGAGACTTCCTTGTCTAAATCTGTTCGCAGACCCACCACCGGGGTTGGTATTGCTGGGGTATCTATTCTAAGGTAAGGAATCTGTCACTAACGTGTCTCTTTCAGATGCACAAGTTACTAACTTGTGTAACGAGATATCTGTAAGAGACAGTAGTTAGTGACAGATTCCTTACCGCCCCACCCATCCTCCCCGTTCTGCGAACTGATTTCTAGGGTTAAGGACATCCCTTTCAGGGCCCTAGACTTTTTTCAGACACCTATGTCAGCTTCTTGCATGGCTCTGCATTCCTGGCGCGGAATGTCGTGTACAGAACTGACGTCAGCGCGCAGGGGCGGCGTCTAAGTACTGCCCGCGACGTCATCCCGGCGATCCCAACGCCGACGACGGACGCGGAGCCGCACGACGCCGCCTACCGACGCGCAAGGGTACTGCTCACGCAAAACTTTCCCGGATCCAGCCTGACGCCTGGGGATATTCTAAGGTAAGGAATCTGTCACTAACTACTGTCTCTTACAGATATATCGTTACACAAGTTAGTAACTTGTGCATTAAGAATCTATCGTGAGGACTAGTTAAGGCCAAAAAGTATGGTTCAATGCCCGGAACTGATTTTAGCATTGCATATGCCCTAACTGAGGGTTTGCTAAGCTCAAGATTTTCACGGTTCACAGTTAAAAATTTATGGTGTAAGTCTTTTATGGTTTTAACGTCCACCTTACTTAAAGTGTCATGTGTAAAAAAGATGTCTGACCTGCCTATAGCCTGAAAAGACTCCTTTACGTAATGTAACCAGGGTATTTTGTTACCGTGCTCCCAATTCATACAATCCGATACAATCATGCGATTTAAATTCTTATGCTCGGAAGTCCAAATCTTTATCCAGTACACTAAGGGTTTAACTGCCATTTGGTCCGCCAGGAAACCAACCCCTAGCTCTTCGTGTACGGACCAGACTGGCGTACCTTGGGGGACTCGTAGGATCCGGCGCAGAAATTTGTTTTCCGCCACCTGTAACCTATGTGGGAGCACATACCCCCAAATTTCACTACCATATGCTACTCTTGAAATACCTTTGGACTTATACAATTTTAAAATTACCTCCGGGGCCCATGAACCCAATCTACTCGCAAAACTAATGATGGCTCCCAGGGATTTGTTCAGCTCATTTAGCTTCCCTTCTAAAAGGGCTTCCCACTGTAGCTTGTCATCAAATAACACTCCCAAATAGGGAAAGGCCGGAACCTTTCCGAGAGTATAATTGCCGGCTTTAAAGCTTTTTGACCGAAGCCCCCATGGGCCCACCACTAGTACATAAGACTTGGTGTAATTCACCGCCAGGTCCAGCTTGTCCATAAACGCCACAAAACCATCTATTAAGACCTGCAGGCCCCGGCCCGTACGGGCCATGAGCACTGCATCGTCCGCATAGAGTAGGCATGGCAAAACTCTCCTACCTACTCTAGGGGAGTCTGACTGGAGGGCCAAGAGTGCCGCCTCAAGGCCATTAATATAAACCGAAAATAAAAAAGGAGCTAAAATGCACCCTTGGCGCACCCCCCGTGTACAATTAAAATGATTGGTAAGATCTCCCTCGTGTGAGACTCTCACTGCCGCCGATGTATGGGCATGGAGTGATATAAGTAGATGTACAATACAGGGATCCACTCCCAGTGAGATTAAAATGTCCCACAACTTAGACTGGTTCTTATACTAATACTGCTTAGAAATCTTCTAGCAGTATAAACACGGTACATTATTATAAGGAAGCAGAATCCAGATAACAGACAATGTGAAGAAAAAACAACAAGGTTGCTGTGAGAATAAAAGCAGATACTGGGGAAAATCAAAAAAATATACACCAATAGTCTATCAGATAATCGTGTCCTAAAATACACCCAGGAACTGCATCAAATGTGTAATCTCACTTATAGACTGTGAGGCCGAGAACCTTTTAAGTTAACACACCAATGAGGTGAGGAAAACCATATTTTAATCGTACAGCAGCAACACTTCACTCTTTTCTCATGATCTTACCAAGCACTCCATGTCACATATTGTACCAGGTCCCATTCTTGATGTCAGTGCATGAGGTGTGCCGTGGGTGACAGCAAAGTGCCACTGAAACCATACTCGGGCATGGAGGTTGTGTTACAGCTGTAGACATTGTTACTATTACTGTAAAGGCCTCAAAACCCCATTAGGAGTTACTCCAATGCGTGTACATTGTTGGGAAGCAAAAGCAGGGAGAAATGGTAGAGAAAAGGCAAAGCCTGAATAGAGAACAGGATTGAGGATGTAAAGATAAAGCTGGCGATCGTGTATGGTCTGTGAGTGAGGAGTAGGAAGGAAATTAGAAAACTGGGTGGGCCTGGCAGATCTTAAATTTTCTCAAATAATATGTTTCCATTCACCCTTTCCCCTCTTCAAAAATGACTATTTTGTCTTTTTGTGCCACTGCAGTGTGCCTCGCTCTCTGTATTCGTCACTTTATGTATCAAGCTAGGCTCCAATCAGTATATATCTCTATGGAACTTACCTTGTCTGCTGCTGATAACCTTGTCCATGGTTTGTCTGCCCGTCTGTCATAATCTTGTGCTTTTGCCACTTCCACATAATCACTGAAACGAATCAGGATTTTTCTGTCTCTAAGTTCGTCAACTGTCGGCCTCTGATTGAGCTATAAGAACAATTGGAACAAAAACACAGATGTATGCACACTTCAGAGGCAGGCCGTAACATGATATTCATTTAGCATCAGACAATATTGATAGTTTAGTAGCCCACTTTCTGTACATGTTGCCTGTATGTAACTTGATTTAATGACAGGTTTTGCACTGCGGTGTATGACACTGACATGAAAGGGCCTCCTGAAGCAAGAGGTGGTGGTGTCCCAGAAACCTAGAGCTATAAAACTAGTGAGTGTTTAGACATATGTGCTGTGATCCTCTGCACATCCTCTGAATTCCTTACCACTTACTTGTGTTCCTTCTGGCTACCCTGACGGGCAGAGATGTGCCTTTGTTGTGTTCCGCAGGATGGTGAAGTTGGACATATTTTCTAGTGGTTTATTCTCTGCCTTGTGAACAACTTACTTATTGCTTGCTACAAAACTCTCTCTTGAATGCTGGTTGATGCCATAGATGGTAAGATTAGAGAGACGTGCCCTGGCCTTTATCAGACCTGCCTAGTCTGCTTCAGATGCCTGCACCCGGTTTCTTCATGTTCAAACTTTTATAGCTGCTGATTCCCAACCTTGATAAACTGTATAAGAGATATTTACATCAAGTCCATCCCATCACAATAACATTCTCTTGTCTAAATGATGAGCCTTCCCTAAATCCAGCCAATTCTGCAGCCCGTGCATGTCAATCGTTGACTGCCCTAAACAATGTTTTGGAAGAGTCTCTCTTGCTCATTCCTTGCACCTCTCGTACATGGTCTATGAGGCCATTGTTCTTCTATGGTTTCTGGTAAAATAACCTGATCTTGCCTCATATTGTTGCTTAGGCTCCTATTAGTTGGAGCTGTTGTAGACACCGGATGAAACAATAACTCATTTTTGGCAGAGTGGCTCCAAGTTTTGCTGGCTGTTTCCTTTCCAAGCATTTTGCACCACCGTAAGCTGCGGCGTCCACAGAGTCTTGGCCTTCTGACTTGCCAATGCAACTGGCAAGGTTACAAATGAGGACCTTTTACATACACCTGCAGCTCACGAGTCAACCTCATGAGTCAAAACCACAGTTGTGTGGTGTGTCCACAAAGGTATCCTGCCTAATTAAGCTCTGTCCTACAAAGAGGTCTAGTTACAGTTCTGAGCCCCACATGACTTAATCGACACTGTATCATCAGATCTTGAGTATGAGGCTCCATGGACCACTACAAAAACAGATAGCTATGGCCAAGAAAATACAGCTTGCTACAAATGGGACCTAACCAAGAACTCTGCCTACTGAGTCATTTTCCTGTCCCAGTAGGAAAAGGCAGCCCTTCTAAACCTTTTTGTATGATTCATGCTGTCACGATGCACAGGACGCACCTTTCGTCTGCGAGCCGAAGCCGTCCAGAGATGTTCAACTTCAAACCTCCTGACCATGGGCATCTTCCGGACCAGAAGATGATGGCAGGGTGCAAAGAGTGTATGCGTCACCTGGACAGAGGCCTTGCATCTCATACAGATGCACTACTCTAAACACTTGAATGAAGGCAAGAAGGGCTATATGTCCTAAAGACTCACAAGGCCTTCAAATGGTGGTGGCCATCTTGAATGCATAGAGGATAAGTTCCTCTTGGTCCATAGCATCCTTGCTAGGCAATCATGATACGTACTTGTTGGAGCCAGAACTTCTTGTATAGAACTTTGGAACCCTCATAACCTGTAACTCTTGGAAGTCTGCAATGTTATTAGAACACGTATGGTACATATGGTATTGAGGTATTAATTAGAACTAGTATATCATTGCTAATTGTGTTAACGAATTTAACAAATGCTTTTCATATTGCAGTTATCAACCAATTAGACCGAAAGTAATCAGTCATTGAATGTTATCACAGAATATTGAAGACAGTTCTCTTTAGCAAGAAAACTATAATAACAGAGTCACATCAACTTCATATTTCAAATCAAGAAAAATATAGAGTTTAGTTTTAGAATAGAGTTGGAAATACAGAGTGTCACCAGGAATACCTTATATTAACATCAGAATTTCAGTGTTAAGCAAGTACCATAGTTGTGCTTAAAGTCTTGTCTTTCCTTTAGAGGTCAGTGCTCCTGCAGTTCAGATCATGCCCAGCTGTTTGACCATGCAGTTGCCTAACGATATCCAGTGATTCATTTTCTTTCCCTAGCCCCAAACCTTTTTCCTTGCGTCTTCTTTTAACCTACATGTTATTATTGTAAGGTTGGCAGTGGGTTGGGAGAAGTGTGGAGGCGCCCATCACTACGGTTGGATATGGATTGCAAGACAGTGCATCTTGACATTAACCAATGCCGTCCAGTTTATTTCTTGCTATATAATGTTCCCATATTTTGGAAATGGATGGTGCCAGAAGCAATAGTAAGAATCGGCTACTCATCCTATAATGTGAGTTCTCTACAAGATCCCTCCATTCATACTGTCTTACCTTTTTATCTCCCTGGCTCAAGCCTTCTGACTGAAACAAGATACTACTGGTCGGCTGTTGCTAGCGCGCTGACGGATAGACCATGCAGGGGACTCATAGTAACAGCAGGCTTACTGGAGGGATGTGCCTATGCATTTGCCATCTGTGCTTGATAGCTATAATAAAGATAACAGAAGGGGAAATGTCTGCCCTCTATGTGTATTGAAACGGCTAGTGACTACGAAATGAATGAAAAAGGTGCCATTTTATGCTGATAATGTATATTGTGTTTGTCCGCCTAGGGTGGAAACAATGAAAAAGGGTGAGTGATAGGTGACTGGGAACTGGAAACGCTCTTGTTTCTTCTGCACACCCAATGCTGATTTTTTCTAAAAATTGTTACCCTCAAACCGGACATGAATATAAATAATATTTGCTGGTGGAAATCTATTAACTACAAAGCTCCGAGCGTAAGTAACTGACAAATTCATTCGTACATTGTGTGTTAGGTAGGCTAAAATGGAAGTGTTTTCAGTTATATGGCTGTTCCTGCTTCTTATAGGCATAAATGCTGCTTTAACGCCCAGGTGTACGTCGAAAAACCTAGAAGGCCATTTGCATTACCCTTGCAGTGCCATTCTGTTAACTTCTGACATCTCAGGAGCCTGACTTGAACATCTCGCAGGATGTTTCACCTCTAAAACCACTGGCTGCTGCAGTGGAAAGTGCGCTGGGAAGGAAACAGGTACCAGCACGACGCCAGCCGTTCCCACGCAGATTACATCTGGATGTAGCACAGGGCCACTGGTTTCCCATGAGTGCAAGTGAATACTTAGTAATATGCATGCAAATGACCTCAGTGAGCTTCCTATGCTTTCCGTCAAGTGACGGGTTCTGCTGAGAATGTGCGTGCGCGCAAGGTCATCAGCGTGAGAAACTGGACTGGGTGCGCATGCTGAAGGTCACCGGAGTGTGTGTGAGTGAGCGAGTGTGCATTCGAGATGCAAGTCTGTGATCGTGCGCAAGGTCCTTGAAGTGAATGTGTGCGCGGCGTACAAAAGCTCTTTTAAGAGTGTGTGTGCACGTATCTGTGCGAATGCATTTGCCCATGAGCAAAGTAGTGCGTGTGACTTCTGAGGGTCTAAAGGAGAGTTGGTCATCCGTTCACAGTTTACCTTCCGTGTCAGCCGCTGTTTGATTTCTCTTCGTTCCTCTTGTTCTGTCTGATCATTTCTTTCTGTGGAAGAGACAATAACCGAGATGAGTTTCACCACTTTGGGAAGATTGTCAGTTTAAATGTGCTTCAAAGCTCGTCTGTCCCCTTTGTATCTGTGCGACGTCTTCAGGGGGTTAAAGAAAAGCCTAACCAAACTGTGGGCGCTTTAGATGTGGGCGCACAGTGTTCACAAGAATGTTTTTTCACCCCAAAGAAGTAAAAATACTTCCTTAATAAAACTCAACCCCCCAAGATATTTTTTGCGTCCCTGCCCACTAACTTAATTCAGTTTAGCGATTAATGAGATAACATGCTTGCAAACGGTAGTGTGTTTATTACTGTTCTTGAAACAAACGAACCTTGTTGGAGCTGGCACTGTTCACACAGTCAAATACTCAAAAGTATGTAATCCCGAGTTGTGAAGACGTCCTGCGTAAATACTGCAAAAATGAGGCAGGAATAATCGGAAATCATGCAGCAATTAATAATTCAAGATAAATGTCCACCCATTACTCTAGCCCTACTGTGCTGTGTTTAGATTGGCTTTGTGATGGAGGGAATGTAAAGGGATGTGATGAGGGCAGTAGGAAAGACCAGAAAAAAAGAAGCACTTTTGGCGTACCTGTGCATGTTAATACATGGGAACCTGTAATCCCTGTATACAATCCCATGTGTAATTTCCTTATTACAGTCGAGATATCTCTAGTGGCCTGCACTAACATAATGATCTAAATCTGGGTTTCAACCTTATGATTGTCAAATTGCACAGATATATTCTCGCCATGTAGCCATGTTATATGTAGCCATGTTGTATTGCCTGCCAGGCTTTGCTGCACCTGTCTGTATTTATTTTCAGGGATCTTTCTAAATCCCCGCACGTGAGCGCGCGCAACTCTCCTGTCTGACACACGCAGTACGTGCCTGGGGGGGAGGTGTTCCTGACATGCAGGCATTCCCCGCGTGCCTCCCGCGCCTCAGATGATTAACATTCCTGCCACGACAACACCTCCCCACCCGCGCTAAGAATAGCTGCACTGCAGGAGCGCGGGAGGGGGCGCGCGCGGCCGGGGGGGGGGGGGGGGGCTACACGTGAATGGATTGTTCTATTTCTGGCGCCGTCTGCTGCTAAATTGGGACTCGTGCTGAGGTGATCCCTTCTGCGGAGAGAGAAAAAAACTCAACAAAGGAGATTTTTTCATTTAACCACCAAGGGGATTCCCTTCTTGGAGCAAGTCTTATCTGTTTCTAGAAATGTGGTACCCAGTCCCACTTCAAGTCCAGTGGCGGCTCCTCCATTGGGGCGTGGGGGCGTTGCCCCACTGCTTTCTCGCCGTGCGAGAAGCAGAAACATGAAATGGTAAAACTACCATTTCATGTTTCTGCTTCGCACGGAGGGAAAGCAGAAGTGCCTGGAGTGCCTAGTTGGGGGCGGGCGGGTGGGCGTTCATTCTCGAGTGCAGGGGAGGCGTGGCTAGCCCACTGTCTTTGGTGCTGACGGTTTGTTAGGGCTCAGCGCCGACCACACCAGTCATGCGCAGCTGCGCACTCTCTCTATGTAGGCTGCATGCATAGAGAGAATGGCCCCTGGTCTACAGGCGCCCGGCCGGGCGCCGCCCGCCTCCAATCACAACGCTGCTGGCTTAGGGGAACGAGAAGGAGGCTGTCTAGATTTACACAGGCCCGGCCGGGAGCAGCAGGAGCGGTGGCGCGTGATCCGGAGGAAGCAGTGGGAGGAAGGTATTAAGGTAGGTTTAGTTTTAACTTTATTTTCAATACTGTCCCGCTCCCCCCACACCCGCGCGGCCCCCCCTCCTCCGTCTTGCCGATCGCGACTGATGCTGGAAGCAGTTGTTTTGGGAAGAAGCATGAGTGGTGCATTTTGGACCATCCCAAAATGCACATCAAGATTATTAAATACGTTTATAGACACTTAGTAGAACTAGACTGTCCCTAAGCACACATCTTTCAAAAGTGCTGTTGGGTAGATCGGAGATCGGGAACAACACAGATTTGAATGTCTGTATACATTTGTTTAGCTAGAGCACCTCAGCTGTGAAATACTGAGCTGGACATGTAGCCCAGTTCTAGCTGCTGGAGTCATGTGTGTGGGACCAGACTAACTTGTCAGGGCAGGTCCGGTGCTACTCATAACACCTGACATCTGAAGGGAACCCCCTGGCTAAGCACTCTACCAGCCACCTCATTAGGCTTGGTTAGTGCCCCAAGTCCCTACACCAGTCTGCCCTTGTGTTTGCTCCTCCAGCTTGAGGTTTGCATGGCTCTTGCAGTTACTGTTTTATGTGTGACTGAAGATCCGTGGCAATCGACAGGTATGAGCCAGATAGGAGGGTGATTCTGCTAGGGAGCTTGCCACAGAGGCAGCAGATGGCAATCTATTACAGACCTGTCCTCCACAGTGTACCCCATGGACAGGAGGGGTGTAGTAACCGGAACTCATTGATCCCTATAAATAACATGCCTCGTAGTTGGATGTTTTGGTTGTTTTCGTTTCATTTGCTGCGTGTGCTAGTTCTATTGTATGCAATTAAAGAACCAATAAGATAGCACAGCGGGTTGGGTGCACACTGAAGCAAACTGTTTGTAATAAGCAGATCACGGGTGCAGGTGCACAAGAGTTTCTCATGCCTGCTGTCAAGATCTGTGAGTAACATGCAGATTACAAGTTTCAATTCCTGAAAGACGTTATAGGGTTTTACATCAACTGTGCAGAAATCTGACTAATGTGCGTGCCATATCTTAGAATCCCCATGGGTCAACTTAGCTTTTCCTCCTCCCAAAGCCAATAAAGCAGTCCGATTGAGACGGGTAATATAGAGGGGCTTTTAATGCTCTTAATAAAAACTGTGCCGTCCAGTCCCTTAAACACTTGAACAAAATCAGTAATATTTATAGGGATAGGCCTCATCGACATCCAAATGGTTGGATTTAGCTGCCCAGGTCTGAGCAACTTCCGTTATGCAGTTGGGCAGCTGCAGTACGAGGAAGCAAAAACTGTGCCCACGACAACACTGAGTGTTTCTTATGAAACTGAGAATACCTCCGCTGCCAGCACTGTGCCCAAGAGGCCACAGCTCGGCCTTGCGTGAACACCCTGTTTCCAGAACAACTATTAGTCCTGTCAGAAAGTGAACGGCAAAAATTGACCCAAATAAGATATTAAATTGCATGCTTTTAACATGCCAATTTGTTTGCGCTCCAAAGTGATGGTCTTTGAAATGCCACAAACCTATTTTCACATTCTGTATAATTAATTAAGTCATAGGTGACTCTGCTCTGAACTTACACCCTTAGGACTTATTGGTATCTCGGTTATTCATGTTCTGAAAACCATTTGGGTACACAATGGAAGACTGTACCCCTGGAAAATATGCAAAATGCACATCGATGCAGCTGTCTGTTGTTTAGTAATTACGCTGTCCAGCTTCATCTCTATACTCTTCCAAGGTGGCAAAATGGCAACGTGTTGGCACTCTGTAAATAGATACATGCATTGAGAAGTATTTGTTAAAAGTGAGACTTTTAACATGAACTGAGAAATGTTCCTGTCCCCTCCCTGATTACAATACTATAAGTAAACTAAGAGTCATATCAGCGGTCATGTATACCCTATACGTGGGACAGATTCTTATTATTCATGGATAAAAGTTGCACCATCTTACACCAATTGTTTTTACATTTCTTGGGGGGAGACACCCGAATTCCCTCTCATAACCGCGCAGATTGCGCGCTCACCAAAATTGGTTAACCAGTCTTACGCCCCACCTCTTTCTAATTCCACCAGCCACCACTGGTCGTAGCTGGTTCTCCAGCTAGCAAGAGGCCCTCGGTGTGTTTCTAAACCGATGCCAGTCGATGCCGTTATGTGCCATGGGATTTCTGTTCTAAAGGCAGCCGAAACAACGGGCCCTTCCTGTTCAATTTAAAATTCAATAACCTGATCTAAAGATGGTGCGATTTTAATTATACAAAAGGCATAAACCAATTGTAGCCAGTAATGTTAAATTTAGTGAGAATATCGTTAGAGCAAAGTGCAGTTTCCAGGAGGTCTTTAAAAGCAAAGGCATATAATATGTCACCAGAAGAAATTCTGAATTACTGTTCTTGTAGACGTGACACCATGGCTGCAGTGCACCTCAATGGAAAGGACGAATGATGCTATGTTATTTATTTATGTACTTCTTAGCTGTTCACAGGCAGTAACGTGCATATCTGAAAGAGACACGTTAGTGACAGATTCCTTACCTTAGAATATCCCCAGGCGTCAGGCTGGATCCGGAAAGTTTTTGCGTAGCAGTACCCTTGCGCGTCGGTAGGCGGCGTCGTGCGGCTCCGCGTCCGTCGTCGTGATCGCCGGGATGACGTCGCGGGCAGTACTTAGGCGCCGCCCCTGCGCGCTGACGTCAGTTCTTCTTTTTCCGCGCCAGCAAGCGCAGGTCCGGGAAGAGCAGTGCCCTAGTCATTTTTTGACTAACTTTTTGGGTGAATTTTTTCACTGTTTTCTCGAATCGACTTCAAGGTGTCGTAGGGATGCCCGGTTTTAAACGTTGCGGCGCCTGTGCTCGGATGATGTCCATCACAGACCCGCATCGGGAGTGTCTCTTCTGCCTCGGCCGAGGCCACGACACGGAGTCGTGTTCTGACTGCCGGGCCCTCAACCCGAAAGCTTTGCGAGAGCGGTCTCGAAAGCTCCTCGAGGCCCGGCATTCGGCTCCGCGCCACGCCCCGGTCGCGTGAGAGGTCAAGGGGTCGGTCGCGGAGTCCTCACCGGTCGTCGGCATCGAAGTCTTTATCGTCCGGTAAGTCCAAGCACAAAAAGTCCACAAAGCATCGTCGCTCTAGGACTTCGCCTCGCCGGTCTCGCGACTCGGCTGAGGCCCCCTCCCGGCACCGTCCCCGCGGCCCCGGACATGCCTGTGGAGTCGCCCCGCAATACCCGTCCTTCCCGGGTTCGGGGGCGGATCCGGCCCAAATACAGGAATTCCTGTCGGCCATGGCTCCGCCTCTTCGGGCCTCAAGGTCCCTCCGTGCGCCTTCGGGCCCCGCGGGCCCTGATGGGGTTGTTCCGGCGCCGCCGACGGCTCCGGCCCCGCGCGTCGCCCGTGCCTCCAGCCTCGATCCCGGCTCCGGCCCCGGCCTCGATCCCGGCTCCGCAACCCCCATCGACGCGCGGTCGACCTGAACCACGCCTCCGCCGATGTCTCCGGTGCCGTTCTCGACGCGCCTGGGGCTCCGGGCGGCGTCGTCCCCCAGTTCCTTCCGGCTCCGGACATGGACCCGGACCGACGTCGCTCGACGCCGGTTCCGGCGCCGATGAGACCTTGGGTCCCAAATGTCCCTCCTCCTCCTTATTTTGAACCAGAGGAGGACCAGGAGGACTGGGAGGGGTCTGATGACCCTCTGGCACAACAGTGTCAGTACAATGAGGACTGGTCAGAGGGTCTAGGGGATGCCAGTGGTCTAGATACTTCCCCTGACACTGGCATGCTGTCTCCTCCCGTGGCTACGGAGGAGGGAGCCAATTTTGCTACGGTGTTGCGTAGGGCGGCTGGAGCCTTACATCTCCAACTCCCTACTGTGGCGGTCAAGACTCAATCTCTTGACAGAGGTGCTTCAGCCGGCAGCCTCCTCTACGGAGACTGTGCTGCCGTTTAACGATGCCCTCACTGACGTTCTTTTGGGCGCCTGGTCCAAGCCCAACACAGGGGCTCCTGTGGATAGGAACGTGTCCCGACGCCATCGCCCAGCACCGGGCGACCCCTGTTTCTCTCTGTCCACCCCACTCCTGAGAGCTTGGCTGTCCAAGCCTCCGCTTTCCCAAACCGCCTTCCCTACCGCCCTCCGGATAGGGAATCCAAACGCCTGGATCAATTTGGGAAGAAGGGTTTTTCTTCCTCCAGTGCTGGCTTGCGGTCCATCAACACCGCTTGTCTTTTGGGCCGATATACCCACTCCTTGTGGGATTCGGTGGCGACTGTTTTGCCCCAGTGTTCTGAGGAGGTCCAGACACTGCTTTCCTGCGCCATTGCGGAAGGAAGGGATGCGGCCAAATACACAATACGATGTGGCCTTGATACCGCCGACTCGCTGGGCAGGTCTATTGCAACGACGGTGGCGCTGCGACGCCACGCCTGGCTGAGAACCACTGGTTTTTCAGGGGATGTCCAGAATACTCTCATGGACATGCCCTTTGATGGAGTCGGTCTTTTTGGGTCCAAAGCAGACCATGCGTTGGAGCGCTTTAAGGACTCACGGGCTACTGCCAAGTCCCTGGGCCTTTCTGCTACACGCCCTCCGCTGACTTCTGCTTTTCGCCCCTATCGTGGCCACGGAAGGGGCGCCCCGTCACGTCAGCAGCCCAGCCACCGGCCCGCGCAGCAGGCGTCTTCGCGTGGCCAAGGACGTGGATTCCGCCGTGGCGGTTCGGGCAACCAGCGTGCGGGTGGCGACTGTTTTGCCCAAGTGTTCTGAGGAGGTCCAGACACTGCTTACCCGCGCCATTGCGGAAGGTAGAGATGCGGCAAAGTACACCATACGTTGTGGCCTTGATACCGCCGACTCGCTGGGCAGATCGCTTGTAACGACGGTGGCGCTGCGTCGCCACGCCTGGCTGAGGACCACTGGTTTCTCGGGTGATGTCCAGAATACACTCATGGACATGCCCTTTGATGGAGTCGGTCTTTTTGGTTCCAAAGCAGACCATGCGCTGGAGCGTTTTAAGGACTCACGGGCTACTGCCAAGTCCCTGGGCCTTTCGGTTGTGCGCCCTCCGCTAACATCTGCTTTTCGCCCCTTTCGTGGCCACGGAAGGGGCGCCCAGTCACGTCAGCAGCCCAGCCACCGGCCCGCGCAGCAGGCGTCTTCGCGTGGCCAAGGACGTGGATTCCGCCGTGGCGGTTCGGGCAACCAGCGTGCGTGGTCAGGCCACCACCTCCAACCCGTCCGCAGCCTCCAAGCCCTCCTAGTCCCTCCTTTCAGGTGCACAGCACGCCAGTAGGGGCAGGGTCCGCCATCACCTTCACCACTGGCGTCCCATCACCTCGGACAGGTGGGTCTTGGACATTGTCCGAAGGGGCTACTCCCTCCCCTTCGAGACCACCCCCCAGCCATGCCACCTCAATTCCACCGCATGTCAGGGGATCACTTGGTACTTCTGCAGAAGGAAGTCACGGCCCTCTTGGCCAAGAGGGCCATCGAGCGTGTTCCGACCCCAGAAGTAGGGCGTGGCTGCTACTCCCACTACTTCCTGGTGCCCAAAATGGACAAGGAGGACATGCGTCCTATCTTGGACCTCCGGAACGTCAATCGCTTCCTCCGGAAGGAGAAGTTCAAGATGCTCACCCTAGCTCAGGTCTTGACTGCCCTCGACCCTGGAGACTGGTTGGTAGCGTTGGACTTGCAGGATGCCTATTTCCACATCCCCGTCCTGCCGGCCCACCGGCGTTACCTTCGGTTCACGGTAGGCCTCGAGCATTTTCAGTTCACCGTGCTCCCCTTTGGCCTTACCAGTGCCCCCTCGGGTGTTCACGAAAGTGATGGCGGTGGTCGCAGCTCATCTGCGCCGGGCAGGGGTTTCCAGTCTTCCCTACCTCGACGACTGGCTGCTGAAGGCGGGCTCTGCCCCAGGCAGTCGTCTCCCCACCTCCAGACTACGCCCGAACTCCTGCACTCGCTGGGGTTCTCCATCAATGTGCCAAGTCGCATCTGATTCCTTCTCCACAGCTCCTTTCATCGGAGCAGTTCTGGACACGACGCAGTTTCGGGCCTTTCCTCCCGAACGGCGAGTCCGGGATATTCAGGCTATGATTCCGATCTTTCAGCCTTTATCCTGGGTTTCGGTACGGATGACCCTGAGGCTGCTGGGCCTCATGGCCTCCTGCATCCTGCTGGTCAATCATGCCAGATGGCATATGCGGGCTCTGCAGTGGGACCTGAAGTTCCAGTGGGCGCAGCACCAGGGCAACCTGTCCGATCACGTCCAGATCTCGGAGGGGACTGCAAAACAGTTGCAGTGGTGGCTCTCGAACCGGCAATGGGTCATGGGCAGATCCCTCTCCCTTCCCCAGCCAGAGCACACAGTTGTGACGGACGCGTCCCTTCTGGGATGGGGCGGTCACATGGGAGAGGCGGAGATCAGAGGCCTCTGGTCTCCCGGCGGAGTCCCGGCTCCATATCAACCTTCTGGAGCTCCGGGCGATCCGACTTGCACTCAAGGCATTCCTTCCCTCTGTCAAAGGGAAGGTAGTGCAGGTGTTCACAGACAACACCACCGCCATGTGGTACTGCAACAAACAAGGCGGGGTGGGGTCGTGGACCCTTTGTCAAGAGGCTCTGCGCCTCTGGACATGGCTGGAACATCAGGGCATGTTCCTGATGGTTCAACACCTGGCAGGTTCCCTGAACGCCAGGGCGGACGAACCTAGCCGCAGGTGCATGATGGATCACGAATGGCGTCTTCACTGAAGTGGCGCAAGGTCTCTTTCTACAGTGGGGAGAGCCTTGGTTAGATCTATTCGCCACCGAAGAGAACGCGCAATGTCATCAGTTCTGCGCGTTGGAATTTCCAAGGCGGCACTCGCCGGCGACGCTTTTCGTCACGAGTGGAGTTGCGGTCTATTGTACGCCTTTCCGCCTATACCACTTCTACCCAGAGTGTTGAAGAAGATTCGGCACGACCGGGCCCAAGTCATTCTTGTGGCTCCGGACTGGGCTCGAAGAGTTTGGTATCCCGAGCTACTCAATATGAGCGTAGATCCCCCGATCCGTCTGCCTCTTCGGGAGGATCTTCTGTCGCAGCAGCAGGGGACGGTCCTCCACCCGAACCTGTCCAGTCTACACCTGCTTGCGTGGAGACTGCGCGGCGGCAGTTGATTCCTTTCGACTCTGCCTCCCGAAGTTTGTGATGTGATTCTGGCAGCCAGGCGTCCCTCTACTAAGGTGGTATACGCCTGCAGGTGGAACAAATTTGTGGCATGGTGCACAGCAAAGGCTGTGAATCCCCTTTCTGCCCCTCTTTCTGAGGTCCTTCTGTTCCTTCTTTCTCTGGCCCAACAGGGTTCTGCCCTGGGTACCATCAAGGGTTATCTTTGTGCTATCTCGGCCTTCCTCAGGCTCCCTGATCAGCCCTCCCTTTTCAAGTCCCCTGTTGTTAACAGGTTCTTAAAAGGCATTACTCACCTCTTCCCGCCTGTTCCGTTTGTGATGCCTCAGTGGGACTTGAACTTGGTTCTTACCTTTTAATGTGCGCTCCCTTTGAGCTCTCTACATAACTGTCCTCTTCGTCTTCTGACTCTGAAGACAGCCTTTCTGGTGGCCATCACCTCCGCTCGGCGGGTGAGTGAGCTCCAGGCTCTATCTTGCAAACCTCCCTTTCTGTCTGTTCATCCAGACAAGGTTGTTCTTCGGACGCGTCCGTCCTTCTTGCCAAAGGTGGTTACTGCTTTCCACATTGGGCAGACCATCACTTTGCCCACCTTCTTTCCGCCTCCGCATCCTTCCAGAGAGGAAGAGAGGCTCCACCGTCTGGACCCAAAACGTGCGCTCTCCTTCTATATCGACCGCACAAAACACTTCCGGGTGGATGACCAGCTCTTTGTTGGCTACGTGGGCGCCAAAAAAGGTCGGGCGGTGCACAAGAGGACCATCTCCCGCTGGGTTACCTTGTGCATCAAGACCTGCTATTCTTTGGCTAAGAAGGAGCCTCCTGTTGGGCTGCGTGCCCATTCCACCAGGGCAACGGCTGCTACCACGGCCTTGGGCCGCGGTGTTCCGCTGCCGGTTATCTGTCAGGCAGCTACGTGGGCCTCGCTGCACACGTTTACAAAGCATTACTGCCTTGACAGTCAGGTCCGGAGGGACGGCTCTTGGCCGTTCTGTCCTCCAGGACTTCCTTGTCTGATCTTTGTTCGCAGACCCACCACCGGGGTTGGTATTGCTGGGGTATCTATTCTAAGGTAAGGAATCTGTCACTAACGTGTCTCTTTCAGATGCACAAGTTACTAACTTGTGTAACGATATATCTGTAAGAGACAGTAGTTAGTGACAGATTCTTTACCGCCCCACCCATCCTCCCCGTTCTGCGAACTGATTTCTAGGGTTAAGGACGTCCCTTTCAGGGCCCTAGTATTTTTCAGACACCTATGTCAGCTTCTTGCATGGCTCTGCGTTCCTGGCGCGGAAAGTCGTGTACAGAACTGACGTCAGCGCGCAGGGGCGGCGCCTAAGTACTGCCCGCGACGTCATCCCGGCGATCACGACGCCGACGACGGACGCGGAGCCGCACGACGCCGCCTACCGACGCGCGAAGGGTACTGCTACGCAAAAACCTTTCCGGATCCAGCCTGACGCCTGGGGATATTCTAAGGTAAGGAATCTGTCACTAACTACTGTCTCTTACAGATATATCGTTACACAAGTTAGTAACTTGTGCATTAGAACACGTGACATTGGTTATGTTATGTTAATGTGGAAAGAGTGATCGTGACATTGCAAGACCTCAATGTATTTGTGGAAGGACAACACACTTGGTTCTGATTTACACTAGAAGTGTGTTCAGAGACAGAAGCACTCTTCAAATATGTATATAGTGTGATCGGTTCGTTTCAATCTGGCACCAAGCCAGATCTACCCTTTACATGGTGATCTACCACAATACTGCAGTTGAAACACCAATATATCCTGATCATAATATTGACTCCCAAAAATATCTTCACAGCGGAGTTAATGATAGTAAATCTACACCCACATTAATGATATTTCAGTAGCTGAACCCGTGTTTTATTCGTGTGGACCAGTCCTGCCTGTCATGCCTCCGAGGTTGATCAAATTAATAGATATGACATTTCTAACGCAATGGATCATGAGGTTTGGGATCCTACTGAACCAGAATGAGTGGCATGCCGGGACACTGAGTTCATTTAATAGAAAACGTGTTAGCAGTGTGTAAGTCCGAGACTACTCTCCGCAGCTGGTGTACCAGAAACATTAGATGGGTGAAACAGGTGACCTTCCTGCATTGTGATCCTGGCTGAGCAGGGCATTCATTCGTTCGGTTAGTTTTTTGTACTTGTCAAAGTTGTTGAGGACCAAGGCTGGGTCCGTCCATAGAAGGCTTTTCACCCCACTGAGAAAACATGAAAGACCACTTCTAGACTTCCTGACAGCCAGTGGGCGGTCCTTGCAGGCCAAGAGCCTGACGGCCAGTGGTTCTCTGCTAACTGGTGTTGCTCCACAATTTTGTATCTTGTCCAATTTCTGAAGAGTTATAATCAGTAATCAAGCTATGACCAGATCAGGGCAAGATCACAGTTTTGGGCACTGAATTTGGATAGGCAATGGCAGCATAGTTGTAGTTATTGGTGCCAGGTGGCTTCGAGGGAAGGAGGAAGTCTTACAGACTTTTAAACTCCCAATATGACCACCGCACAAATGTCTTCGTTATTCAGTGCAAGTGGACTAGAACTCCTCATTACCAGAGGAGCCTACAATGGCCAAGGAGACGCATTAGAATTCATAATCGTTCACAGCAAGAAATGTGAATCCATGAAACAGACTCCTATCAGGGGGCAAGACGAAAAACAATAAATAAATGAAAATAAGATTACTAAAGACTGAGGAAGCACAGTAATGAGAAAGGCAGGCAGCGCTGGAGACATGAGGAATCTGTGGATCTGAAAGAGACACGTTAGTGATAGATTCCTTACCTTAGAATATCCCCAGGCGTCAGGCTGGATCCGGAAAGTTTTGCGTAGCAGTACCCTTGCGCGTCGGTAGGCGGCGTCGTGCGGCTCCGCGTCCGTCGTCGGCGTCGTGATCGCCGGGATGACGTCGCGGGCAGTACTTAGGCGCCGCCCCTGCGCGCTGACGTCAGTTCTTCTTTTTCCGCGCCAGTAAGCGCAGATCCGGGAAGAGCAGTGCCCTGGTCAATTTTTGACCATACTTTTTGGTGATTTTTCACTGTGTTTTTCCAGCCTTCAGGTGTCGTAGGGATGCCCGGCTTCAAGCGATGCGGCGCCTGTGCGCGGATGATGTCCGTCACCGACCCGCATTGGGAGTGTCTCTTCTGCCTCGGCCGAGGCCACGACACCGAGTCTTGTCCCGAATGCCAGGCCCTCAACCCGAAGGCTTTGCGAGAGCGGTCTCGAAAGCTCCTCGAGGCCCGGCATTCGGCTCCGCGGAAGCCCCGGTCGCGTGAGAGGTCCAGGGGTCGCCGCGGAGTGCACACCGGTCGCCGGCGTCGAAGTCTTCTTCGTCCGGTAAGTCTCGACACAAGAAGTCCAAGAAGCATCGTCGCTCTCGGACTTCGCCTCGCCGGTCTCGCGACTCGGCTGAGGCCCCTCCCGGCACCGTCCCCGCCCCCCGCGGCCCCGGACTTGCCTGTGGAGTCGCCCCGTCATACCCGCCCCTTCCCGGGTTCGGGGGCGGATCCGGCCAAGGTACAGGAGTTCCTGTCGGCCATGGCCCGCCTCTTCGGGCCTTCAGGCCCCTCCGGTGCGCCTTCGGGCCCCGCGGGCCCTGATGGGGTTGATCCGGCGCCGCCGGCGGCTCCGGCCCCGGCGCCGCCCGAGCCTCCAGCCTCGATCCCGGCTCCGGCTCCGGCCCCGGCCTCGATCCCGGCTCCACAACCCCCATCGACGCCGGTCGACCTCACGACACCTCCGCCGGCGCCGATGTCTCCGGTGCCGCTCTCGACGCCGCCCTGGGCTCCGGGCGGCGTCGTCCCCCAGTTCCTTCCGGCTCCGGACTTGGACCCGGAGCGACGCCGCCGACGCCGGCTCCGCGCCGATGGGACCTTGGGTCCCAAATGTCCCTCCTCCTCCTTATTTTGAACCAGAGGAGGACCAGGAGGACTGGGAGGGGTCTGATGACCCTCTGACACGCAACTGTCAGTATGATGAGGACTGGACAGAGAGTCTAGGGGAGGCCAGTGGTCTGGATACTTCTCCTGACACTGGCATGCTGTCTCCTCCCGTGGCTACGGAGGAGGGGGCCAATTTTGGTACGGTGTTGCGTAGGGCTGCTGGGGCCTTACGTCTCCAGCTCCCTACTTTGACGGTCAAGCCTAACATCTTGACAGAGGTGCTTCAGCCGGCAGCCTCCTCTGCGGAGACTGTGCTGCCGTTTAACGACGCCCTCACGGACGTTCTTTTGGGCGCCTGGTCCAAGCCCAACACAGGGGCTCCTGTGGATCGGAACGTGTCACGACGCCATCGCCCGCTCCGGGCGACCCCCTGTTTCTTTCTGTCCACCCCACTCCTGAGAGCTTGGTTGTCCAAGCCTCCGCTTCCCAAACCGCCTTCCCTACCGCTCCTCCGGATAGGGAATCCAAACGCCTGGATCAGTTTGGGAAGAAAGGTTTTTCTTCCTCCAGTGCTGGCTTGCGGTCCGTTAACACCGCTTGTCTTTTGGGCCGATATACCCACTCTCTGTGGGATTCGGTGGCGGATGTTTTGCCCCAGTGCCCTGAGGAGGTCCAGGCACTGCTTTCCCGCGCCATTGCGGAAGGAAGGGATGCGGCCAAATACACTATCCGTTGTGGCCTTGACACCGCCGACTCGCTGGGCAGGTCGATTGCAACGACGGTGGCGCTCCGACGCCACGCCTGGCTAAGAACCACTGGTTTTTCAGGGGATGTCCAGAATACTCTCATGGACATGCCCTTTGATGGAGTTGGTCTTTTGGGTCCAAAGCAGACCATGCGTTGGAGCGCTTTAAGGACTCACGGGCTACTGCCAAGTCCCTGGGCCTTTCTGCTACACGCCCTCCGCTGCCTTCTGCTTTTCGCCCCTATCGTGGCCACGGTAGGGGCGCCCTTCACGTCAGCAGCCCAGCCACCGGCCCGCGCAGCAGGCGTCTTCGCGTGGCCGAGGACGTGGATTCCGCCGTGGCGGATCGGGCAACCAGCGTGCGGGTCAGGCCACCACCTCCAACCCGTCCGCGGCCTCCAAGCCCTCCTAGTCCCTCCTTTCAGGTGCACGGCACGCCAGTAGGGGCAGGGTCCGCCATCACCTTCCCCACTGGCGCACCATCACCTCGGACAGGTGGGTCTTGGACATTGTCCGAAGGGGCTACTCCCTCCCCTTCGAGACCACCCCCCAGCCATGCCACCTCAATTCCACCGCATGTCAGGGGATCACTTGGTGCTTCTACAGAAGGAAGTCACGGCCCTCTTGACCAAGAGGGCCATCGAGCATGTTCCGACCCCAGAAGTAGGGCGTGGTTGCTACTCCCACTACTTTCTGGTGCCCAAAAGGACAAGGAGGACATGCGTCCTATCTTGGACCTCCGGAACGTCAATCGCTTCCTCCGGAAGGAGAAGTTCAAGATGCTCACCCTAGCTCAGGTCTTGACTGCCCTCGACCCTGGAGACTGGTTGGTAGCGTTGGACTTGCAGGACGCGTATTTCCACATCCCCGTCCTGCCGGCCCACCGGCGTTACCTTCGGTTCACGGTAGGCCCCGAGCATTTTCAGTTCACCGTGCTCCCTTTGGCCTTACCAGTGCCCCTCGGGTGTTCACGAAAGTGATGGCGGTGGTCGCAGCTCATCTGCGCCGGGCAGGGGTTTCAGTCTTCCCTACCTCGACGACTGGCTGCTGAAGGCGGGCCTCGCCCCAGGCAGTCGTCTCCCACCTCCAGACTACGGCCGAACTCCTGCACTCGCTGGGGTTCTCCATCAATGTGCCGAAGTCGCATCTAATTCCTTCTCCACAGCTCCTTTTCATCGGAGCAGTTCTGGACACGACGCAGTTTCGGGCCTATCCTCCCGAACGGCGAGTCCGGGATATTCAGGCTATGATTCCGATCTTTCGGCCTTTATCCTGGGTTTCGGCACGGATGACCCTGAGGCTGCTGGGCCTCATGGCCTCCTGCATCCTGCTGGTCAATCATGCCAGATGGCATATGCGGGCTCTGCAGTGGGACCTGAAGTTCCAGTGGGCGCAGCACCAGGGCAACCTGTCCGATCACGTCCAGATCTCGGAGGGGACTGCAAAACAGTTGCAGTGGTGGCTCTCGAACCGGCAATGGGTCATGGGCAGATCCCTCTCCCTTCCCCAGCCAGAGCATACAGTTGTGACGGACGCGTCCCTTCTGGGATGGGGCGGTCACATGGGAGAGGCGGAGATCAGAGGCCTCTGGTCTCCGGCGGAGTCCCGGCTCCATATCAACCTTCTGGAGCTCCGGGCGATCCGGCTTGCACTCAAGGCATTCCTTCCCTCTGTCAAAGGGAAGGTAGTGCAGGTGTTCACAGACAACACCACCGCCATGTGGTACTGCAACAAACAGGGCGGGGTGGGGTCTTGGACCCTTTGTCAGGAGGCTCTGCGCCTCTGGACATGGCTGGAACATCAGGGCATGTTCCTGATGGTTCAACACCTGGCAGGTTCTCTGAACGCCAGGGCGGACGAACCTCAGCCGCAGGTGCATGATGGATCACGAATGGCGTCTTCACTCGGAAGTGGCGCAAGGACTCTTTCTACAGTGGGGAGAGCCTTGGTTAGATCTATTCGCCACCGAAGAGAACGCGCAATGTCATCAGTTCTGCGCGTTGGAATTTCCAAGGCGGCATCTCGCCGGCGACGCTTTTCGTCGCGAGTGGAGTTGCGGTCTGTTGTACGCCTTTCCGCCTATACCACTTCTACCCAGAGTGTTGAAGAAGATTCGGCACGACCGGGCCCAAGTCATTCTTGTGGCTCCGGACTGGGCTCGAAGAGTTTGGTATCCCGAGCTACTCAATATGAGCATAGATCCCCCGATCCGTCTGCCTCTTCGGGAGGATCTTCTGTCGCAGCAGCAGGGGACGGTCCTCCACCCGAACCTGTCCAGTCTACACCTGCTTGCGTGGAGATTGAGCGGCGGCAGTTGATTCCTTTCGACTTGCCTCCCGAAGTTTGTGATGTGATTCTGGCAGCCAGGCGTCCCTCCACTAAGGTGGTATACGCCTGCAGGTGGAACAAATTTGTGGCATGGTGCACAGCAAAGGCTGTGGATCCCCTTTCTGCCCCTCTTTCTGAGGTCCTTCTGTTCCTTCTCTCTCTGGCCCAACAGGGTTCTGCCCTGGGTACCATCAAGGGTTATCTTTGTGCTATCTCGGCCTTCCTCAGGCTCCCTGATCAGCCCTCCTTTTCAAGTCCCCTGTTGTTAACAGGTTCTTAAAAGGCATTACTCACCTCTTCCCTCCTGTTCCGTTTGTAATGCCTCAGTGGGACTTGAACTTGGTTCTTACCTTTTAATGTGCGCTCCCTTTGAGCCTCTGCATAACTGTCCTCTTCGTCTTCTGACTCTAAAGGCAGCCTTTCTGGTGGCCATCACCTCCGCTCGGCGGGTGAGTGAGCTCCAGGCTCTTTCTTGCAAACCTCCCTTTCTGTCTGTTCATCCAGACAAGGTTGTTCTTCGGACGCGTCCGTCCTTCTTGCCAAAGGTGGTTACTGCTTTCCACATTGGGCAGACCATCACTTTGCCCACCTTCTTTCCGCCTCCGCATCCTTCCAGAGAGGAAGAGAGGCTCCACCGTCTGGAGCCCAAAACGTGCGCTCTCCTTCTATATCGACCGCACGAAACACTTCCGGGTGGATGACCAGCTCTTTGTTGGCTACGTGGGCGCCAAAAGAGTCGGGCGGTGCACAAGAGGACCATCTCCCGCTGGGTTACCTTGTGCATCAAGACCTGCTATTCTTTGGCTAAGAAGGAGCCTCCTGTTGGGCTGCGTGCCCATTCCACCAGGGCAACGGCTGCTACCACGGCCTTGGGCCGCGGTGTTCCGCTGCCGGTTATCTGTCAGGCAGCTACGTGGGCCTCGCTGCACACGTTTACTAAGCATTACTGCCTTGACAGTCAGGTCCGGAGGGACGGCTTCTTTGGCCGTTCTGTCCTCCAGGACTTCCTTGTCTGATCTTTGTTCGCAGACCCACCACCGGGGTTGGTATTGCTGGGGTATCTATTCTAAGGTAAGGAATCTATCACTAACGTGTCTCTTCAGATGCACAAGTTACTAACTTGTGTAACGATATATCTGTAAGAGACAGTAGTTAGTGATAGATTCCTTACCGCCCCACCCATCCTCCCCGTTCTGCGAACTGATTTCTAGGGTTAAGGACATCCCTTTCAGGGCCCTAGTATTTTTCAGACACCTGTGTCAGCTTCTTGCATGGCTCTGCGTTCCTGGCGCGGAAAGTCGTGTACAGAACTGGACGTCAGCGCGCAGGGGCGGCGCCTAGTACTGCCCGCGACGTCATCCCGGCGATCACGACGCCGACGACGGACGCGGAGCCGCACGACGCCGCCTACCGACGCGCAAGGGTACTGCTACGCAAAACTTTTCCGGATCCAGCCTGACGCCTGGGGATATTCTAAGGTAAGGAATCTATCACTAACTACTGTCTCTTACAGATATATCGTTACACAAGTTAGTAACTTGTGCGTCAAGGCAGGAAGTGGGCGGGCTTCATGGAACTTACAGCGCTTCTCTGCTGTCAGATTCTAAGTTCATGCTTATCTCTGTTTTCAAGGAAGTTGCTTTTATTTCTTGCCACAATGACGTCTTCGGCTAATGTCCTCAGTATTTGGAAATATATGTTACTTTTAACAGTGCTGCCCTCTCACGTCATGTGCTTTGGTTAATCCAACACTCCCTATCCAATGACCCCTAACGTGTGACAAATCCTAGCACGGGGCACGCTTGCAGCCCAGTTCCAGGCAATATCTTTGGCTCCAGCATATAAGCTTTACATGTAGTACTAAAGTGGGCTTATGCCACGCTTACTGTCATACTTGCAGTTAGGATTTCATGTGCTACTATGCTACCAGGATTTGTGTAGCGCGCTGCTAACATTTGTATTGTCCTGTAACATTCCAGGGTTTGGGACCCCTTGGTGAGTCTGGAAATCAGGATGAGCAGATTCAGGATGGTCTGAAGTCAATGCCTTGGATTAGATAGAGAAATCAACAACACCACAATAGTACATAGTAACAGCGTCCCTAAGTTCTGTGCTACCTCTAGAATCAGTCAGCTATGGGGCAAAATAACAGCGAATGATGAGGTGAAATGCGCTGAAAGCTCAGAGCTGATCTAAAAGTTGTCTAGGTCAATGCACTGGAGTTATATACAAGAATGGGGGAATTTGAGTGCTTAAAACGTTGTGGAACTTTGTAGTCATTTTAGGAATATAAAAAGCATGGAAAAGGTTGTGGAACATTGTCGTAACAGTGAACAGAAGCTCTGCTTGTACAGAAAAGGGGTTGGCGCAATCGGAGTAGGATGCCCACAGCACTCTGGCCTTTGGTAATTATGCTTCACTTTCCCTATTTACCAAGATCCCTGCCAACCTTTGCCATTTTTTATGGTGGTGCCAATTAGGGACATTTTCACATATAAAGTTGGACCAAATTGCACCATTTCCGTACTATGGTTTCAGAAATGAGGTGGTGTCTCAATCTATTACACTCAGTGGGACCCAAAACGGGCCCCGGCAACAGTTTTCACATATGTAACATATGTGCTTGCCATGTACAGCTCAGGAAGCACCTGTCCATTCCCCCGCAGGGTGTTTCTTTCAAGTGCTGAGCATGTATGCCTTTCTCAAGCTATTAGAGAATGTGCTGTTGCATATACACTGCCTACGATACTGCACATTCGCTGTGTTTTCTCAAGGCAGTGGGTGGCACCTCGTCCTAGCCAGCAAGGCCCAAATGTTGGGCACGACTTCCATAGGAGATGTTAGAGGGGGGGAATCTACCCTCAGCCATGATCACATGAGAAGAAGGAACCTACACCCATACCCACATTTTTTTGTTCGGGCCAAGGATTGACACCCTTCCCAAACAGGATCAAAGGTTGCAGGTGGATGGTATAAGCCCATGCCACGCCTCTGAACCCCTGTTTTCTGCAAGAGAAAAGATACAAAGGTCTCGCTTTGCATGTTGATCACCAAAGGGAACCCACGAGTATCTCTTGTAAGTGAAAGCAGTCAATAAACTGTGGCCTCTACTCTGTCCAACAACCAATTGTGGGCTTCATTATTGAGACTCAGGAGGGTCCCGGTAGGGGTACCCCCTGTATGATTACGGGAAACTGTTAGTTACCGGCACCAAAATGAGCTCTCAATAGGCTATACAGATCCTTCCACGGTCTTTCGAAAGACATCCTTCGGGGGACTTCCAGGCCTTGTGTCAGTGCCGGATTAAACCCTGTGGAGGCCCCTAGGCAGTCAAAATTTTGGGCCCTCCTCCTCCCCACAAATTATTTCCTAATACCTAATGCACCAGATTTTTTTTTACAAACCGACAGCTGCCAGAAGATGAGCTTTTAAGAGACAGTTATGTGAATCTGATGTCCCTGGTTTATGTACTTTTAGTTGTCGTGGGGCCCCTAAAAGTAGTGGGCCCCCATAAGCCGGTGCCTACTTTGCCAATCCGGAACTGCCTTGTGTAAACGTTTCAGTCAGGCTTAGTGACAGAGCGGGAGCTCGGAGACCTGTGTTGATGGAAACATTGCGTTTTTCACCTCACGAAGTCATTAGGAGTGCGCTTAGCCTTGGCGCTCGGCTCCGCGAACACTTCATCTGCAATTTCACGTCGCAAAACTCATTCCAGGAATTCTCCCGGCTGTGCACGACGCTGCAAAAAAATAAAACAATAAAAAAAAGAAAAATACATGTAAGACGAGGTACTGCATGTACGGAACATCATGCGCCTGGCTGCAGGGCGGCCTTGAAGTCCCGCCGCCAGCTCTTTGTTGTGCACGGTGAGAAATCAATCTGTGCTCGGCGGGTCGCGGTCATCGCCCCTCCCCCCTCCGCTTCTGAACACAGAGCGTGCTCCTGCTCGGAAACCTGGGGTGGCGGTGCCGCGGGCCCGGGGTTTATTTACTGTGGAAATATCGGAACTCTCTGCCTCCGTTACGAGAAAATATGTAAAATATGTCACGGTGCTCTGCGTCTCCATGCTAATGAATCGCTGCGTCTAACAAGCTTTGCACGCCTGTGTTCCCGCTGCCTCCTCCTCTTCCACCTGCAGACAAGGTGCTTCTGTTTTTTTGTAGTTTTGTATAGCGCGAACTCGACCCTAATGTATTGAAGCGCTTTACATGAGCACCAGTTACATTACACTAGGGCATATTCATTGTTGGTAGGCGCCGGGACATGAAGTGATTTGCCCAGAATCACTGTATGTACAGCGGACGCCGAGACTCGAACCTACTTCTCCAGCTCTAAAGTCGGCAGCTCTTGCCGTTACGACACATCCTGTCCCCCTTCATGGGAGGAATAGCGCTTATACACACAAAAGGACACTTCGAAGCACCGAGAGGGAGCAGGTGTTGAAGGAGGGAACATGACAGGGAAGAAGGGAATTAGAGGGAGTAGCTGTAGATGTTAGGAGAGCGGAGGAAAGAAAAAACGGGAGAGGGCAGAAGGGAACAGGAGAAAGAAGAGGGAGAAGAAAGAGAAGGAAGGGACGGGAGAAGGGGTAAGGGGTATGTGAGAGTGAAAAGGAGAGAATGTGAGATGCAAAGCGAGAACAGGACATGCATAAAGAGAATGGGAACAATGGGAGGCACAGGAGAGAGGGAAGGAGGGGATTTTATAGGCAAGGAGGGAGGACAAGGCATGAGTGATCAGGAGAGACTAAGGAGGAACAGAAGATAGAGCGGTGGACGAGAGATGCAAGATGTCAACGAGGGAACAGAAGGGAAAGAAAGAGCAGTGGTGGGACGGGGGAACGAGAGAACAAAAGGAATGAACAGAAGAGGAAATAAAGGAGGAGGAAATAGGATAGTCAGGGACTGAGGACAGGGAAGGAATTAACTGGAGTGGGAAAGATGGTGGGAGGGTAGAAGGGAACAGGAGAGGGATTGATGGAACAGACGAGGGGGCTGGGGAACCGGGGAGAAGGAGGAGGGAAGAGGGTAGGAGGGAAGAGGATTGGTAAGGTCATGGCAGGTGAGAGGGAATAGGAAACATAATGGAAGTATGCGTGAAGGAGGGAACACGAAACACAAGGAGGGAGATAAACAAGTGAGCGAGGGAGGACAAAATTATCCAAATCTGGTGTTCAGGTCAATGATTACTTTTCTAAGCATTGCCCACCCTTTAGATGTGGTAACGTGTTTTCATGCTGTAGTGTTTTCATTGCCACCTAAAAAAGCGAGGAAGGTACGCCTTACATGCAGAGCCAGTGGCGTAAAATCTGCAGTGAGAGAGGCCCTTTCCAAAGCTGCACACTGCTTAGTAAAGCAGTCACGGGCTCTTTTACTGAAATATGGCTGCAGTCGCCGCTTCCACTGCATGGGAGACGTGACTATCCAGCTAAAGCCATCCTGCAGGCCGAGGCCTGGACCCTGCCAGTCATCAGGGCACTTAAGAGCTCAGCCGTGAAAATAAGGCCTGCCAGCAGAACTAATGTATAGCACACGCTGTTCTTAAAGGGACTTGAGCAGTGCATAACGAACGAGAGCCGTGCTGCAGCATAATAATAGCGTCATCATATTTTCAATGTGGGGGGACCAGAAACAAACATTAGCAAAGGTACAGGCCACTGGACAAGCGGTGCTTTCCTACCCATGATCGCAGTTTTCATGTAATCTTCACCTTGCTCACGTCTCTGCGCACTCTGTCACGCGAAAAGCATTTCTGGATAGAGGCATAAAGTCTTGCAGAATAGCTATTATAAGAGGACTAGATTCCACCGACCCCAAAATGAACTGTAAATTGGTTAAATTTTTATGTTGCCATGAACGAGAACTGAAAGCCAAATCCGAGTAATGGATAAATTATGAACTATATATCTGAAAGAGACACGTTAGTGATAGATTCCTTACCTTAGAATATCCCCAGGCGTCAGGCTGGATCCGGAAAGTTTTGCGTAGCAGTACCCTTGCGCGTCGGTAGGCGGCGTCGTGCGGCTCCGCGTCCGTCGTCGGCGTCGTGATCGCCGGGATGACGTCGCGGGCAGTACTTAGACGCCGCCCCTGCGCGCTGACGTCAGTTCTTCTTTTCCGCGCCAGCAAGCGCAGATCCGGGAAGAGCAGTGCCCTGGTCAATTTTTGACCATACTTTTTGGTGATTTTTTCACTGTTTTTTCCATCTTTAAGGTGTCGTAGGGATGCCCGGCTTCAAGCGATGCGGCGCCTGTGCGCGGATGATGTCCGTCACCGACCCGCATTGGGAGTGTCTCTTCTGCCTCGGCCGAGGCCACGACACCGAGTCTTGTCCCGAATGCCAGGCCCTCAACCCGAAAGCTTTGCGAGAGCGGTCTCGAAAGCTCCTCGAGGCCCGGCATTCGGCTCCACGGAGGCCCCGGTCGCGTGAGAGGTCCAGGGGTCGCCGCGGAGTGCACACCGGTCGCCGGCGTCGAAGTCTTCTTCGTCCGGTAAGTCTAAGCACAAGAAGTCCAAGAAGCATCGTCGCTCTCGGACTTCGCCTCGCCGGTCTCGCGACTCGGCTGAGGCCCCTCCCGGCACCGTCCCCGCCCCCGCGGCCCCGGACTTGCCTGTGGAGTCGCCCCCGTCATACCCGCCCTTCCCGGGTTCGGGGGCGGATCCGGCCAAGGTACAGGAGTTCCTGTCGGCCATGGCCCGCCTCTTCGGGCCTTCAGGCCCCTCCGGTGCGCCTTCGGGCCCCGCGGGCCCTGATGGGGCTGTTCCGGCGTCGCCGGCGGCTCCGGCCCCGGCGCCGCCCGGGACTCCAGCCTCGATCCCGGCTCCGGCTTCGGCCCCGGCCTCGATCCCGGCTCCACAACCCCCATCGACGCCGGTCGACCTCACGACACCTCCGCCGGCGCCGATGTCTCCGGTGCCGTTCTCGACGCCGCCCTGGGCTCCGGGCGGCGTCGTCCCCCAGTTCCTTCCGGCTCCGGACATGGACCCGGAGCGACGCTCGCTCGACGCCGGCTCCGGCGCCGATGGGCCCTTGGGTCCCAAATGTCCCTCCTCCTCCTTATTTTGAACCAGAGGAGGACCAGGAGGACTGGGAGGGGTCTGATGACCCTCTGACTCGCAACTGTCAGTATGATGAGGACTGGACAGAGAGTCTAGGGGAGGCCAGTGGTCTGGATACTTCTCCTGACACTGGCATGCTGTCTCCTCCCGTGGCTACGGAGGAGGGGGCCAATTTTGGTACGGTGTTGCGTAGGGCTGCTGGGGCCTTACGTCTCCAGCTCCCTACTTTGACGGTCAAGCCTAACATCTTGACAGAGGTGCTTCAGCCGGCAGCCTCCTCTGCGGAGACTGTGCTGCCGTTTAACGACGCCCTCACAGACGTTCTTTGGGCGCCTGGTCCAAGCCCAACACAGGGGCTCCTGTGGATCGGAACGTGTCACGACGCCATCGCCCGCTCCGGGCGACCCCTGTTTCTTTCTGTCCACCCCACTCCTGAGAGCTTGGTTGTCCAAGCCTCCGCTTCCCCAAACCGCCTTCCCTACCGCTCCTCCGGATAGGGAATCCAAACGCCTGGATCAGTTTGGGAAGAAAGGTTTTTCTTCCTCCAGTGCTGGCTTGCGGTCCGTTAACACCGCTTGTCTTTTGGGCCGCTATACCCACTCTCTGTGGGATTCGGTGGCGGATGTTTTGCCCCAGTGCCCTGAGGAGGTCCAGGCACTGCTTTCCCGCGCCATTGCGGAAGGAAGGGATGCGGCCAAATACACTATCCGTTGTGGCCTTGACACCGCCGACTCGCTGGGCAGGTCGATTGCAACGACGGTGGCGCTCCGTCGCCACGCCTGGCTGAGAACCACTGGTTTTTCAGGGGATGTCCAGAATACTCTCATGGACATGCCCTTTGATGGAGTCGGTCTTTTTGGGTCCAAAGCAGACCATGCGTTGGAGCGCTTTAAGGACTCACGGGCTACTGCCAAGTCCCTGGGCCTTTCTGCTACACGCCCTCCGCTGCCTTCTGCTTTTCGCCCCTATCGTGGCCACGGTAGGGGCGCCCTTCACGTCAGCAGCCCAGCCACCGGCCCGCGCAGCAGGCGTCTTCGCGTGGCCGAGGACGTGGATTCCGCCGTGGCGGATCGGGCAACCAGCGTGCGGGTCAGGCCACCACCTCCAACCCGTCCGCGGCCTCCAAGCCCTCCTAGTCCCTCCTTTCAGGTGCACGGCACGCCAGTAGGGGCAGGGTCCGCCATCACCTTCCCCACTGGCGCACCATCACCTCGGACAGGTGGGTCTTGGACATTGTCCGAAGGGGCTACTCCTCCCCTTCGAGACCACCCCCAGCCATGCCACCTCAACTCCACCGCATGTCAGGGGATCACTTGGTGCTTCTACAGAAGGAAGTCACGGCCCTCTTGACCAAGAGGGCCATCGAGCATGTTCCGACCCCAGAAGTAGGGCGTGGTTGCTACTCCCACTACTTTCTGGTGCCCAAAAGGACAAGGAGGACATGCGTCCTATCTTGGACCTCCGGAACGTCAATCGCTTCCTCCGGAAGGAGAAGTTCAAGATGCTCACCCTAGCTCAGGTCTTGACTGCCCTCGACCCTGGAGACTGGTTGGTAGCGTTGGACTTGCAGGACGCATATTTCCACATCCCCGTCCTGCCGGCCCACCGGCGTTACCTTCGGTTCACGGTAGGCCACGAGCATTTTCAGTTCACCGTGCTCCCCTTTGGCCTTACAAGTGCCCCTCGGGTGTTCACGAAAGTGATGGCGGTGGTCGCGGCTCATCTGCGCCGGGCAGGGGTTTCAGTCTTCCCCTACCTCGACGACTGGCTGCTGAAGGCGGGCTCGTCCCAGGCAGTCGTCTCCCACCTCCAGACTACGGCCGAACTCCTGCACTCGCTGGGGTTCTCCATCAATGTGCCGAAGTCGCATCTGATTCCTTCTCCACAGCTCCTTTTCATCGGAGCAGTTCTGGACACGACGCAGTTTCGGGCCTATCCTCCCGAACGGCGAGTCCGGGATATTCAGGCTATGATTCCGATCTTTCGGCCTTTATCCTGGGTTTCGGTAAGGATGACCCTGAGGCTGCTGGGCCTCATGGCCTCCTGCATCCTGCTGGTCACTCATGCCAGATGGCATATGCGGGCTCTGCAGTGGGACCTGAAGTTCCAGTGGGCGCAGCACCAGGGCAACCTGTCCGATCACGTCCAGATCTCGGAGGGGACTGCAAAACAGTTGCAGTGGTGGCTCTCGAACCGGCAATGGGTCATGGGCAGATCCCTCTCCCTTCCCCAGCCAGAGCATACAGTTGTGACGGACGCGTCCCTTCTGGGATGGGGCGGTCACTTGGGAGAGGCGGAGATCAGAGGCCTCTGGTCTCCGGCGGAGTCCCGGCTCCATATCAACCTTCTGGAGCTCCGGGCGATCCGGCTTGCACTCAAGGCATTCCTTCCCTCTGTCAAAGGGAAGGTAGTGCAGGTGTTCACAGACAACACCACCGCCATGTGGTACTGCAACAAACAGGGCGGGGTGGGGTCTTGGACCCTTTGTCAGGAGGCTCTGCGCCTCTGGACATGGCTGGAAAATCAGGGCATGTTCCTGATGGTTCAACACCTGGCAGGTTCTCTGAACGCCAGGGCGGACGAACTCTGCCGCAGGTGCATGATGGATCACGAATGGCGTCTTTCACTCGGAAGTGGCGCAAGGACTCTTTCTACAGTGGGGAGAGCCTTGGTTAGATCTATTCGCCACCGAAGAGAACGCGCAATGTCATCAGTTCTGCGCGTTGGAATTTCCAAGGCGGCACTCGCTCGGCGACGCTTTTCGTCGCGAGTGGAGTTGCGGTCTGTTGTACGCCTTTCCGCCTATACCACTTCTACCCAGAGTGTTGAAGAAGATTCGGCACGACCGGACCCAAGTCATTCTTGTGGCTCCGGACTGGGCTCGAAGAGTTTGGTATCCCGAGCTACTCAATATGAGCATAGATCCCCCGATCCGTCTGCCTCTTCGGGAGGATCTTCTGTCGCAGCAGCAGGGGACGGTCCTCCACCCGAACCTGTCCAGTCTACACCTGCTTGCGTGGAGATTGAGCGGCGGCAGTTGATTCCTTTCGACTTGCCTCCCGAAGTTTGTGATGTGATTCTGGCAGCCAGGCGTCCCTCCACTAAGGTGGTATACGCCTGCAGGTGGAACAAATTTGTGGCATGGTGCACAGCAAAGGCTGTGGATCCCCTTTCTGCCCCTCTTTCTGAGGTCCTTCTGTTCCTTCTCTCTCTGGCCCAACAGGGTTCTGCCCTGGGTACCATCAAGGGTTATCTTTGTGCTATCTCGGCCTTCCTCAGGCTCCCTGATCAGCCCTCCTTTTCAAGTCCCCTGTTGTTAACAGGTTCTTAAAAGGCATTACTCACCTCTTCCCTCCTGTTCCGTTTGTAATGCCTCAGTGGGACTTGAACTTGGTTCTTACCTTTTAATGTGCGCTCCCTTTGAGCCTCTGCATAACTGTCCTCTTCGTCTTCTGACTCTAAAGGCAGCCTTTCTGGTGGCCATCACCTCCGCTCGGCGGGTGAGTGAGCTCCAGGCTCTTTCTTGCAAACCTCCCTTTCTGTCTGTTCATCCAGACAAGGTTGTTCTTCGGACGCGTCCGTCCTTCTTGCCAAAGGTGGTTACTGCTTTCCACATTGGGCAGACCATCACTTTGCCCACCTTCTTTCCGCCTCCGCATCCTTCCAGAGAGGAAGAGAGGCTCCACCGTCTGGACCCAAAACGTGCGCTCTCCTTCTATATCGACCGCACAAAACACTTCCGGGTGGATGACCAGCTCTTTGTTGGCTACGTGGGCGCCAAAAAGGTCGGGCGGTGCACAAGAGGACCATCTCCCGCTGGGTTACCTTGTGCATCAAGACCTGCTATTCTTTGGCTAAGAAGGAGCCTCCTGTTGGGCTGCGTGCCCATTCCACCAGGGCAACGGCTGCTACCACGGCCTTGGGCCGCGGTGTTCCGCTGCCGGTTATCTGTCAGGCAGCTACGTGGGCCTCGCTGCACACGTTTACTAAGCATTACTGCCTTGACAGTCAGGTCCGGAGGGACGGCTTCTTTGGCCGTTCTGTCCTCCAGGACTTCCTTGTCTGATCTTTGTTCGCAGACCCACCACCGGGGTTGGTATTGCTGGGGTATCTATTCTAAGGTAAGGAATCTATCACTAACGTGTCTCTTTCAGATGCACAAGTTACTAACTTGTGTAACGATATATCTGTAAGAGACAGTAGTTAGTGATAGATTCCTTACCGCCCCACCCATCCTCCCCGTTCTGCGAACTGATTTCTAGGGTTAAGGACATCCCTTTCAGGGCCCTAGTATTTTTCAGACACCTGTGTCAGCTTCTTGCATGGCTCTGCGTTCCTGGCGCGGAAAGTCGGTGTACAGAACTGACGTCAGCGCGCAGGGGCGGCGTCTAAGCACTGCCCGCGACGTCATCCCGGCGATCACGACGCCGACGACGGACGCGGAGCCGCACGACGCCGCCTACCGACGCGCAAGGGTACTGCTACGCAAAACTTTTCCGGATCCAGCCTGACGCCTGGGCATATTCTAAGGTAAGGAATCTATCACTAACTACTGTCTCTTACAGATATATCGTTACACAAGTTAGTAACTTGTGCTTTAATAACTATACAAATTTTACGATGTTTTTTTTTAAGAGATATGTAACTTTTATGCAATTTGCTCTTCTTTCATTTTTAAACAGTGTTTTGTAATATTGTTATGGTTTTAACTAACTGAACAATAAATAAACAATCACAATCTGTCACGCGAAAAGCAGCATTTTTTGAAAAAAATCATGTTAATCTGATTTTATGACGCTCCCTCGTAAAAACCCAGTACATAAAAAGCCAAGATAGAAAGCCAGCTGTATCCTCCAGAAGTGCATTAACTCTGCACCAGAAAAGGAGCGGTGACAGACTGTTGGAGGTGGAGGAGAGATGGAGACAAGAGTCTTTATTCCAGAGGCGGGCAGATGGACAATGCGAGGAAGGGCCAAGGCCATCTCACATGCAAAGAACACATTTTTACCTCTGCCAATGATGATGTAACTAAACACTGATATATATCTACACAGTTTTATTGTAATTGATAGGAGATATCATTTTTCGTCTTAAGTGTTAGCACCCCTCCCGGCCGGACTTTAATTTACCTTTTATACCTTTTTAGAAGGCAGTGTCTTCCCAGTTCATGTCTCAAGCTGAATGCTAAACACCAACGTATCCATCGTTTATCAAATTTATACCCCTTAAGGGTTGGCATTAGTTACTGTTTTGTTTTGTAACCTGTTAAATGGCAACTTCTTATGTGAAGTGCTATGTCACCCTTTGGGTCTAGTACACGGCATAGAAGACTGCTAATTAAATACAAATTAAATAAAAGAAAAAGGGTGAGATGGTGACGTGATCCAGGCCTACTGATCCAAGTGGATCAAAAGGGGGAGGGCAACGGCCCGTCTATGGTTTTCAATTTGAGGATGAGGGCATCCTGTGTCTTACAAAGGAGATGGGAAGCTCTTGTACGGTGAAAAGTCGATGCACAGGTTGGGCGAGCGGCAGGTGAAGCAGAACAGTAAAGTAGAGAAAGCGTTGGACGACGACAGGGTCAGGCAAAGAGACCGAGAGAGAGACAGACGAAGAATCAGGATGAGCTGATGCCAAATCAAGAATCTGCTGTTGGGTGATAGAAGGAAAAACTTATATTCAGTTTTCAGATGCAGGAGTTTAATGCTGTGTATATTGGCAGTGAAGCGCCTTGAGACCCTCACGGGAGAGTAGCTGCGCTATACAAACCCCTGATTGTTTGATCGAAGGCCTGTTGTTGATCAGAAGCGGGAAACCCAGATCAGGCCAGGGTGGAAAGGTGATATGGTGGGTCGAGAGACAGGGCAGGGTTTCAGTGAGACGTACAAAGACTTTCCACTCGGATTTTGTTGACAGAGACATTTGCGAGGGACAGCAAGATGAGGAGGTTTACTGTGAAAGAGTCACTCGTGGTAGTGCATGATCAGGCCAACAACTTTTGTGCTCAAGAGCTTGGGCCTTCTAAACCGATCAGAATGAACACTCAGTAGTGGACAATATTAACAGACAAGCCAATTTTTTGAGAAAATCAATGAATGTCGTACTATTTCCGACATATGTTCTGCCACTGCGGTCACACCGCTGGCTTGTGATAACCACAGGGAAGAGAGTGCAAGATGCACAGAGAACAGACCTGTGGATGCTGAAACGTGTGCACAGAATTTGCCTTACAGCATTAAAAAAGATAAATTAGTTAATGAACAGACCAGATATATCAAAATTTGGAGTGTTTTTAACAAATGAAGTAGTCCATCTGTATGCACCTTGCACCCGTGGAGTTTTTCAACTGTGCAGGTTTTTAACATCCCATAAATCTACATATCTACCAAGGTTTGTGGGATGTATGATGTATTCACGCATGCTTTTACAGCGCATGCGTTTACAACGCGGGCAATACAACAAACACGTCATTACCGCGCGTTCCATTATAACGCAAGTCATTACAACGACTTGCCTTAGGGAAGCGCTGGACTTTGGAATAGTATATTTTACTATTCCAACTCCAGTCTGTGCAACAGTAGGGAAGGTGTTGGATTTAAAATCCAACAATGCATTCCCTAAAGCAAGTCGTTGTTATGACTTGAATTGTAATGGAACACGTGGTAATGACACGTTCGTTGTAGGGCCTGCGTTGTAATGGCACTGCGTAGTTCTGTCTGCGTTGTAAACGCTGATTCCCAGGTTGGTGGTATGGCAGGAGTAGGAAAATGGCAGAGTAAATGGTCCTGGCTTTTGTTGCCTGTTAGCGTCAGCCATAAAATAAATCAAGCTGCTAGTGCAAGTTATCTATTACAACAGTACAGGCTTGTTCAAAGCAAGTTCATGCAAAAATACATTGACTTGAAGTTGGTTCCTTCCGTATTGTCAATGCATCGTTCTCTTTTGATATGTTCACTTCTTAGTGTGTATAGTTCTATGCTTGTCTCTCTGTTTACAGCTTGAACATATGCTTGCTCGGTATTATGTTGTCTACATGACCCCCTGCCTCTCAGTTTAAGGGAGGGTTCTACAAATGTCTTTTCCCAGTTTGCTTTCAGTCCTAATCCAAAGATCCATTATATAGTGCCTCTCAAAGGACAGATGTGTCCTTCAGTATAAAAGATACCTTTGAGATGTCCCTAACTCAGTGCTTAATCGAGCCGGTGGGGGCAGGGCCACTGGAATTATGCGCCAGGGGAGTACTAAATTATGCAGCAGGATTGACTAAATTATACAACAAGAAAAGAAAAATTATGCAGCACAATTGGCACATTTTTTGATAGAGTTACTTCATTATTTTGTAATTTATATACATGGTAATACAGCCTGGGCAAATATTCCACCTCATCAGTACCTGTTTAACAACAAAATACAGAAATAGGCAACTGAGAGATGACCAGTTAGCTTCTGCAAAGAGCCTTCCATTGAGCGCAAACACATGAAGCCAAGTTTTTAGTAACTTTTGATCTGTTTGAGCTAGAAACATTTTTTTTGTTAAAATCTGCTGATTATGCAGTAGATGATGGATTATGTGGCAGATGCGACACATCCAAAATTATGCAAATATAGCTGCGAAATTACATAATTTCCGTGACCCTAGGTGGGGACCGCCGGCACTCATTTTTGGGGACCGGCACTTACTTTTCTGCATCAGACATTAACCAAGAGCAAGAGAGGGAAAAAGAAACAACACGGAACGGCGGAGGAAGAAAAAGACGGGAAAAACTTCATATAGGGAGAAAGCAGGAACCTGCAACAGTGAGTTAAAAGAGGCAGGGTATGTCTGGTATGGATTAAAGAGGTTTCTATGGGGTTTGCATTATGGAGGGTGAAGTTGTGTCTTATGGGGAGGGAGAGTGGTTTGGCAGAGTTTAATACTTTCTGAAGAAAATAAGGGTGGTTATGGTAGGCCACAGAATGGGAAGCCAAGGTTTACAGTGCTCGCACCATTGCCATCTCACAGGGCCAGTCTGTTCTGTGGTTAGAAACAGCAAGAATGCAGCCAATCCGCTCCCAGGATGCTCTCTCATGTGACACAGCCAAGGCGACCAAGATTGTCAGTGCTTGGATATGTGCCCAATGGGGTTAGAGGCATGCCAGGTTTATTGGATGATCACTGACTGTTAACAATCCATTTTAATATAATTCTGTGCCAAGGTAGTTTGTGTGGATAGTCTGAAAATCTGGGCGCGGGTTGTCCAACAGGGTGCTACGTGGCCCATATCCATATCACATCTGCAGGTGATCGGTTTACAATGAATCATGGCCTCTGTCCCCTTGGACCAATGTTGGACACATCTGCCGTAGCTACATTGCTCATCTTGTTCAAGAAAGAAGACCTATATTTATCGTTAATGCTCCGTTCAGGGTGGAATTAATGTTCTGTGTAACAAGCCCTAACGTATACGAACTGATAATTCTATTAACAATAAAGAGCTCCCCGTTGCAGGACAAATCTTATTTTCCATTATGGAATCAAACAATAGGCATGAACAACCAGGTAAGATTAAAATATGATTAAGGCGCGTGGTCAAAGAAGTATTTCAACAACTGGAGTTGCATTGTCTGGTTTGCTATTGGTTCAGCTGCTGATCTGTTGTGTTATCATCTCGGTCATCAGGTAACCCAAACTAAGGAAGTGTCTTACTTTACAGCCTATAGGCTGTCCTTGGTGGGTTGGAACTGTCGTTCCACCAATGAGTATCCTGCACACACTTGGAGGCTAGCAAAGGGTGGGCCACAATACACTTGTAAGAGCTGGAGAGTTTGGTATTTTGGGCTGTCCACTCCACTTGCACATAGGTGGGAATGCACATGCTGGATTTACAGTGAGGACCGATGTTTACTTCAACTTGGAAAAGGTTCTCCATCTTGGACAGGCGTTATTGGGTTGTGAGATCACTATTTACAGTTGAAGTAAATAAGTAGGAAATTTACCGAATTTCTAGAAATGTCTGCATACATAATAACAGCTAATGCTCTAAATAATCCACCCCTGTGTATTTTCATTTCAATGGGAGGGAAGTGCCACTTGCCTTCCTCCCCTTTTTCCTCAAGGGCTGCCACTTTTCTTCATCCACTCTTTATACTGTGGATGGTGTGAACCCAGGTCCTCGTATTCATAGTAAGGAAACATGCAAAAATGCTGCAGCAAAGGTACATATAATAAAACATATGTATCCTTTGATATGCTTTACGTCATCCTTGTATTAATGCATGTTAGGATGGAAACACGTCCACTGCATTGCTCACAAGAGTGTGTACCCATGCCTTGAATTCGATGTAGAAAGCTGTTCCTTTCTGGCCACTGTCTCATCACACAGGACAGCCATGCATGTCCATAGGCGGGACCAGGACTCGGGCACGCTGCCGAGTATGGCGGTTGCGCCGTTCCCCTGGAGCCCAGGCGGGGGACGGGGTCACCGTGCACAGGAAGTGACGCGGGCGGCTCCTGTCCTTACGCCTGCACCTGATTGGGCGTTTGGGGCGGTGACCCGGAAGCGCAAGAAGCGCTTCCGGGTGATACGATGGAAATGCGGCCGGGAAGCCGGTTCCAACCGGCTCCCCGGCCGAATTGGCAATAAAAGGGCTGTGGAGCGGCGGATCGGTCTCTTTCTCCGGCGCTCCACAGCCTGATTGGACCACGAGGGCCTCGGGACCGAGGCCTTCACTAGCTTTTTCCCCACCCACCATCCCCTGAGGCTGAAGTTTTGTGAATGTGTTGTTTTGCTTCTCTTGTTTTTCTAGTAGGTAATGTAATAGATATTGTAATGAGGCAATTGTTTATTGTGCTAACCGAATTTTCCTTTCAGGGCAGCATCTTGGCATATTTTATGTAAAGTTAAGTAGTATTCCTTGGTCAGGCTGTAAGGTCATGATTGGTGGGCATAGTTTACGGTCCTTAGCAGGCATCACCATTGTCAAATGGGGACGCCTGAGGGGGGGACAGATGGTCTCTCATGGAACTCCAGGGGCAGTTGCAGCCGGTAGGCTGTAAGGGTGCGGGGGAGGGGAAGTTCCGCTTCCGGTAGGCTTTTTGGCCAACACGCGCAAGGGCGCAAGTAAGCTGGGCATAACTGCACAGCCCCTTATGGAGATAATGTTGAGGGCGTAGGGGGTGCCCGGGGTGAGGTAACCTTCCGGCGAACTGGGCCTCCTGCGGAAGGTCACTCCGGTAGGAGGGTGGGACCTAGCTTGATCTTGATCTTGGACCAGTCATTGACCTTGCCGTAGGCTCAAACAGGGATACGCAGAAAGATAATGTTGCTGATCACTTAGCTTATGATAGGAATGGCTATGTATTAGAAACATGTTAAGGATAGCCAAATGACACACTGTACATATCAGTGCAATGGACCGAACTTTCTGCGTATTGTGTAAATGGTGTAAATATTGAGATTAATGTTTCGTTTATTGATATGAATAAAATATGGCCGGGGTTTACGACCCTTAATCCAAGCTGGTGTGTTGTCTACATTGTTGCCTTGGGGTAAGAGGGCGGAGGATCTGACTGGCCTATGGGGGCCCCAAGGGTTGAGGTAAAAGGGTGGCTTGTTTGGTCAAGGTAGGGGGACTCGGCAGTACCTGGCCAATACACTGGTGGTACTTTGTGACACAGTTTGAGACCTAGACTGTGGCTCTGTGGTCTCGAGGCATACAGCATGTGCGCGAGCTTCCCCCGGTGTAAGTACGGTCAGCCCACTAGGCTGGGGAAGACTAACAGTGGTGGCAACAATACTGTTTATAGTAGCAAGCCAGGGCTTTTTTACCTGTCAGTACTGGGGAGAGTCACCTATTAGGTCTCGCCTTCAGCAAGCATTAGTCATGTGTTGTCAGAGACCTATTGTGAACAAAACAATACAGTGAATGAGTTTGGATCAGCCCCGCACTCATGATTGGATGTCTGTGTTGTCCATTTAACTTTCCTGCTCATGACTGGATGGATTTCCTCCCTTTTCTTTTTCTCATATCGCGCCCATGAGCATTTCGGTCTCACCATTTTTTTCATTGGAAGTAATGTAGCCTGCCAACATTGACATCAGTCCTTTCATTGCATGCAACTGAGGACTATTTACTCTCCATCTCTATCTGTCTCTCTCAGCTCCCCCTCTATCTCTCTCAGCCCCCTCCATGTCTTCTCTTCATTATGTATTTTCTTAAAACATAACTAAAAAGAATTGCCAAAGCCAATAGGTTTCACAGGCAAGACCAACTGGCTTTGCCAATGCTTTTTTAAAGTAGTCTGACAGTCCCTTGTAGATTGGAGCTTCAGCCTTCCATGTGGGACATGGATGTCACACCTAGGCACGATTGGCGTGTGGCATATGCTCTATTTAAGTGGAACCTAAAATAGAGGGTTGCAGAGAGAGGCCAAACACCAGATATGAGCTGCAGAGTTCCCTCCAGGACATTCCAGGGATCTCTTGTAGTGGGTCAGACTGAGAAGTGTTTAGCAGAGGTTATTTAGGCCCCCCTTGAAACTAGCAAGTTCCCCACTGCTCTTTCCTGTCCCTTGGCTCCCTGGAAGGGCTGTTCTCCACCAACAGGTTAACAGGTAGTTAAGCAGGGCCGACGTTCTTGCCATCCGACTCTGTGTTGGGTTTTTCATGCCTGTCAACTCCCAGTTCTATCCTACCTTCCTGCTCAATCTAGTGACAAAGACCTTGGCTAGACCAGTCTGAATGGTGTAAGGAGGGAGCTATCCAGAACGACTATCAGAACTGAACTGCTGGAATACACAACTCCAGCCTGCCACTTTAGTATAACAAGCTTAGGCAAAGACAATAGATCTCACCATTGTGACCTTTTGGCTTTGCCAACCTTTTTTAGCCATGATGCACAGCATTTCTGGTGCTTTGCATCATGGCTAAAGTTAAAATAAAAGAAAAAAAAGTATTTGACCCGGTTGCACACATCATTATGTAGGGGCACACACAACGCATGCATGCGCCTACAAAATTAAGTGGGCGCCTTTTTTCATTTCAGGATCTATAACTAAAATGAAAAGAGAAAGCGCAAAAGTGTTTTTTTTAATACGTGCTGGGGTGGCAGGGTGAATGGAAGCAACAGAGGGGCTGTAAGTAACACAGTGGAAGGTAGAGGAGATGAACACACAAGCAACCCAGGGAGCGTAAGGGGGCGGTCGCGAAAGCAACACAGCAAGGGCGAAAGGGACTGGGAAGCACCATGGTTCAAGCAACATGGAGGGCATGGTTGGTAGGAGGCAATGGGGAGGAACTCACAGGCGAGCACAACTGGTAGGGGGATGGTCAACAAAGAGCAATGCAGAGGGAGACAGCTCGAAAACACATGAACTCTGACGTAGTGATCAATTCAGAAGAAACAAATAGTGCTTGAAAAGCATGCAGTTGAAGCAGCGTTGCCATCCATTCAAAGAGATTGTAAAGAGGCACTGCTCCATGGGCGGAACAGACACAAGATTGGCAGGCTGGGGCATGAATAAGAAGCAGGCAAAGGAGAGTGATAAGGAAAGCCAACCAATTGTAAGCAATGGGAGAGCTTCAAGCCCCTCGTCGTTGTTGGTCAGTCTGAATATGAGTGCAACAGGCAGCGCATGCACTGTCTACTAAGCTCGACCTAAAAATGGGACAACCAATATTTCAGCACTTCTTTCCAGGAATCCTGGGTTTCCACACCATTGACAACTAGAAATTTTCTGTGCTCCAGAGTTGGGTATCCACTGTCAACTCAACTTGCTGGGTCTACGACTTGAAACCTTGGGATTTCGATCAAGACTGCCAGGAGGGACTGCCTCAACTCTGCTTCAACGGAAAGACTGAAGAAGGGACAAAGAAGGTGTCCTTGCATAAGAAAGATGCTGCTCAGAAGAAGAGTGGCCGTGAAGGACCCGAGGAGTATTGAAACAACGGCTTCCACTATGCACCAGGGTGCGATCTGCACTGCTCGATGAGTGAAGTGGCATCACAACGTGACTAAGCTGTGAGTTTCCCCAGCATCAGCAGAGTGCTGCAAAGCTGTATGGTGCTAAAGGAAACCAGGCTGAAAACCACGGGCTACTCAAAGAGCAAGCCACCATAAACAGAGGAACTGACATCTAGGCCTAAGTATTCACGAAGGGTAGTGACCTAGCTGTATGGGTGGTGAGTTTTATGTCTGGGTCCGAGGAAATTCTCATGCCCCATGATTCATCAAGGCGTGAGGACAGCGACATCATTGTCACCTTTGTGAGTGGTGCATTCACTACCTTCTTTCACCTGAAGACCCGGGCCAGCACTATAAACACTGAGGGTGCACCCATCAGTGGGATCGGGGTGAGGGGGCTCCGGGGCCATGCCGTGCACACCATTTGGGCAGCACAGACTGCCTGTGACACCTATAAACACCCCAGGCACGGCCTATGCTGTGAACTGACTCATGCTGCCCTTAGAATAAACCTGTGCACACCTATAAGCAATTCAACATTGCACTTGTGATAAAACCATAATATTAATGCTAAAAATATGTATTTTACACACAAAAGATATATTATTTCCGTAACAAAATCCATTCATTTTAACCAAATCTATTTTCAAAGTTCATACATTATCAACCAATTATTTGATAAACATGCCAAAAAACAGACCCCGGTAAATCTCTCACCACCCGCATGCGTACCCCTTTCACACAATGAAAACAGTCTTCAGCTTCCTAATGATCCTAACAAATACTTTTGTGCAACACAATCATGAATGTTGGTGGTCATGGCCAAAAGTAGAACCACTAACTGCGGTGGGGCAATGTCCAAAGTGACAGAATACAAAGGACAGTAAACATGGGCCCCCAGCCTAGCCAGTCGCCTTCCTCTGATTTCCTAGCTCCCCTACATACTAGCAGGAGGAGCTTGAGAGTAATTGGTGCGGTGGCAATGGTAGCATTTTTACGAGGTTGTCTCAAACGAGCAGCTGATGCTACTTCACACTATAGTCAGAGTAGGGTGACTATAAATACCTGTTGCATTTCTGGAGATGCTATTCCTGAAACCGTCATGTGCGGTATTATGGTGTGTGGGTTTTAAGCATCTAAGCAATGCCTGGAATTTCTGTTATTAACTTGTATTAGCTGGTTTGTTGAGTTCTTCTGAGTCTCTAGCCCACACCACCTTCCTGAGTAATCCTTGGTTGGATTGACTTTACTACCCTGCGAGTCAAGAGCTTAAGGGGTGTATTTGGGTCTCAGTTTTGGGTCCAATACTAAGGTTCTGCCCCAGGACACCAGAGATCAATGGTTCCAAAATAGATTAGCCCTATAATCCCTGTCTACTCTGGGGATCCAGACACAGCTCCCAGAATGCAGCATTGCTTGATGCCAGAGCCTGGCTGACTCCCCCTGTCTAAAACTTTACAGTAAATGGTATATAAGGAAAATGCCAGGGGATCATTCTTTTAAAGTGCAAGAGAGACTGCAGAAAGGGCAGACTTCTACAATTTAGGATGGAAGAGGGACAAATCGGAGGAAGGTTCCCATGGATTTAAGGAGGTATTGACCACAGAGGCAGACAAGAGATGAACAATGAGATTGACAGAAGATTGGGAAGAGGTGTAAAGTGAAGCAAGTACAGCTCAAAGAAGATTAGATGAGAGTACAGATGAAATTGAAGCAAAGAGGAAAGCCTTGGCAGACCAGCAGGAGGGAATAATGGTGGTGTACGAAAGGGAAAGGCTTTGTAAAATGAGGCTGGAGATGAAAGTATAAGAGATGAAGTGTCATGACATTGAGACGTGTGTGCCAATGGGACTGGGTATCGGAGGATAACTGACTGGATGAGATGGAAGGGTCAACAACATGCCTGGTCTGTGGGCAACAACAGAAGTGGAATAATGGCACAGGAGAAGAAGATGCCGGTGGAGGGTAGCCTGGGTTTGGGACTGAATTTCTTCAATGGGTTCCAGCCGACATAGGCTAACCTATCCAGGGCTCAGTCAGAGGGAGACAAGGTGATGGGTAAATGTGGAGAAATTGAGCCAAAAAAGGGTAGTAACCAAGATCTGTCAGTATCAATAAGTACTGGTGACAGTTGGAGAGGATGTGGCCTAATGGCTAGAGTGGTGGACCTCGAAGCTGGGGAACCAGGTTCAAGTATCGGCAGGGACCCTCAACATCCTGTGATTCTGGGCAAATCACTTAATCTCCCCGTGCCTAAAAAAAAAAAAAAATGAATGCATCTGTCTGTAACGTAACTGGTGATCATGTAAGGTGCTCTGATACCTTCGGGTCTAGTGTGCGCTATATACAACTCTGGGGAAAAAAAGCCAAGAGAAGACAGTGCACTAGTTCTCTGGAGGGGTGCAGTATAATAAAGTGATTGGCCAACAATGACACTGTACTATGTAAGGAGATGAGGGTCTTTATTCCAGATTACTGAGGGAGCACTCAGGAGTCAAAATGTGATGGGTAGGCCATAACAATCTGAGAGGGGCTCGTCATTGGAAGCACTATTTTCTGTTCATTATTTATAATACTGTGAATAGAATGTCTTTGCTTGAAGTAGGTGTAAACAGAAGTATAGTCCTGGCCACTAGAATTGGGAGGTTGTGTGACTGCTGCGTTTTTCACATAATTGTAGATTTGCCACATAATCCATCATCTGCTGCATAATCTGGAGATTTAAAAAAAAATGTTTCTAGCTCAACCGATTCAAAAGTTACTAAAACACAGCGAAGCGTACTGCTGCACAGTGGAAGGCCCTTTGCAAAGGTTGACTGGTGTTAAACCGATACTAATGAGGAGCAAACAATGCCCAGACAGTTAACAAGTGTAAAAAAAAAAATAATGGAGTAATATTATTAAAAAACGTGCCACATTATGCCACATAAATTGCGTTTTCTTGCCACATAATTTTCCCAACCGTGCCACATAATTTGGCTTTCCCCTGCTGCATATTTTCAGTGGCCCTGAGTATAGTACGAACAAACTGCAGATTACAATCCTCTTTCTAGACACGACAGCAATCACGAAAACATTCCGAGCATGAACAGCCAGAGCGGCCTCTCCCACAGGAGCCAGTACTCACGTTTCAGGATATTCCGTCTCTCCAGCTCTTCCACAGCGGGTCTTTGGCTCAGGCGTCTGCGGAAAAACACCAGAATCACGTTTTGAACCATGTTGTCCTGCAAGAGTGTCCAGGCGTCCGTGTGCACAAACACAGCACAGGGTCGTGCAGTATGAGATGTCAACCCTCCCCAGCACATCAGAAGCCACTGGCGGAGACTTCTAACCTTGTGATACAAACTCCCTCAGGGATCTCCCCGGGAATGCCCCAAAATCTGCCCGATCCTTGGTTTAATCCCAGGCTATTGCATGGTCACTTCTCCATCGCTAGGGTACAACATGTTACTGGGGCCAGTTCATGAATTTGGTAAATACAAGGTGGGAGTGCTGTCGTCCTAAACAGGTGTGATGGGGAGCTTGCAGCAGAGCTGCCCGCTGGCGGGACAGCAGGAGCCGTGCTGGGGCAGGTGCCTTCACCACAGCTCTCCTGGGCAGGTGCTGAGGCGCACACAGCTTCGCTGCTGCCTGGAAACCCCGGGAGCTCCCGGCTTCGGTGCTGTCAGAGCAGAGAGTGCCTGCTGAGGGACGGATGCTGCTAGTAACACGCTCCCAGGCGATGCTCCTGTCAGCTCTCACGAGCCCCGCCCTCTCCAGGCGTCTTCCAATCACGGGAGCGGTGGCAGCGCCACTCCACGCCTGCATCACACGAGGGACCCCCAGCTCCCTCTTCGCGGGAGATGCGGATGCTTTCCACGAGAAGTCGTGCCATGGTAGGGGGAGGAGGGGGAAGGATCACACCCACTGTTGCTAGGTGAAAGGTAGACACCGTGTTCGGGATACATACAGCATCCCTCGCTGATAGCAGCAGCAGACAACACTTACTACATAGTAACAGCTTTTAACTCATCTCCTCCTGGTATAAATTTCACACAGGCTTTAAGGGCAGGGGTCGTCTAACGTTATTGTTATGTCTAATACTAATTATCTCGAGCCACCTGAAACACACTGTTGGGGGGGGGGGGTTAAATTGGACTTCAGGTCACCTCCTCCACGAAATGTAATCAATATATATGTGTATATATATCTATGTACCTCTCTCTCTCTCTCGTGCTATCTCTCTCTCTATATATATATATATATTCACTGAAAAAACCATAGGTTTTAGGGACAGTTATAGTTAGTTGGACATTGCACTCGTACAAAACCCGTGAAATTCCCCCATTATAGTTAGTTCAGGTAACTATAACTCGCGCCCCCGCAATGCACTGCTGATGACGTCACATATTACATCACTCATGACATGGTCAGTGACATCACTAATGACATCACTGATGACATCTCAAATGACATCACTGATGACATCATCCAGTGACTGCGTGTTTCTGTAAAGTTTAAATATGTTTAATATATATAGGGAAAGGCGTATTGAAGAATGAGTGGGTGTATAAGTGTCTGAATGGATGATTTAGTAGGTGCGTGACTAACTCTATAAGTGAGTGATTAAACGTATCTTACTGAATGCATGGGTTAGTGACTAAACTGGGTGAATGTCTGTATCCGTCTGTCTGTTGCTGTGTAAGTGGCAGCATGGGTTTGTGAATAGCTACATGAGTGTCTATATGAGTTATTGATTGGTTGGCTGAGTATCTGTATGGGTGCCTGAGTGTTTGTGTGGGTGGGGTGTGTGCGACTCTGTGCATAGATGTGTGAGTGGGTGATTCACTGGGTGGATGGTTTCAAGAGTGCATCTGTGATAGACTGTATGGGTGGGTAAGTGTGTGTAAGAGTGTGTTAGTGAGTGAATGTATGTCCCAGTGGTACATGTGTGAGTAACTACGTATGTGAAAGGCAGTATATATATGTGTGTTGGAGTATATAAATAGCTATAAGCGAGAGTGTGTGAGAGTGACTGTATGGATGAGTGTGTGCTTGTATCAGAGATTGTATAAGAGCGTAAGAATGTGCTAGTATTTGTATGAGTAAGTGAGCTGGTGTGTGTATAACTGTATAGGTGAGTAAATGGGTGTGTGCTTAATTTTTTGCATGACTGACTAGGTGTGTGAGTACCTCTATGGATGAGTGGCGGTGTGTGAGTGTTTATATAGGTGTATGAGTGCATATAATAGTCCTGTACTGAGTGACTATAAGTATGAGTGACTGTACGGGTGAGTGAGTAGATGTGTGTGTGTAGACCTAAGAATCAGTGAGTGTGTATATAGTAATTGGTGTTGGAGTGTCTATGGTTTTGTCAATGGCAGTCTGTAATTTACAGTGGGTGTATCAAAAGTTATATCAGGGTGTGAGAAGATGCATCAAATTATCACATGGATGATGTCATCAGTGATGTCATTTGAGATGTCATCAGTGATGTCACTGACCATGTCATGAGTGATGTAATATGTGACGTCATCAGCAGTGCATTGCGGGGCGCGAGTTATAGTTACCTGAACTAACTATAACGGGGGATTTCACGGGTTTTGTACGAGTGCAATGTCCAACTAACTATAACTGTCCCTAAAACCTATGGTTTTTTCAGTGAATTTGTAAGGTTTTTTAAATGCTAATTTCTAACTATAACGTGCCTGAAACCTATGGTTTTTTCAGTGAATTTCAAAGGTTTTTTAAATGCTAATTCCTAACTATAACATGTCTGAAACCTATGGTTTTTTTCAGTGAATTTCAAAGGTTTTGTAAATGACAATTTTTTAATATATTAATTGTTATATTTATTTTTCTGATACTGATTTACTACATTTTTTTAAACTATTTATTTTTAGATATTTTATTTTTTAAAATACATTGTAATTACATTATACATTACATTACAAAATATACTTTCTCAGAATGATTTACTTTAGTTTAAATACTTTGCAAATAGGAAATAGACTTTTAAGTACAGTAGTTACAGTTGTTGCAATGGGCAACACAATTTCAAACACAATGCAACATTGAGCTCAATGTGAATTTCAAGTTAAATGCAATTAGTTACTTTATGGATTACTTTTCTAACCACAGGACTGAATCCTAGATTCAGTCCTGGGACATCTCCTGTAAACAGTTGAGTAAAAGCGTTTTGGTTACAGTAGTGATTTTTAAGGAATATTATTGTATTTTAAAAGTTGACAGAAACTTTTTCACATAGAATCACCAATGTTATCCTATGGGAGGAAATTCACTTAGCAGGTAAGTAGTGTTAGCGTTACTTTTTCTTACTCAGTGGTGGATCTTGGATCCAGCACTGGTGCATCTCCTGTAAACAGTTGAAAGAATGCGTTTAAGTCATACAGGCGATTTTTAAGGAATATTTGTAGTTTGTGAAAATCGACACTTTGAAACTTTTCTGCTGAAAACCAGACAATGGATTCCTATGGAAGGAAATACAAGTTACTGGTAAATACGGTTAGAATTACTTTTCAGGGTCAGTGCTGGGCTAAAAGATGCAGCACTGGGTTCTCTCCTGATAACAGGTGAGTAAATCGGAATTCGTAGTTCGGCTGATTTTAGAGGAATATTATAAAGTTCCAAAACTCCACACTTAGAAGAATTTCCAAGTGAAACCAGTCAATGTTAGCCTATGGAAGGAAATTCAAGTTACTGGTAAGTACGGTTAAAATTACTTTTCAGGATCAGTACAGGGCTCAAAGATGCAGCACTGAGGTCTCTCATGAAAACAGGTGAGTAAATCGGAATTCGTAGTTCTGCTGATTTTAGAGGAATATTTGTATGTTTCAAAAATCGACACTTAGAAACTTTTTCAGCAAAAAGCAGGCAATGATATCCTATGGAAGGAAATTCAAGTTACTGGTAAGTACGGTTAAAATTACTTTTCAGGATCAATACTGGGCTCAAAGATGCAGCACTGAGGTCTCTCCTGATAACAGGTGAGTAAATCGCAATTCGTAGTTCTGCTGATTTTAGAGGAATATTTGCACAATGGTGAAGGAATGGGGTGGGGCCTGAGGTGACATGTCTGCAAACACGCCCTGTGGCGCGTTTTAAGTTGGAGAATTAATTCCTCCTCAATCCCGAGGGTCCCTAGGGGCCAACTAGCCCACCAGATACCTCCAGTATGCGCCAGAGAGCTGCATTGCAGAGAGGTGTTCAGAGGCCACGCCCCTTTTTACAACACTCTGCAACGCAGCTCCGTAGCGCTTACTGGAGGTACCTGGTGGGCTAGTTGGCCCCCAGGGACTCTCAGGATTGATGGGGATTTAATTCCCCATCTTAAAACGTGCCACGGGGCCTGTTTGCACACATGTCACCTCAGGCCCCGCCCCTCCCTTCACCACTGTGCAAACGCGCCCCGTGGCGCGTTTTAAGTCGGGGGATTAACTCCCCTTGAATCCTGAGGGTCCCTGGGGTGCAACTAGCCCACCAGCTACCTCCATTAAGCGCCACAGAGCTGCGTTGCAGAGAGGTGTAAAAGGGGCGTGGCCTCAGAACACCTCTCTGCAACGCAGCCCCTGGCGCATACTGGAGGTTCCTGGTGGGCTAGTTGGCCCCAGGGACCCCAGTATTCAAGGGGAATTCGTTCCCCCTCTGCAAACGCGCCAGGGGGCGCGTTTGCAGAGTGCTGAGAAGGAGGGGGCGTGGCCTCCGGCGCGATGCCGGATTTTTTTTTTAAAAGGGGGCTGTGTGGCCCCCCTTCTTTGTAATTATTTTGGGCCCTGGGGACCCCATCCCCCAGGGCCTGACCCCCTTTTATTTATTTTTTTTTTAAAATGTACGGGAAGGGGACCGCGTGGGCCCCCCTCCCGTGGCCAATTTCGACCCGGGGACCCCATCCCCCGGGTCATTGCCACCTTATTTTTTTTTTTATTTTCATGGAGGGGGGCTGCGTGGCCCCCCTCCTCAGGCCTCCTTTTGCCCCGGGGACCCCATCCCCCGGGGCAGGCCTTTATTTTTTATTTTTTTGGGGGGGAGGGGGGCCGCGTGGCCCCCCTCCCAGGCCACTACTTGCCCCGGGGACCCCATCCCCTGGGGCTGGCCCTCTCCGTTGGGGACTGTGGGGGGTCCCCAATCCCCCCACAGTCCCGCCGGCTCCCCGCGTCCCTGGGAGCCGGCATTGCTTTTCCACATGGGGCGCTGCTAAGATGCAGCTCCCCATGTGGAAAAGCAATCATCTTTGGTTTTTGGAAGAGAGAGCAGGTTTCCTGCTCTCTCTTCCAAAAACCAAAGCAGTTTGCTATGGCAGGACGGGAGCCGCGAGGCTCCCGTCCTGCCATAGCAAACTACAGTGTCCCGGGGGTAGGCACCCCGGGACACTGCAGGAGCCGGCCCTGGGGGGTGGCGGTCCCCAGGCCCATCACAGGCTCCAGGAGGGGGGCCGCGCGGCCCCCCTCCCTTGAATGGCACAGCCCCGGGGAGGTGGTGGTCCCCGGGGCTTCGGGGGTCCAAAACGGACCCCCATTTTAAATTTGTTAGTGCCCCGGGGAGGTGGTGGTCCCCGGGGCGTGTGGGGGGACTGGAGCCCCCCCACACAGTTCATAAAAATTTTAAAAAAAGAAGCCCCGGGGGGTGGCGGTCCCTGGGGCTGCGGGAGGGCTGAGAGCCCTCCCGCACCATTTTTTAATTAAAGCCCCGGGGGGTGGCGGTCCACGGGGCTTGGGGGGCCTTAGAGGCCCCCCCATAAAAGCTAAACCCACCCCCGCATGCCCCCGGGACTTGGGCCACCTGGGGGCAAATTAGCATCGAAGCGCGGGAGACCGCGCTTCGTTTTTTTTTTTTATCGGCAAGATCCGCACACCCTAAGCGCATCCCGCCGATTTTTTTTTTTTTTAATGCTTTTTTCTGCCCAGGGGGTCCTTGTGGGACCCCCTGAGCAGACCTAGGGGGTCAGGGTGTTTCTACCCTGCCCCCTTTGTGCGTTTTGCGCACTTGTTTCTTGTGTGTTTTTTTTTTAATCGGCGGGATCCGTGCACCCTAAGCGCATCCCGCCGTTTAAAAAAAAAAAAGCTTTTTCTGCCCAGGGAGTCCTTGTGGGACCCCTGAGCAGACCTAGGGGGTCAGGGTGTTTCTACCCTGCCCCCTTTTGCGCTTTGCGCACTTGTTTCTGTCCCTCGGTTCTACCTAGGGACAAAATGGCTGCCAACACTTCCTGATTTGGAGTGTTGACAGCCACTTGACAGCCAATTAGCATGCAGCTCGTGATCGGGAGGGTACGCGGACCCTACTCGGCCATAGATATATATGTGACTTTACTTTTGATTTTCTCAGGAACTACTGAACGGATTTACACCATTTAAGCAAAAGGCACGACAGTGAACCAAGGGCTACCTCTTTGCCAAATTTGGTGTAATTCCGTTCAGAAGTTCGGGCTGTAGCTGCGACTAAAGGTTCCTATTGAAAAATGAATGGGGAAAACGCGTTTTGGGACCCCCCTTTTTTCTCGGCCCCGCTTGACGAATCACCCCGAGACTTTCAGGATAGGAGCGGACCGGAGCGCCCCAACAAGTTGGAGAATTTCGCGAAGATTCGTCAACCGGCGCCAATGTTATTTCAAATAGAATGTTGCGGATTTCCTATGGAAAATAGGTCCTAACTATAACTATCTACTGGCGACCGCCAGTAGATAATATATATATATATGTTAATATATGGAATAAAGTACCCCTGCCGTACATTATAAGGATATTGCAAGTCACCAAGGAGTTCCAGAACCAAGAGGTACGAATTCCCTTATAAGGCTATTGAACTCTGGGATGACTTGCAATATTTTTATCAGGTTCACGAGAGGGAGAACTTTATCCCATATAGAACATGGTCCCGCCATCACATTTTCCACAATACACTTAAAACCTTGGTGCGTAACTCTTTCATATGAAAGAGCGAGCACGTTTGCAAACATGAAGAATAAAAATAAAACCGCCAGTGTAAAATTAAACACATCAAAAACCTGTTAGATATGTTTACAAACAGATATTAGAAACAGTTCAATACAAGTCAGTTTTAATAAATTTTAAAAAAGCTGCAGTAGCTTGGAATGTACAGAAACACGTAGAAAGATTCTAGATTTTCTCTATCTAATGAGTGGCAAAAATTAGCATGTTCTGTCTGCTTATCATTGTAAGCTAGAAAAATAGAGCAGGAGAAAGAAAAACAGCGTTAAGTTTTCATTGCTAAACAGATGCTTCAGTTATGTTCCGTGGCCTTACCTGCCTTTCACCTCGGCTGCTAACTAGTAGCAGGCATTGTGTTATCAGAACACAACTGTAATAACTTATAATAGTCGAGTTCTCTTTTCTTTATAATTAGTGACTGGGTGCGTCACCAGTCGCCGATTATTAAGAAATTAGAAACAGGTGAATAGCTACATATATACATACACAATTTAAAGCGTTATAAGTAAACCAAACACTCCATCTGCATTCCATCTGGGTTCAAAAGTATCTTTGAAGCAGAAGTCCAAAAACCATGATCTTTCTTATTTTTTTCTTTTTCTTTTTTTCTTACACTAAGGCTCCCATTGTGAGTCTGCCAAACTCTATCTCATGCGGGTTTATGCCTCCAGGTGATACTAAGGTGCCTGGTGTTGCTGCATTTGGTAATTCAGTTGCCGTCTTTTTTTCTCATCGTGAGTCGTGAATGAAAGTCAAAACAGTGACCCTTGATGTTAACAGGAGAGAGACAGAGATACCCATCTGGTGGCTGAATTTTAAAAAGTGAAACCAGATAACATGGAATCAATACCGGTTTCCTTGCTTGTTCAAATTGTGTGATCCTAGGCAAATATTTTATTTCGCAGAGCCTCCTTTTTTATTATCACATATGAGCAGGCCTTTAAAAAGCTTGATTCACAATGTATGTTATATAAGCACCTCTTACATTTGATTTAATAGACTATAATGTTGCTCCATCTATAATAAACATCTAGGCTACTTCTAGGGTTTACATGACGTCTGACTTGCCACTTGCCATTCTCATTGGGGCAGGGGAAGCAAGCCATGAATATTTCTAAAAAGTATCACTTTTTATAAATGTCTGTCTATGCAATGATATAGTCTGATGTACTAAGGTGAAATGCTTCTGCAAGTTAAAGAAATAGTTTTTTTTTTTTTTAAGAAACTGTATCATATTTTTACAATATGTTTGTTGCACGATATACATGGCAAACATTTTCATGGCTTGGTTCATGCATGGACTCCTACATCCAAGCCAGACCCATCTCTCTGCTCTGGCTCCAGTCGCCCAATTAATTTGCCTGTGTGCCTTCCTCTATTTGCAACTTGAGCTTAGTACATGGGGCCTTCAGTCACTTGATAAAATGATTTGTAAAAGGGAAGGACTAGAAGCATGGAGTCCAGCCTAAATGCACAGAATCGACAACTCTACCATCAAGGCTTTTTGGAGCAGAGTCGAAGAAGAGTACGTGCAGTTATAATACATTTAAAATAAGTGGTCCCAGTGGAGGGACTCCAGGCTATCGTGTTGTACGTGACTGTAGTAATGAGTTTCCAGGGAGAACTACCAGGCCCAGGTGGGGAGGGCAGGAGCGTATCTTTAGCAGGGGTATTTGGAGTGTGACTATCCTCAAATGCATTTTGGGTTTGGTGTTTGGACCTGGGGCCCTGAGTTGGGTCTACTATGTCTGTGCCAGTTTTTAGGTCGAGCCTAGGCAGTGCGTATGCATTGTCTGCAAGACCCGCTGTAAGCAGCATAGCGAGTGTACTCCCGCCTGCTGCTTGCCTTTGGTTAACTAGTTGTTACTCTTATTGCCTGCCTCCTTAATGGTTGGTGCTCCGATACATCACTTCCGTTTTTTCGGAAGGAGCACCGACCAACTACAGCTTTTTTACACTCTAAGTGTTGATGTGTTATATTTAGGGACTATTTTTTAAATTTTATTTTGTGTCACCATGGCGCTCGGTTTCCGCTGCCATGCACATAATTTAAATTGCACGGGCGCCGCGATTTATTTTTTAACACGGCGCCCGCTTTCATCATTTATTTTAAAAGTAATGTGCCCGGGCGCCACTGCTTAGCATGGTGCCCGGTTTTATGTTTTTTTTTTTTTTTTTTAATTAATGTGCCCGCAGCATGGCGCCTGGCTTAGTGTTTATTTTTTTAAATTAATGTGCATGGGCGCTGCCTAGCACGGCGCCCGGTTTCATGTTTTTTTAAATAAATGTGTTCGGGCGCTGCGCTGCCAAACAAGGCGCCTGGTTTCATGTTTTTTTTTTTTTTATAAATCTGTTCGGGCACCGCGCTGCTTCGCAAGGTGCCCGGTTTCATGTTTTTTTAAAAATTAATGTGTTTGGACGCCGCGCTGCCTAGCACAATGCCTGGTTTCATATTTATTTTTTATGAATGTGTTTGGGCACCGCGCTGCCTAGCACGCTGCTCGGTTTCATGTTTTTTTTTATTAATGTGTTAGGGCGCCCGGTTTTGTGTTTTTTTGCTTTATCCTGAGGCATCCCTGGACCTCGGACCCTCACGCAGCCTAGGCTTCAAAAGGGCCTCCTTCCTCTCTCACAGGGAATGAGGAACTTTGGAGACACTCTACCTTAATGTATGGGCCTTGCGTTATTTACTTGGTGGAGGTTGCAGAGGCAACGTGTTATTCAGAGCTACAGATTAAGTTATGTAGGGTCTCTGCCCACATTTGCACATCTTACTGCCAATGTTGAACTCTTCGTTATGCACTGGAATTTTTAGGCTGCATAGCTGTCAACCTGCCCCATGTCATTAAAGTGACTTTAAAAAAATCTTATGATGATTTCCAGCCAATAGCACTAGTTACACTTACGCTTATAAGGAAGAAAAACTACAAGTCCCAGCATTCTTTGCGTAGTTGCCTCAAAACGATTTCTGCCTTTAAGACTCGATTATGACCTGGGGTTTGTTGACTGCAACGAGGTTAGCTGGATGACTGTGTATAATGGGGCACCATGTTTCCAGTCTGGTAAGGTTACAAAATGACCACATCAGGCACAGTATGTTCCATTCTAATTGTAACATGGTATCCTAATGCTGAGGAGCTGTATGGTCACCCTACACATCTTCTGCTATTCAAATATGTTAGATGCCTCATAAACATTTGGATTTATTGAAGAATCTGATTTGGTGCAGATCAAGACTAGTAAAACCTATGAGCTCTCAGTTGTTCAAATCCCTCCCTGACTACGTCATCACTTCCCATTTCTATGTCCTCACCCCAAGAGTGCTGCAATCCTCTCTGCCCCCTCCTCACCAATGCTTTTAAATCATTTTGATTTCACTGGGACTGGTGTTACATGGGTTTGCTTGTTTTTTTACTTAAAAGTGTGAAAACATTTGAATGTTGCTGATCCTAACATCACTGTGTCTTTCTGACACACTTCGCACCATTTTAAACAGATTCTGAATTAATGTTCAACTAGCCCCATGTGGATGGTAGGAAGGCTAGGCAGCCTTTCGTGGTGGTTCTACCATTTGCCCTAAACTTTCTGGGACTTGCAGGCCCATACTTCGAAAAGTGAAACTACAAGTACTGCCTGCTTTGTTTTCAGGGCAAAAAAATAAAAATTATACTCCCACTCATAAATTACCAAAGTAAAAAGTTAAAATATGTACTGGATGAGGTATTAGTTCTTGTTATGGGACAACTTGAGCTCTTAGTATAACAAGCATTTGCAATGCAATAGTTCTGGCATTTGCGAGAGTTTAAGCTATTGGCATTGTAAAAAACAATACCTTTTATTTATGTGTTTTAAAAACCTGCAAGCAGTGCATAAACACGCATTTTGTACATATAGTCCTTGCTTACCAGAAGCAAGGCTGGCAGTAAAACAGGCGCAGTTACTGCCAGACTTAATTCTCGTAAGCATACTATAAGTACAAAGCACGTGTTTATGCACCGCTTTCAGGTTTTCAAAACACATAAATAAAAGGCATTGTCATTTTCAATGCCAAAAGCTCAAACTCTCGCAAATGCCAGACCTATTGCATTGCAAATGCTTGTTTTTCTTGTTCTCATTTCACTATAAGGGGTTGCAATTGTTAATTTTTTGGAGTGGGATCCTAAATATATATGGCAACCAGTTTGCCAAAAAAGCAGTAAATCCGCGGGAAACATCTATTACAACGCAGGCTTTACATCATAGTGCCTTAACAACACAGTCAGTACCACGACTGCGACGTTACCCCGAGTTCTATTACAACGCAAGTCATTACAACTACTTGCTTTAGGGAATGATTTGTTGGACTGGTGTTGGATTTTAAGTCCAACACCTTCCCTACTGATACACTGACTGGAGTTGGAATAGTAATTTAAACTATTCCATAGTCCAGCGCTTCCCTAAAGCAAGTCGTTGTAATGACTTGCGTTGTAATGGAACTTGTGGTAACGACACAGTCGTGGTATTGACTGCGTTGTTAAGCCACACGTAGTTTTGGCATGCGTGGTAACAGATGCTATTCTAAATCCGCACCCACAGAAGCACGCCCTGAATAGGGTGGGAATTTAGTACTTTTTGGAATTCATAAACATTGGCAGTAGTAGGCTCAGAAAGCTGAACCAGTCTCATGTTTCCAGGCATACTACTGGCAATCACACATCCAAAGGATTATGAGATGTAAGCTTCAAATAGTCTAATTAGTGGCAATCGATTGGGGTAGCATTCTAACCGATCGTTTTTCATCCACTGCGCCACTCTAAACAGAGAAGCACCTAATGCAGTTCAGTGCTGACCCTGTTCCTCGTGGAAACAGGAAATCTCACTCCTCGCTCAGGGTCACCTCACCCCTCCACCCCACTGCTTTTTTAGTCGGTAAATTTGAGATCCACACCCCTGAATCTAACTGACTAAGATGTGCACCTGTCTCAATAAGGCCCTAAACCTGCATGTAAAATATATTGCAAGAGCCAAAATAATGGAAGTGATTTTTGTACTTTGGGTAGGTACATATCATCACAGAAATTTTGACAAAAAAATCCTTTTATTGGACACCTTTTATTCTCATATTAACGTATTTAACATTTCAAACACTGTCAAATTAGTAAGCATATGTATTTATATATTTTCTATAGCCCCAAAAACGTTACCTCAACATTTACCAGGGCCCCTCGCACATTTGTTTTTTAAGTGTATATATTTATATGTGTCGAATAGCACCAAACGCGTTTCCTAACGGCCACTTCAGGACACATGGTGCACATGTACATACTCCTCAGAGGCTGTGGCACAGGAAAAGGAAAGGTGAGGATAGGTAAATGTGGGCATAGCAAGGGCAAACCTGGGTCCTTTCAAACGCCCACTTCTGCTGTGCAGTAGAGTTAGTGGATCAACTAGAGAATTTCGTAATTTGCAACAAACCAGTTTGGGCACAACAGTACCACCACCAGACAGAAACGAACATTTCCAGCTGGTGCCCTGTGCTTTCTTTCGTGCATTCTGGGCCACTGTCTTTTAAATGACTGCTCCTTCTGTTTTCCTTTCTGCCTCTTTCTCTCTATTTAGGTTGGACACTGTAGACCGGTATACAGGTTTCTACAATCCCAGCTTCCTACCTTCCACCGTTGGCAGAATATCACAGGGCATGTTGGTTACCTCGGGGACTGCTATATTCTTATAGCCTTGGAAAGACCAGTTGGCCATCATTTATTATGTGAATACTGTATTCTCTTCCAGGGGATCCTCATCAATAGTCATAAGCACATGAATATTCCCGCCCATGCGCGGGACCCCGGAAACACATCACATATATGTGAAAACCATATATGTAGCTCTATATATATATCCATATATATATAAAAACACACAATGCAGCCTCCCATAGACATGCTGAGCAATGTTGCAAGGAATTCTCATGCACATAAACATATTCCAATAAAGCAGGGAGAAAGAAAGCTTTTGAAAACTGCTTTAATATACAGCAGAAAACACAATCCTGCAAGGAATAATGAAAGAAACATTGCCAGCACATAGGATGCATTGTAGAAACATTAGTGTAGAAAGCTGAAAAGCTAACCCACATAAACACTCAGATAAACTGGCACTGTGCCTTTAAGGCAGCCATGACCCCTAGCTTCCCATCATGCCTCAGGGGTGACAGTTAGGTCAGTTGTTCTTTCCGGCTCTTTCTGTCAGGACCCTGGTTACTTCAGCTCTACCTTTTTTTCTGATTTCTGTCAGAAAAGTCTTCAATTTTTGAGAAAAACCTTTTACTTCGACGTCTTTTTGGTGTTGAAGTATTTCTCTACTGTTTTTTAGAGAGTTGAGCATTGTTTTTAGTCAGAATGCCCCCTCTTTTTGACCCTTTCCCTTCCTGTGGCAAGAAGAAGGCTAAATCAGACTCCCATCCTGTCTGTATTCTATGCCTTCCTTCTGAACATAATCCTAAATCCTGCCAGCATTGCCAGCTGCTGTCCAACAGAACTCTAAAGGACAGGGAAAGGATTCGCCTCCATGGGCTGGCTGAGAAGAGAAAATCACCTTCTAGAGACAAGCCTCCGATGAAGAAGAGGAAAGAGAGCTCATCTAGAAGTAAGATTCCAGTATGCTCTCCATCGGCGTTGGGCTCGGCGCCTCAAATCCCTTCATCGGCAACGAAAACGTCGACGAGAAGACCATCGACGGCGGGCTCGCCGTCGAGAGAACACCGGTCGTCGTCGAAGTACGCAGACACGTCGAATCCTCCGCCGTCGTCAACCCGGCGACGATCGGCGCCGAGGAGTCGCTCTCCGTTGGTGCGGGCTCGCCCAGCGTCGAGAGGCAGATCTCCGTCGTCGCCGTCGATGCGGCATTCGACGTCGAGACAGGCTCTGCCGTCTCAGGGTCACCAGCGATCGCGTCGAAGCAAACATCTCCGACGACGCCAACAAGACGACGTTCGACGTCGAGACAGGCTCCGTCGTCGCAGGGTCACCGGCGATCGGCGTCGAAGCAAACATCTCCTTCGACGTCAACCAGGCGACAGTCGACGTCGAGACACGCCTCGTCACCTGAGGCTGGACACTCATCGCCGTCGTCGTCCAGGCGGCGTTCGACGTCGAAGGCAAGATCCTCTCCAACGGCGAGGTATTTGACGTCGAGACCAAGAGTGAAATATACCAAAAGTCGTTCGACGTCGAGACGGCGGTCTCCGTGGACGACGAGAAGGTCAGCGTCGAGAGAAAGATCGACGTCGAGAAGGTTTTCTCCGTCTACCCGCTCATCGTTGAGGTCTCCTGCACGCTCAACGTTGAAGGCGAGGTCTATGGGCTCCAGACATTCGAAGCACACTGAGAGGTCGACGTCGAGGAGAAACTCACCAGTGATGGTGACACAGAGCAGGTCGACGTCGAGACACTCCCCATCGACGTCACATCGCTCATCAAGACGCCGATCACGCTCCAGAAGCCGCAGAGAGTCCTCTCACTCCATTCGGAGCTCACCCCAGACGGTTGCGTCATCACGCAGTGCTTCTGTTCACTCGCAGGAGCCTACAAAATCACCGCCAGGAGGTTCTCCAAGGAGACAGCGATCTCCTTCCATCCATCTCTCTCCCAGATGGCTTCAACCTCTCCATCATTGGCAGTCAGGGCCCGCAGGTCACGCTCAACGGCCTACGAACTACTCCAGTCCGCTGCACAGATCACCATTGCAGCGTCTTGTGCAGGAAGTGGACAGATCACCCACCACTCGGGCCAGGGAACACCGAGGCAGATCCCCTGAACGCAGGTCGTCTCAGGGACATCGCAAGAGGCGGCGTACACCGTCTTGGTCTTCCTCTTCGACACATTCATCCAAAAGGGATTACTCACCTACCCTGACGGATAGTCCTCCCTCCAGAGTGTCGCCTATTGATGATGTGAACACTTTTCATGATGTTCTCACCAGAGGGGCTCAGAAGCTGGGCATCACCATGTCAGCTCCTCAGACAACCAAGTCCATCATTTTTGAGACTCTCCATCAAAGGTCTGCGGCTAGGCCATTGCTCCCTTTGGTCCCTGGTATCATCGAGCTGGTAATGGATCTCTTCCTCGCTCCAGCATCGGCTAAAGCAGCTCCAGCTCGGATCCTTAAAAAATATAAGCCAGCTGCATCGGATCCTCTTTTTCTTAGATTGGATCCACCTCCGGACTCTGTCATTATTGCAGCAGCGAAAAAGACGCATGCGGTTGCATCTTCCTCCTCCGCTCCTCCGGATAAAGAGAGTAGAGCACAAGACTCTTGGGGACGGAAGGCTTGTGGCTCTGCAGCGTCTTCTCTGCAAGTGTCCAACGCTGCGGCTCTGCTGGGTCGTTATGACAGGTCACTATGGGACTCACTGGAGCGCTTCAAGGACAAGCTCCCAAAGGAGGATCAATAGGACTTCTCTGAAATCCTTCAGGAAGGTGCTCTGGTGGCAAACCAGGTAATCAGCACTGCAGCAGATGGTGCGTCCCTGGCGGCTCACTCGTATGCACATGGCATATGTGCTCGACGATCTTCCTGGCTGCGCCTCACAGCGTTAAAACCGGAGGCGCAACAACGCATCCTGAATCTCCCTTTTTCTGGCACTTCACTGTTTGGTGCACACACACACGAAGAAATGGCAAGGATGAAGGCCGAGTTGGACACTTTAAAGGCTGTGGGCCTAGAGAAAAAAAAAGGAATTTAGGAAGAGATACCGACCCTACAATCGGAAAAACTACCAACAGAGGGTTCAAACCCCTCAATGGTCACAAAACAAACAGGGCAAATCCCAGTATCAAGGCCGCCGTTCCTCGAGAGGAAGAGGAGGACATCAACAGCAGTCCTCCTCCGCATCAAAAACTCCAGGGAAGCAATGAGTTTCTGCTTCCTCTAGCACCGTTGCACACTCCAGTGGGAGGAAGTATCTCAAGTTACATTCAAGAGTGGCGCAACATAACCAAAGATCAGTGGGTGCTAAATATACTAAAAAATGGATACACACTACGTTTTTGTGCGTCCCCAAGAGACATTCCTCTGGTGAATTCTCGTCATCTACATATAGACCTCCTGCGTCAGGAAGTGTCGACCCTTCTCGAAAAGCGAGCAATAGAAGAGGTCTCTCATGCACAGAGAGGAAAGGGAGTGTACTCACGATACTTCCTTGTTCAGAAAAAAGATCAACCGAACAAGTTCAGACCAATTCTGGATCTACGTTCTCTGAACAGGTCCATCAAAAAGGAAAAGTTTCGGATGTTGGCGCTCCACCAAATATTCCCACATCTAAAGAAAGGCGATTGGATGTGTTCGGTGGACCTCCAAGATGCGTATTTTCACATCCCAATCACAGCACGGCATCGCAAGTTCTTGCGATTCACGGTGGGAACAAAACATTACCAGTTCAAAGTCTTACCCTTCGGCCTAAAATCAGCTCCGAGGGTATTCACCAAATGCATGGCAGTAGTAGCGGCAGCATTACATCGCCAAGGCCTGTTCGTATATCCATACCTGGACGACTGGCTGTTGAAGGGATCCTCTCCTCAAATGGTGCAGGAACACCTTCGCACCTGCCTAGATCTCCTTCAGCGCTTAGGCCTGCATGTCAACCTGGACAAGTTGATCCTTCAACCAACTCAATCACTCCACTATCTGGGCGCCAACCTCAACTCCGACCTCGGAAAAGTGTTTCCTTCGGAGGAGAGATTGTCATCAATGAAAGAGAAAGGCAACATCATCCTTCAGGCTCATCAGCCGTCAGTAAGACAGGTGGCTTCTCTGCTGGGTTCGATGGCCTCGTGCATTTTTCTCATACCCAACGCCAGATTGAGGATGAGACCGTTACAGCAAGATCTCGAGGACAAATGGGATCAATCCTCGGGTCAGTGGAACGACCGGATTATCCTCTCTCCTGCAGCAAAGAAGTCCATTCTCTGGTGGCTGCAACCACAGAACCTTTTGGTGGGAGTCCCTTTTCACCAACCTCTGCCAGAACAATCCCTGATCACGGATGCATCACTTCAGGGCTGGGGAGCGCATCTGGGTCATCTGCAAACTCAGGGCAGATGGACCAACAGAGAACAGACGTATCACATCAATATGCTGGAACTGCGGGCGGTTCATTTAGCCCTCAAAGCTTTTCAACCGTCAATTCAGCCCGGATCGCTCCTAGTGTAAACGGACAATACAACCACCATGTATTACTTGAACAAACAAGGTGGAACACGCTCTCGCCCTCTGTCTCTTGAATCCCAGGCGATCTGGCACTGGCTGCTAGCCAGGAACCTATCGATCACGGCAATCCATCTGCCGGGAGAGCAGAACGTGCGAGCAGACACCCTCAGTCGTCACTTCCAAGAGCAAGAAGACTGGGTGCTCAACAACGATGTGGTGGCAGACATCTTTCATCAATGGGGTCATCCTTTCATCGACCTCTTTGCAGACGATCAAAACAGAAAATGCCACGCCTTCGCATCCAGGTTTTACCGACCAGGAACGAGGGGGAATGCTCTTTTGATAGATTGGTCAGGGACGTTTGCATACGCATTTCCACCCCTCCCTCTAATTCCGAAGGTGGTGGCCAAACTTCTGCGATCCAGGATGAGGAGGATACTCATAGCACCGGACTGGCCTCGCCAATGGTGGTATCCGGACCTGTTGCAACTCTCGGTTCGCCCGCATCGGAGACTTTCGTGCAGGCCGGACCTTCTCACCAAAATGGGAGGGAAGATTCTGCACCCCAGCCTTCCCTCGCTCAGCTTGACAGCATGGCTCCTGAAGTCCTGCAGTACGGACATTTGAACCTCCCTCAGGACTGCATGGACATTTTAAGGGAGTCAAAGAGACCTTCCACAAGATCCTCATACTCTCTTAAGTGGAAAAGGTTTTACTTGTGGTGTATCCGTAATGGTTGGAGTCCAATTAACGGGCAAGAGGAGGTAATCTTGCCGTATTTGCTCTATTTGGCCAAATCTGGTTTGAAATATTCTTCCATTAAAGTGCATTTGGCGGCTATCACAGCATATCGTAAATCACCTAACCAGCCTTCTTTCTTTCAACTTCAGGTGGTCAAGGACTTCCTGCAGGGGTTGAAAAAGGTGTATCCCCCTGTTCGACCTCCTTCTCCTCCTTGGGAGTTGAATTTGGTCTTGTCTAAATTGATGGGACCTCCATTTGAACCCATTCATAAGGCTACATTACAACACCTTTCTTGGAAAGTAGCTTTTCTAGTAGCGATTACATCAGCACGCAGAGTGAGTGAAATACAAGCACTCTGTTCTAAAGAACCCTATACGGTTTTCCACCATAATAGGGTGGTTATGCAAACTCACCCTTCCTTCCTACCCAAGGTTGTGTCGGAGTTCCATGTTAATCAGACGATTTCTCTACCCTCTTTCTTTCCCAGTCCTACCACACCAGCAGAAAGGTCTCTTCATTCGCTAGACCTCAAGAGGGTTCTCAAATTCTATTTGGATGCAACAAAATCCATTAGAAAAGCTGATCAATTGTTTGTAAACTATGGCTCTGATAGAACAGGCTTCCCAGCTTCTAAAAGATCCATTTCAAGATGGATAGTATCTTGTATAAAGTTGGCATACCAAATAGCAAATAAGCCTCTGTTTGCCTCCCCTAAAGCTCATTCTACTATGGGCAAGGCTGCTACGATTGCATTCTTACATAATGTACCAATGGCCGAGATTTGCAAGGCGGCAACTTGGAAATCGGTCCATACGTTTACCAGACATTACTGTATGGATTCTGACTCCAGGGCAGATACCCAAGTGGGCCAGGCCTCCTTGAGGAATCTGTTCCAATGCTAACCTATTGGAGTCTGTATAGGCCTTATGGCGTTTATGTATCTTGATGGTACTCTGTTTACTTGCCCGCAGGATGAGGGGATGGGCTTGCTATTCTATTCATGTGCTTATGACTATTGATGAGGATCCCCTGGAAGAGAAGGATAAGTTACTTACCTGTAATCCTAGTTCTCTTCCAGGGGTATCCTCATCAAAGTCATAAGCAACCCACCCGCCTCCCGGGCAAGTGAACATGATACATACATCTCTTTGTAAAATGGTCTGCGGATATCCGCAAAGAACAACTGACCTAACTGTCACCCCTGAGGCATAATGGGAAGCTAGGGGTCATGGCTGCCTTAAAGGCACGGTGCCAGTTTATCTGAGTGTTTATGTGGGTTAGCTTTTCAGCTTTCTACACTAATGTTTCTACAATGCAGCCTATGTGCTGGCAATGTTTCTTTCATTATTCCTTGCAGGATTGTGTTTTCTGCTGTATATTAAAGCAGTTTTCAAAAGCTTTCTTTCTTCCTGCTTTATTGGAATATGTTTATGTGCATGAGAATTCCTTGCAACATTGCTCAGCATGTCTATGGGAGGCTGCATTGTGTGTTTTTATATATATATGGATATATATATAGAGCTACATATAGGGTTTTCACATATATGTGATGTGTTTCCGGGGTCCCGCGCATGGGTGGGAATATTCATGTGCTTATGACTTTGATGAGGATACCCCTGGAAGAGAACTAGGATTACAGGTAAGTAACTTATCCTTACTGGGCTTTCTGGGCAGCTGGCATCTTGGCGACTCTGCCGTGAGCCATGCTGTTCACAATGTGTTTGTCTACTAGGTACATTTTGGTTAGAGTTAGGCTACTTCAACCAAAGAATCTGTACCTTTGGCCCTCCAAAAAAATGGCCTAAAGAATGAATCTAGTAAGACAAATAGGTGCCAAAACTCTTGCCTCCCCAGTCCCACTGGCTTCTTTTCTGGAGAAATGACCATCGAAGAAAAAGATCTACAGCTAATCCATTGGGAAGGAGGGAAAGGCACATCCCTGCAGGCTTACGTCTGCAGCGGAGATTGGCTTGAGTTTTTGTAGGCCACCAATCTGGAGTGAGGGTTCAATACTGGCACTGGACAGTGGCTCCATGCAGGCTATGAAATGGCCAGTTGAAGTGAGAAACCTTCTGTTATTTAGAGCTAAGGCTATGTTGATTCCTGTAGTGAAGCTCATCCTAAGTGGCCAACAGCTCTCTATCCATGCTGGTGCTGGTGGTCCTTTCTGCCTCCTTCGATATAGTCAATAATAATATTCCACTTCAACATCTTCAGCCTATGCTCGGCACAGATTCAGGAATGATTTTACTTGTCCTTATGAACAGAAACAAAGTGTGTGCCTTGGTGGCTTGATCTGTGTGGACTGGCCCGCCTCATCTGGGATCCTCACCAGCTCTCCACTGTCTCTTCTCTCACTTAATATTTATATGAAGCCCCTCACGGATCTGATCCAAGCCCCCCTATATGATTTCATCTTATGCTGATGATGCCAATGACCCTGATGATGGTCACCAAGATTATGCCGTGTGAATTCTCAGCTCAGAACTGTTGATCAGGTCTCTCTTTCCGAGACTAAAGTTGTTAGGCTGTCTTATGTTCCTTTCTTTCGGGCTCCAAGATGTGTTTTAGGTGAGCTGGAGAACTCTTCCCTTAATCACTCCAACATCAGCAGTTTTCGAGTTTGAATACGGGGAGGCCAACTCAGCCTTCCACCATTTTGAGGATTGTTAGCAGAAGTGTGGCATCAGGTGCTATGCAAAACAAAATAATATTATCAGGCCATCAAATGTACGGTGTAGTCACGGGCTGCCTAATTTATGGTCTTGCCAACCATCATCCTGATTGGCCCTTTCCTCAGAACGTTGCCTTGGTTTCCTGGAAGCAGAGAAATATCTTTCAAGATATAGTGCCTGACCTTGAAATCTCTGCACACTCAGACATGCAGCTATCAGGCAGTGAAAGGACCTGCTGGCACCAGGCCAGGAGAAGGGTACGTTCACAACAGGGCCGGACTGGCCATAGCGGGCACCGGGCGTTTCCTCGGTTGGCCGCCAGGGTGGGGGCCGGTTTTGGGCCCCTGGGGGACCGTTTTTGTTACCGGGGGCCGGCAATATCAGCCCCCTGTAACAAAATCAGCCGAAACCGGCCCTAGCAAACAGCTCGGCCGCACCCCCATGCCCCACAGGGGGTGCCGACAGAGCAGTTTGCCAGGGCCGGTTTTGGTTCACAGTCCGGCCCTGCTGATACAGCGCAATATCAGCCACCAGTGTTGCATTACAGCCAGAGACGTTTTAAGGCATGGGCACAGTGGGCTCTGGCCCAGGGCCCCGGCCTTTCAGGGGCCCCTGATAACAGCCAGCTCTGCTCTGCAGAGAGTCTTGCCCTGAATATGTTGAATAATTCTTAAACAGATTGTTTTAAATGCCATTTTACTTTAATTTATTTTTAATGTGGGTGATGTGTGAGGGTCTATTACAGACATTTTTCAGAGAAATGTTTTGTTTATGTTTCATGCAACATCCACCCAAAAATGATTTTTGATCAAAACATTACCTCACGTTTGAAAAATGGGAGAGTGTCACCGAGATTATTTGCAGCAATATTAGTGAGCTGCGGCTATGTTACAATATTGAAAACACACATCCCTATCCCTGAATATTAGATGTAAACACATTTAGAATTTGGATCAGTGTGCCTGTGCACTGTCAGTGACCTGGCCAAAAAGGGCATTAAAGAGCTGAAATTGGATCATAAATTCAAAGCTGTTCCGATCAGGGGCCCTCAAAATATGTTTGGCCCAGGCCCCCCAAAAACCTTAAGATGTCCCTGATTACAGCACGTCAGGAGTCCATCACTGACAGGCGACAGTCCATAGGGTAACGAACGTGCCCTTATTAAGTGAATGTATCAGACTTGGTAGGCTATGGTTTTGCTAGGAGAGCCCGGAGGCATGTACCATGGCAGTTACATATCTTCTCACTCAGTACGCGTGCCCATTGCCAAGCAGATGTATATAAATGGAGGCTAGCTAGTGAAAGCGTCTGTTCGGGGGTGTCCTATTAGCTGGATAGTTTTGTTTTCCGGAGGTTGTGTGTGTGATCCATGGTGTGTTCTTAGGCATTCTCGTATGTTAATACATAGTCTTGTGTGGGTGGTTGTGTTCAGTTGTGTGAAATGTCTCTGCAGCTTTGGGTGCATATTTTGGGCCTGATTCACTACAAATAATGTAAAGGTACGGTTGGAGTACCACGAATCAGCTTACATGTACTTTTACACCTTTTTGGGGTTTTTTGAGTAGCCGGTTTCCAGGTGCACGCTTGTATCTGTCATGGCACCTTTTAAAGGCTGCCTAATCACCCTGCGCAGAACTGTAAGCATCATACAATTGCACAGAGTGGGAAAGGTAGCCAAACGTGCAAAAACGCATTTTCACATTTTTTTTCCTCTACATGTAAAAAAACCCTTTTCCCCATGGAGAGAGCTCATCGGCTACACCACCACCAAATGTGGGGGTGATCTGTCCCCGTTCCCAATAAAGATGGGGAGTTAGGTACCCCAGCCAAGAAATCACCATCCTTTTCCAGAGTTGGGAAGCATTGAAGTACAGTTCGTGAAATCCCACAAACGCTCAAGTGTGCAGGTGTTTCCACATTTAAAAGACTGGCCATGCCTTGATCTGCCCAAGATCCTTCCATGGGGGTTGCTACCGTGAAATCCTTTGCACGCACGGCGTAGAATAGTGCAGTCCTTGTCAGAAATCCTTCTGTGAATCCCTGACAAGAATAAATGAATTTTCGGCTGCAAACGTATTTATGGCTGAAAACGTTTTCCTGCATTTACCCTTTGTGTTCGGTTTAATAAGTGCCACGCCATGTTGTGCTGGTACTGGCTTCTGGTGACCACGTGCGCGGTTGCAGTCACTGGAGTGTCATCACTGTGTTGAATGTGTGGTGTGAAATTCTTCATAAGCAACCAGGATCGAACATGTTTGCCTTCTACAAAATCAACAAAAAACACCCCATTTGGGTGCATTTCCTTTTGCTGACGGCACATAACCACAATTTGGGTTGCAGTGCAGCCTAGGCTTTAGAATAAAATGAATGAATGAAACTAGAGGAATGGACTCAGCTGATCCTGGAGCTGTGGACACAGCAGTGTGTCCTCAGGTCAAGAGAGAACTGGGAAACGTGCAGTCCCAATGCTGTTCAGCCGCTCTCTCTCTTCTGTGTCTCCACAGTCCCACCTTGGTGCCCTTGAATGGGCAAGTTAGGTCTAGGACATTTCCAGCGAGTAAATAAACATTGAAAGGAACAAGGTGGTTTTCCAGTGGCCAACCAAAGGATGGCAATTTAAATCCAGTAGCAACATTTGCGAATGTTTTCACCAAAGAGAAATACGCTTAAATTGCGGTCCCAAAATATTATCATTAGATGAAATTCCTCACCCTTAAAGGTTTTTGCATTGAGGTAGAATTCACCAAAGAGATACATTTCTAAGAACTCACACACCCTGGACTTAAAAAACATTGACTGTGTTTGCAAGTACTTCCTCTGAAGGAAGCTATTTCATGGCATAATTTTTCACATGAAAATGCTTTCCTGAGATAGTAAATGAACATATGTCTTACAGCTGAGATTTAATGGTGGGCTCACATTCTCTCTAATGTTCTGTGGTCGAAGAGGCCCACTGTTTACTCCTTATATGACCCTGAGAATCCTTTACTTCCGGAAAGGATCCCCAAAGTTGGTGAGGAGCCAATCTCTTTACTAGGTGTGCTTTCCATCTTTTGTTGCCATCTTTTTTATGATGCACAAACGAAACGCAGTAGCGTGACATTTTTCTGGTAAGACATGGTTTTGTGGCCAAGGATTGTTTTAAAAAGGTACTGGTTTGATAAGACTATTTTGAGGGTGGCGCACGCCACCTCTTACCGTCCTAAAAGTTAGCCGCTATCCTGTTTAATGTTGATACATAAGCTCTACGCAGTGGCGGCTCCTCCATTGGGGCGTGGGGGCGTTGCCCCACTGCTTTCTCGCCGTGCGAGAAGCAGAAACATGAAATGGTAAAACTACCATTTCATGTTTCTGCTTCTCGCACGGAGGGAAAGCAGAAGTGCCTGGAGTGCCTAGTTGGGGGCGGGCGGGTGGGCGTTCATTCTCGAGTGCAGGGGAGGCGTGGCTAGCCCACTGTCTTTGGTGCTGACGGTTTGTTAGGGCTCAGCGCCGACCACACCAGTCATGCGCAGTTGCGCACTCTCTCTATGTAGGCTGCATGCATAGAGAGAATGGCCCCTGGTCTACAGGCGCCCGGCCGGGCGCCGCCCGCCTCCAATCACAACGCTGCTGGCTTAGGGGAACGAGAAGGAGGCTGTCTAGATTTACACAGGCCCGGCCGGGAGCAGCAGGAGCGGTGGCGCGTGATCCGGAGGAAGCAGTGGGAGGAAGGTATTAAGGTAGGTTTAGTTTTAACTTTATTTTCAATACTGTCCCGCTCCCCCACACCCGCGCGCCCCCCCTCCTCCGTCTTGCCGATCGCGACTGATGCTGGAAGCAGTTGTTTTGGGAAGAAGCATGTAGTGGTGCATTTTGGACCATCCCAAAATGCACATCAAGATTATTAAATACGTTTATAGACACTTAGTAGAACTAGACTGTCCCTAAGCACACATCTTTCAAAAGTGCTGTTGGGTAGATCGGAGATCGGGAACAACACAGATTTGAATGTCTGTATACATTTGTTTAGCTAGAGCACCTCAGCTGTGAAATACTGAGCTGGACATGTAGCCCAGTTCTAGCTGCTGGAGTCATGTGTGTGGGACCAGACTAACTTGTCAGGGCAGGTCCGGTGCTACTCATAACACCTGACATCTGAAGGGAACCCCTGGCTAAGCACTCTACCAGCCACCTCATTAGGCTTGGTTAGTGCCCCAAGTCCCTACACCAGTCTGCCCTTGTGTTTGCTCCTCCAGCTTGAGGTTTGCATGGCTCTTGCAGTTACTGTTTTATGTGTGACTGAAGATCCGTGGCAATCGACAGGTATGAGCCAGATAGGAGGGTGATTCTGCTAGGGAGCTTGCCACAGAGGCAGCAGATGGCAATCTATTACAGACCTGTCCTCCACAGTGTACCCCATGGACAGGAGGGGTGTAGTAACCGGAACTCATTGATCCCTATAAATAACATGCCTCGTAGTTGGATGTTTTGGTTGTTTTCGTTTCATTTGCTGCGTGTGCTAGTTCTATTGTATGCAATTAAAGAACCAATAAGATAGCACAGCGGGTTGGGTGCACACTGAAGCAAACTGTTTGTAATAAGCAGATCACGGGTGCAGGTGCACAAGAGTTTCTCATGCCTGCTGTCAAGATCTGTGAGTAACATGCAGATTACAAGTTTCAATTCCTGAAAGACGTTATAGGGTTTTACATCAACTGTGCAGAAATCTGACTAATGTGCGTGCCATATCTTAGAATCCCCATGGGTCAACTTAGCTTTTCCTCCTCCCAAAGCCAATAAAGCAGTCCGATTGAGACGGGTAATATAGAGGGGCTTTTAATGCTCTTAATAAAAACTGTGCCGTCCAGTCCCTTAAACACTTGAACAAAATCAGTAATATTTATAGGGATAGGCCTCATCGACATCCAAATGGTTGGATTTAGCTGCCCAGGTCTGAGCAACTTCCGTTATGCAGTTGGGCAGCTGCAGTACGAGGAAGCAAAAACTGTGCCCACGACAACACTGAGTGTTTCTTATGAAACTGAGAATACCTCCGCTGCCAGCACTGTGCCCAAGAGGCCACAGCTCGGCCTTGCGTGAACACCCTGTTTCCAGAACAACTATTAGTCCTGTCAGAAAGTGAACGGCAAAAATTGACCCAAATAAGATATTAAATTGCATGCTTTTAACATGCCAATTTGTTTGCGCTCCAAAGTGATGGTCTTTGAAATGCCACAAACCTATTTTCACATTCTGTATAATTAATTAAGTCATAGGTGACTCTGCTCTGAACTTACACCCTTAGGACTTATTGGTATCTCGGTTATTCATGTTCTGAAAACCATTTGGGTACACAATGGAAGACTGTACCCCTGGAAAATATGCAAAATGCACATCGATGCAGCTGTCTGTTGTTTAGTAATTACGCTGTCCAGCTTCATCTCTATACTCTTCCAAGGTGGCAAAATGGCAACGTGTTGGCACTCTGTAAATAGATACATGCATTGAGAAGTATTTGTTAAAAGTGAGACTTTTTAACATGAACTGAGAAATGTTCCTGTCCCCTCCCTGATTACAATACTATAAGTAAACTAAGAGTCATATCAGCGGTCATGTATACCCTATACGTGGGACAGATTCTTATTATTCATGGATAAAAGTTGCACCATCTTACACCAATTGTTTTTACATTTCTTGGGGGGAGACACCCGAATTCCCTCTCATAACCGCGCAGATTGCGCGCTCACCAAAATTGGTTAACCAGTCTTACGCCCCACCTCTTTCTAATTCCACCAGCCACCACTGGCTCTACGTGCTTCCCACTGGAACCCACTAGCCCCTGCAACTTGCACAAAACATTTGGGAGCAAGGGTCCAGAGTTCCACAGAAGGCAGCCCGTGATTAATTAACAACCACATCAGGATTCGTGCTACATTAATGATGTAGTTGGCAGTTGCCTTACGGCGCCATTAGAGATGCCAGCAAGCAGGAGCCACATTACAAAAAATGGCCTAAAAAATGCCCCTATCGTTGGAGGGGTGGCGAGAAATAGTCCTAAATGGCAAAAGTATCATTTTGCCTCGGATCTGAAAATCCTTGCATCACAGCTTAACTCTGCTCACAGTTTGCTCACCATCATGCAACAGGAAATCAATGACAAAAGGCATGGATGCAAGAACCTTGCAGCGCTGGGAAGCCTTTGAGGGTAGCCATGCGCTTTATATATCCGAGAATAGAGAATAGAATAGACCGTGCAGCGTGAGATCTGGACACACCTCAGCTGATCCTGACAGCCCAGCCGTCACCTTTTAGAAAGCCCTTTAAACCAAAATTCTGCTTCTGAAATATGTTGGGGTTTGCGAAATTTGCGTTATTTGCTTTTACATAATTATGTGAAATTTCAAGAAAACTATCTGAAATTATGTGTAAATCCATTATTTAGCGCTGTATTTTACTGTGTGATGCACCCCTCCGTCAATTGTTGATGGAAGGATGCAATTTGCGCCCAAAAATAGTGTGGCAAACAAGTGCTTTGAATAAAGGGGCATATTTACAAGGTGTTATCGCCACCAGAACATCACTTTTTTGACGTTCTGGTTGCGATAACCCCTTTGCCTTATTTACAAGGCGGCGTTAAGCCACTTAACATGTCTTGTAAATAATGGCCCTAGTCACGCAGCACTTAGCGTGAAAGGAGCTGGCAATGGGTGTTGTGGTGGGCGTTTCGCCACAACACCCATTGCTTTTTGACTCTGTCCCCTATTTACAAGGTCGGCGTAAATATGAGGCAGCGCTAAAAATAAGACCAGGGAAAACCTGCTCTTAGACTGGTGCAACGAGGAGAAATGATTCATTTTTCCTCGTTTTTGTTGTTTCTATGTGTGCTCATTCTGCAGCACACATAGAAAGAGCAAATCGTCATTAGTGATTGTTTATGTGTAGGAAGAGACACCTTCCTGCACATGAACAATCATTCCCTGCAGCGCAGGTACCCTTTGTGAGAAAGTGCCCTCTTTCTTGCATGGTATGCCCCCACTTTTTGCTGAATTGCTGATGTGTTTTGACTGAGTGTGCCCTGGGCTCCTGCCAATCAGGTACCCAGGGCCTGTGTTCCTTCCCTAAAACTGCATTGAAGCCTAAACCCAATTGGCATCTCTGGCCACAGGTAGGCCCCTGGTAAATGGTACCACAGGTACCCAGGGCACTGTGACCAGAGAAGGCCTCCAAGGGCTGCAGCACTTATTGTGCCACCCTTAGAGGCCCTGTACCTTTACACACACACACTGCCTTTGCAGGCTGCGTGTCTTGGTGCAGAACAAAGTGAAGAGTCGACATGGCACACATCCCTGTGTGCCATGCCCACTAAACCACTGCCCTGGCATACATCAGTCACCCCTCTAGCTGGGTGCCCTATGCCAGTGGTGAGGGTACAGGTGCAGGAGCCCTGTATCCCTACAGTACCCAGGTCCATTCCTGGGCACTGTAAGTGCAGTGCTGCCATTAAGAGTATATGGTGCTGGGAGTTTGTCATTACGAACTCCACAGCACCATAATGGCTACACTGAAGACTGGGAAGTTTGGTATCAAACTTCTCAGCACATTAAACCCACACTGATGCCAGTGTGGGATTTAATGTAAAATGCACAACAGAGGGCATCTTAGAGATGCCCCCTGAAAATCGACCAACTCCCAGTGACCTGACTGAGTGGCTGCCGAGGCTGCCACCACCAGACAAGTTTCTGGACCCCTGGGTCGAGAGCTTGCTGCTCTCGGGGCCTGAAACAATGCACATCCTGGGACGAGGTGCCAAGCCTCCTCCCCCAGGATGGGCAGGGTTCACGAAGGAGAAGCTTCAAAGGCATACCGCCTTTGTGAGCCTCTCCAGACCACTTGCTGTACTCAGCAACTGGTCCCCACTGGTTCTACCCCCCACTTTGGGCGGGAGACCCGGCGGGAAAAACAAAGTGAGGAAGAGAGGTGTGCCCACCTCTGCCAACTCCACCCCTAAGGTGGGGGAGGCGAGGTGAAGCACAACCTCGAGTCCCCGCCATCTTGAGGATGGGGGGACCCAGCCAACCAAGGACAGGCTCCTGCCCCCCTCCCACTGGAGAGTGGCAGAGTAGGGGTATACCTACCCCAGGGAAGGGACCCATTGGTCCCTGCCCTTTACCTACCTGTAACGGCCCTAAATTCGGTATTTAGGGGCACCCTGAACCTTCCTTCTCAGATCCCGATTCCGAAACTACAAGAAGAACAAGAAGAAAGAAGACCAGCCGTGCAGCTGCTAACAAGAGGACGACACCAACTGACTTGGCCCCAGCCCTACCGGCCTGTCGACCCTCGAACCTGCTCCTGCTAAACCCCAGCATGTCCTGTGGTCAGCAACCTCAAAAACCCCGGAGGACCTGACTGCCTTGCTCAACTAAAGACTGGGACTCCCACGAGCAGTGGCTCTGCTCAAACATCTGCAACCCCAGGCCCCGGCCCGAAACCGCGGATCCTGCCCACTCTGCACCCGCCGAACCCGGCCCGAGCTGAAGTGGACAAAGACCACGAGGCCGTCCCCCCCGGCGACTGTGACCAAGAATCCAGCACCTAAGGACTCACCTCGACGCTCCTGACGACGCCTGCAGCCTCAATATTAGGGACCCCTCCAACCGCGACCAGCAGAGGGTAAGATTTCCTGACACCTAAAGACACCCCTGCACCCGGCGCCCCACGGCCCCCTGTGCCCAACTCCTGGGTGTCTACCCCACCTACAGCTTCCCAACTTACCTCTCGAAGTGGTGGTCGCACCTGAAGAATCACCGTCCCCGAGTTTGCAGCCTTTGTTCGTCTCGCAGCTTTCCCATTGAAATCCATTGGGCGCCCGACGGCTCAAAAGTCCACTGCACCCGGCTGCCCCAGTGCCACTGAGGGTGCACCAACTACCCTGTTCGACTTCCCCTGAGTAAGTGACAAGGAGCTTTGCTCCCACAGCCGCGTGGCCTGCCTGCCTGCCAGCAGCCATCAACCAAAGGCCCCCTGCCCGCCATAGGCTAACATTGGGCCTACTCTCTCTGCACCCGGCCGCCCCTGTGCCGCTGAGGGTGCAACAACAGTACAATCCTGAACCTGGGAGACCCCTGAGTCTTTCCCCAGAACCTTAACTCTGCCAGCCGAGTACTTACCTGAAAGCCGATAACTTACATTTTCTCCATAGGGTAACATTGACTGGTTTTCACTTGGAAATTCTTCTAAGTGTCGAGTTTTGGAACTTTGAAATATTCACTAAAAATCGTCCGAATAACAAAATCAAAATTACTCACCTGTTCTCAGGAGAGATCCCAGTGCTGGATTTAGGTACCCAGCACTGACTAGAAAAAGTGATTACAACTGTGATTTTCCGATAACCTGATTTTCCTCCATAGGATAACATTGCCTGGTTTTTACCAGAAATTCTTCTAAATGTCGATTTTTGCAACATACAAATATTCCTTAAAAATCACCTGTTTAACAAAAATGATTTCTTTCAACTGTTTACAGGAAATGCACCAGGGCTGAATCCAGGATCCAGCCCTGAGTAAGAAAAACGTTCGTAAAGTAATTCTATTGCAGTTTACTTAAAAATCCCATTGAGCTCAATGTTATAGATATACCAAGTATTGAGCTGCCTATTGCAACCTCTGTACCTTATTGCATTCAAAGTCTATTGTTCATTGAAAGTATTCAACAAACAGCATCTTATCTTGAGAAAGTATTTTATGCAAACCTGTGGTTCTAAAATAAAACAACAGTATATTTTTTTATACAAAACAATTGGCCTAGAGTTCAGTTCTTGAGTGTGTGGATTCTTTTGCTGACTGAGTGTATACATCAAATGCTTTACACTGTCCTCTGATACTGCCTTACTGCTCGACCAAGCTACCACTTTAGAGAGTAAGGTTCTATCTAACTTTAACCTCTGCCAAACCTCTGGAGACCCTTGGACTCTATACACACTGTACCTCACTTTGGTGCAGTATATATAGAGCCAGTTTCTTACATTGGTGGCAGCGGTGGGATACAAACTTGCATTTGTTGGACTACTTGGTTACCATCTGATCACACAACAGAACTCTTAAATTGCCTTTAGAATTCTGATTTTTTTAAATTGGCATTTTTACCAAACTACTAAAAGTCTTGTTAGGGCCTTGCTTAAGTCCCTTTAGAATTTTAGAAAATAAAAAGTCACTATAGTCAAGGGTAGAGGGGCTAGAACTTTTTGTTAGAATGTCTCAAGAAAACAACCCAGCTATTAGTGAAGATAATAATGACATACAGGACATGGTTGAGGAGCTCGACCTCACCCCTTACCTTCACTTGTCTTTCAAGGAGATAAGGTCCTTATGTAAACTTAAAAATATACCAATGGGCCAGAATCCAACCAAACAAGGGCTCCAGGAGCTCCTGGCTGAGAATGCAAAGGCCCACCCCTCTGAACATGGTGATGACCAAGCAGAGGAGGAAAGGAGTGAGGAGGATGGAGAAAGGAACCCACCTCCACCACTTCCTAGGGAAGAAAGGGTCCCTACACCCTTATTTCCAAGAATTAACATCTGGGGACCTAGAGGCCACACAGGTGGTTCAGGTCCCAGGGAGGACATTGGGGACAGCCCCAACGAGGAGGACAACATTTTAGCAAGGTTGGCTAAAAGACTGGATCTAGAGTCCAGACTCCTGGCTCTATAGAAAGAAAGAAAGGAGATGGGTTTAGCACCCATCAGTGGTGGCAGCAATACAAATAACAAGGATAAAGAGCAATCTTATGATCCTAAAATCCCCAAAGGGATTGTCCCTTAAAATTTGAGGAGGGTGATGACATCACCAAATGGTTCACAGCCTTTGAGAGGGCCTGTGACCTGAGACAGGTGAAGAAACCTCTCTGGGGGGCACTCCTGTGGGAACTGTTCTCTGGTAACTGCAGAGACAGGCTTCTGACCCTCTCTGGGCCAGATGCAGGGTCCTATGACCTCATGAAGAGAACTCTGATTGAGGGATTTGGGCTCACCACTGAGGAGTACAGAATTAGATTCAGGGGGGCTCACAAAACCCAGAACCAGTCCTGGATTGATTTTGTAGACTACTCAGTAAAGACACTGGATGGTTGGTTAACTGGACACAATGTGCATGACTTTACTGGACTTTACAATTTGTTTATGAAGGAACATATATTAAGTAATTGCACAAACGAAAAGTTACATCAGCATTTGGTAGACCTAGGTCTAATTTCTCCCCAAGAATTGGGAAAGAAGGCAGACCACTGGGTCAAGACTAGGGTGACAAGGACAACCACTGGGGGTGACCAGAAGAAGGTGGTTACACAACCTCCCCAGGGGAAAGGTGGTGAGAATCCCCAAGATAAAAAGTCTGAGTCTTCCAAAGGGCCCCAAAAACCTGTACGGGGGGTGGGTCCCAAACGACTCCCTATGTGCCACAGCCCTATAGGGGGAAGAACTTTGATCCCACAAAGGCCTGGTGTAACAACTGTAAGAAGTTGGGACACTTAACTGTAGACAAGTCTTGCCCTCACAACAAGGCCCCTAGTTCCACAAGTACAGCTACTTCTGGGGTGGCAAGTCTACAGATGGGATCAACAGTGTGCCCAGAGCAAATCAGGATGCACACTGAAGCAGTTCTAGTTTCAGAGGGGGAAGTTGAGTTTGCCACTGTAGCTGTGTGGCCACCCAACTTAAAGAAATACTTACAGTACCCTTGGATCAATGGAACTAGGATAGAAGCTCTGAGGGATACAGGTGCCAGTGTCACTATGGTGAGAGACACACTGGTTTCCCCTGAACAAGATTTGATTGGGCGTACTTACCCAGTCACCAATGCTGACAGCGTTACCACTAATCATGCAATGGCTATGGTAACATTAGACTGGGGGGGGGGGGGTTACTGGCCTGAAACAGGTAGTGGTCTCTCCAAAGCTACCAGCTGCATTTCTGCTTGGCAATGACCTGGAAACCTCAGCCTGGGCTGAGGTTGAACTAAAAACCCATGCAGCAATGCTGGACATCCCTGAATTGGTGTGTGTAAAAACAAGAGCACAGAGCAAAAGGCAGGGTGAAGAAATAGTGTTGGAGCCTGAAAGAATGGCCCAACCTACCAAGAGAAAAGGTAAGAAGACTGGGGGACCAGCTTCTATACAGCCAAAGGATCAGGACCCCTCTCCTCAGGGAGAGGACTTGGACACCCCAGAGGGAACTGAGCCCATGGAGCTTGACCCTTACCAGGTTGAACTCTTGGGCCCAGGGGGACCCTCTAGGGAAGAGCTGTGCCAGGGGCAGCAAGACTGTCCCACTCTTGAAAGCCTGAGGCAGCAAGCTGTTTCAGAAGCAAAGGGAGATGTCAGTGGTACCCACAGAGTTTATTGGGAAGAGGATTACTGTACACTGAGGCAAGAGACCCCAATCCTGGAACCACCAGGAGAGTGGTAGTGCCACAGAAGTACAGGGAGTTCCTCCTAACTTTAGCTCATGACATCCCCCTAGCTGGACATCTGGGCCAAACCAAGACTTGGGAAAGGCTAGTTAGCCACTTTTACTGGCCCCAGATGCACCAAAAGGTGAAGGAGTTTGTCAGCTCCTGTGTTACCTGTCAGGCCAGTGGCAAGACAGGTGGCCACCCAAAGGCCCCCTGATACCACTGCCTGTGGTGGGGGTTCCCTTTGAAAGGGTAGGTGTGGACATAGTGGGTCCACTTGAACCTCCCACAGCCTCAGGGAACAAATTCATACTAGTGGTAGTGGATCATGCCACTAGGTACCCTGAAGCAATCCCACTTAGGACTACTACAGCTCCTGCAGTAGCCAAGGCCCTCATTGGTGTCTTCACCAGGGTAGGGTTTCCTAAGGAGGTGGTTTCAGACAGAGGTTCTAACTTTATGTCTGCTTACCTGAAGCACATGTGGAAGGAATGTGGGGTGCAGTACAAGTTTACTACACCCTATCATCCACAAACCAATGGCCTTGTTGAGAGATTTAACAAGACATTGAAAGGCATGATTATGGGGCTTCCTGAGAAACTCAAAAGGAGATGGGATGTCCTCTTACCATGTCTGCTTTTCGCTTACAGAGAAGTGCCACAGAAGGGAGTAGGTTTCTCACCCTTTGAACTTCTGTTTGGCCATCCTGTGAGGGGACCACTTTGTCTTGTAAAGGAGGGCTGGGAGAGGCCTCTCCAAGAACCCAAACAAGATATTGTGGACTATGTGCTTGGCCTAAGGTCCAGAATGGCTGAGTACATGGAAAAGGCATCCAAAAATCTTGAGGCCAGCCAGGAGCTTCAGAAGCACTGGTATGACCAAAAAGCTGCACTGGTTGAATTTCAACCTGGGCAACAGGTGTGGGTTTTGGAGCCAGTGGCACCAAGGGCACTCCAGGACAGATGGAGTAGCCCTTACCCTATCCTAGCGAAAAAGAGTGAGGTCACCTACTTAGTTGACCTGGGCACAAGCAGGACACCCAAAAGGGTTATCCATGTGAACCGCCTAAAGCTCTACAATGACAGGGCTGACATCACCATGCTGATGGTGACTGATGAGGAGCAGGAAGCAGAGAGTGAACCTCTCCCTGACCTCCTCTCATACAGCCCAAAAGATGGGTCAGTTGATGGAGTTGTCTTTTCAGACACCCTCTCTGCCCAACAGCAGACTGACTGCAAGCAAGTCTTGCAACAGTATGCTAAGCTCTTTTCCTTGTCCCCTGGTCTGACAAACTGGTGTACCCATGATGTGGACACTGGTGACAGTGCACCTGTCAAAAACAAGATCTATCGACAGTCAGACCAAGTCAAGGAAAGCATCAGAGCTGAGGTCAGCAAGATGCTGGAGTTAGGGGTTATTGAACCCTCTGAGAGCCCCTGGGCTAGCCCAGTGGTTCTGGTCCCCAAACCTCACCCACAGGATGGCAAGAGAGAAATGAGGTTTTGTGTGGATTACAGAGGGCTCAACTCTGTCACCAAGACAGATGCTCACCCTATCCCAAGAACAGATGAGTTGATAGACAAATTGGGTGCAGCCAAATTCTTAAGTACCTTTGACTTAACTGCAGGGTACTGGCAGATTGGCATGGCACCAGGAGCAAAAGAGAAAACAGCATTCTCCACACCTGATGGGCACTATCAGTTCACTGTTATGCCCCTGCCACCTTCCAGAGGTTGGTGAATCAAGTCCTTGCTGGGTTGGAGTCCTTTAGTGCAGCTTATCTTGATGATATTGCTGTCTTTAGCTCCACCTGGCAGGATCACCTGGTCCACCTTGGAAAGGTTTTAAAAGCCCTGCAAACTGCAGTTCTTACTATCAAGGCATCCAAATGCCAGATAGGGCAGGGCACTGTGGTGTACTTGGGCCACCTTGTTGGTGGAGGCCAGGTACAGCCCTTACAGCCCAAGATCCAGGCCATCCTGGACTGGGCAGCTCCAACAACCCAGACCCAAGTCAGGGCATTCCTTGGCTTGACTGGGTACTACAGGAGGTTTGTGAAGGGATATGGGTCCATTGTGACTCCCCTCACAGAACTCACCTCCAAGAAGATGCCCAAAAAGGTTAACTGGACAGTTAGTTGCCAAAAGGCTTTTGACACCCTGAAAGAAGCAATGTGCTCAGCACCAATTTTAAAAGCTCCAGATTATGCAAAGCAGTTCATAGTGCAGACTGATGCCTCTGAGCTAGGGATAGGAGCGGTCCTATCCCAGACCAATGATGAAGGCCAAGACCAACCTGTTGCTTTTATAAGCAGGAGGCTTCTCCCCAGAGAGCAGCGTTGGAGTGCCATTGAGAGGGAGGCCTTTGCTGTGGTTTGGTCCCTGAAGAAGTTGAGACCATACTTGTTTGGTACTCACTTCCTAGTTCAAACTGACCACAGACCTCTCAGATGGCTAAAGCAAATGAAAGGGGAAAATCCTAAACTTTTGAGGTGGTCCATCTCCCTACAGGGAATGGACTTTGAAGTGGAACACAGACCTGGGACTGCCCATGCCAATGCAGATGGACTTTCCAGGTTCTTCCACTTAGACAATGAAGACTCTCAAGGGCAAGGTTAGTCTCATCATCTTTCGTTTGGGGGGGGGAGGGGGGGTTGTGTGAGAAAGTACCCTCTTTCTTGCACGGTATGCCCCCACATTTTGCTGAATTGCTGATGTGCTTTGACTGAGTGTGCCCTGGGCTCCTGCCAATCAGGTACCCAGGGCCTGTGTTCCTTCCCTAAAACTGCATTGAAGCCTAAACCCAATTGGCATCTCTGGCCACAGGTAGGCCCCTGGTAAATGGTACCACAGGTACCCAGGGCACTGTGACCAGAGAAGGCCTCCAAGGGCTGCAGCACTTATTGTGCCACCCTTAGAGGCGCTGTACCTTTACACACACACACTGCCTTTGCAGGCTGCGTGTCTTGGTGCAGAACAAAGTGAAGAGTCGACATGGCACACATCCCTGTGTGCCATGCCCACAAACCACTGCCCTGGCATACATCAGTCACCCCTCTAGCTGGGTGCCCTATGCCAGTGGTGAGGGTACAGGTGCATGAGCCCTGTACCCCTACAGTACCCAGGTCCATTCCTGGGCACTTTAAGTGCAGTGCTGCCATTAAGAGTATATGGTGCTGGGAGTTTGTCATTACGAACTCCACAGTACCATAATGGCTACACTGAAGACTGGGAAGTTTGGTATCAAACTTCTCAGCACATTAAACCCACACTGATGCCAGTGTGGGATATAATGTAAAATGCACAACAGATGGCATCTTAGAGATGCCCCCTGAAACTCGACCAACTCCCAGTGACCTGACTGAGTGGCTGCCGAGGCTGCCACCACCAGACATGTTTCTGGACCCCTGGGTCGAGAGCTTGCTGCTCTCGGGGGCCTGAAACAATGCACATCCTGGGACGAGGTGCCAAGCCTCCTCCCCCAGGATGGGCAGGGTTCACGAAAGAGAAGCTTCAAAGGCATACCGCCTTTGTGAGCCTCTCCAGACCACTAAGGTGGGGGAGGCGAGGTGAAGCACAACCTCGAGTCCCCGCCATCTTGAGGATGGGGGGACCCAGCCAACCAAGGACAGGCTCCTGCCCCCCTCCCACTGGAGAGTGGCAGAGTAGGGGGTATACCTACCCCAGGGAAGGGACCCATTGGTCCCTGCCCTTTACCTACCTGTAACGGCCCTAAATTCGGTATTTAGGGGCACCCTGAACCTTCCTTCCTCAGATCCCGATTCCGAAACTACAAGAAGAACAAGAAGAAAGAAGACCAGCCTTGCAGCTGCTAACAAGAGGACGACACCAACTGACTTGGCCCCAGCCCTACCGGCCTGTCGACCCTCGAACCTGCTAAACCCCAGCATGTCCTGTGGTCAGCAACCTCAAAAACCCCGGAGGACCTGACTGCCTTGCTCAACTAAAGACTGGGACTCCCACGAGCAGTGGCTCTGCTCAAACATCTGCAACCCCAGGCCCCGGCCCGAAACCGCGGATCCTGCCCACTCTGTACCCGCCGAACCCGGCCCGAGCTGAAGTGGACAAAGACCACAAGGCCGTCCCCCCCGGCGACTGTGACCAAGAACCCAGCACCTAAGGACTCACCTCGACGCTCCTGACGACGCCTGCAGCCTCAATACCAGGGACCCCTCCAACCGCGACCAGCAGAGGGTAAGATTTCCTGACACCTAAAGACACCCCTGCACCCGGCGCCCCACGGCCCCCTGTGCCCAACTCCTGGGTGTCTACCCCACCTACAGCTTCCCAACTTACCTCTCGAAGTGGTGGTCGCACCTGAAGAATCACCGTCCCCGAGTTTGCAGCCTTTGTTCGTCTCGCAGCTTTCCCATTGAAATCCATTGGTCGCCCGACGGCTCAAAAGTCCACTGCACCCGGCTGCCCCAGTGCCGCTGAGGGTGCACCAACTACCCTGTTCGACTTCCCCTGAGTAAGTGACAAGGAGCTTTGCTCCCACAGCCGCGTGGCCTGCCTGCCTGCCAGCAGCCATCAACCAAAGGCCCCCTGCCCGCCATAGGCTAACATTGGGCCTACTCTCTCTGCACCCGGCCGCCCCTGTGCCGCTGAGGGTGCAACAACAGTACAATCCTGAACCTGGGAGACCCCTGAGTCTTGCCCCAGAACCTTAACTCTGCCAGCCGAGTACTTACCCGAAAGCTGATAACTTACATTTTCTCCATAGGGTAACATTGACTGGTTTTCACTTGGAAATTCTTCTAAGTGTCGAGTTTTGGAACTTTGAAATATTCACTAAAAATCGTCCGAATAACAAAATCAAAATTACTCACCTGTTCTCAGGAGAGATCCCAGTGCTGGATTTAGGTACCCAGCACTGACTAGAAAAAGTGATTACAACTGTGATTTTCCGATAACCTGATTTTCCTCCATAGGATAACATTGCCTGGTTTTTACCAGAAATTCTTCTAAATGTCGCATTTTTGCAACATACAAATATTCCTTAAAAATCACCTGTTTAACAAAAATGATTTCTTTCAACTGTTTACAGGAAATGCACCAGGGCTGAATCCAGGATCCAGCCCTGAGTAAGAAAAACGTTCGTAAAGTAATTCTATTGCAGTTTACTTAAAATCCCATTGAGCTCAATGTTATAGATATACCAAGTATTGTGTTGCCTATTGCAACCTCTGTACCTTATTGCATTCAAAGTCTATTGTTCATTGAAAGTATTCAACAAACAGCATCTTATCTTGAGAAAGTATTTTATGCAAACCTGTGGTTCTAAAATAAAACAACAGTATATTTTTTTATACAAAACAATTGGCCTAGAGTTCAGTTCTTGAGTGTGTGGATTCATTTGCTGACTGAGTGTATACATCAAATGCTTTACACTGTCCTCTGATACTGCCTTACTGCTCGACCAAGCTACCACTTTAGAGAGTAAGGTTCTATCTAACTTTAACCTCTGCCAAACCTCTTGAGACCCTTGGACTCTATACCCACTGTACCTCACTTTGGTGCAGTATATATAGAGCCAGTTTCTTACATTACCCTTGCACTATGGTGCAAGTGTGCCTGCGTTGGTGCTAGGCTGCTAAATTTAGAGCCAGCGCTAGGGGAAATGCAGGAGTGGGCCGTATTATTGTAAATACGGCGCATCCCTGCATTTTCTGGATGGCAGAGTGTGACGTTACCAATTGTGGTGTAACACTGCGCTCCGGCATTCTGTTGTAAATATGCCCCAACATTTGCTTTTGTTCTGGTTGTTTGCATTGTTCCGGTGCGCCTGTGCTATAATTTTGTTCCGAGCGGCAGCATAATTACCCGACATGGCGTTATGGCAAAATTGCAGGAATTTAGCAAAACAGGTGTGATGTGAAATTCCCAAAATTACTTAGCCATTCTTTAAATTTCCCTCCGTTTGGTTTATATGCGGTGACTGTAGAACAGCTTTTTGGCTCTTTGGGTGGACTGGTAGGCAATCTACATGGCCTTCTGGCTAACTTGTCTACTGGTCACCTCTCTCCAGCACCTGGGAACAAATAATCTTCCTCCAGGGGCCACAGTGGAAATGTCAAACTTTACCTGTGGGATTACAGTTCTACTGTGCTGTTAACCCTTAAGAAGACTTTAACAATTGCTATCTAAGGCTCAGAAAAGGGCGGATGAAGGGATAAAAATGCAAGGCATAAACAAATCAGAAATACACTCCCAAAGGGTTACTACTACGTTTGAGGTAGAGTTCAAACTATCTGAAGATTTAGGAAGAAAAAGGAGGTCTGGTCAAGTGAAATATTGACTAGGATCACATGTGGGTCATGCTGGGAACCTGGTTTGATCCGAGGTTTTCTGGTTTCAGTGTTCAATACAGCCACTAGGTGGGTTCTCTTTCGCACTCCTTTTTTACAGTAAAGATTAATGCTGTCTTTAATTCTTAGTGCACGAGGACAGAGCGTGTGCGAAGCAGCAACCACATAAAGAATCGGCTCGTTTTGGGATCTAGCGTCCAAAAGGACCTCGAGCCAAGCCACATTCAGGCATCCGCTTTCAGTGGCTCGGCCACCTCTCTAGAATTTACTTTCTCGATTACGTTTTTTTGGTAAGAAAAACGTTTAGGACTCATATTCAATGAGTAAACAATGCCCCTCCCTTTCCTCAGAAGCTCGTCCTGGTGCCTCCTTCACTCCGCGGCGTTCCCTTTTTGCTATCACGGTTTTGCTTTCTAACAGTTTAAGTTATTTTAAAGCGTCACCTTTCAGTGTCAAACGTCAAGGGCTCGAGCCTTGGTTTATCGGACAGAGATTAGCGAGCGTCCTCACGTCACACCGGATGGAAGCTGCACGCATCACGTGCGTGCCCAAAAAGGCCTGACACTTTAAAAGAGAAGGAGTGCGGGTGCAGTCACTGGCTGGATATTTCCTGCTACCGTTTTTAGGTCTCGCCTACGCAGCGCGCATGCGCTGCATAGGAGGAGACCTTTAGCCATCAGTTCCCTTTTTTCCCCAAAAACGTGCACGCGTTCCATTGCCTTCAATGGCAACGCGTGCACGTGTGGCGATTGCCTTGCGGGAGCGAGCAGCAGCGCCATATGGTATCAATTATAGCCGCTGGCTCCCGCAAGGCAATCGGCAGACCCCCCTCCCCCCCCCTGTTGTCGCACGAGGCACGCTTTTGCTTCTTTTTTTTTTTTTTACCTTCAGCGCGAGGCGCGCGCTTGTTTAAAAGTGGGGTGAACGATAACCCCACGAATGGCTAAGAATGACATAGAACAGGTTGTGAGCTCTTAATGGCGGGGGGGGGGAGTGGTGCCCAGGCACAGGTACACTAACTCCTTTTAGTTTTTCAAACATTTATAGACTATCAGCAGAAAAACACCACCAGGTCCACATATTTTGATGTTTTCTTACCCTTACTTGGTCTTTAACTTTGTCCTATCCCAGTTTATACTGCTCTTTGAGAGTGACAGCTTCTTTTGCCAGTTCTCTTTCTTTGCTGCTCACCACATTCAGCAGGCTGCTGTGATCTGCATTCCAATGTACTGCAACCTTTTGTCCTCCAACCTAAGCCCATTACAACAAAGAACACCTTCACCTAAAATAGCCCAGGCCTTTTTGCTTTGCCAATGTAGATTGTGATTTGTTGCAAATCCATTGAATTGTTTTAACAATAGAAAGTTGTTACGCAATGTTGTTGACAGTTTTGTGCGTGAACCGCTTCAAGGGCTACATTTTGAATTCAAAATATTGGAATGACTGAGGGGCTTTGCCTCCTGTCGGATAGCCCCTGTTTGTGAATCGGCCCCAAAAGCCACAGCAGGACTAATTTTTCCGATCATTATATCGTCATGGCTCATTAACTCTCTGGACTCTGATGTTTCAATCGCAGCAGCAGCTCACATTACCAACTGAGGGCCCTGGACTACAGTCACATGAAAAACAACAGCGATTAGCATTGAAATGCAAGCTTTTTTTTTGTCTAGTTAGAAATATTGCTTCGGTGGGTTGATTTCACCTTATATCGCTATTTGTTTTATATTGGGAGTCACAGCCTAATTACCAGTATTTTTGTCTCTCACTGTTTTTTTTTTTTATATTTATTCGCGCAAAGCACAAAGCTATATTTAAGGTTACTTTTTCCGCGTCACTTCTTCACTCTATTTAAACTCCACACCCCCCACTCTTATTGTCTCTCTCCTTCTCTCTCTCTCCCTCTCTAATTCTCCCTCTACTTAATTAACTCTCCCTCTCTATCTTTTTTAGCCTTTCATTCTCTCTCACCCCTTTATCTGTTTCTCTTTCAAACTCCTTCATTCACTCTCTCTCCCCTTCTTTCTCTCTCTCTATCCCGCTCCACTCTTTATTCAATGTACACCCTTTCTCTCTCTTTCTCTCTCACCACCCTCTCTAATTGGGCATTATATCTTCACTCTATCTCTCACTCGGAAACAGCACAGCATCACTCAGCGTAACCACAGCATCAATCAGAGCCAGCACAGCATCAATCAGAGCCAGCACAGCATCACTCAGCACCAACACAAGATCTCTCAACGCCATCACAGCATCACTCAACGCCATCACAGCATCACTCAGTGCAACCACAGCATTACTCAGCACAACCACAGCATCACTTAGCGCCACAACAGCATCACTCAGCGCCACCACAACATCACTCTGCGCCACCACAGCATCACTCAGCGACACCACATCATCACTCAGGGCCAACACTGCATCACTCAGCACCACCACAGGATGACTCAGCACCACCACAGGATGACTCAGCACCACCACAGGATGACTCAGCACCACCACAGCATCGCTCAGCATCACCACAGCATCGCTCAGCGCCACCACAGCATCATTCAGCGCCACCACAGCATCGCTCAGCGCCACCACAGCATCGCTCAGCGCCACAACAGCATCGCTCAGCGCCACCACAGCATCACTCAGCACCACCACAGCATCACTCAGCGCCACCACAGCATCGCTCAGTGCCGCCACAGCATCGCTCAGCACCGCCACAGCATCGCTCAGCACCGCCACTGCATCGCTCAGCACCGCCACAGCATCGCTCAGCACTGCCACCACAGCATCGCTCAGGGCCACCACAGCATCACTCAGTGCCGCAACAGCATCACTCAGCGCCGCCACAGCATCACTCAGCGCCGCCACAGCATCACTCAGCGCCGCCACAGCATCACTCAGCGCCAAGACAATATCACTCAGCACCACCACAGCATCACTCAGCGCCAAGACAATATCACTCAGCACCACCACAGCATCACTCAGCACCACAGCAGTATCACTCAGCAACACCTGAGTATCATTCAGCATCACCTCAGCATCGTCTCCGCAACAGTCACCACCACCACCACTACCACCTCAGCATCACTCAGCACCACCTCAGCCTGCTCTCGGAATCTGGCATCTGTTGATTCTCCCCTAGCGCCTGTCCGCTGCTAGTGTTATAATACAGGTACTAGTTCCCAACCTTCACCCTCCGATTGTTTATGCCCCCTCAAAAAAAAAGCTTTAACAAACAACCATTGCAATAGGCAGAAACAAGTTGCCAGCATTGCAAGAACAAAAGAAAACTGAGGACATTTTTTATTGTAAATACTTTTTTTAATATGGTCGTTCAGTTTTACATAATTCCTTCTTGGTCATATATAAAGTAACAAAAATGCTTCTGACACTTTTTTATTATAACTTTTCAGCATGCCGCACAGCAGCCACACTTCTCTACAGCACAGCTTGAAGACATTGGCAAAGTCAATAGCTCTGGCTAAACACTTATAAGGCCCCAAAGGCATGGGCGTCCGCAGAAATTTTTCCAGGGGGGGGCAAAATGTTAACGCCATCACCATCCTCCGACATGATGTGTGCCATATCATCCTCAAAAGGATGAATGCAAGTGGTGACCCACTGGAGTTTGAATGCTATATGTAACTGACACTAAGGTCTTTGTGGTATGACCATTAACACACTTCGTTCTATATATTAGAGACAGAAACTGCTAGACTGCATTGCGCACACACACAAAATGTGGTTGCACGAACCTAAATCACAGCCAAAGCTCAACGCTTACCCCAAAAAATCCCATAGAAGGTTCCATTTGAACCACAGCTTCACTTAGTTTCACAAAGCACAGAAAGCAGCCTGCAGGATTCTGTACCCCAGTTCCAAATTCGGCAGCTCTGGCCATAGTGCCACATCTTCTCCCCCACTGAACACCATACTCTACCACTAAAAGAAACCCGCACTGCCTTTAGATGCAATCCAATTGTGTCCCGCTATAAACGCCTGGAAGCAACTCAATTCAAATTATGCACTAGACAAGAGTAATCTTCTGTCTGAAAAAACAGTAACAACCTCCTGGAAAAAGCAAACACTCGCAGGGAATGCAAGACTAAGTAAGGTATGTGAAATGTAAGCATGGAACAACATGCTTACCTTAATGCTTGTGCACTTGTTATTCAGAAATCAATGTGTGTTTTTGCCTGAAAAGCTAAGGTCATGACTACAGGGCCCGGAAGGGACCCGCTTCAATGTCCATTGCTTAGATCCTTACAAAACATAAGGAGTATGGTTTTAAAAGACCACATTCATGAACATAAAGCTGCAGTACACTACACATTTCATAAACTACTAAAAGGAAAACAGCTGATAAGGATCACATGAAACATTTTCTACACCACGCATTAACCAGATATCGCAGTATCTCCAGGAATGGTGAACTTCCTCACCTGAGGAAAAAATGCTATTCAAAGACGAGAAAAATGAAAGTAATGCTGCCTTCACTGGGAAAGTCTGTTGGCGCTAAGGTGTTTGGGTGTGAATAAAACCAATCTGGCAACTTTTGACCACTCTGTCTTGCTCATCCATCCAGCCATTTACCCTTTCACTCATCCAGCCACCCTTTCACGTACTCATCCATCCACCTAGTCACTCATCCTTCCACACATTCACCCTTTCAGTCATCCACACATCCATCCTCCCTTTCTCTCTCAATCGACCCTTTCACTTAGCCATCCATCCACCCAAACATCCATCTACTCATCCACTCATGAATCCATCCATTGACCCTATCACTCATCCATCCTTTCAATCATCCATCCATCTTTTCTCTCATCCAGCCATCCATTCACTCCTTCACTCATCTATCCAACCTTTTTCCCATGTACCCTCCCTTTCACTCACTCATCCATCCTTACATCCTCCCTTTCATTCATCTGTCCATCCATTCACCCTTTCACTTATCGATTCATCAATCCATCCATCATTTCACTCATCCATTCACCCATCCTTCCTCTCATTATCCATTCACCCTTTCATTCATCCATTCACCCTTTCACTAATCCATCCAGCCATCCACCCATCCCTTCACTTACTCTCTCACCCACCTTTTCACATTAAGTATGAGCTGAGCCTTCGTCTGCAGAGTTGCAGACTGGGGAGACCCATCAGGAACTCACCCCTCGCTGTAGTTCATAAAGCAAAGGGAGGGGTTCAAGACGCCCCTGCACACAGTCAATCTGAAACTTTGGAAGTCATGAGTCATGCATGATGCACAGTGCCAGGACGTGAGGTGGCTGTGGCATGGTGTTGTTTCCAGGGCTTTAAGTGGGGGGGGGTCTCTCCAAAGGGGTTGTTCGATTTAATTAAGGGCGTAGCTTGAAACACCTAAGCTAAAATTCTGTGCTTAGCATAGTGTGCCACCCGACTGGTATTTTGCTGCTTCTGTCATTGCATTCAGATATATAATACAGCAGGTAATGTTACACCTACAACAAGCCAGAACTATAGGCTTTGTCAATGGTTGTTAGTTGCATAAAATAAAAAGCAGCAACCATGGATTCGTTGAATATAATATTGAAAATGCTTCAGTTCTAAAATGATGAGACTGTGAAAGACCTATAACCCTTTTTTTAACTTCTTTTACCGCCTTATTTTGATTAACTGGATTCTCTCGTAACAGCATGGGCGTTTTCGTACATTTCTTCCTTCTGACAGGATGCCCGAGGCTGGAGGAGGCCCACCACACGCTTTACCAGCCAGACTGGCCCATTGTCATTCTGTATGTGGCAATCAGCTGCATACAGAATGACAATGGGCGGGGTGGAGCTGCTCTTGCGCTCAGAGGAGTGCGAGGCGGCCCCATCAGGGGGCTGAGGCTTCTCGCAGGGGAACAGTGATGTTCCCCAAAGGCCAAAATTACGGACAAAAGCGGCCGGCTGGGTGATCCAGGGGGGGGGGGCAAGCGCCCCTCCTTGCCCCCCCCTGCGGACGCCCATGCCCAAAGGCGAGACCTATTGGCTATGCCAATGCTTGTTTAAAACGCTTTGTTCTGGACTGTAGAGCCAAGGCCATGAACACCAGTGCCCAGGAAAGGTAGGTGCTACTTACTGCACCGGATAAAATCTGACTCCCAGTGGTTCAGAATTTAGCGGATTCAAATATATGACACCTGTTCTAAGTTTTTGGGGAATAAGGTTTGGATTTTGATACTTGCTGCATCAAAATGCACATGACATGTAGATACCGTATTCTTTTCCCCTATTTAAATTCCAGCATGTTTGACCTGACGAAATTTAATGAAGGGTGCAGGCTTTATAGCACCAAGTGATGTTGTAAATTCTCCACAACTTTGGAATTCCAACCCGTGCACAAACAGGGATTTGGCAGGGGTCAGAAAACACCTGGCCCACTAATAACATGGGTCATGGTGTTAGTGTCGCTTTATGGAATGCAATGCTGCAAGCCTTCCAACTCACAGTTGTGACTCGAGCCCAGAGATCTTGCTGTGTGCACCTGCTGCATGGTCACTTGAGGGACCAGTGGCCTGTCCAGAGCAGGCACCTGCTAGACGTCTACAAGCTGACCAGCACATGTGCGACCTTAACGGGTTGACTCAGCTGATCTTGTCACTCGGGTGGCCTTGCCCTGAGATCAGTTCTGTCATAATCCTTGTTAGGAAGGCACTAACCTTAGAAAAAGGTCATCTGCTAAGTTGTGCACGTGGGAGATCTGAAAGCACATGTTCATGGAATTTAGACGGACGAGGTGGGTTGGGAATAGGATGACAAGATCTTGAAAACCTTTCCACAAAGATAGAAGTAGGACTAACATTTCTTCGATGGAGGGCACAGAATGACTTAATTGACAGTACCCACACACAGACAAAGATGCACTAGGAGAAATTAAATGCAACTTTTGCACACAGTATCATCTGTTTTAACCACATTTCATTCTGCTATGATCAGCTAATTCTGCCCTGGAACGCATGAAAACTCACCTCTGTTCAGTCAGCCCTCTCTAAAAACCGGGACATGTGTTGAATATACTGAAATTTCCCAGGCCAAATGGTAAAATGTGGGGCTGTCCCTGCAAATCCAGGACGGCTGGTCAAGGTAATTAGGAACAGTGTTGTTTATGGGGATAAGATACAATTTATACATGTTATTGATTTGCCGATTTGTCAACAATACATTTTATCAGAAACGTTTTACATACCAATGATGACAGTACACAGGTCACTGAGGGTAAGGTGGTATAACAGTTTGTAAATATAGCAGAAGAGGCATGGATTAAATGTGTCAGCTATATGAAGCTGTATAAAAAAGACAACAAACTAGCTAGCATATTGTTAGTGGAACACAAGGCATAAATTGTACATATTTATAGCAGATAAGGGTGGTGATCGCGCTTATCTTTCCAGGTCCAATGGATTTGTTTTGGTCATATATTGAATTAATGGAGAGCGGGTGGGGGTGCACAAATGTCTTGTGGGAGGGAGTTCAACGGCCCAGAATGTAGATCGTCCAGAATGTGGGGGTAGCACAAGGCAGTGCGGATGTGACTAAAAGGTTGTGGTTGTTGGCTGTACTTAATTTGCAAAAAGGATAAGTGATAGGGCTCAAGGTTTCCCTCAGAAGCCCGTGAATGGCACTGCCTAAAGTCGGGTTACCTAATATCATGGCTGTCTAGTCTAGATTCTACCTCATATCTCTTTCATTCACCTCCACTCTGTGTCTATGTTCTCAATTTTCTCACCTTGCAGTTTCTTTTTCACCTCTGCTTTCTCCATTGTTCCTGTTTTCCTGTCTTTCTTTTCCTCCATCTTTCCCTCCTTTTTTGCTTCACTCTTTCTTGTTCTGGGTCAAAGTCTTATAATGAAAAATAAGTGATAATCCCTAAGAAACAGCGCCTGTGGGGACCACATGCTCAAATTAAGCACTGGTTGTTGGATCTTACATTACAAGCAGGCTTGTACAGATATCTTGTCAGAGAGGTAGTTAGAAGCCACCATTAACTGCTTTGCATACATGTATCAGGAGTTTTCAGTTTCCTCCAAACTCTGAATGAGGCCCTTTGTATAATAATGGAAGCCCCTGTAGTCCAAGCTGCTGTATAGTAATTAGTTGATGAGGATGTTTGCTGTGTTGAATGGCATGCAGGAGCATATTCTTAAAGATCTTAAATAGTTGGAAGCCTCCTGCAGAGCCTGTGTTGGTTTTGAAGGCTTTCTTTTTCATAGAAAGCCTTAAGAAAACCCGAAGGTTTCTGGCCTATGTGGCAAATTTGAGAGAGTTTGGGTGAAAGTTGATAGCATCAGTAAGGAAGATGGATGCCGAGGAGGAAGGGAAGTACAGGAACAAAGTTTCATAAAAGTTCTGCATGAGTGACCATAATGCCGTCCAATGTTGGATGGCCATGAGGCAGTCTGAGATGTGTAAGTGGATCTGGGGTGCAAAATTCATAAGGTGAATACAATAAAGGCGATTTGACAAATAAAATGAGAAGATAATATAACAGAGGAAGGTGGTGGGAAGGACCCTTGCCGGACGCTCCCTGGAATCTGAGTGGGCCTTGATGTCTTTGAGACCAATGTGAAGGAGAGACTATGTTGTTGAGAGTTCTTGCAAGCCATTGAGAGTGAGGCTGACGTGTGCTAATAATGTTTTGAAAGTATGAACCTATTGTACGGTCAAGGGTGTCAGATGGTGTGTTTAAGTGCCAAAGTTAGAGGTCTTATTGTTCTTGCATCATTTACATAGGCGTGCTTTCATTTTTGCTTTGAGTTTTTGAATGCTAGGTGGCATACAAGGTTACAAATGTGAGGCAGTGGGGGGAAAAGTGTTTAGTGAGTAATCTGTATTGAAAGTTTGTTTCAGAGTATTGGTAAACAGATTGAAAGATCTGTTTTGTTGAAGTTAAATGAAGGTTCTTGTGACTCTGGTGCAAGAATACGTGGTTGGAGTCTGGGGAGTGCTTCCTCTTAAAGATGGGGGTGTTACAGGATGACGCCCTGTTAGAAATGGGGATCTCTGGTTGGCAATGGCTGGCGCAATGTCCAAGAAGGGACCCTTCTTCCTAAGTCAGAGTAAGGGGGCTACACCCTTTGATAACCCCTGCTCAACCCTGTGGTAACGTAGCACGAGCAGACAGGCCTATCTCAGAGGCAGTGTGTGAAGCATTTGTGACCATACACAATAACGCAGTGAAGACACCACAAAGGGACACCACACAAGTAACTATAGAAAAATGAGTAGCTTTATATCAGTTTAACACAAGGCTCGAAAACGATCAACAAGCCACAATGCACGTAAATACAAGTTCACTGAAAAGGCAATAAAACACTCCACAAGCGGGTGAAACGAATTTAGTTCGAGGCCGGGATTTACGCGACCGGGTGATGCACAATGTACCTGAGGTTTAAAGGGGCACGGACCGCAGCTTCGGGAGGAAGCCGCGATGATGACAGGCGGACTCGCTTCGGCCACAGCTCCCAGCTGCAGCGGTCCGCGGCGTGCACTCACGATGATCCTGAGGCGGTGATTAAAGGCGGGCTCTCAGCGGCCACAGCTCCTCAGCTGCAGCGGCCCGCGATAGCGATGATTCTCGTAGCACAGACAAATGCGGGCTCTCAGCGGCAACAGCTCCTCAGCTGCAGCGGCCCACAATAGCGATGATTCTCGTAGCACAGACAAATGCGGGCTCTCAGCGGCAACAGCTCCTCAGCTGCAGCGGCCCACAATAGCGATAGCGATGATTCTCGTAGCACAGACAAATGCGGGCTCTCAGCGGCAACAGCTCCTCAGCTGCAGCGTCCCACAATAGCGATGATTCTCGTAGCACAGACAAATGCGGGCTCTCAGCGGCAACAGCTCCTCAGCTGCAGCGGCCCACAATAGCGATAGCGATAATTCTCAGCCCACGTTCCCCGCAGTAGACCCAGAGGCTCTGGAATTCTCGACAGAGGCCTCACCTGCGAGTAGAACCCCTCTCAATAGGAATTCAGAAGGCTGATGGGTGAAGTCTAATGTCCCTGAGACTTCAGCAGGAGGCAAGCTCAAATCAGGCCCTTGGGTAGTTGCTTCAGCAAGATGGATGAAAGTTTCAAAGTCCTTTCCCTCTAGTTACACGGACAGAGGTTCGTCTTGACATCCAGAAGTAACACACCACGTAGGGGTTTCGGCGCAGATATTTATACCCCACAGGTCTTTGTTCTCAAAAGTCACAAGTCACTGAACCCAGCCAGAACCAGTTCGGTGTGGTCCTGGAGCACTTTATTTACGAGGCGGCATCCTGCCTTTGAGGAAGAGGGGGTCTGCCATCAGACGCACAGTGGGGGCTGGAGCCATCATGCACCTTGCCAGGCCCAGCCCTGCTCAGACCAAAGGGTCACCCCTCCCCATACTCCAGCTGCAGATTCCGCTCTTCAACCCAGGTCGGGCTCAACCTGCCCTGTCCCTCCAAGATCAGACATCCAATACACATAACAGCAGAGCACACTGGACGACTTAGGCAAGAAAATACCTACTTTCTAGAAGTGGTATTTTCAAACACAGAATATAAAAATAATCCTTACTAAAAGATGTATTTTAATATTCTGAGCTCAGGCATACTAAATTCGACTTTCCAAACATGTTCCTTGGGTCAGCTAGGATTATAGGATGTAATAATCAAAACTGCCCATTCTGGCCTAAAGGAACACATAGCCTTGCAATAGTGAAAAATGAAATAGAGTGTAATTCACTATCAAGACATGCCACACAGACCAAGGCAGGTCCTACCTTTCACATTCAACGCACCCTGCCATAGGGATGACTTACATGATGCCAAGGGAAGTTGAGGGACTGGGAAGTGGGTTCACTTTACAGTCAAAGAATGGCAGTTCTGGACTGCACACAGACTCTGCGATGGCAGGTCTGAGACACACTTTACGCGCTGCTTATGTGGGTGGCGCAATCAGCGCTGCAGGCCCACCAGCAGCATTCGGTCTAGCAGCCCGGGGCACGCACGGTGCACTATACTCGGGACTAACAGGTAAATCAAATGAGCCAATTATGGGAATACCAATTAATCCAGTTAATTTACAATAGGGAGCATTCGCGCTGTAGCACTGAATGGCAGTGGCACAGCGCCCAGAGCATCTAACACCAGCAAACACAGAGGAGACAAAAGCGAAAGATGGAAGGGAGACCCACGCCAATGGTGCCAGGTCTAACACGTGTCCCCTCCAGCTGAAATGTGGGGAGAACTACCCACCCACTTGGGGGTTCTCATCACTAAGGCGGAAAAATCTGGACAGACCATCAGCATTGGCGTGTTCTGTACCCGGGCGGGGTTCCACTGTAAAGTCCATCCCCTGTAGGGAAATAGACCACCTCAACAACTTTGGATTCTCACCCCTCATCTGCATCAACCGCCTGAGGGGCCTGTGGTCCGTCTGAACCCGGAAGTGAGTCCCAAACAGGTATGGCCTCAACTTCTTCAGTGCCCAGACCACAGCAAATGCCTCACGCTCAATTGCACTCCACCTCTGTTCCCGTGGAAGTAACCTCCTACTAATGAAGGCTACCGGTTGGTCTAGGCCTTCCTCATTGATCTATGACAGAACAGACCCCACACCATGCTCTGAAGCGTCTGTCTGGACAACAAATTCTTTTAAAAAGTTGGGCGCCTGAAGTACAGGCGCGGTGCACATGGCAGTCTTCAGGGCGTCAAAAGCTTCCTGACAGGTGCCAGTCCAGTTCACAATCTTTGGCTGCTTCCTAGAAGTCAGCTCAGTCAAGGGTACAACAATGTTGCCATACCCCTTGACAAACCTCCTGTAATAACCCGTGAGTCCTAAAAAGGCTCTCACCTGTGTCTGGGTCTTTGGGGGTTCCCAAGCCAGGATGGTTTAAATTTTGGGCTGTAGGGGCGCCACCTGGCCGCTCCCAACCTGGTGTCCCAAGTACACCACAGAACCCTGCCCAATCTGGCACTTACTGGCCTTGATTGTGAGGCCTGCCCTCCGCAGGGCCATCAACACTTCCCAGAGGTGGCGCAGGTGGTCCTCCCATGAGGAACTAAACACTGCAATGTCATCCAGGTAGGCGGCACTGAAATCCTCCCGCCCAACCAACACCCTGTTGACCAACCTCTGAAAGGTGGCAGGGGCATTCATCATCCCAAAGGGCATCACCCGGAACTGGTAGTGCCCATCCGGTGTGGAGAATGCTGACCTCTCCTTTGCCCCATCAGTCAAGGCGATCTGCCAATACCCAGATGTCAAATCAAACGTGCTGAGGTACCGTGCAGCCCCTAGCCGATCTATGAGCTCATCAGCTCTGGGGATGGGGTGCGCGTCAGTCTTTGTGACTGAATTGAGGCCTCGGTAGTCCACGCAGAACCGAAGTTCTGGGGTGGCACCAGGCGCTGCAGCTTTGGTACCAGGACCACTGGGCTGGACCAAGGGCTGCTAGAGGACTCAATCACCCCTAAAGCAAACATTTTGGAAACCTCCTCCTTAATGGATGCCCTAACCCGGTCAGTCACTCGGTAAACCTTGTGCTTAACAGGCGGACTGTCCCCAGTGTCCACTTCATGGACACACCAATCAGTGACACTAGGCACCAGGGAGAACAGATCACTGAATTGTCCCAACAGCTGGCGACAATCACTCTGCTGCTCAGGGGTCAGTGTGGTGGAGAGGACCACACCCTCCACTGACCCATCTTGCTCCGTTGCACACAGGAGGTCAGGAAGAGGCTCACTCTCCTTCTCCATCCCAGCATCTGTGGCCAGGAGCATGCCCACTCGGACCTCTCAAAGTGGGGCTTCAGGCGGTTGACATGCAGGACCCGCAAGGGGTTCCGGGGTGACCGCAAGTCCACCAAGTAGGTAACAGGACTCTTGCGCTCCACCACCTCAAAGGGTCCGGTCCACTTATCTTGGAGCGCACAGGGCTCCACTGGGGCCATGAGCCAAACCTTTTGACCAGGCTGAAACTCAATCAGAGTGGCATTCTGATCGTGCCAACGTTTCATCTCTTCCTGGCTGGCTTCCAGATTTGCCTCAGCAAGCTTTCTGAAATGCCGAGTCTGGTTCCTGAAGGCCAGCATGAAACTAAACACATCCTGGGGAGGTTTCCTGGGAGATTGCTCCCAGCCTTCCTTGACCAGACTCAGAGGCCCTCTTACCGGGTGACCATAGAGTAGTTCAAAGGGGCTGAACCCTAGGGACTTCTGTGGCACCTCACGGTAAGCAAACAACAGGCACGGCAAGAGGACGTCCCACTTACGCCTCATGGACTCTTCTAGGCCCATAATCATGCCTTTGAGGGTCCGGTTGAATCTCTCAACCAGCCCATTACTGTCATGTGGTTTGTGGCCTCATGGTCTGCTTGCTAAGTTGGCTTAGGCCTGGCTGCCATGATGCTTTTTTGCGCACGTTACTTTGTGACTTTGTTTTTCCAGCCTCTGCTTGTGCCCGGCTATATTAGGACTGTCTACATTTCTGCCTTTCACCTTTTCTCCTGTTCCCTGTGGGTTACGTCTGCACAACATGTACAAGGTTGAAAAACAACGTCCCTTGTTCTTGCTGATCTGGCCAGAGCCTCGCTCTTAGACATAACACTATGTACAGCTGCACTGGAGAAATTTGTGTGCTTTTAATATTGTGATCTCGCTGTTTGCGGCACTTGGAGAAAAACCTTTCCAGGGAGAAGAGCTGTGCTTGTCTGATGATGTAAACCTTGCATCTAGATATTGAGGTATGAGGGTCCGCCTGACAATGCCCAGAGGTCTTCTGTTTTTATAATAAACTAGCTAATAGCACAGGGAGGGTGGTATGGTCATTTAGCCCTATATCCACTGCTTTATGAAATGCTTTCCCCGTTTGTATTCTATGGAATTGTAACTATGCTTATTATTTTATCCTTATGCATTATGCTGATAGTACTGGCACGTGTACTGTATCTTAGAGCACGATAGTTGAAATAAACATTTTAAACTATACTGTGTCTCTTATTACGCGCGTTGTGGACAGGTATGAGTGAGTTATGAAAGGGTGTTCTTGCTCCCGCGAGTCCTGAGAGAGAGAGACCGTGTTCTGGGTTGTCTAATCATTGGTAGCATCGCTGCTCATGAGACGCTAAAGCTAGTCGGATTGGGATTGTGGGTACTAAGGTGCATGGTTGGTTCACCACTATACTCCGAGGTCCTATTATCCTGTGCATAGCTCTGTGTATGTGCAGAATCCCTACAACATGGCGCCACCAACGTAGTGGGCTGCTTATCTGCGAGACGCTTGAGTAGTACTTGTGCTTGTCCACAACTCCCTTCGCATGCGCTTCCGGAAGCGTGTGTGAGGGTGATACCTCCTATATTGACGTTTTTATAGGTTCTTTCAAGCTTGAAGTTGTTAAAAGGTTTTTATATCAAACCCTATATTGTGCTGCCTCATATTAGGTTGTCGATCATTCCTGGTCTTAATGGCTGTGAATGTAAATATCCCGGCACATAGCCGCGCTGCGCTCCGGGCTAATTTGACAGCGTATGGAGTGCCTGACGTGGGTGTCGATCTGATCTTTGTGGTACAAGCGGATCCTGCTTACCACTTTGAGGTGTTTTACTCTTGGGTCACCTTCCCGGCGGTGGATGGGACTGATAATGTGTTCCATGAATATACAGCCACCGCTCTTCCTATAATTTATAGGCCTTATCAAAATCTTGAAGTACCGCTCACGGCATGGCAACACCGTGTTTGGTTTAATGGCGCCCTCCCCCAACCGGTAACCCCGATTCGTTTAGGCCCCTTATCGATTGAAGGGGCCACTTGGCCAGTCTTGGCCGGGTATACCCCACATCCGCGTTATATGACGCTAGCAGTTGCTGAACTGCGTGAATTACATACGTCTTTGATACGTGTGCACAGAGCTTTGGTACAGTATGTTACAGGCAACATCCAGGGAGCCCCGCCTGGAGTTGCGGCGCATCCAGCTGGACCAGGCGGTGTAACCATAAGTCCCGTCATGGTTAATTCGGTGATGGGCAAGCGCCCACAAAATAAGGACGATTTGCCTTATTGGCTTGCAGAAAAATTTGACCAGCTGGAGGCAGTTTTTCCAAATACTTCTCCTGTGGAAAAACACAGGATTTTGACGATTAGTTTGCCAAAAGACTTGATCCCTGAGTTGGCAGAATGCAACAACTGGGGTAAGGTATTCGCAGCAGTGTATGCGAAGTGTTTCGGCACTCCTTCCATGACAGTTCTCCCCTCTGTAATTAAACGAGTGCAGGATGAGCATGGCCCTGAAGCGGCTGTGGAATTAGGGATGAGACTGGTGGGAGTGTTCGATGTAGTAGCTGATTTGATCCTTGCGAATGTCAAGGGCGATGCAGTTAACTTTCAAGCAGCTAATGCTTTGGCTTTGATCCCAGAACCGGACAAGCTGCGCGAATTACTGAAAATTATTGCACAGGCTTACAAAACCATTGGCCGCAATAGCCTGGGAGTTAAGCCTTTTGCTAAAACGCAAACACAATCGCAACCACAACCAAAAACTCAATCTGAGAAAGATGAGAAACCGTTCTTTACTAAAAAGAGCTGGAGGTTGAAAAAACAGGGTAAGCAACAGAAAAAGCCAGGGTCGCGAGGCGCATCCCCGGTTTCCGTCTCTTCTGAACGCACTTATGATTTGCGCGATAGAGCGAGAATTAAATCTCCAGAGAGATTTCAAGTCCCTGATTCGCGTTCTCCTCGTTCTTCACAGGCACCATCGACCTCCCAGACAGGTGGAGGAGAACGCCAGGATAGAGGCAGGGGTCGTGAGGCTCCACAGGGACGAGACCAACCTCGACAACAAGTCCGAGGGAAACCAGAAGAATTTCCACGTTCTCGCCCACAGTTTCAGAAGAAGAAAGTTGCAGCTGTAACAGCGAGGTATGCCACAGACGGTGAGAACGAGACTCCTGAATTGGACGTGGGCAGTGACGCTCCTAGACAGCGCCGGAAGTTACCATAGTGCGGGAGGCGCTACGTCCTCATGTGGAGGCGACAGCAACTGATACATTCATTACTGTCGAGACAGCTGACACCCGAGTGGCACCCCTGACAGACTATATAATATCGTCTTTCAAATTGAAGGTGACATACAGCGTGTTATTAAAGGGATTTTTTGGGAGAATCTGACCTCTTCTTACGACATTCTGTTGGCAGAGGCGGATTGGCCGCCCCCATTCGTACTTGCTGCGCGTAGAGGGGAGGAGGTAATCCTTCCGAGCTTTTCTCGTCATGTCCCCAAGGACAAAGCGGAGGCTCTCGCAGCTGAATGGGCTGGGGCCCTGGCTCCGGCGTTATACCGTAATCACGTGGGCTGGGATGAAGACTCTCCCCCATGATATTCCTTTGCGGTCGCTGCCACAGCCACAACCCCAATATCCCATCAAGCGGGAAGCTAAAGGTCCCGTTTCCGAAATTCTGACACAGTTAGAATATCAAGGAGTAATTGAAACATGCGTGTCACCCATGAATAATCCCCTTTTCGCGGTTTCTAAACCCGACGGATCATACCGCTTAGTTTTGGATTACCGACATTTGAACTCTCATTGTCGGACCTTTGCGGTGCAAAATACACACAGTTCTGCGCTTGTAGACAGTCTTGTTCGTAAAAAATATAAAACGACACTTGATCTATCCAATGGATTTTACACGCACAACTTGTCCCCGGAGTGCAGCCAATGGAGCGCTTTCACTTCCGGTGGTAAACAATTCAAATTCCGGCGTTTACCCATGGGCTACAAGAACAGTCCGGGTGTATTCGCCGCCCGTGTTGTCTCTCTGTTGGACAGCATAGACCCAGATGCGTGTTCGTACGTCGACGATATCTATCTGACGGACGACGAATTATGGCCGCATCTTTCCCGAGTGGACCGCATTATTCTTGAATTTGCGGTTTTAGGTTACAAATTTAATTTTGCCAAATCTCACATTGCTGAATTTACCGTTTTGTTTTTGGGCTATGAGCTCAACAATGAAGGTAAGGGCTTAGCTCCCCATTTTTTTGAGAAATACGCACTCTTGTGCCCTCCAACTACTCTGAAGAAGCTTCAGTCTTTACTGGGTTTTCTGAACTTCGGGCGTATTTACATTCCTGAATATGCTCAGCGTATCATGCCTCTTTATGCCTTGATACAACCTAACTTTTCGAAGTCTTGCTGGCTTCCCGAGCATTCCTCTATACTGCAATCTTTGCAGTCTGATCTACTTGAATCTAAATTCTTGTTGACTCGTGATAACCACACAAACCTGGTGATTAGAATCGTTCCAGGGGCAGTGGGTTTCACGTACTTAACCTTTTAACGAAGGTGACACAGTACCGATTGCATACAAGTCACATCTTTACACTTCCGCGGAAATGCGCTTTTCCTCTGTGGAGAAAGTTTTGACTGCAGTGCAAATGGCGATTCTAAAGGAACGCGCACTGGCACAGGGAAAACGCATTTTGGTGGTAACACCATATCCTGCCCTTGAGGCAGTGACGAAAGCAAGTGTACCGAACTCTAAGGCTTTGCACCCCCGTTGGATACAATGGGCTACATCTCTGACGTCTCCGGATGTCACTTTTATCTTTGATTCCTCTCTTCAGACACAGGAGTTTTTACAGTATGAATTTGTTCATCCTCCTCCTCTGTCTTTGCTACCGCTTGAGGAGTACGAATGTATTATCTATACCGATGGTTCGGCACAACCGGCCACGGGTTCCAAGCATGCTTATTCAGCAGCATGTGCTATTGTTGCAGGTACCATGGTGAACGGTGAGTTCAAATCGACTGTAGTGCACACTCAGGCACTAGGAGACAGTACTGCACAATTGGCCGAGCTGCGCGCTTTGGTGCTCGCACTTGAGTTCGCTAATCCAGACGTGACAACCCTTATTGTATGCGATTCTTACTACTGTGTTCAATCTTTCAATGACAATCTATTCTTTTGGTCGCAAAACGACTATAGAGATGCAAAAGGCAGCACAATTAAGCATAAAATGCTTTGGGTTCGAGTGGCAGATCTGAAACAACGTCTGCCTCTCACACAGGTGATTCACACTCTTGGCCACCAGCGTGTGGGCGCACACGCTGTCGGTAACGGTTTGGCAGATGAAGCTGCCAAATCAGCAGTAGCCACGTGTTCAGTAGCAGCAGTTACAAGATCCATGACTAAAATAGATAGTGATATATTGGCAGCTATTGCTGCAACAAAGGAAGGTGCTAATTACCCAAGGGGTTTCCCTTCCAAATACTCTTATCAATTAGGTCCCGAACAGGCTCCTTACGTAAAAATTCCAGACGTTGGTGATCGGCTGATTCCCAACGCGGACCGCAGACTTTCCTTGATAACGGCCGCACACGAAGGCTTGGCTTCGGCCCATGCTGGCGTGTCTGCGACGGTTTCCATCTTGCAGCAGCGTTACTGGTGGCAGGGTTTATATAAGCAGATCCGTACTTATGTGCTTTCTTGTGACGTTTGTCAGCAAATTAAGCCTTCAACGGTTACACGACCACCACAAACACCGCTCTGCATTTCTAACAGACCTTTTGGGTGTGTTTACCTGGATCACTGCGGTCCATTTTCTTCTGACACTGCATATAAGTACATCTTGGTTGCAGTGGATTCGTGCACACGTTTCATCTGGGTTTGTCCACAACGGAGTGCTGACGCTCGAAATGTCACAAGGGATTTGCATGTCTTTGTGGGAATTTTTGCCTGTGGCACCTTCCATTCTGACCAAGGTCCAGCGTTCGCCTCTAAGGCGTACAAGGACGCGATGGGGTCACTGGGGGTGCGGGTGAAATTTTCGTCTCCATATCGGCCTGAGGGCAATTCGATTGTTGAACGAATGAACCGTGACTTAAAGCAATCCTTGACAGCTAGAGTCTTAGGTACTGGCAGGAACTGGCTGGCCCACTTGTATACCGTACAACGTGCACTTAATAATCTCCCTAGAAGACCTCTGGGTGGGCGGACCCCATACGAAATGCTCTTTGGCATACGAATGTTTGTGCCCGACCTTGATGGTCTAGACATGGCGGCGCAATCCGCAATCTTTGATGTAGATAACCATTCTACTATGTTGCAGGACTTACAAGAAGCCCGAGACAAACTTGCAAACGAACATTTACCTTCAGCCACAGACGCTGCGCTGCAGATTCCGGTGGCCAGCTGGCTTCCGAAAGTTGGAGATTTGGTCCGAGAGAAGGTGGAGAACAAAAAAGAATTTGGCCCCTCTTATCGTGCACCGGTTCCAGTCCTTGGCTTGAAGGGTACTCGTACAGTCATCTTACCACCGCTTCCTGGTCGCAAGGACAACAGATACATCTCAGTGGACAATGTCAAGCTACAACATCTGGCCGATCCTGAATAGTGTAACACCAGCGGTCTCTTGTCCAGTCATTTCCCGGACAAATGTTTGTGGCCCTCCAGCCCACACGGTCACTGATGTTGCTATCGAGATGGTAGATTTGCCTGATCGCCTTCTCGACTACCCGGATTCCCCCTGCAACGAGGAGACTGAGTATACCTACCCCGCCACCGAGTCGGTGGCTCACCTACCAACAACGCCACTGAGCCCAACACGTTATTCCTTTGACTCGGATTCCACCTCAGCACTTATCCCGTCCAGATTCAGTATTTTTGTATCCTGGTTCAGAGACAATTTTTTGATCCCACCATGGACATACATCTGGTTGGTACTATTCCTGATTTTTCTGTTCATGTCCATTGGCTTTGTGACAGTTTTTTTCTTACTCATCAATGGTCACTATTTACCAGAACGCTCTGCTGTGAACTGTGTCGCTGGAACTTTGGCTCCGCATTCTTCATCTCACATCATGAAGCGTGACCACACATTTGTGAACATTTCAGCTTTCCCAGTCGCTGATGGCATCGTATGGGATGCGGTAAATTTCCAAATTCATGGACCAACCGAGATTATTAATGTACCAAATGTCCTCCGTGTTTCAATGGGTGATGTCGTTAAAAGTAATATTCATTCTGACGATTGGGATGTGCATGCAGTTGAATCGTTATTTACTGATTTGAAATATTATGCTGCCTTTAATGCTGAAGATTTGTACATGAATTCTGCAAGTTATGCCGATTTATATTGTTACCAGCATTGGGGCAACCACTTTCTCCATAAACCAAGTACCCTTCGGGGTCCTTTTAATTACACCCAATGGGAGCATTGTCCGACCCCTTTGCCAGGTAGCTCCCAGACTCTTAGAAATAAGTTTACTTATTTTACAGACTTTGATAGATCGAACCCTGGGTCCTATTATTTTAAATTAAACACTTCGTCCACTCAGAAAATCATGTTGACCCACACCAAATTGCTATATTCGGGTTCCTTTTTGAACGCCTTAGCTGTGGGTGGTTATGAGTACTGGCAGGACACCATTGACTTGAAATCTATTTGGGGCTCCAAATCATGGCAGGTGCAAGGCACGGAAGCCTTGCACCGTGCTTGCCTCATCCCGGCCCAAATTTTATTTTTAAATCATACTATCTATCAAACAACCTGTTGGGGTTTGGCTACTTCCAAACAATTGAATGCACCTTCCATTCCTGTATTGTCTTCCACTCCCAACGAAAGCTTGCATTTCAATATTTCCCTTGACATCTGTGCAGGCTTTGTTTCAGAACAATTCGTTTAATATCTCCACGTTTGTTCAGTCACCCTGGTTGGCTTGGCCGACGGCAGCAAATGCCTGCCAACTGCGTTTTCATGACTCAGCTCCTGGTTACAAACAGGATAGGCCAGACCCGAGGTTTTCTGACTCTCGTACTGTTACAACATATTCTGTTGGTAAATTATGCAAACAGTGGTTGCAGCACTCTTCATTAGATTCTGTAAAACAGCATTTATCCCTGCTATCAGGCAACATTGATCTGTCCGACTTTGTTCTGGGGCCTCGTGGCCCTCGACCTAAGAGGTTCATTTATGAGACTTACAATGAACTCTGGAAGCTTTCGCAAATTGAAGCTGCTTCCCGTCTACGGGAAATAGATCAAGCAAATTTAGAAAAGGTGCTTGCTGTTGTTGACAATAGTATTAATACCCTGTCTTCCCGCATTTACACATTAGAGAATATTGTTTCCTCTGTTGTTGATATTGTACAAGATGATGTTTCTGTGTTATATCATGGTCAAAATCAATTGCGTTCAGTAATGCAGTTTGCATGGACTTTGCAAACACTTAAAATGGGTAAAGTTCCTTGGCACTTTTTGAACACCTCTGCCTTATTCCTGCCTTTTAATTTAACTGAGAAACAGCAATTCATGTCCATGAAAGATGCAACATACACTCTATTACATATCGAGAAAATAGAGCCCTTACCATTCTCTGTGGCGAAATTGGATTCTGCTGTGTGGCTAGTTCACAGGGTTATCGCCTTGCCTTTTTCTTTATTTGAATTTAGTTCGTGCATGAAACATTATCCTGTGGGCCGCTTTCAGCCCTTGGGCAGTGCCTTCCTGCATGAACTTTGGTCCCTGCCTTTCATGTATAAATGCCTTAGGGACGGAAAGGAAGTTTTTCTCACAGGGGAGTCATGCGATTCTACTGTGGGTCATTCCCTTATTTGCAAAAACATTAAATTGCACGGAGCTTGTAACGTTTCGGCTCCTAATCTTGCTTGTGTTTTAAAGGGCATTCCTGCTCCTGCTATTTCTCCTACTTTCACTGTGCTTGCAAATGGTAGCTATCTCCTTCTGAATAATCAGGACTGCTGTGGAATGCTGGCTGGCATCCCCTATATTGTAACTGTTTCCCACCGGGTTGTGTGCTGTAAAAATGTGCTTTTTCCTCCTCTGCACGACATCATAGATAGTTCCATTTGGCCTTCCATTCCGACTTTGAAGGCAGATTTCAATAAATTGAGCAGAATAAAGGCGCTATTATTGAACCAGGAGGTTATGCTCACATCTGCACGGGAGACATTCATCCTCCAGGTGGCTAGTACCCACAGTGAAATACAGGCCCTTTTGAACACAAACCTCCCACAGCATTTCGGTGAACTGATTCACCGTGTTTTCAATGCATCACGCACCGACGGTCTTGTGCACTTTTTTAAAGTTGTGGGCTCTGGCCTTGTTACCTCCTTTCAAACTATCTTTGGTGTAATACCGGCTTTTATTCATTCCATTTTTTCCAGCGTCTTTGGCGGCTTTCCGTTGATCCTCGCCTTGGCGGCTGGTATATTGCTTTTGGTCTGTTTGCTCCGCAATGGCTGCACTTCCTGGGGGCCTCCTCGACCACGGTCGACTCCGGATGCTCCGTGAACGCATCCTCGCTGGCTTCGGCATCCTGCCATTGGCGACACTCAGTGTGTCCTATAGACTTTCTTTTCGCTTTGCGTATTTCACTTGCGTGCAACCTGTGATGTCTTGCATCCGATGTCCTTTCTCATGGTCCTTGGATTATTGCCTATCCAATACGTCTCTGTCTGACCCGGATTTTGTCCAGTTAGTGGGTCCCTTAGAGGCCCATGAACGAGACTGTTCCGGGGATGGCTTCATGGCGCGTGTGGCTGCACTTGGAATCTTGGCACAATGGGATATCTGGGCGGCTGCTCAGAATCTCCTACGACAAAGTTATATTGAGTATCACGCAAGTTGTCCCGCATGGCTGATCACTGCTCCCTCTTGCGAGGACCATGCATGCAGTTTTGATTTCATGAACTGGATGGCGTCTCTTTTTTCTGACGATTCCAACGATGTACTCTAGGAAGGTGTGGCGTTTTTCTGCACTTACACTCTATTGGATTAGGGGGCCTCCGCGTTCAGCGTCCTGCCTCACTGGATTTTTTTTTTTCTTCTTTTTTCTTTTTTTTCTCTCTCTCCCGTTCATTGTCCTTCATGGGGGACTGTTCCACAACAGCCGTTTCCGTTCTGCTCCATCTAATTGAACTCTGTCTTCGTCCTATGTCTTCGCCAATGGACTGACCAGGGGAGGGTGTCATGTGGTTTGTGGCCTCATGGTTTGCCTTGCTAAGTTGGCTTAGGCCTGGCTGCCATGATGCTTTTTTGCGCACGTTACTTTGTGACTTTGTTTTTCCAGCCTCTGCTTGTGCCCGGCTATATTAGGACTGTCTGCATTTCTGCCTTTCACCTTTTCTCCTGTTCCCTGTGGGTTACGTCTGCACAACATGTACAAGGTCGAAAAACAACGTCCCATGTTCTTGCTGATCTGGCCAGTCCCTCGCACTTAGACATAACACTATGTACAGCTGCACTGGAGAAATTAGTGTGCTTTTAATATTGTGATCTCACTGTTAGAGGCACTTGGAGAAAAACCTTTCCAGGGAGAAGAGCTGTGCTTGTCTGATGATGTAAACCTTGCATCTAGATATTGAGGTATGAGGGTCCGCCTGACAATGCCCAGAGGTCTTCTGTTTTTATAATAAACTAGCTAATAGCACGGGGAGGGTGGTATGGTCATTTAGCCCTATATCCACTGCTTTATGAAATGCTTTCCCCGTTTGTATTCTATGGAATTGTAACTATGCTTATTATTTTATCCTTATGCATTATGCTGATAGTACTGGCACGTGTACTGTATCTTAGAGCACGATAGTTGAAATAAACATTTTAAACTATACTGTGTCTCTTATTACGCACGTTGTGGACAGGTATGAGTGAGTTATGAAAGGGTGTTCTTGCTCCCGCGAGTCCTGAGAGAGAGAGACCGTGTTCTGGGTTGTCTAATCATTGGTAGCATCGCTGCTCATGAGACGCTAAAGCTAGTCGGATTGGGATTGTGGGTACTAAGGTGCATGGTTGGTTCACCACTATACTCCGAGGTCCTATTATCCTGTGCATAGCTCTGTGTATGTGCAGAATCCCTACAACATTACCTTGGGGGTGGTAAACTTATAAGTTACCCCACACTCCTCCCACAGAGACTTCATATATTTGGAAATGAAGTTAGTACCCCTATCAGACACCACCTCTCTGGGGAACCCCACACGGGAGAAAATCCCCATCAGCGCACGTCCCACCACGGGGGCCGTCACTGTCCGGAGTGGGATGACTTCAGGGTACCGGGTGGCATGGTCCACCAAGACCAGGATGAACCTGTTGCCCATGGCTGTCTTGGGGTCCAGAGGCCCCACAATGTCAATGCCCACTCGCTCGAATGGGGTACTGACAACTGGAAAGGGCTGGAGTGGGGCTTTGATCTTCCCCCCACTCTTCCCACTTGCCTGGCAAGTTTCACCTGTCCGGCAGTGAGCATCTGAGCTCCTGCGCATCTGGGCCCATGAAAGTGGGTGACCAGCCTCTCGAAGGTCTTGGTCTGCCCCAGATGTCCTGCCAATGGCACATGATGAGCCAACCCCAGTAGGAAGGCTCTGAAGCACTGAGGTACCACCAGCACCCGGGCTGACCCAGGCTCAGCAACCTTAGGCTCGCTGTAAAGGAGGTCATTCTCCCAATAGATCAGATGTGACCCTGACTGATCACCTGCTGCCTGGGCCGCAGCCTGTCGCCGCAGCCCCTCAAGAGAAGGGCACGTTCTCTGCTGTTCACAAAATTCCTCCCTAGTGGGCCCTCCTTCCTGCTGCCAGTGGGTCAGCCCAGGCAGGTCCCCCAGTTCGGCTACTTGTTCCCCGGTAGGCTCCAGGGCATCCCCCTCAAGGTCTGCTCCCTCCTGGGCCGTGGGAACTATGGGGGCCGGTTTCCGCGCCCCCTACCCCTTCTCTTTAAGGCAGGGGCCTGGGCCATACTTTCAGGCTCCAGGTCCTTCTGAACGTCCTTATTGGCTGCCATGGACCGAGTGGTCGCGCACCCCCACTCAGGCAGACCCAACATTTCCAAGTGAGATTTACTCTCCACCGTAGCCCACGGGGAGTTCTCTAAATCGTTGCCTAACAGACAGTCTACCGGCATGGCTGGCCTCACAGCTACTTGAAGAGTTCCTGAGACCCCCCACTCAAAGGGAACTTGAGCCACCTCACACTGGCTCTCAGAGTTGTCTGCTGACACTACTGGGCAGAATGCATGGGGACAACCTGCTCTGGGGACACCAACCGGGAGCTGACAGCAGTCACACTTGCTCCGGTGTCCCTCAGAGCCTCCACCCTATGGCCATTGATGGTCACCCACTGCCTGTACTTCTTAGTGTTATCAGGCAGCGTGGGGTTAGGGACCTTCTCAAAGTCTCCTAGCGAGACCAGGGTCAAGTCTACGGGATCCCACCCACCTGGGGCACCCATCTCCTCCCCTCCCAGGGCTACACTAGCAAGCTGGCGGGTTGGTGCACGGGGTGGTGCCTTGAGGTCCCTCTGGGGACACTGGGGATCATAATACCGGTGGCCTACTTGACCACATTTAAAACAAGTAAGGGGCCCCCTATGAACAGGCCTACCTGTCGGGGGCACTGTCTTCTTCTCAGGGGGAGACTGGGACACCACTCCTGGGTTCCCTTGGGAATTACTTTGGGGCCCTCTCTGGAACTCCCTCTGTTTACCCCTGTCCTCCCCACTTCTCTGCTGGGGACCCTGCCCACCTTTGGCGAAGTCTCCACATGACCCTTGCGAACCCGGGTGCTCACCCAGCGGTCCGCTCTCCTCAGCAAGCTTCCTAGGGTTAGTTAGCTTGCTATCAATAAGGTGCTGGCGTAGCTCTGGAAAACAGTTACTAGCTAAATGCTCCCACGCAAACAAATCATACAGTTGTTCAAAGGTTTCCACTTTGCTACCTTTTACCCAGCGATCCATTGCTCTGCAAAAAAAAGACACATATTCAACCCAAGTGGTACCCTCTAACTTCTTACAGGTTCTAAATCTCTGCCTGTACATCTCTGGGGTCATACACCATCCTGCTCTCTTCAGTCAGATCCAACAGGGTATCCCTCCCATCACTCACAAAGCGTCCCCACAACCCCGCTCCCCAATCCTTCTCAGGGACCCGGTGGGACACCATTGCTATCTCGTAGGCGGCAAACCATTGCCCAATATCCTCACTCTTATGGAAATCCTTGATGACATCCTTGGGTATATAAACTCTACTCTCGGTAGGTACTAAAGGTATGCTGCCGCCATAGGGGAGATCTCTAAACTCTTAGCCTTGATCTCCAGCTCCCTCAATACTCTCTCATGCTCCAGTTTCATTTTCTCAAGTTCAAATGCTAACCGGTTATTCTCAATATCCAACTTTTTACTCTCTAGGTCCTTCTGACCTTCTAATTTGGCCATCTACAAACTATGCCTCCTATCTCTCTCCCTGTCCTCCATCTCTTCTGGAGACAGGCCCTTTGAGGACACGCTAGTACCTGGACTGGAAAGTGCTTTTCCTCCCACTAAATCCACTTCGTCATCCTGCTGCCCTCCGGCATTCTCTCCCCCGTCCCCAGGCTCTCCACCATTCCCGGGGGACTCCCTCGCCTCCCACCAGGCTTTTAGCGCCTTCTGATACTCCTCCTTCCTAGAGAGACCTGCAATAGGGACGGTGAATTGCTTGCAAAAAGACTTTAGCTGTTTGGCAGTGTAGGTTTGCTAACCTCTCTTCCTCAAAGGTGAGATCCTCCGAAGCATTGGATGCTGGCTTACCCATTGTAGACATAACTGTCAATTACGATCAAAAATAGAACAAGATCAACAACGTAAATAGAACAAGATCAACAACGTATGTGGTTGCGTTTAGGTCTGCACTCACTAGTAGTGTACACCAGTTATTGTATGTGGATAACAAATGCAAGTCCTGATCCTCACCGCTGACCACCAATGTTAGAAATGGGGATCTCTGGTTGGCAATGGCTGGCGCCAATGTCCAAGAAGGGACCCTTCTTCCTAAATCAGAGTAATGGGGCTACACCCTTTGATAACCCCTGCTCAACCCTGTGGTAACGTAGCACGAGCAGACAGTCCTATCTCAGAGGCAGTGTGTGAAGCATTTATGACCATACACAATAACGCAGTGAAGACACCACAAAGGGACACCACACAAGTAACTATAGAAAAATGAGTAGCTTTATATCAGTTTAACACAAGGCTCGAAGACGATCAACAAGCCACAATGCACGTAAATACAAGTTCACTGAAAAGGCAATAAAGCACTCCAAAAGCGGGTGAAACGAACTTAGTTCGAGGCCGGGATCTACGCGACCCGGTGAGGCACAATGTACCTGAGGTTTAAAGGGGCACGGCCCGCAACTTCGGGAGGAATCCGCAATGATGACAGGCGGACTCGCAGCGGCCGCAGCTCCCAGCTGCAGCGGTCCGTGGCGTGCACGCACGATGATCCTGAGGCGGTGATTAAAGGCGGGCTCTCAGCAGCCACAGCTCCTCAGCTGCAGCGGCCCACAATAGCGATAGCAATGATTCTCGTAGCACAGACAAATGCGGGCTCTCAGCGGCAACAGCTCCTCAGCTGCAGCGGCCCACAATAGCGATAGCGATGATTCTCGTAGCACAGACAAATGCGGGCTTTCAGCAGCAACAGCTCCTCAGCTGCAGCAGCCCACAATAGCGATAGCGATGATTCTCGTAGCACAGACAAATGCGGGCTCTCAGCGGCAACAGCTCCTCAGCTGCAGCGGCCCACAATAGCTATAGCGATGATTCTCGTAGCACAGACAAATGCGGGCTCTCAGCGGCAACAGCTCCTCAGCTGCAGCGGCCCACAATAGCGATAGCGATGATTCTCGTAGCACAGACAAATGCGGGCTCTCAGCGGCAACAGCTCCTCAGCTGCAGCGGCCCACAATAGCGATAGCGATGATTCTCAGCCCGCGTTCCCCGCAGTAGACCCAGAGGCTCTGGAATTCTCGACAGAGGCTGCGAGTAGAACCCCTCTCAATAGGAATTCAGAAGGCTGATGGGTGAAGTCTAATGTCCCTGAGACTTCAGCAGGAGGCAAGCTCAAATCAGGCCCTTGGGTAGTTAGCTTCAGCAAGATGGATGAAAGTTTCAAAGTCCTTTCCCTCTAGTTACACGGACAGAGGTCTCGCCTTGACATCCAGAAGTAACACACCACGTAGGGGTTTCGGCGCAGATATTTATACCCCACAGGTCTTTGTTCTCAAAAGTCACAAGTCACTGAACCCAGCCAGAACCAGTTCGGTGTGGTCCTGGAGCACTTTATTTACGAGGCAGCATCCTGCCTTTGAGGAAGAGGGGGTCTGCCATCAGACGCACAGTGGGGGCTGGAGCCATCATTCACCTTGCCAGGCCCAGCCCTGCTCAGACCAAAGGGTCACCCCTCCCCATACTCCAGCTGCAGATTCCGCTCTTCAACCCAGGTCGGGCTCAACCTGCCCTGTCCCTCCAAGATCAGACATCCAATACACATAACAGCAGAGCACACTGGACGACTTAGGCAAGAAAATACCTACTTTCTAGAAGTGGTATTTTCAAACACAGAATATAAAAATAATCCTTACTAAAAGATGTATTTTAATATTCTGAGCTCAGGCATACTAAATTCGACTTTCCAAACATGTTCCTTGGGTCAGCTAGGATTATAGGATGTAATAATCAAAACTACCCATTCTGGCCTAAGGGAACACATAGCCTTGCAATAGTGAAAAACGAAATGGAGTGTAATTCACTATCAGGACATGCCACACAGACCAAGGCAGGTCCTACCTTTCACATTCAACGCACCCTGCCATAGGGATGACTTACATGATGCCAAGGGAAGGTTGAGGGACTGGGAAGTGGGTTCACTTTACAGTCAAAGAATGGCAGTTCTGGACTGCGCACAGACTCTGCGATGGCAGGTCTGAGACACACTTTACGCGCTGCTTATGTGGGTGGCGCAATCAGCGCTGCAGGCCCACCAGCAGCATTCGGTCTACCAGCCCGGGGCACGCACGGTGCACTATACTGGACTAACAGGTAAATCAAATGAGCCAATTATGGGAATACCAATTCATCCAGTTAATTTACAATAGAGGCATTCGCGCTGTAGCACTGAATGGCAGTGGCACAGCGCCCAGAGCATCTAACACCAGCAAACACAGAGGAGACAAAAAGCGAAAGATGGAAGGGAGACCCATGCCAATGGTGCCAGGTCTAACACGCCCTCAGAAGATCTTGAGTTGCAGGTGTATCAAGTAGTGACTACATAGAGATGGGTTGATAGTGGGTTTGGAGTAGATAGCATGCTAGATACAAGTATGAAATCTAGGAGTTTGCACTGGGAATCTGCTGATGTGAGATGGACATTGGGTAATGAGTGATAAGAGAGAAGTTGGGAAAATAGGAAGTGTTCTAGTTGACCATTGACAGTCAAGTTGAACTCTCAGGAAGGAAGACAGGAGTGGATGGTACAAGGGAGTCAATTGGAAAGGGAAGAGCCCAATGGTGCCTGAAAGAGTGTTGTTGTAGCATTAGCCGACAGCGAATGGCAGCGGTTCATCACGTTCCAGCATGACAGGCTTTGAATTTGTGTCAAACAAATGAATACATCTCGGTGCAGAAAAATTCATGTTAACAGCAGAGCTAAGTAGCAGGAGAACGATTCTCACAGGAGGACAGGATGTGATGGCGGAATTATACAGCAAGGCTACTTTAACAGTTAATATCAAGTGACTCTCTGCAGTTCAACTGCACCAACTGAGGAAAGAATACCACAAACACACACAAGAACCCACGCAGATACACACACACACACACACATTTACATTTCTTCGCGCATACATACACAGCCACACCAAGAATTGCTCAAACACAGGCATAACTTCAAATTAACATATATTGCTTTAAGAAGTGAGTAGCAAGTTTAATATAGTATTAGTCCAGACAATGCATCAATTCACCCACAATGCCAAAGCACACCACTGCACCAAAACATCACATCAACCCATATGCATTACATCATCCCTTATCATAAAACACCACATTTTACAATCCATTACCACTTCAGACCATCAAACACCACACAGAATCATATTAGACCAAATCACACTACACCATAGCATCTAAAATCACATCAATATACACATCTCACCATACCACATCATCCACACCATCTACCATCACATCACACAATACCTAGCACATTTTACCAGACCAACACTACCTCAATCTGTACAGTACAACACCACATCACACCATGCACCACCCACATCGCAACACCATATGACAACATCAGGCTACTCGCTAGACATCAGACACTACATTAGACTACTCGCCAGATTCTAAAAATCACTATGTGACTCAGATGGCTATATGTAGGCAAGCAAAAAATCCAGAAGGCGAAGAAACTTTACTTCCCGGACCGTATTTCATCTGCCTACAATCTAAAAAGCGTTTTCATATTGTGGGAGGATTCCAATCACCCCACTCTATGTCTTTCTACTAATAAACCTCCAAACAATTATGTGATGATTTGTCCTCTTTTTCTGGGACAAAATCCCTAAAACCAGAGATGCTATCTGCACTGAGGTCATCCCTCTCCCAGAGGTAGAGCACGTCCTGCCATCTCGCCTGATCCACTTTTCTACCCTGGAACTCATTACCACCACACTGTTGCTCGGCCCTCTGGCACCACAGATGATTATCTCCTGCAAAACCAATCAAGCAGCTTTGCGGCCTCTAGTAGATGATCTTATACTACTTATTTACAGTTGCCTTGCCCAGGGCATGGTCCCTAGACTGGAAACAAGGAATGGTCAAACCTCCATTAAAAGCCAATGTCTCTGCTGCTGGATTAATTATTATATAAATTATTAGAAAATTTTACTTTTACTCTATCAACTATAGAATCCCTCTGAAAGCAACGGGCTGTTTGACATCTCCCAAGCAGGAGTCAGTTGAACTTTCAGTCAGCCGCGGCCCGTGCAGGTAAGAGCGGTGGGGTGGGGTTTGGGGGGGATTTTGACGGACGATGACGAGGGAAAATTAAATAAATAATTAATTTTCCCTCATGGTCATCTATCGAAACCCCCCCACCCTGCTCCACCGCCCCACCGCTCTTACCTGCACGGGCAGCGGCTGCTTTCAGTATTAGATTATTTCCATAGACTTGTGGATAACAGTGATGCAGGTGCTCTGCTACTTTTAGACCCTTCAGCCACATTCGAGACCCCTGACCACACGATGCTCAGTGATATCCTTGAAGAGACAGGTTCTCAGGCTTTGTGCTGAAGTGCACTAAGTCATTCCTGATGGATAGAATGCAATCTGTATCACTTAATAAATGCACAGACCGTTGCACTGTAGTGGGCCACAAGGTTCTGCTCTTTCACTGCATCTTCATGCAACCACTAGCAAACCTACTCCACCAGCAGAAGGCACAGATATTTATGTAAGCAGACAGTACACAAATCATCTTTACTTTTTCTTGCTCACCCAAAAATGCATCTTTTTGTGAAAATGTATTCCAAATTAGTAAGTGTTTAGGAATCATTCCCTGGTTTGTGCCTACCCATTTTTATAAAACTAAACCATGCAAAAACTGAAGTTTTACCCACATCTGCAAAAGCGGAACAGTGGACTTACATCTGTTGACTTTTTATCCTGGGACCTCGACCTGAACTTATAAACAATCTAAGAAATCCCATCCTGGTCCAGTTATGTAAAGATTCACCAAAGATAGTGCATAAATATCCAAGTTTATTCTGTCCATTAGGCTACCTACAGCTTTCCAATCCACTCCTGCTTCGATCCACAAGAGAATCCATTTCCATTTTCTAAATTCTATATTATATATGCAAAGTTCTACTAAGACTACATGTTGTTCTTATCTAGACTCCTCTCTCTCCCTCGAACACCAAGGGGCATATTTACAAACCCCTATCGCCACCACAACGTCACTTTTAAAGATGTTGTGGTGGCAATACGGGCTTTGCCTTATTTACTAGGCAGTGTTAAGCCACTTGACATGGCTTAACGCTGCCTTGTAAATAAGGCACCCTTTCACGCTATACTTAGCGTGAAAGGGGAGGGCAATGGGTGTTGCTGTGGGCGTTTCACCGCAACACCCATTGATTTGAACGCTGCCCCATATTTACAAGGGTGGCGTAAATATTGAACAGCGCCAAAATTAAGACCAGGGAAAACCTGGTCTTACCCTGGTGAAATGAGGAGAAATGTTAAATTTTTCTTGTTTTTGCTGTTTCCATCTGTGCTGCGTTGTGCACCACACATGGAAACAGAAAAATGCCTTTGATTGTTTATGTGCAGGAAGATGTCCCTTCCTGCACATAAACAATCATTAAAAAAATTAAGTTTTGCAACTTCTATGTGTGCTGCATTGAGCAGCACACATAGAAGTTACAAAACGCCATTTAAAGATTGGTTATGTGCAGGAAGGGACACCTTCCTGCACATTAACAATCACTCCCCTCAACGCAGACACCCTTGCACTATGGTTCAAGGGTGCCTGCGTTGGCCCTAGGCAGCTAAATGTAGCGCCAGTGCAGGGGGAAATGCAGGGCAGCACCATATTCTTGTAAATATCCCTGGCCTTAGTTTTTGGCGCTGCCCCAGCCTTGTAAATCTGGGGCAGTGTCAAACAGCAATGGGTGTTGCGGTGGAATGCCCACAACAACACCCATTGCACACTCCTTTGTCGCAGAAGACTGCGACGGAAAGAGGCATATTTACAACGTGGCGATAAGCCACGTTAAGTGGCTTAGCGCCACCCTGTAAATATGAAAAATGGCACTACGCCACCAGAGCGTCATAAAAAGTGGCGCTCCAGTGGCAAAAGGGGCTTGTAAATATGCCCCTCAGAGTACGTGCACAAGCCAAACCATGAAAAAGTTTGGCATGTTTATTGTGCAACAAACATAATGTAATAATATGATAAAGTCTCTTCAGAATTCAAAAAAGTGTATCCCTTAAACATGCAGAAGTTACATTAAATTATATCATGCATAGACATTTATTAAAAGTAATAGTTTTTAAACATGAACTTAGAAACATTCATGGCTCGCCCCCCAACGACAATCCTGTTAGTGAAGAGACAAGTCAGTAGTCATGTAAACTCTAAATGTGACCTCAACTCTTATTATAGATGGGCAACATTATAGTATATTGCACCAAATATAAGAGGTGCTTGTACTGTGCACACATTGAACTCAAGTATTTAAAGTGCCTTCATAAATGATAATAAAGAAAAAGGAGACTCTCTGAAATAAAGTGTTTGCCTAGAACACACAATTTGCATAAGCAGAGACGCCAGTGTTGATTCCACATTATCTGGTTTCACATTTTGAAATTCTGCCACTAGATGTATATCTCTGTTTCTTTACATCAAAGGTCACTGTCTTTTATTCCTGGAGCACGCTGAGAAAAACTAACACAGATATACCAGACCTGACTCTGTCCTCCTAGGCCCAACTACCAAGCCAAGCCAAGAATGCATTTATTTGGGGAGTGTCACACCCCAAACACCTCCTGAGGCTACACTCCTGGTATTATTATACTGTTTTTCCAGTAAAAAAAAAAAACAACTGTGTGGTGCGTGAAGAGTTGGCCTACCTCATAAATACATCGAGGACGCTCATTACGAAGCATCTATCCATTCTGATGGATACATCTGCCTGTGGATTCCTCACCTTTTGAATATCCCCCTGCGCTAGCATTCCACGGAATTTTTTCGTAGCTCCTTCGCGCCGACGAGGTCGTCACAAAGCCATGGCTCCGCGCGGGGCTCCGCATGACGTCACTGGAGCCATAAGAAGACCACGTCGGCGTGATGACGTCAGTTCCCTTTTTTCCGCGCTGTCGACGCTAACGGATTTTCTGAGACTCTCCTGTCTTGTTACTTTGTTTCTTGGATTTGTTTGTATCCTTTTCGAGATGTCTGTTCAAAGGAAGTCGGGTTTCAAGCCCTGCAAGGAATGCGGAGGTCATATGTCGATCACGGACCCGCATGAGGACTGCCTTTGGTGCCTTTCGAGCGACCACGATGTCGAAGGCTGTTCGTCGTGTAGAAAGATGAACCCGAAGGCTTTGAGGGAAAGGGAGGCTAAGCTCTACTTGTCGAAGGTGAGAAAGGAGAAAAGGGGTCGGAAAAGATCGAAGTCGGAGTCGTCGACTTCGCATGGGTCGAAGAGAAGGCATAAGAAGAAGAAGAGGCATGGATCTCGACGTCGGTCGTCGAAGCCTCGAACCTCGAAGTCGCCTTCTCCGGCTCCTCGACGTCGTACCAAGGACTTTGTCTCTCCTTCTCCTTCCGTCTCTCCACAAAGGTCTCCGGCCCGGTCTCATTATGTGGGTTCACCGGCGCAGTCTCCGGCGTCGGTGGGTTCTCCGGCTCCGATGGATGATGCGGCTCCTGCTGTTCCTGTGGCGTCGCCTGTGGTTCCTGTGACCCCGGCTCAGGAGGTTCCGCTCTCGGAAGTCGAACCGGCGCAGTTTCCTTCTTTCCCGGCGCCAGGCTCGGATCCATCGCAGTTTTTGAACGCGATGTATGGGGTCTTTGCCAGAGCCACTTGCCCCTCTGGAGCACCTTCGGGTCCCATGGGCCCATTGGCATTTAATTTGGGTGTGCCGCAACATTACCCCCGGCACCCTTTATGCCTTATATGCCTGTGACGCCGTCTTGGCACTTTCCGGCGCCGAAGATGTCGACGCCGTATGATCAGTCTCCGGCTCCATCTGGCGTCCCTTCTTCTCCGGGTCCGTGCGGCGCGGGTTGCTGTCGCGGATCCGTCTTCGACGCCGCTGCCGGAGCCATCGACGTCGCTGATGGCGCCGTCGACGCCGCAGCCAAGGATGCGTTCCAGAAGGGAGGCGCAACGGCTTATTGAAGAGGAGCAATATCAAGCTGGTGAGATGGAAGAGGGTGAGATTAATGAGTCTGAGGACTTGTTTGAAGACTTGTGTGAAGCAAGTGGATTGGATTTCTCACCTGAGCCAGTTTTTGACTCGCAGAAAGTTTCTCCTTCAAGGGAGTTGGCTCCTTACCATGTAGTCATCAGGAAGGCGGCTGAACTGTTAGACCTGCAGCTTCCCTCAGCGGAGTACAAGCCGAATCTTCTGACGGAGGTTCTTCATTCTCCTACCTTGGTGGTGGAGCCTCTCTTGCCCTTCAATGATGCCCTGATGGAACCAATTCTGGAGGTTTGGGGTAACCCTCTTTCAGCTCCTGCAGTCTCTAGATCAGTCTCTAGGCGATATAGACCAGCACCTGGGGACCCTGAGTTTCTTTCCTCTCATCCATCGCCTCAGAGTTTGGTGGTCCAGGCATCGTGCTCAAAGCAGTCTGTGGGTTCTTTTCCTCAGGCCCCGTCGGACCGAGATTCTAAAAAGCTTGAGCAGTCTGCGAAGAAAGTCTTTTCTTCAGCCAGCATGGCTTTAAAGTCCACCAACGCCACCTGTTTGTTGGGCAGATACATTCATGCCCTTATGGACTCTGCCAAGAAGATTCTCCCGAAGTTGTCTGACACGGACAGGGACAATTTAAGTGAGGTTTTGGCGGACTCTCAGGCGGCTGCTCGCCAGGTAATCCAGTCGGGTCTGGACTCGGCAGATTCGGTGGCAAGGGTAATGGGCTCCTCTGTTGCCACTAGAAGGCACGCATGGTTGAGGTCTTCAGGGTTTTCACCAGATGTTCAAGCTGCGCTGCTGGATCTCCCTTTTGATGGCTCTAAGCTTTTGGAGAAAAAGCGGACTCTGCGTTGCAGAGATTTAAGGACAGCAAGGCCACAGCAAAGTCCTTGGGCCTTCAAGCACAGTCAAGAGGCTCTGGATTCAAGAGGTACCGTGGGTTTGGGAAATCTTCCTTTCGTTCCCGTCAGCCTCAGCAGCTACAGCAGCAGCAAAACCCTCTGTATAGGGCCTACAGAGGTAAAAGCAGAGGTCGCTTTCGTGGATCTGGACGACATCCCTCTTCCTCTTCCTCCTCTACCTCCCCGACCCCTCCTGGTAATGCAGCAAGGCAGCCCTAGATCCGCCATCCTGGATCATGTAGGTCCTGTGGGAGGCCGTCTTACCCATTTTCTACAAGATTGGAAATTAATAACTTCGGACCTTTGGGTTCTAGATCTTGTAGAAAATGGGTACGCTCTTCCCTTCAAGGAATTTCCCCACCTTACCCTCCTTGTCAGGGGTTTTGCACGGAAGATCATTTACTTCTCCTTCAGAAGGAGGTTCTTGCTCTGTTACAAAAGGGTGCAATAGAGGTGGTTCCGGAGCAGGAGAGGGGTCGGGGATGCTACTCCCGGTATTTCCTGATTCCCAAAAAGGATGGCAGGTTACGTCCCATCCTGGACCTCAGAATCTTGAATCTGTTTCTCAGGCAGGAGAGGTTCAAGATGCTAACTCTAGCGCAGGTTCTTCAGGCGCTGCAACAAGAGGACTGGATGGTGTCCATCGACTTACAGGATGCGTATTTCCACATTCCCATCCTGAAGTCGCACAGGAAGTATCTCCGTTTCACGGTTGGGTCGCAACACTACCAGTTTGCGGTCCTTCCGTTTGGTCTTACTACCGCACCTCGAGTCTTCACCAAGGTGATGGCGGTGGTGGCAGCTCATCTCAGGAGGTCGGGGATTCCAGTTTTCCCCTACCTGGACGACTGGCTGTTGAAGGCAGAGTCTCCGGAGATGGTGAGTCACCATTTGCAGGTTACAGCCCAGCTGTTGTACAAATTGGGTTTTTCAATAAATGTACCCAAGTCTCACCTGGTGCCCTCTCAGCGCAACCTGTTTATAGGGGCAGTACTGGACACCACTGTGTGTCGAGCTTTTCCACCACCACAGAGGATTCTCGACATTCAGGAATTGATCCCTTTGTTTCACAATGGAGCGGTCGTTCCAGTTCTGAAGGTCCTTCGCCTGCTTGGTCTGTTCGCTTCCTGCATCCTGCTGGTCACAAATGCACGCTGGCACATGAGGGCACTCCAGTGGTGTCTCCGCAGGCAGTGGTATCAACACAATGGAGATCTCAGGGAGTCTGTGAGGATCTCCAGAGAAGCTGCAGCGGGTCTGTCTTGGTGGAGTGTGGAGGGCAATCTGTCTCAAGGAAAGCCCTTTCATCTTCCTCCATCTGTGGCCACAGTGGTAACGGATGCCTCTACCCTAGGGTGGGGTGCACATCTGGGGGATCTGGAGATCAAGGGTCTTTGGTCTCCGGAGGAAAGGTTGTTTCACATCAACCTTCTGGAATTGCGGGCGATACGTTTGGCGCTCAAGGCATTTCTCCCTTCCCTTCGCGGTCGGTCAGTTCAGGTCCTGACGGACAACACGGCCGCGATGTGGTATGTCAACAAGCAGGGAGGAGTAGGGTCGTACCGCCTCTGCAGAGAGGCCTTACGGCTCTGGTCCTGGGCACAGGATCATCAGATTTGCTTAATGGCGAATCATCTGGCCGGGTGCTGAACGTTCGTGCGGACAGTCTCAGTCGGCAGTTTTCCGCCGACCACGAGTGGAGGCTTCATCCAGAGGAAGTTCGACACCTCTTCCAGACGTGGGGACTCCTCGGGTGGACCTGTTTGCCACTCTAGAGAACGCGCATTGCCCGTCATTCTGCAGTCTCCAGTTTCCGAGACAGGGAGCGTTGGGGGACGCGTTTCAGTTGAGTTGGAGCTCGCAACTCCTTTATGCGTTTCCTCCCATACCCTTGATTCCTCGGGTCCTGAGGAAGATTCGCCAAGACCGGGCCCAAGTCATTTTGATCGCCCCGGATTGGCCAAGAAGGGTGTGGTACACAGACCTTCTTCACCTCTCGCCGCACCCTCCGCTCCGTCTCCCTCTCAGGGTAGACCTCCTCTCGCAGTCGGAGGGGCAGGTTCTTCACCCCCACCTCCAGAGCCTGCACCTTCATGCCTGGAGATTGAACGGGGCAACCTGAATTCTTTTCTCTCCCGCCTAACGTGGTGGATGTTATACTATCGGCCAGGCGACACTCCACCAAATCTGTCTATTCTTATAGGTGGTCAAAATTTGTCAAGTGGTGCGGAGAGAAATCTATTGATCCCTTAAAAGCCCGTCTTTCTGATATTCTTTGTTTTTCCCTTCATTTGGCCCGGCAGGGTTGTGCTGTGGCCACTGTTAAGGGATATTTGTCGGCTTTGTCGGCATTTTTGTGTTTGCCTGATCAGCCTTCTTTATTTAAGTCTCCTATAGTCTTAAGGTTTATTAAGGGGCTGACAAACATGTTTCCTCCCACTCCTTTTATTATGCCCCAGTGGGATTTGAATCTGGTTCTTTCTTTTTTAATGGGTTCAACTTTCGAACCTATGCATAGTTGTCCGTTGAGGCTTCTATCTTTTAAAACGATCTTCCTGGTGGCTATCACTCGGCTAGGAGGGTGAGTGAGCTTCAGGCTCTTTCCTGTAAACCTCCTTTTCTGACCATACATGCTGAAAGGTTGGTACTTAGGACCAGGGCTGCTTTTCTGCCTAAGGTGGTGACTCCTTTCCACCTTGGTCAGTCTGTTACCCTTCCTACTTTCTATCCTCCCCTCACCCATCCAAGGAGGAGGAGAGGCTTCATCGTTTGGATCCAAAGAGGGCGATTAGCTTTTATTTGGACAGAACGAAGGACTTTCGCCAAGATGACCAGCTCTTTGTTGGATATGCTGGTCGCATGAAGGGCAAGGCGGTGCACAAGCGCACTTTATCCAGATGGATCATCTTGTGCATCAAGATTTGCTACTCACTCGCTGGTAAGGAGCCTCCTGTTGGTATTAGAGCTCATTCTACCAGGGCTAAGTCCTCTACTTCTGCCTTGTCTAGAGGTGTTCCTGTACTGGATATATGTAAGGCGGCAACTTGGGCCTCCCTCCACACTTTCGCGAAGCACTACTGCCTAGATTCCGATGTGAGGAGGGATGGCCATTTTGCTCGCTCTGTTTTGCAGGACTTTTGGTATAGAAGGGTGGACACCCTCCTCCGGGTGAGGTACTGCTGTGGGATTCTATTCAAAAGGTGAGGAATCCACAGGCAGATGTATCCATCAGAAGAACAAGTTACTTACCTTCGGTAACGCTTTTCTGGTGGATACAGTATCTGCCTGTGGATTCCTCACTGACCCACCCGCCTCCCCGTTGTCCACCCTTTTATACCATAAAACCTGAGGTATTAACTGTTGATGTATTTATATGTACTCAAGATTTGGTTGCCTCATTTGTTTCATTGTTACCTTGTTTGAAATTCAAACTTTCTTATTTTATTATACACTGTGTGTATCTGTATGAAACCTATATACTTGATATGTATTGTCTATGTGGTCGGTTCGCCCGCTTTGCCTCGGTGGCACGGAAAAAATGGGTGGAACTGACGTCATCACGCCGACGTGGTCTTCTTATGGCTCCAGTGACGTCATGCGGAGCCCCGCGCGGAGCCATGGCTTTGTGACGACCTCGTCGGCGCGAAGGAGCTACGAAAAAATTCCGTGGAATGCTAGCGCAGGGGGATATTCAAAAGGTGAGGAATCCACAGGCAGATACTGTATCCACCAGAAAAAGCGTTACCGAAGGTAAGTAACTTGTTCTTTACGAAGGTATCTATCTTAGGTCTCACATGTCAGTTGGTGAAAAACAGGAGCGGTAAAATGATATACTACAATCAACATGTTGGAGTTACACCACTTTCCACAAACTGCGTAAAATCACTTAAAGTGGCACCTGTGCTCGGCCCCCCAACGTGCCCTCCGCAAGGCACTAATCGAAGTCACTTGGTGCACCGTGTCCCTGACTGTGTCTTCGTTTTTCCCTCTATCTTGGTCTGTTTTCTTGACAAATATTTTACTTGAATTTGTTTCTCGAGAACACTGTAGGACTGAGGCAACACAAGAATGAAAAGAGGGGCCAATACAAGCCTTCGGGTTTCCCATCATCACTATGACAGGCGCCTGCTTGCCCTGTGGAATTATTCTCAGTCTTGTTTCCAAGGCAGCTGAAAATGGAGTCAATTTTTTTGGTAGGAGAAAAGATGCTTCAATTACTTTCCTGTAATTCCATTACTCTGAGTCCAAACTTCCTTGTTCTAATCATTACATATGAGGCGTCATGCCTCCACAGGCAAGTCCATAAGCCCAACGTCTTACTGAAATAAATGACAACATGCGCCTCCCCCCAACAGGTGCCTATAGACCATCTACTTACTTGTCTCATCCTGCATCATACCAAGCTCACAAGATGTTAATACCCTCTCGCCACTTTGTTGAAATTGACTGAAAGGGAGGAGGGATGGGATTTAATGATCAGGACAAGAAAGCCTGGATTAAGAGAGGGTGTGGCTTAACGGCTAGGGCGGCCGACTTTGAAGCTGGGGAACCAAGTTTGAGTCCGGCAGATGCTCAAACATCCTGCGATTCTGGGCAAATCACTAAATCTCCCTGTGCCTAAAAATGAATGTGTCCATCTGTAATGCAACTGGTGCTCATGTAAAGCGCTCTGATACCTTTGGGTCAAGTTTGCGCTATATAAAACTGCAAAATAAAATAAAAATAAATTACCGGTAAGTAATTAAAGCATTGCCTCTTCACACCCTTCCTTCGTACTGTCATTCATTATGATGAAAACCCAATCTATAAAACACATGATTATAGTGGAGATACAACATTAATCTCAAAGCCACATTATGTATGAACATATGTTTAATTTCCTACTATTTACTTGATAGCAGATAACACTTTCAAACCAAACATGTCTTTCTGTTGGCTGACATTGCCCATCCTGTAGTGTTTTTAACAAATGTAGATGGACTTGTCCACGTTGCATCCCTACAAATCTAATGCAAGGAGGCCCCTTGATAATCTGCCCAAGAGACTGACATGCGTCCACTGGATCTTTCTTGAATCTCAGCTGGGGATTAAAATAGCCTGGACTGAGGCCAAGAGGGGACTTCACGAAGAGATACCATAAGGCCTGAAGCCCAACCTGAGAAAAGCCTGCTATAGCATGCCTGAGGGTCAATGTAAGGCACTGGGTGGGGCCCTTGGAAGAACACACGAGGTGAAGGCTATGAAAGGAGCTACCGCCAAGTGTAAGGCTCCAAAGACCATCTTGAGCGAAGCATAGTACAAGATATGTTAAAAGGCAATGCAAGTGGCCGGAGTGACTTAGGGAGAAAGTAACAACCTGTAGCTCCCCAAAGGCCACCCCTGGCAGAGCCAGCACAAGATCTAGCTTGAATGGCACCTTGGCTCTTGGATCTACCTAGGCTTCTGGAATTAAGGCATTTTAGGGCCTGAGTGAACCTAGGAAGGGAAGGCCCAGTGCAGAAGGCACATATCTGACTGAATGCAGGATGGTGAAGAATGATCTCCACACCAAACCCAATGGAGAAAAGGACGGGGCGTCTGGAAGCCAGCAGGTGGGTTCCAGGGGTGCAGCATGGGTGCAGCAGGGCCATACAGGCGCTTCACTTCTAATATTTAACCCATTGTGAGCTGCTGTGTAGCGCGTGCCATGAGTCCGGGGGACTGCATACAAAACTAAGAGAACAAGAAGCCAAGAAAGAAGGACATGGTGAAGAAAGGGCACCAAACGACAAAGCAAAAAGGAAATAAAATGATCACATTAAAAAAAAGAGCAATTAAATTGGCATTGGCAGAATACTAAGAAAAACAAAAGAGACGGTGAAACAATGGAATAAAAGTACAGGTATGAGAAAGAAGCAAATTCGAAAGAGGTTTATGAGCAATAAAAGGAGAGAACAAAACCTAAGAGTCATTCTGTGTCTCTCCAAGGTCGAGCTATTCCCATAGGACAAAGAGCTCTGCTTGCATTGTCCTTGCTGCATGGCCACTCCTACAGCATGTAGAAAACACAAAATGAACCTCATCGCCCAGCAGCAGCACGTCCCTGTCCTTGCACAGGAAGGCAGACAGAGGGGGCGGGCTCTCGCAGGTTCAGACTCAAGGTCCTGCTCACCAAGACAGATGGTGATGCGGGACAAACGCCCACGTGACCTTCACTTTAGGGGTCATAGGGTCGTTATTGCACATAGTATTTTGCAATGCAGTACAAACACACGCACATTTTCTGCATAGATAGTTCTTTCCGCATCACTGACGGTACAACCACACATAAGGACAGGAAAACTGCAGAGCCATTATCAGCAACTGAAGGATGGTGCTACTTATGTGGGAAAATATATGCCAAACGTATCTACAATCAAAACGGAAGCGGTATACCCCAGTGAAAATAACAAAGGGCGGGCCTTATTTATGAAGGCCTTACGCTGCTGATACCTCACTTTTCAGTGATGCTGCAGCAGCGTAATCAATGCCCCATACTGTGCCCTATTTACAAAGTGGCACATGTAGGCAGGTGCGTCACTTTGTAAATGCCTGCACTACATTATATCTGCGTTAGGTATAATGCATGCAGGGTGGGCTTTCCCACGTAAAAAAGGCTCATAGAAGTGGTGCAGTGAAATCTATAAAATTTCACAGCGCCACTTCTACAACTTGATTGCGTCAAATCTTTACGCCTGCTTCAAGCAGGCGCAAGGAGTGACACAGGGCCTTTCACATGGCACACGTTGCTGGAGTTGCTTCAGGTTACCGACACACTAGAGCAATGCGTCACTACTGCGCCACCAGATACATCAGGATTCCTGACGTATCTGGTCAATCCTTTCGACATGGAGCACTGTAGTGTAAATACGGCGCATCCATGGTGTCGCAAGGAGGGCGCAATGAAAAGTGTTGCATCGCTGTTTTTCCCCAGCGATGCAACACCTTTCATAAATGAGGCCCGTAATATTTACTAAGGCTTTGCACTGACGCTCGCGTGACGCTCAGTGGCGCAAACCATTGCGTCGATTTACTTACATTATGAAACCTTGCAGGTGCACAATGGCAAGCTTATGCCATACAGCACTCGGCAGGCTTTTATAATGGCGCACGTGCCCGTGCAGCCCTTAGCAAATAACACTTCAAGTTTATGTCTCATTATAACTAGGGCTCCTGGTTTTATGGTATTTATATTTTTGTAATTTCGGTCTGTATTTATCCATATTTATTTTTTGCTAATTTTACCTGTATTTATCCATATTTATTTTAGGTTTTGTGAAAAAATGAAGCTGAAATGTGTACATTTCTGCATTTATTAAACCAATTAGTGTGCACTCGTGCCTGAACGCCTGACAGGTTTCAACGATATATATATACACACTCAGATGATAAAATATGCACTTATAAGAAAACATGCACATTTTAGTATCAAGGTTGTGCAAATCTACTGCTGTTTAAGGCTCTTTACTAAAATTCCTTTATTTTTTTAATCCCCTTGCCTGTTAATCCACACAGCTTTTGCCCTGGCAGTCATGATTGACAGCATTCAGAATCACTCAAAAACATCCTAATTTCCGTTTTTATCCGCATTTAAAAGTAAATACAGACAGGAAAATAAATGGTTTTCTGTCTGTATTTATCTGTAAAAATCAGTAAAAACGGAAAACAGGGAGCCTTAATTATAACACTGGGGGGCTTATTTATGAGAGCCTCCGTCACTTTTGCCCCACGTAAAGTGGTACATGCGTGACGTAGGGCTCTCATAAAGATTTATGAAGCCACACAAAGCCACCCTCCATGGCTTTGAGTGGCCTCATGAATTATGAGTAAGGCGACGCAGCGCAAATCCCTGCGCCGCCTTACTCTGCGCCGGGAGGCGTTCCATGGGCGTTGTGGTGGTTTTTCCAATGCACCACCCATGGAATTTGACACTGCCCCAGATTTAAAAGGTGATGTAAAACTGGGGAAGTGCCAAATCTGTATGTGTCCCGAGGTGAGGCCTAACTAGGAGAAATATGTTTATTTCTCCTCGTGTTTTCCTCTTTTCATTCTGCAGCACACATAGGAAGAGGAAAACGCCTCTTTGGATTGTTGTTGTGCAGGAAGGTGCCGCTTCCTGCACAAAAACAATCCGCCTGCAAGAGAGGCACCCTTGCACCATGGTGCAAAGGTGCTCACGTTGGCTCAAGGCTGTTTAAACAGCGCCAGCGCAGGCAGACAGGGCAGAAATGCACCATATTGCATAAATACGGTGCATTTCTGCCCTTTCGCTTTGGCGTAGGGCAGCGCAACAGGGTGCCTTGCAGCGCTGCCCTACGCCAAAATGCCATAAACGAGGCCCTGGGTCTGACTGACTCTCATTTTAAGTTGCTCTGTTAAAACCACATGTGTGAAGTGGTAAAGTCACCTCACAGCACTGAAAAAATGTGAACCGTTATCACCATCAAAATTCTGGAAAAAACTGCATTATGTGCAAAAACTTTGGTAGAATGTTATTCCTCATTTTGAACAAACTGCAAAATCAGTAGTAATACCAAGTGGTAATGCTATCATCACTGAAGAGTATTACCTCAGGATTTTTTGCGGGATTCAAAACATGACAGATGGTGGTATGGTCACTTTCAGAGTGTTTTTTGTGGTGAAGTGCCATATTGTAAAACTGTAGTGAAAGCTCACAAAGAAAGATGAGATTTGGTGAGCTTCATAACAGACACTTCAGCCCTCGTCATCTGGCTCCAACTGTCCTCTTTGGAACGTTCCAGCTCTGCACCCCACAGCAGATTCTAAAATGGAACCCTTCAACCTTACATCTTATTGTACCATATGTGTTTCCTCTAAATCAAAGAAACTGCAATATAAAGGACTAGTATATGAGAGAAAGGAACTGAAAAAACACAAGTTCTGTAGATGCAGAAATCATCTAAGAGGTATTGACTGGCAAACTGAATATTAGAAGTGAACAGACATTTGAACTTGAATAAACCGTAACAAGTAAAGGTCATTAGTATAGTAATAGGTTGCCACATAGTCCTTCAAATAAGCTGGGTTCTTGAGAAGTCGTCTACTGCTCGTGGACAGAGAGCTTCCAAAACAAACACATGAGATGTCCCTCATGCTCCCGTCTGGCCACCATCCTCTTGAGACTCAGAGCCTCAATTATGGTTTTTTTGCCGTAGGGCAGCGCAGCAGGCCTTGCTGCTGCAGTGCCCTACGGCAAAAGAAAAGGGCAGGAATGCGCCGTATCTATTAGATACGGCGCATTCCTGTCCTCTTCCCCTGCGCCGGTGCACAATGGGCTGCCGTGCGCCAACGAAGGCACCTTTGCACCATGGTGCAAGGGTGCCTGCGTTGCCGGGATGATTATTTTTGTGCTGGAAGGGAAACCGCCCTCCACAAAAACAATCACAAGAGGCTTTTTCCTCTTTCTATGTGTGCTGCAGAATGCAGCACTCATAGAAAGAGGAAAAACGAGGAGAAATAAAGATATTTCTCCTCGTTATTCCTCCCTTACGCCTCCGAGGCGTAGGTTTTTGGCGCTG